>OY293829.1:18522893-19778310 GCA_958507055.1 Crioceris asparagi | reverse complement strand
ATTATTAACTCCTACTATAAAATTCTTTATAAATATATGGAACCTTCGAGGTAATTCTTCTCGAACTTGCCATAAATATTCAGAAGTTTCGAGGTTTAATTCATCTCGTACTTGTCACATTATTATTGAATATCACGAAAAATTCTGAGTTTAGCTATAGAAGATACTCATCTTCAAACTCATTTATCTTTTCAATTATGTCAATAAACAAGAATAGTAGTTGCCATTTTCGACGATTTTTGAAAGCAACATCTGATAGTCAACTGCGTACATACAGTAGGTACAAAATGGGACCATCAATGGAACATCAAAAGTTAGATTTTCTTCTAACAGCTTAAAAAAAATGGATTTCTAATTTTGAACAGTTTGCGAGATACGAACTTTTTTGTAAACTGCTTCTGCGGAAATATTTTTCAGACATGTCAAAAACTACAATAGACAAGCCAAATTAGACAATAACTCGGGCAGACAAAAATAGAGAATAGAAGGGTTCTTTTTGACACCTTTGGTACAGAACCATAAAAATTATTGGCTCGAAAATCATTGTGAAAACTATTAGATCGTTAAAATGAGATGAATTCAAGGCAGGCGCGATTCAAACGCATCAAAATTACATGTATTCCTAAGTAACATAACCGGAAGGGCAACTCTTGATAAAACAAATCATGGAAGTATTATCATACTTATATTTAACTGATAAATAATGAATCAATTTTAATGTAAATCTTATCTAAATTTACAATCAGTCGCTGCAGTGCACCATTAACATGCATTTATTAGAATATTTTACTTAAAAAGCTCATATACAACCTGCTTCATCCATTGTTCATGTCAGAAAGTAACATGACAAGAAATATTGGATCGCATCCAGCATGTAACAATTTAATTTCATCTTGCTTTCGAACATGTCGGCGTAGACCAGCAGACTAGGGTGGAGGGGGTGGACTAGATAGGCCTTTTGTCTTGTTATAAAGTCCAACAACAACAAAATCACTCTTCCCATGCCCATGCCACTCGATATAAACAACTACTCTTATCGCGAGACATGTTGCGTTAATGAATCAGGCAAATATTCCGTCGTCGTACGTCGATGTGAGCCCACATAGCTACCCGCTGAGCGACACGGACACAGATGAGGGAAAGCGAACATGGCCAACTTTACGTCTCCTCTGCGGCCCACATTGGTTTACATGGCAAGAGAGACCAAAGTCAGATCAGACTCTGATAAAATACCTCCGATTTACCCTATTCAAGTAACTTCATGCTAATATTATAAACTAGATGATAGCCTTAATAACATCGTCCAAGAACTTGTAACATGTGTCAGGTAATTTGTCAATCTCATCGCTATCATTCATCCAAATAAAGTATGATATTTCTAGATAATATGTCGTGTGAAGCCAAACTCAGTTCGTCCATTTTTTATGAGTTTGTGGATTAATTATACAGCAAGCAGTACGATTATTTATTTTAAGCTTTGAGAGTTGTTTTTGAGTATTTTTGTAAGAACGCTTATCTACTTGGGAATTAAGATGCGACTCAGGAAATAAGCTATCACCATAACTAGTTTTTTCACAAACAATGCATCAAGGAAATTCCCAATATTTGTTATATTCCTTTCTTACTTCGACCACTTTAGACTAGACATGTAGTCTTTCAGAATTCCTTTTAATTTTTAATTTTATTTATTTTTAATTTCGATTTATTATTTTTTCATGGGTATAGTTATGTAAGGGATATCATTTAAGTTGTTTATTGGTTTCTTAAGAATTTTATTGTTTATTTAGTTGGTAACACAAGATGTTCAAAATCTGGAGGATACATTTTCTTTTTCCACAACCATGTTAGATTGATAATGGGTCTATATAGACCCGAAACATCCCCTGGTAATTTAATTTTATACAAATATATTGTGGAGAAGACTTCGTGTTTAATTTCAATTACAACATCACTCCACTTTGAGAATATGAACATCAAAAATATCGGATAAGTAGTTTCAAAAAGGCGACCTTTCAAACATTTGAAAAAATTATCAAAAAAGGGCCGTAGGGTAAATATCATCAAAAATAGTTTTGGGTTATAGATATAATCAATACCTACAACTTTTGTTCGAAGCAATTTTTTATAAAATACACAGAAAAAAAACTTATTATAGAAAAAAATAAAAAAATATTAGTAAAACATGAAACCTCAATATAAATTTTATGTAATTGTACATTTTCTGGAGATTTTAATATAGGCCCTGATTTAAATATATATATATATATATATATATATATATATATATATATATATATATATATATATATATATATATATATATATATTTACATTATTGATAAGAAATAGACGAAAATAAAACAGCCCTGAAGCGGAACCCTATCTGCTTTATATTCAACAGCCACAACAACAACATCTAACCATAGGGCTATGACATATGCAGTTAAAAATGGGAAATTTGAATGTAATGACATGTAAGTACACCAATGAAAAGGTTGTTCAAATTTCAATTCAATGAATTTTGAGATATTTACCTTTCCGCTGGCTATAGGCCGTCGGGATTTTTCGTTGTTACTGACACATATATTTTTTTCTAAAATAAAAACAAAGTTATTCCTTGTAGCATTAGCTACCTGCCAGTGAAAGTCCTGTCAGAATCGGTTCAGTCGCTACGAAGAATAGTCGGAACAAACAGACAGACAGACAGACAAAGCTTATAAAAATTGTTGTTTTGTTATAAGTGATACATATACCTCCATATGCAGTTAGTTAGAATCTGTTATTTTGATATCGTAAGCAGACACTTCGATTTTATTTATTAGATCTCGACTCGATTTAGCCGTCAAAGTCTGATATTACCAAATGTTTGATCAAAACTCACCTATAACAATATCAAGGACAATTGTTCATAAAGTCAAGCTAGCAGTGGCACCAATATAACTGATCTTTATATTATTCTGTAGACTAAAACATTAGCTACGAGGTATATTTTCTAGAAAATTCATAAGATGAGGATGAGCAGAAAAACATGATTTCAAAAGCAAGTATGTCACTTTGTTATACTCCATCACTGAGGAGATACATCTCCATTTAATTTTTAATATAAATTTTGATAACATAAACACTAGCGCCTGTTATATAAGGTTAGTAATTTAAAAGTTGTCTAAAACCAGTTCGAATCTTATTAATTTAATTAATTTGCAGAACATTTACAAATAATCTGGTGATGAAAATTTTCCGGCCCTCATATTGATACTGGACTTGATATTTTGTATCAATAATGGAGATAAACTCGAGTAATAAGGGGGGCAAGTTTTCAAATGTTCATCTTATAAGTTTAAATCTCATCAACTCGATCAATATACTAGTCTTACTTAATATCGTTGGTCCTTAATTGTAGAGCGAGGATATGATCTTTTAATGACAGATTTTGATCATTTTACATAATGAATCTTATTAACCTTAAATTTTGTTGGCATGCAATATGTATATGCATTACACCACTAGAAACAAGCAGGAAAGATTACATCAATTTGAAGATTGTAGAATCATTAATATACCTACAAATTGGATGAGATGTGATTATTATTTATTAATAAATAATTTTTTTGTGAATAATTAGAAACATTAGTTCAGATGGCAGGCACTTAATTAGGTATTCTTTGTTCAATTGTCTGTATATTCATTGCGATCACTGATACCTATACCACTCTATTTGGCTAGTTGATTATTCACTTTCAAGTAGAGTTTGTTAAATACTTCTTCAATTTATATGCAAATCATAGATTTAAATGAGACAAATAAGATATAATAATGATTATAAGATGGTAGAAGGTGTTACAAAATAGTAGATATCAGTCTATTCTAAAGAATACGTGATTTTTGCCTTATTATTGTTATGAAATATTATTTTAGGCGGCTTTACTTGTTTTTTTTATTTACTAAATTATTTTATTTTGCACATTCCTGTCGCTGTTTCGTTAATCACAATTACTATCACATTTATATAAATTTAATATTAGTAATATTTTCAAACTGATGTCTTCAAAAAGAGCACTCCGTCATATTTGTGGTGCAAAACTGAGAGAGATGTAGATTATTGTTCAAGAATCTACGAATATGTAACTTGCCTTTTTGTATTAGAGACTGCCTATTTAGTCCATAAAAAATATAAAAATATACAGTAAATGCTAATAGATACAACATACGTAATGGTTTTGATCTCCGCTTACCAATTCCAAAAACATACTTCATACAAAATTCTCTGATATATGAAAGCTTAAAGATATATAATCACGTCCCGACAATTACCTATCAAAAATATCTGTGATAACAAACAATTCAGGAAAACTCTGAAAAGTATCCTTGCTACTAAAGCATACTATAATTTGAGGGAATTTTACTGTGATCGTTTATAGCTTCTAAATTTTATAAATTGTCCCTGTTGATTTGATATGATTTTTACCTCATTTTAATTCATTTTATCTTAGAGTTAATTCCTAACCTTTCATGGAATTTTTATGTAATTGGTATCAAACATAAAGTCCGTGACCATGTGTACCTACATCTACTTTTTATTATTATATACCTGTTTTTATTGTGTGACTAATAAATTTAATTATGACTATAAATGTAAAAAAATCTGATATTTTGTGTATTTATAAGTATGGGTATTATATAAGTTTATATTACACTAGCTTTGTCAATAAGAATTATATTTGTCGACAATAGAGCATATTTTGATTTGATTTGATTTGATGATATTAATCTGGTTTTACACAAAACATTATGATTTTAGAAGAAATTTTGATAAGAAATCTAGGTTAATAAATAGAAAAGAATTGAATGACATCCTCAATCGCAAATTATGACGTAAACTATATTATTGGACGTAATATGGAAGAGGAAAAGTTTCGTTCCAATTACCTATTATCAGTTTCTTATATTTTTAAGCCGCCCGTTAAAATTAGCACCTTAAAGTTAATTAGCGTCAGCATACCAGGTATTGCTATTATGAGAATTGAAAATTCATAATACGAGAGCCGGTCAATAAGTCCTTGACTTTTTGAATTTCCCGCCTCTTAACTGAAAGGGCAACACTGCTCCGGTCAACAGGCATCTGTCAGTTGACTACTGTCAATATTTGGATGCGCAGAGTCTTTTAGTTTGTGTTTGGCAGCCATTGATAGCAAACTACCTCTTGAAGAGGAAACGACCGCATTTGGCGAAGAGAAAAAGTTCTCCTGCACCAGGACAATGCAAGGGTGCACACTTGTGCAGTTTCCATGACAAAAATCCATGGATTAGGCTCCGAGCTACTCTCTCATCCGCCCTATTCTCCGAATCAAGCGCCAAGTGACTATTTGTTGTTTCCAAATCTGAAAAACTGGCTCGGCGGAAAGAGATTTGTCCCCAATTATTAAATCATCTCACAAACAAACGCCTATTTTGATGACTTGGACAAATCTTTTTTTTGAAAGGGATAAAAAATGGAGAAGCGTTGGACAAAATGTATAGAGATAAAAGGAGACTATGTTGAAAAATAAAATGATTTTTTATCATAAATCTTGTGTTTCTTTCAAAAAGTCACGAATTTATTGACCCGCCCTCGTAAAACGACGACCACGATGAATGTGTAGAGTTTAGAAAGGGTCAGTCTCTGGTTCTAAATATTCGAATTTATTATTTACCTATTATTTGATTTGTAACATATACAATTGTTAAATTAAGGGCAGATTTCATAATGAATCCCTAATGGGAATAAAAATAGTGTATTGTTCAATAACATTTACAACCTTCATTCACCTTATCTTTCGGTATATCAAAGTAACTTTGAATTATATGTCATAAAAAAATTTATGAAATTTTTAATGTAGGATTCAAATTAATAGATTGAATATGGTTATGAAATCGGCGCTAACTCGATTTTCTGAAATACCTATCTATGTAAATGATTCGTCATATACAAACAATTTGGATTAGGATTTATCATAGTTTAAACCTATTTTGAAATAATTTTTATTACTTTCGGTTCTTGTATCGATGGACTCATACGGTCTAGAGACTTGAAATTTCGAATTCGAACTTAGATCGCAGACATCTCGCCACCTGTTAAGCTCCAAGTGTGATCCAATATTTATTACTTATAAATATCTCATTCAAGCAAGATCACTTTTTCTTCGACATGGTACAACAATGTCGGATGTTGGATAATGGTATCCGTCACTGGAAATACGCACGAGCATGGATCGTATATATACGTCTCTGTTCTCTGGTATATAGGTACTATCTGGCAGATCGTATATATTACTCTATGGTTATTTGTGTTCTGGTAGACAAACAGTAATTTGTTACGGATTACGGAATTGCTGTTTGATGTTGCTGGCAAACATATATACATAAGTATACTTATGTTCAAATCGAGGGAAGGAGAACATTAGTAAGTACTCATCGGTACGGCTTAGATGCCTAATAAAAACTATTCTTAATTTTTTTTCAAAAATTTCACTTGTTTGATATATGATCATATTTAATAGAACAAATAATATGAAGAAATTGATATTTTTGTAAGAAAATAATATGTATTTTCAGTGCACAAAGATTTACATGTCTGTCTTGTCATTTTTTTCTATTTATTCTTGATAACTGTTCAGTTAATAAATTTAAATAGGGTATGGTATGGTTGAGACTTTCAAGGTTTCTTTATTTGTTATTCCTACATAAAATCAAGAATTTAAAACTGCCAAAGACTCAGGAATCCTAGCCTTCAAAACCTCCAACAATATCTGTATGATTTCTCACATATTATAACTCTAATGGATATGGTCATCATTTATGCTTTCTCATGTAGGTAACCATCATGAATAATAATATCTTAAATCATTTATGCAAAAGACATTGCACATTGCGCATTATAATATGGATTTTTCATTGGGTAATGACATTCTCACTCGGCTACATCCCACATGTACAAGTCAACAACAACAACTAAAAACAACCAGTCGGTACACGACAGCAGAGACCAGGCTCTGTCTTTGCTGTCTTGTGTTGTTGTCTATTCTTTGCTCAGAGAAATGCTCCAGTCCACCATCTATCACCCCATGTTGAGTGTCGACTCGGCGTTGATTGATAGATTCGTTTCTGTGTGAATGTATTTAAATTTGCATGCATAGGCGGAGAAAGGGTGTTGAGTGTTTTGTCTGTTGATATCTCATTGTGTCCCATATTATGTAGCTTTGATAAATACGTCCATGTACCTTAATTGTATGTTAGACTACTTGGTTTTCACTGTAAAAAGCTATCATATCATTTCGAAAAAAAATACATGTAGGTATACTTATCTGTCTTTTTGTGACAGAAAAGTAATTTCTTGAAAAAAATCAATAAAAAAAAAACATCTGCACTAGGCAATTGAAAATGGGAACAGATGACTAGTTAAATACTGTCGACGGCAGCAATTATTATTACAAATTATAAATGAATTTTTATGTTACTTATGTTTAATTTCTTACATAACAATTCTCTTTCGAAACAGTTTTGTAAGCATTACAAAGAACGTCGTCAGGCCATTTAATAGATTGCCTGCCATAGTTGAAACTTTTTGATAGTAATCTGAAGAGGATTCAAATATCTACATCAATTCAATCAAAATTTACCTATACACTAGTCAAGTATCTTTCTCCATCTCGTGATATTTTTTGAAATGTGGTTCATTTAAAACATATTTTAGTTTGTTCAAAAAAGCAAGCATAATGGTTTGTTGTTGTTTTTATAACAAAAACCTAGAAAACGATACAATTGTAGATTGTATATTTAAGGGGTTTTCATTGCACTGCGACCTTGAGGTCTATTGTGCCCCCCATCAGAGCTATTCTCGCCATTACTACTACTTCTTAGATCTTACAGTATTAAAGACTCCAAGAGACTTTTTGGAATTATATGTTTCTCTTTCGGTTTTTTCCTTCTCCTGAAACTCTTTCTTGTAGCTTGTAGGTACATTTACCTGTACTACAGAAAGTTTCTGGGCCAATGAAAGGAGTTCGTGCTCCTTTCCTGGCAGGTGTTGGCCTCTTCATTCCCTTTAATTTCCTAGTAGCCGGGAATCCTGTCTAAACAGACCTTGTTTTTCTTGCCTATTTCGTTTTTCTTCGGCAATCTCATACCATCCTAGAATCGATGAGAGCTCAATGCTTTAATGGCAGCCTGACTGTCAGAATGTATACTACATCACATAGTTTCTACCTAGGTTCATTTCCACACATCTTTTTATTGCAAGTACTTCTGCTTGAAAGACGCTTGGACATCGACCTAACGTGAACATTTGGTGCCAGGCCCCAATACTTCAACGCCAGTCTCCACGATACAATAATTGTTGATCTGGACTTTTTGACGGTACATTTGTACTAAGTACAACATACTAATTCCGTTGTGCTCACGTTTTCTCCATTTTATTTAATAAATTGTATTTCCGTTTTCAATGAATTACTTAATACAGAATGGTCTCAAGATATACCAAGTGCAAAATATTTTGATGCACATATTACCTATAGGTATTTTCAATATTTCTTATGAACATTAGTTCAGGTTTGTGTATATCTTTCAAAGTTGCTTAATAAAGTATTTCAACTTCTCAAAAGTAAAAAGTATTGTTTTATGTCATGGAACTTTAGATCATTCGTTTGAATATATGTTCCAAATTCCATGGCACACTGCAGATGATACTATTTTTAATTTTTAGATTGCTCGAAATCATGTTACAGCCATTTGGCTTGGTCAGCCTTATGATTGGTTACCTAGACATTTATATGAAAGATATAGAGCCATCATTCAATGGAGCAAATTTTCATATCCATTCCAGCGGCAACGTTCAGTGGTTCGTATGATAAAAAAAGCGTTGTCGTTTTAAATCATTTCTATAGTCCATTTTGGTAACCAGTTGTAATAAGTCACAGGTGAGTTGGTACGCGTGAAATTATCATCTTTGTCAAAGCGTAAAATTGACACTGATTAGGATCAACTGTTTGATAGGTTATGATAATCATTTGACACATTCTACGATCAAAGTATTTAACAAAAATAAACGAAAGATTTGAATAGGAATTATAAGCTATAAATATGATAATGCTCTCCGTCAACAATTTCTAAATTATCTATGCATTCCCAATGTCAAATGATACTGGAAGGTCAATAAAAAAGTCACAAAAAATTTCTTAGCTTATGTCTTAAACATATCGCTCATTTAGATAGAATATCCCTACCCTTGCAGGCTTGAAACGCTCATTTATTCCAATTTCTGACCAGCTATCAATATAATAACGAGAATTTGTTAACAAAACAAAATGGTAAAAGTCTTTACCTATGACTTCCCTCGACAAACCACCCCGCTTCGAGAATGTATCTTTATCGACCTGAATAACTTACATCTTTTTGCTCATGGAAACAATCTCCTCGCTTCTACCGTTCTTATATTGACACTTAATATTTAGGACACTCTGTATATATGATGACGAAAACCCTTACATTGCGTCGCCGGTAGTCCTTCAATATGCATACCAAAATTCGTTGTCCTAGGTCAAGCCGTTATTGAGCTACAACGCCAACAGACAGACAGACAGACAGACCGACGGACTTGAGATTTGGTGATGTAGGAACCCCAAAACGTACATATTAGCAAAAATCTCGAGGTCGATTTTTTGCGTGAATACAATACTTCCCTTATTGGGGGAAGTAAAAAATATATTTTGGATCCGGAATCCAGTATTGTGAGGGACTTGACATTTTAATCTTACTGCCAATAGCCAATGCCGTACAAACAAACAACCTAAGCTTGTATTGCGTCAACTTTAATTTCAACTCCACATATTCCAGACCAAATTAGATCGAGGAAATCTATTTTCCCAGAATAACATTTTCATCATCATTTGCAATTCTTTCAATTATCATTACATTCTATGTGACGTTATTTTTTATGAGGTGCCTTTAGTGACTGTCGTAATGTCATTTGCAGTCGCATTATAACTCTATATGAAAATTCAGTAAAAAGTGACGATACTGTCTTCGATCCAATAAACATTAATAACAGTAACAGAACTAACGATATTTAAAACAAATATCTATATTAACTAAGTGTACAAACAGAAAAAAATAACCTAAATAACCTAAGGTACTTGTATTGCCTCCCCTAGTTGCTATAACTGCCTGTAGACGTCAGTTCATGCTGTCAATAAGGCTGCAAATTTAATCTTGTGTTATGTTTTTCTACTCTTCTCCAAGGCCCAAGCGAAGTTCATTTATTGAAACTGGTACCACTTCGCGACCTCTAACCCTCCTGCCAAGCATATTCAACCATATTCAATGGAAGGTATACAAAATGGTATTGTCAATATGACATTACGACAATAATCACCAAAGTTACCTCGTTAAAAAATAACGTCACAAAGATTGTAAGATAATTGAAAAAATTGCAAATTGTTGATGGAAAGTTTATTTCGCTCCTAGAAATTAACCAAGACATGTGTTGACATGAGCCAAAAAACAAAATGCAAAAGACATGGTTCTGACCAAAAAATGATGTAGGAAAATTTGCTCACGAAATTATTGCACTGGGTAGATATTTTAAAGTTAGAGTAAAGTAATAACCCTTCGATTTACTCTGTATAATTAGCTAAATCAGCAATTAGAAAAAACCTGAGTTTATAAACTAAAGTTTGCTAGGAAATCATCAAAATTGGGATAAAAATAAAAAAAAAATAATACTCACTTCAAACATATACAAAAAAATCCGTTGCGTTTTTTTGTGCCGGATGTATAACAGTCTGCCAGTTAACTAGCAATAATTGATTAAGTTTAACATACGATCATAATCTAGATCAATATTCGAATTTTATGATATATATGATATACAGTGTGGAATGGAATAAACTCATTATTACAA
The DNA here is from genome assembly GCA_958507055.1 of Crioceris asparagi. NCBI lineage: Eukaryota > Metazoa > Arthropoda > Insecta > Coleoptera > Chrysomelidae > Crioceris > Crioceris asparagi. The sequence continues at coordinate 19,767,377 of OY293829.1, read as the reverse complement.
ATATTGTGCATACTTATAAAAGAGTCCCCAAGAACATCAAATTAAGATAACTATCAGATGATATTCAATGAAAAGCTTTTTCTTCTATTATTTGACCCTTTTTAGAGTTCATCATTTATTTTTGAATGGGAAGTAGGATTTTGTTAAACATAGATTGAAAGGACTCTTTATTCTCTTTCATAATTCACAATGAAAATTCTCGACGGCTTACGAGGCAGCGTCTAGGTAAATTTCACAGTTTTTATTATTTTAATTTTTGATACAATGTTCCAAACAAAAGTTGGAGCGACAACTACAGATCCTATCTCAAGAATAAACATATCTTTCAAGAATTTTTTTTAAAATATTGAACCACCGCCATTTTGAAACTACCTACTAGTCCGATCATGCCCATTAACGATCTTGACTCCGGATCCCATAAATGTAAACTTATACTGGATTGTACAGAGTATTTCAAAAGATATGATCAATTTCATCAGAAAATTTAAATGTTTTAACTTCTATGTATATTGCTTAAATAATTATATAACTTCAACCTTCTGCTTGTATATCTGTTGTTTGGTTTTTAATATCTAAGACCAAAAAATGCTGTAGCAAAATTAAGTAAGATCATGCTATAATTTATTCTTGATGCAAGGCAATTTTAATACATTCTCTCAGAATCCATATCATTTACTAGTCAGATAACGAAGTATATAGTGGCACTGTGTTGTCATTTATAAAATTTTGTGTGATTTTTAAGTAAATTTCATGTTTGCAGTAGATTTTCGAGTAATGTTTTTTGTGAAAAGGGAAATAGATACGATATGGGTGTTGTGATTTTAAGTAAATTTGATGTTTGCAGTAGATTTCCGAGTAAAGTTTTCTATGAAAAGGGAAAAATTACACGATATGGGTGTTGGGAGAGTGTTCCAAATATAGCGTACTTGCGTCAACGACATATCAAAGTCTGCTTGATATTGCTCGACCATTTTTAACACTGGCTTGGTTTGCTATCGATACTGAAAATTGATATTAATTATTAGTAGGTTTTTAATTTTTTGTATTGATTATCAAGAGTGTTTAAAGTGTGATTTTTAATTCTTAGAAATTTAAAGTATACCTACCTAAAATTTTAAGAAATCATTAAATATCTTTATATTACTCATATTAGGTACAGGAAATTTTAACTAAAATGACTCTTCCTTTCATCCATGATGGAAAATATAAGCTAATCCATTTGAAAATATTGTATTTATGTTTTGACTTACCCGTTACATAATTCACGCAATAATCTAAAAATTGCTAATAACTAAAACAATTCACAAAAATCACTTTATATTATAATATATGTAATATACAGGAAGTTGATGTGATTCCAACGTTTTGATAAAATCGATCGTATCTCTTGAAAACCCCTATATAAGCCAGTATAAGTTTAAATTATTGGAATCTTAAAGAAGTATAGATTCTGAATGAATTATAAAATATAGGTTATTCCGTTAAAAAAAAACATTAAAATTACCCTTACCATGTTGGAGAACATCCTATATTCATCGTCAGCCCTTTTGTCCACTACTGAACAGGCCTCCCCTTCACTGCCTTGTCAGTTTTTTTTGCAACTGATACCTGCAGTTTAAGGTGGACTCCGAACAACCGATATGTCTCTAAGAGAAATACCATTCAACCAAATCAGCAGGTTTTAAGGCGTACCTTACCACGCTGCCTCAATGCGGGTTGTTAAGGGGCAAGTGATGCCGACCGCTAGCTTTTGACATTCTATAGCGAATCTTCTATCCCGAAATTTTTCAGGAAATTTTCATTCAAGGAAAAATTCCTTGACGAAGTTGGTCTTGAACCCCATACCTCTCGATTAAAAAACCAGCGTCTACCAACTAAACTACCGGGTAGCAATCCTACATATTTCAAAATATTTTGAAAATATGGGGGTTAACAGTGCCTACAATTTTTGCATTAAATTTTTTGATTTGCTCTATAATAATGGATAATATTTATAAACTTTTGAACTGTTTTTTTTTCATCTTTTGCAAACCACTACTCTTAAAAACCATCATGCATACAAGTTTTGTTCAAAATTGAAAAGTGTAAACGATCGCAATAGGTACATTTTCAAAAGAAATTTACCTGAAAAAAGTTTTAAGGGTGTTGTTCTAAACACATCTAAAAATTTGAAGTTCATAAATGTAACTCGAAAGGGGGTCAAGGAGAGGATGAATTTTTTTTCATTTGAAGGAGGTCAGTCTAGAAATGGATGCTATTCGTTACAAGATGTCATTTCATAATATAAAATTGAGTACTTGATAAATATGAACAATAATTGAACTAAAAAGTATACTTCATTAGGCTGTTCCACACTGTATATAACTAGAACTTGTATTTTCTCGAGTATTTTCTTCTGTTCCTATGATTGATTATATAGCAGAAATGAGCTGAACTAAAAGGAATAGTACGTCACTGCTATCTAATGGTTACTTCCACTGACTCGTGTTTAGACGTCATTACTGATAAATGGAAGAATCGATGTGATGCTTCGAAACAATCCAGGTTTCGCGATGCCTTGTCGAGTCAACCTTCGTAATACGTCTGCTCGATCATTATTCACCTTGGTCATTGTATATTAGTGACAGAAATGGATAAAGCCGATTTACAACTCTTATTGTAAATAGACATGACAGTTATACCGGTAATAAGCTGATTTGGATAAGTTTGAAATGCACCTGTTTTAGAAAAGAAACATAGTGATCTAGCTCTGATTAATCGTATTTATGGATTGCAAATTACATTTGACATTATGAGTCTAACTGTAATTAAAGTTGGAAAGATTTTAATCTACACTACAACGCCCTTATATTTTTATAATTACTCTAAAAGACAATTCTTTTGTTAAGAGCTTCATTACGACGAGTCGCCCAAGACTTCCCACTGCGAAAATTTTCAAAAGTGGGTCCTTATAAACTAGGCATATGTGTAATATGAAATGAATAAACCATTTATCCTTAAAAATCGATGGGCTGACTGAAGCGTTCTCCATTCCCAACATGTCCGATTATCCAGGTTAGTAAATATTATTGCCAAAGAAGATAGATACTTCTATATAAATATTTGTAAAATTAAATAGCCACATTGGCCTACAAAACGGATGCTCCGTTTTTGAAGTCCCTCGCGCATAAAATTTGATTTATACACTATCACTTTTTTTATTACTAACAACTAACAACCTAATTTTCCTCTTGAGAATAAAGTGTGGAGATTGAATGTCCTAGAGAAAATGTGTTCTATACCAGTAGAAATTAAGATATAGTAATAATGAGTTATCCATAAATTCTCTGATATTCTGAAGTTTATAAAATAGCGTCATCTATTAATACAAAAAAGAGTTATTATAGATTGCCTCTTTTGCATTTCCCCGTGGGAATAATCTAATTTCCCGATATAAAGAGAGACATTAATACAACCTCTATAAAAATGTTGCTACCTTGCAAAAAGTTTCTGGGGGTCGAAAGTTATATATATATATATATATATATATATATATATATATATATAACCATATTACCATATATCATGACGTGCTAGGAAGAAATATTGTTACTCTATGGAAGAAATGTACCTAGAATATACAAAAGTCATATATAAAGGGTGTATCAGTCTATGAAACACGTTTAAGAAGATCTACAAGGCATACGAATTTAAAATTTTGGTTGTAGCCATAGTGAACTAAGATCTATCAAATCAAAATATTTTCAACATTGCACTCTTGTCATATCTACCCATATCTGATATTAACTTCATTATTTTGAAAGGCATACATGTTTTATTTTTGACCGACTTCCAAACGGATTGTTTGGATGTTTGTAAACGTGCTCTGAGTTTCGTGATTTTTTTTAATTTGAAAGAGGACTATTGAGATTTGGTTCATTGAAAAAATTCGACATTCAACATGTCTTTTCCCCAAAACATTTTACAAAGGGGTTGGAAGGGGCATTTTTCTCAAAAATTGAAAATTTGAGATGACAAAATTAAAGAAGAGATGATTCTGATGACTGATGTTACAATAAAATGTGTGAAATACATTTTTTACAAAAAAATGGACCAACTCTATTAGTTATTGCACTGAAAAATGCAAAATAATAACAATTCTATTGGTGCTGGTGTCTACTTTTCAAGTTGCTGCCAAAATTTTCAAAATTAGTAAGGTCGGTTCAATATTTTGTATTTTCTTTTCATAAAACATCTAGTTTGAAAGTACTTTTATTGATAACGACATCAAATGTCCACATAACAAGCTGATTTGTTGAACTTTGTATTTCCAACCCTCTGAATGGCAGTTTCACTCGAGAGATTCCAAATCGGGGGCCTCGGTGGTCAATTCCAAGAACCAATGCTGCCAATACAACAATTTGCATATAATGAAAACTTCAGTGCTAACAAAGAGTGGGTAAAATTTCTAAAAAGAAAGTATCTAATTCGCTGTAAATCTAAAAATGTTAAAATATTTTTCAGCAAATTGTAGTGTATCCAAAGACCCCAGGTCCGCGCTACAGTTTACCTCTAATTCACTATCTAACTCTACGACTCGTTTCTTGGCATGTGATCATCTAGTCTAGTGGATTTTAGGCGAGATTTTAGGACCCACCTGAAGTGTCATGAACTCTAATAGTATAAGAAAACACGTTTGTAGGATGCAACGGAGTTAACCTTCTAGTAGAGAAAGGGGTAGACAGTAATTGAAACAACAAAATTCCTTACCAGTCCTTTTATTTAAACAACACATCATTTTTCACTTGAATTAAATAGTAAAACATTTAATTATTTAAAATAATACAGGCAATTTGAAAGAAAATAACATTTATAATTTAGACCAGCAAGGTCGCTCTTAATATCTTCATAACATGGGAAAAAGAGCGAAAAAACCCATGTACTATCAAATATTTTATAATAAATTTTAAATAATACTGCACATTCTCTTTGTTGTGAAAATTCACAAAGGTCTGACACTACTACATAATAACTCTTGAAAACTCTTGATGAATTTACTTGTACTGTGATTAACAATAATAAATGATGGTATAAAACAAACAAATTAAGAAAGAATCACTCACCACCCAAGACAACCATATCTCAGATATACTTCGAAACACGACAACAACATTCGAAACCGAAGGGTACACGGAGGGACAGACCCGCCGCTCGCTGTCAGTCTGCTCAATTAGGGATTCAAGTCCCTGGGACAAATACTTTTTGCATGTTGATGTCAACGGTCAATACCATTTACCATTACAAAGGTGTTCATTTTTGAAATAAACAATAGTTATTGACATCATCATGAAAACAGTAACATATACCAAAATAAATAATATTCAACAAATCTCTATCATTCAATGGTCTCTTGGCCTGACTCACGATGCTCTCGCATCGTCTATAAAATGACTTTATGTGATGAAGTAATTATTCCAAGTTAATTCATCAAATAAATGATACCAAAACAAGTGCATTTAATTTTAAGGTAGCTCAAACCTTCTTATAAATTTCCAACAACAATAAAACAAAAACTCATCAGTTACATACAACTATAAAACAACAAAAAAATACACCTTACCTTCTCAAAGTCTACAATCATTCTCCTATTTTTACCGCACCTCGCAAACTTTTTCTCTCAAGAAAAAAAAAACGTCCAAACAAAACAAATACTCTACACCTGACCGAAATATTCCTAAACATAGAATGCCGTTCAAAACCGATCCGGCACAGCTGTCTATCAAATTTGAATTTATTGTATTATGAGTAATAACATAGATATATCAAAATAATAAGACATCATATGTTGACTTTTATGATTCATATATAAAGAAAAATAAACAAACCGCGAAATTTAAATATGGACACCACAAAATAAATTTCCGATAAACTAGCACATTAAAAGTAAACATCTTCTGAAAGCCGATCTTCCTCACTCTAAGAAATTGTGATTCCAGAGACCAAATTACATTTGATACTTCTGTAAGATTTTCCAGATTGAAGGAAGTAATGATATTCTCAAGAGGGGATTGGCATGAATATATCCAAGATGTCATTACCCTCAACTTCGATCATTTGTTGTGTTTCGTTTCTTTGAGTACGAAAACTTCCAAAGTTGAGAAATACAAAATTGGTTCTCTGAAACTGCCACCGTTCATTCTTGCTAGATTGAGATAGCGTCTATTGAATTCTCTTAATGTTCCATTCGGAATATTATGGCATTCACCATGTTTAAGAAAAATATTTATAATATAATAATTAGAATATTAATTATTCTCCATTATGTATATCTTATTTTCAGTAAATTCAAAGCAAGTAAGAAATTAACAAGTATACATATAATTTTTTATTTGCTGTTGAAATAAAAATAGCATGAGTATCAGCAATTAGAAAATTATTTTAGAAAGAAATACCAGTAATCAAAGAATGGTAAGAGATAGGTATAGGACTAGGATCAAAAGACCGGGAATATTTTACTCTATTCATTTATCAAATAATATACAGTGTGTTGCATTCAATAAAATTTACTTTTGACTTCTTTTTGTAACCAATTGCGCAGATATATTTTTGGACATCCTGTGTAAAAATTAAAGCAGATCATTCATAATGCCAGATATCTTAAACTTTTTTCATAAGATTTTATTAAATTTGAAACTCATACCATTGGAAATAGATTTAAAAATATGCTTTTATATTTGTCTGTTTTTGCGGAAAATAACACTTCAATAATTAATATCTAAAGAATGGTCTGATATGGTTATAGGACATTGTTAACAAAATCGCCTTCAAATTAGGAGCTCTATCAGAAAATAAAATAAAATACAGGGTATGCCATTTGAAATAATGAAGTTGATACAAGATATGGGTAGATGTGACAACACTGTACCTAATGCTCAAAATATTTGTATTCGATAGATCGTAGTTTGACTATGGCTAGAACCAAAATTTGAAAGTCTTGTAGATCTCCATAAACGTATAATAGTCCATCGAGTTTGAAACACCTTTTCTATGTGAAATATGTCAAATTTATCTCCAGAGTATAAGGGTATTGGTCAAGGTCTGTCAAAGCACTTTTATATTTTTGTATTGTTGTAGATTTTCAATTGAAGATGAGAAATATATCTTAGTTGTTATACATTGAAAAATGATATTAAAAAAAGTAAGACAGGATTCAAAACCATCTATTGGGTGATGGGCCAATGCTCTACCAACTCAGCCATGACTACTCTCCTGCTTGATAATGATTACATTATACTTCGAATTAGAAGAACGTTGAAATTATTTTTTGTCTTTGTGTTAGTACCTAATGAGAAAATAATTACTGTAGAATGACATTTCCTGTGATGGAGACTGTAAAAACAGAGCATTTGTTCTCTAGGACAATGTGGATTTCCTATTTTTGAACTACGAACTCCGAACGGAGGAGGTACACAATTCGACTATCTGCTTTTTTCATAAACACACAACTCCGAAACCGCCCCCGAAGAGGGCGGAGGGGGCAAATTTTTTTGAAAATCGAAAATCTTAGATAGCAGAATTAAAGATAAGAAAATATCCGGAAATGTTAAAACTTAGATTTTCAAAAGAGCTACGGTTTTCGAGTTTTTGCGAAGCTAAAATTTGAAATATGTGTATTTTTGTTTGCTATGTGGTAAATTTTAGAACATTCGAAAATTGAAAATCTGAGAATGGTAAATTAATGAACAGATTATTGATAGCAACATTTATATTGAACATTCCTTCTAAAGAGTTACGGTTTTCGAGTTAAAAGAGTAGTAAAGTTTATAATATGCGTATTACCACGACGATGTTAGATTTCCGAATAATAGCAGAAACAAGCAGAGCAGAGCATACATGGATAATGGTGAACGTTCAGCGATTTTTGTGACATATGTAACACTCAGAAGAGTTTAATTAATATTCAAAAAAATGGATCGACCTTACCAGTTGGTGCACTGAAATGTACAAAACACTATTAATTCTATTGGTGCTGGTACTTGCGAAGTTGGTGCCAAAAGTTTTGTAACTGCAACTGCACAACTTCAAAAGTACTTTCACCAATAGAATTAATGTTATTTTGTACTTTTCATTGCACCAACTGATAACGTGTGCCCATTTTTTTGTAAAAAATATTTATACAAATACTTATCAAGCAGTAGCAAAAAATCGGATGATTAGTAATAGTTTTTATTAACCTCCATATTCGGACATGTTGGGAGCGGAAGACGATTCAATCAGCCCATCTATTCTACAGGAAAAAACGGTTTTAGGTCTCATGATTCAACTAAAAAACTAAATTTAAGTGATAATTCTTTTGCTAACATACAGTTGACATGTTTCACGCCTGTTTAGTTTATGAGAGCCGACTTTCGAGAATTTTTTCAAAGTGAAATTTTGGGCGTTTCTTGGAAATGAAGCTTCTAACAAAAATTTTGCCTGTTAGTAATCATGGAAATATTGGTGGGCTGTACCGTAGACTATTTAAATTTTTGTACATAAACAAATCAATGCCAGCATAAAACTGGCATAAATATGTTTTTTCTTTTAAATTTAATGATTCTTGTAGGCTGAAGATTTTGTAATTATGAATAGGTTACTATTCGTTTACGAAATCATATTAAAGTCTTGACGTTTGACATAAAGCATTAAATCATCACTAATGTTAGGTTTATAGTTTGTTTTTGCCAAACTTGATTTAGAATCAGAATAATTCTCAATTTAAAATATTTCAAGATATTCTTTGGGGATATTTTTGACATCATTCACCGATGGCATAGAGTGGGCATCTTGCTCGTATTAGTTGCTACGCATTAGCCAAAAAGCTTTGTTTGCTCTAAAGATTCCGATAAAACTTGTCCGAAATATAATTTTGAAAGTCCTTCACCAGCTTTTGATGGCGCGTCTGTGAGAAAAAGCTTTGATATTCTGGATTAAGGGTTTTTACATATTAGTTGTCTGCATTTGATTTTAATTTATGGACAAATTTAATATAACTACTGTAATATGTTAATTCTTTCTATTCTGTTGTTAAACACAGTACTCGGATAAAAGATTTGCTCTGCTAGCTTTATATCTAAAGCTGACAAAGCAGCCATTTTCAAAAAACTATAAGAGCTATTAATTTCGGAATACAACAATTATTTAGCACTTAATTAGCCCTACATGAACTAAAAAATAAGTTCACAAAAAAGTTGATTTTTACAGATTGCTCTGCTAGCTTTAGATCTAAAGCTAGCGAAGCAGCCATTTTGCAAAAAACTATAATAGTAAATAATTACAGAATACAACAGTTATTTAGCACTTAATTAGCTCTATAAGCACCAAATAGGACTTTCTCAGGAAAGTTGATTTTTAAAAGCAATGCAGGCATTTTCCGAAAAATTTTAAGAGCAAATAATTTCGGTATATAGCAATTAATTAGTACTTAATTAGCCCTACAAGAACTATGAAAGAAGTTCTCAAAATAGTTGATTTTTAAAGTTTGCTCTGTTAGCTTTAGATCTAAGGCTAGCAAAGCAGCCATTTTTCAAAAAACTATAAGAGCAATTAATTTCGGAATCCAACAAATATTTAGTACTTAATTAGTTCTACAAGCATCAAATAAGATTCTTTAAAAAATGACTTTTCAAAGAAAATCAGATATTTTCCCAAAAACTATAAGAGCAATTAATTTTAGAATACAGCACTTAATTAGCACTTGATTAGCTCTACAAGCACTAAAAAAGAAATTCTCAAAAAAGTTGATTTTTAAAGTTTACTCTGCTAGCTTTACATCTAAAGCTAGCAAAGCAGCCATTTTCCAGAAACCTACAAGAGCAATTAATTTCGGAATACAGCACTTAATTAGCTCTACAAGCACCAAATATGTATTTTGGATTCTGCTCACTTTGCTCTGCTAGCTCTAGGACGTGCTGACATCGTGCATCATTCTTACATATTTTAACACTAGCATTATTCAAAAGTTTTTTCCGGGCTTGATAATCACGACAATGTTCAGCCGCAGTTTTTGGTTTCAGTTTGTGCATTTCACTGTCACTCCGCGAATCACCAATATTATTTCGTTTTCGTTTTGCCATACCGAAACACTTCTTTGGGAAAACACAATCTACTATGAGAATTCTTCTTCATGTATACGAAGAGCAAGCAATGTAGGCCAACCTGCTTACAAATTTGTGAGTATGAAACCACAGTATAGGAAAAAACGCAGTAGTCCCACTCAAGCCATTCCTTGATGTGACCCGCCTTTGCCTCCGTGTCTGCCGTACCGTAAGCGGGGAGACACGAAATCGGCTGGCTTTCCACAAGCCACCGTCTTCGTATTTGTAATAAACGATCGCCAAAAATGATGCTATCATCTATGGCGGCGCCGGTGAATGGGACTACTGTGTTTACCTATACTGTGTATGAAGCAAACGTAGAAATTATATATTATTTGGATATTACAAAATATAATGTTCTAGGATATCTGTAAGAAATTAGTTAAAAATAATTGATGATAGAATCAAGTTCACATAAGATTCATTAGATCATTAAAATTTCCACCATCTATCGTGTACCTGTATTAATATGTATTTAAATTCGATACTCATAAGGGATTATGTACCTAATTTGTATAGGTCTCAATAACTTTTCGAATTAACTGTATTTGTTTAAATAATTCAATTTGATTGAAAAAGTAAATAAAACGTAAATGCTAGAAGTCCCAAGCTTTCCTACTATAAAAGATTGGTTGGCCTTAATGATTAATACATAATAATGGCGTGCTCGAGACACCGGGTTCAAAACCCAGTGGACATTGTTTTTTTGATTCCGATTTTAAAATGGTCAATATTTTGTGACACGTTGAAATGGATTTACCCTCGCTATAAGAGTTTTACTTCAAAAAGAGTAGTGCAATGGTTTCTTTCAAAATAAAAACAGTTTTTTTTGCAAAAATATAGAGATAAAAATTATTATATTCGTAGACCATCTTTGGACCATAGCTTCTATAAAAAAGTAAGTATCATGTAAAACATCCTTTAATATTCGAATATTATGCCTTGTACATAATTCAGGAAAAAAATCAACAAAAGTATCACCTCATTTTGCCCATGCAAATTGCAACTACACAAATGCGTGAAAAAATCTATCGCATTTCCGACATAGAGACAGACAATTGCTCTCGTAAATCTGGATAACGAATCACCAAAGTAATTCACATTCACAGTCCATGGAAAGGACACGGACCCTGCTGCTGCTGGGATCGTAACAATTGCGAATTGTGGGATTCTCAATCTCTACATTCTACCTCTACCCCCCACCGTTCGTTTATCCGTATGGTTATATGTACGTCCGTACGTACGAACATTTGAGCCGGCTCTATTCGTCGGCGACAATGTGCTTTGTGACTGATCGTACTGGGACTAGAGCGAGAGACATTCTAAATTGTGACGATTAATTTGGAAATTGGATGAACTGACGAAACAACGTCACGGTAGACTGGATTGATCTGTGTGCCAATATGGGGAGGTTACGGAGAAGAAGGACAATGCTGGAATTTGTTACTGGGATCAAACAGTCCAGTAGGAAAATATGGCATACTTTTTTATATGTGATTGACGGAAAATTAGAAAGGGCGGTATTATGATACGGGAAACATAGCTTTATTATTTTTATTTAAAATGTGTGAAAAAAGGGGTGTTTGCTCAAGATCGCTTGGAGGTAGTGAAAACTTCTGGAAGGAATTAATCTTTTGACAATAAATCTAATGGTAATTTAGTAAATTAGATTGAAGTTAGGATATTCCGAACCATTTCAGGAATAAGTTAATTCCGTATACTAATTCGACAAACATCAATAGAATGTTCCTCGATGTTGGCGACAAATTATTAAGAGATTCTTACAACTAAATAATGAATATCTGGGGACCGAGCTTTGCTCGGGTCAAACAGGATTCAAGATGGGTCTATAAGAGCTACTAAGGATATTTAAACTTATTAAAAAATGTGCCTATTTCTGGTTAAAATGTATTGCGATCGGTAAATACTGCTTACATTGTTTACATATTCGTAAGTAATAGATTTCGAAATAAATATGAATGTCATATGAATGAGAAATATACCAGAACTCACTTGTATCACCAATCGACTTCTCGAGCCCCAAACGCTATACATACTGAAATTTTTATCTGTGGTGGCATTCTTGAAATAGCTTGTGTGGACCTCGAGGGTCGCACCGATTAAATATGAAAGTATCGTCAGTCGATTTCTCAACTCCGAAAACCCCTTTATGCCAATTTTCACCAAAATCTGCTAACCCTTCCTTAAAATAGCTAATGTGCACCTTAAGGGTCGCAATATATTAGGTATGTACAAATTTTCATTGAAAATTTCCGATTAAATTATTAGAAACTCATATTAACATCATTTAATTAAAAAATGGGATATGTTAACTCTAGGTTATTAGGTTCTGCCCTATGATTTTAGCTGAGATAAAATTTATATATATATATATATATATATATATATATATATATATATATATATATATATATATTCCCTCTGTCGATCTGTCGACAGATTTCCCAGTCTTTATTCTAAGTGTTAGTGATCTAACAAATACTGTCGTACTTCCACCACTAATTTATATATAGATATATATATATATATATATATATATATATATATATATATATATATATATATATATATATATATATATATATATATATATATATATATATATATATATATGGTTAGAATAGTTCAGGTTATACAGCCTAAAAGGGCATTCCTAACAATGGCCCACCAACATCAGAAAACAAAGAAGTCCAAGAAAATCCAAAAACTAATAGATTACTCCCAAAATATGCAGTTCTTCCGTTTATTGAACATCTAACAAACTCAATAGAATCTTCATAAATGCAGAAAACATGAATTTAAAAATTGCTCAATACAACTTAGTTACCAACAAAAATATGTTTTATACTGGAAAAGACTCGATAGATACCTTAAATAAATCCGATGTTGTATATTCATTGAAATGTCTTCAATGTGAAAAATTTTACATTGGTCAAACTTCACAACTTTTAAAGAATAGATTGATTCAACATCGTAGTGATATAAGATTAAGACCAAATAGATGTGCATTAGCTTCCCACGTTAAAAATATCAAACATTGATTTTGAAAATTTAAAAGTTCTTGAAACAGAAAAAAATACAGAAAAACGAGTTTTCCTAGAAATGTGTCACATTCAACAGAAACCTACGATGAACAATAAAACAGATATCAATGGTCTTAGTAACATTTACTGCTATCTGATAGAAAAAGACAAAAGAAATTGAAATAGATATTGCTCTATGTTTTTGGTTTTTCTTGTATATGTTTCATCGCAAAATAATGAGTTGGACTGGAAATAATTGTAAAGGGAAACTTCCAAATCCATCAGAATATCTCGTTTCGTAGTCATAGTTTGCATAAATGATTTAATACTGTACTTACCTTTTTACTTTTTGAGTTTATATTGACCTTCAAGATGTTGATTAAAAGACACATGTTTCATTCTGATGTGAACTGATTTCCAATTGAAAATTAGAATGATTGGAGAATTTTCATGAATTTTGTAACAGAAAATTTGCTCGGTCTTTAAAAAAATTATATAGATGATATTTTATATTCTTTTTATTTTATTTATAACATAAATACATAATTACATATATAATCATTATAGGTCTGAAGTACATTATTGGTTAAAACAAAATACTCACATAGTTTTGGCACAAAATTGTACCGTGTACTTGCTCTTCCTCAACAATTTTAAAATTTTATAGAGTTGGATGTAATCATCAAGAATAACAATAAGAAATTCCATATAATAAAAAAATATTATTATTTAACCTAAAGCAATATATGTTGCACCAAATTTATAATAAAAAAACGCAGGAAACATGCCTGTTCACAAAATTAACACCAATATAAAATAAAATTGATAAAAAATATTTCTTACAAAAAATTGGACCGACTTAATTAGGTGGTGCACTGAAAAGTATAAAATAATATTAATTCTATTGGTGCTGTTACTTTTGAAGTTGCAGTTAGATTGATAACTTTTGGCACCAACTTCACAAGTACCAGTACCAATAGAATTAATATTATTTCATACTTCTCAGTGCACCAACTAACAACGTCGGTCCATTTTTTTGTAAAAAATATTTATTTCACACATTTAAGTGTAACAGTAGTCACGAAAATCGTTGAACGTTCAGTAATAGCAATGTACTTATCCTATTACCCACGTATATTCTTTGCTTGTAGTTGTTTTAGTGAGATCTCAAAGCATCGCTGCGGAAATACTAAGAATAAGAATTTTATATGTTACCATTTTAACACCGATTTAACTCGAAAACTGTAACTCTCAGGAAAAAATGTTCATTATAAATGTTACTACAAATAATTATGTCTTTCATGTAGTATCGAAAGATTGTCAATTTTCGAAAGAAATCGCCCTCTCTACATAGCATAAATGTGAAACTAACATGCCTCTATCCGAAAACCGTAACTCTTTTGAAAAAATGTTCAATTTAAACGTTTCCGGATATTGTCCTATCATTAATTATACCACCTCAGATTTTCATTTCTCGAGAAAATTTGCCCCCTCCACCCCTTCGAGGGTGGTTTTCAGAATAAAGGGGATTTTGGATTTGCGTTTTTATGAATATTATGAATATGGGACCATTTCTCAATCCTCCTCTTTCAAATGAATCAAAAATCATTAAAATCGGAGTTCGTTTACTATAGATATAAAAGGCGCGGTCAAACAAAAAAAAAAGCCGACAGTCGAATTGTATACCTCCTCCGTTCGGGGTTCGTCGGTCAAAAAGGAAGATAATCGTTCAACTTAATCTGGTTATGTTATGTATGTTATAGTATACCCGCTATCTTGTATGCATTCTCTTACTGCTTTTTTCTCTATATAATACTGTTTCATCCGTATGTTATCAGGTAGGCAATTGTAGTTTTTAGGTCCTACAAAATTTATATGATTCTAGCATAAGGAATGCTTGAGGTATGTAACATTATTTTGAATAACATTTCTTGTATTAATGTCATGCCTTATATTCTCCTTACAATATGGGTTTGTTAACATGAATCTAATGCTGCTTTAATGTAAAGTTGATAAGGGCTTTATATGTAAAACCTGTTGAATTGTATAATAAAAATTTCAGGACTTTATGGAATAAAACATTAGTCATGAACTAATATCTACTTAAAATAAATATCTGATTATAAATAAGAAAGTAAACCACATTTTTTTTCTAATGACTTTTTAACATTAGGCATATTTTATTTTCTGGGAGACATGGTATCAATAAGTAGAAGTAAGTTTTTTAGTTCATATGAGACAACGATTTTATTAAGATATTTCGTTTTGGTATAAATCGGGATCAGATGGATACTTAGGACAACGTACCATAGGTAATATATGTTTCTGAAATAAAACTATAACGCAACCCAAACAGCAGACAGATTCTAGCTATTTATAAATATTTTTTACAATAAACGGGACCAACTTTAGTTTAGTTGGTACACTGAAAAATACAAAATAATATTAATTCTATTGGTGCTGGTACTTTTGAAGTTGTGCCGTTGTAGTTTGTTGTAGGCACCGACTCCAAAAGTACCAGCACCAATAGAATTAATATTATTTTGTATTTTTCAGTGCATCAGCGTTCCAATTCTTTGTAAGAAATATTTATTTCGCACTTTTGACTGTAACTGAGTCATGAAAATTATCGAAAAATTTCAATTGAAATGTTTCCAGATATGAAATTTTCTTTAATTCAGCCGTCTCGGATTTTCAATTTTCGAGAAAAAATGCCCCCACCACCCCCTTTGAGGGAAGTTTTTGAGGGGAAGGGAATGATTAATAATAATTAATAAATAAAACAATGTGTCATCTCCACAATTTATTATTAAAAATTAAAATTTATTAAATTAAATGAGACATGATTCGGGAATGGTAAATCCCATTATCAATCTAGATATAAGGTTCTGAAAATAAAGAAATATAATAAATAAAATAATTCAAAAAACTCTCACATTATATAAATTATCCCGACAAATAACATAAACCCGAAAATAAATTAAACATAATTCTTACAAAGCAAAATTAAAATTAAATTCTAAAGGAAAAATTCTTCTGTGTTACATTTGCTCTTATAGCAACCTATGCCTAATACATGATAACTATCTACTTTTATTTTGCTTAGTTCATATAAATATCAATAGATGTATCTATTACCTTAACTATATATACAATGTTTCAATATAATCTCCTTCTTTCTCGCATCGACCTCAAAAATGTAACACAGATGAATTTTTCCGTTAGAATTTAATTTTAATTTTGTTTTGTAAGAATTATGTTTAATTCATTTTTCGGTTTATGTTATTTGTCGGGGTAATTTATATAATGTGAGAGTTTTTTGAATTATTTTATTTTTATTTTTATTTATTTTTTATAATTTGAACACATGTCAATAATATTTTTATTAGAACAACTAACTTGATGGATTAATTATGACGGACAAATTTGGCTGAAAGCTTTGAACTCTAACACATTTTGTTCCCTAAGATGTTTATTTTACCATTTGAGTAACATTCCATAACAGCCATATTAGCAAATTGTATTTCGATTTTTCAACATTTAATCTAATAATTATTATATTTCTTTATTTTCAGAACCTTATATCTAGATTGATAATGGGATTTACCAATCCCGAAACATGTCTCATTTAATTTAATAAATTTTAATTTTTATCTATAAATTATAGAGGTAACACATTGTTTTATTTAATTTCATCACTACTCCACTTTGAGAATGGATTTCTTCTTGAAATAATATTAATTACTTTTTCAATGGGACCGATAACTCTCAATACTTCGCTTTCAGATTAAAAAAAAACATCAAAATCGGAACACGTTTACTATGCAAAAGTCGCGAACATTCATAAAAAAATGCAGACATACAGTCGAATTGTATACCTCCTCCGTTTGAGTTCGTCGTTCAAAAATTTTATTGAAACAGCATCTCAGTATGTTGAAAAACCAGTATGTAAAGATATGGTACATACATTTTATCTGGCAGATCCAATAATTACTTAAATGCATTTTCTCTCTTGAACTTGGATACTCATAAATTCATAACAACTCTTACTTGGAATACAACGAGAATTAATTTAGTTTACATAAATGTATCAAAATATGGGCTGCTTTCAACAAAAAAAAAACAGAAGTCTACAGGGCTCTCAAACTAGTAAAAATTTGGAACAAAATTGTCGTTTTCGTGCTAAAATATTTAGTTGGTGAGATCGCTGATCATTTTCAATCAGAGGACGAACCATTTATAAGAATTGCATAAGCGCCTCTTCGTTCATCTTCAGGAAATTTGGTTAATGTGCAGCATCCAGACTCAGTTATACAAAGTAGATTATTATGACCATGAGCTAGACGATTCTTCAAGCAGTTACTAACCTAAGCTGTTTTCTTTTTTGATAAAAGTCTCCTTCGACGCTATAGACAATAATACCATACTAAGGTATTTGCAATTTCAGGACCAGCCCTTGGAAAATCAACGTATATATACGAATGACTACCTACCTACTTCACGAGGCGCAGTGTTTCATCACGAAATTCTATGCAATATTATTAGAAACCAAAAATCATCAACACTGTCATTTCTCACTCACATGGAGATTATCAGGTGAAAAAATATTCCAAATAAAAATAAATGTATATTGAAATCACTTGAGAACCCTGAACAGGGAACAGATAAAACTTAAATGATAAGTAATATAAGAATATTGGAATGGTTGCATTCATTTCTACCATGGAAACCCAGATGGAAACTCTTTTGCGGTAAACCTAGATATATGGAAACTCATTTATTAACTACCAGAGATTCAATTTCCTCGTCCATTTTCTTTGAATAAGAAGAACCCAACTTAGGGGAGTATAATGATCGCACGCTCTCTAACACAAAAAAATACCTGCACGAATTGGAAAATAAAATGAGGCATTATTTGACGATATTGAGTAGTCGGCTTCTAATTAAATGGGTGGAACCAAAAGAGCGGAACAGTTTTCAGCATATTTATCTAACATATACCTATATATTTAGTATATCAAGTGGAAGCGCCTGTATTTCCACAAGCAAAGCACCTCTTCGATAAAACTGTTAATATATTGAACGGTTCTCTTTCTCTTTCAAATGATATTTGCTCAGTGGGTTGATTTATTAAGGCCGTTTTTATCACAAGCTCCAATATAATTCTACATTTTTTCTCCACATATATGTTAAAAAGTATGCAGATATTGTTTGCTCACCGTTTTGCTGAAATGAAAAAACATTATTAATTGAAAGCTTTTGCACAGAGGCGTGTCATGAGGTTATAGATAACATTTTTTAATGACAATCTGTCATTATGTTAGGCAATTTTGAAAAGGGACCTATGGCTGATCTTTTTCTTTCGTGGAGATATTAAGGACATTTTATCGAGCGGTGTCCGCGATTTGGAATGATTCTAAACCTTTCACCTGGCATACCACTGATGTACTTTAATCCCGCACTCGAATTGCAATGAAATCAAAAAGATCCACCCATCCACCCTGAAGCCGGCAGCCTAAGAAAATAACAAAGATAATTAAAAGATGTAGGATGTTCCATCTTATGGTTTCCCTTGCCCTAATATATGATTTCGAGTTATATACACGTATCTTCGATGCAGTACGTGTGTTCATCGCAGTTATATTTTTGGAAGCAATGCAATTCACTTACCGTTTTTGGCCATAGATCAAAATTATTGTGGTTAGAGAGCACCCTTTATCGGATCTGTGCCACATCCCTTAAGGTAAGTGTGGGAATCTCTCAGTCCCAACTTAATCCTCTACCCTCTCGTGGTAGACACGTCCTGTGACCAGAACGCTGACATTGGAAAAATTCACCGTCAATGGGATTCGAACCCACACACCAGCACTCACAGCAAATAGAAGACGCTAGGTACTAAGAAACTATCTGCCCCCAAAGCTGATCGTTGCTTAGCAATATTATTTATGTTAATTCTGATTTGTCAGCTTGACAGTATAAGAAATAAAAAATCACCTATTAGCATTATCCTTGGACAAAATTGAAAAAAATTAAAATTCTGGAGGATTATTGAAATAATGTGATCTTTCATATTTTGAAAACAGAATGACAGGTTGCCATTAAGACGTTATTGTCACATGCCCATTTTGCATGGTAATCGATCTATGATTTTGATGATGCTTTTGCCATTCGTTTGAAGACTACTTTGAAATAGTTCCATACAAAATTTAGAAAACCGAACATGTACTACTATTCTCCAAAAATACCCTCCTAAGAAAGTTTTGCGAGTTTTTTTCTCTCGAAAATCATAAATCGGTTGTGATTAAATTCGTGATCATTTCCGGCAATCTTTAATTCGAAGAAATCACCACACACTTTACGGCTTTTGGATTAGTATCCTCGTAAGGAGGACTTTATTGAAAGAATTGCAAATGATTGAAAATATTAACGGAAAATTGTATGTGACTTTGGAATTCTTTGGATACTGAAATATTCAAACCAAATGTATTTTCAAACCACACTTAATGCACGAGAGACAAATTTCAATTATTCCTACAACTTCTTATTAATATGCCTTACACTTACTGACTATTCATTTTTCAGGTAGGTAATGCTAAAATCCATGATGGGACAATATTAATTTTGCAAAATTAACCTAGGTATATGCTTAATTCACTGATGAGCAATTTTGCTCATATAGAGTGAATTTGTCATGTATATAGTACGACCAGAAATCTAAGAAGGTTGTAAATCACTAAACACTCGAGTTATCCATGTGTTTATGGACCATGTGAGTTATCAGCAGGCGGTCTACGCAGAATTGTACTTGCTCTAGCCATAACATTTTATAGGTAGGTATAATGGGTTAAGAAAATTATCAAGAAAAAATTGCTTGAATATAATTGAGAATTGTTTATGTACATACAATATATTATGATATATAATAAGACAAGTTGTTTAGAATTAAATTTAATATAAACACACTTGAAGTTGCCGTTTTTTCATTATAAAATAAAATTAGTCACGAAGATCAATTTCCCTTTCACTGTCGTCATTCAAGTTGATAATAAACTGTTCTTTGGAAATTCTTCTAAATCGATATATGACTTTTTCACTTTTTTAATATGGAAATACACTTGGCCCAGCTGCTATCAGGAATCTTTTCAGTTTCTTTTTGAGTAAGATCCACCACAGATGAACTTAAGTTTGGAGAAGTATTATTTCTTCCAACGGCTGATTTAAGCTGATGCTATATATGTTCAATTGAGCTAAACATACAGTGATAAGGAGGAAGTCTGAGCACCGTATGTCCCAAGCTTTCAGCCAATGAATCACAATAATATCTCTTTTGAGCATTTGAACATGTTACTTTATCAAGTCGACTGTGGTAGCTAGCATTATCCATGACGATAATAATGTTGGGGGGAATATTTGGTACGAGTTTATTTTGAAACCAAACTTCAAATAATTCGGCTTTAGTAACATCATGATAATCGACTAGAGAGCCATTATTATTTTTTGCCGATGAAGACAACGCATTTTCGGTTCCAGAATCATTGTAATCCAGACCTGGAAATATTTAAAGCGAAAAACAATTTTATTGCTTATCTATATTTCGAACAATAGGTGATAATGAGGATCGTCGGCTTATATTGATTTACAACCTTCTGAGATTTCTGGTAGTACCTAATATACCTACCTACTTAAAGCCAATGTTCTACCACGATTATCAGTTTTGACCCTTTGATCACGTGTAAGATCCATTATTACAGACTATTGCTTGTAAAATCTGCTTTGGAAATTTTTTTTTTTTATTAAAAGAAAATTGTAGGCTTTTTGTATTACCATTAAAGAAAATGCTAAAATTATTATAGGCAATAATAATTGTTAGCTTCTATGCGTCATGATCATTAAAATTTCCCTAATAGTTTTGTTTGTCTATGGTTAATATTCAGACTATAAGTGGCTTTTTGACCGACGAACCCCGAACGGAGAAGGTATACAATTCGACTATCTGCTTTTTTTTGGTTTGTGCGCGCCTTTTATATAGTAATCGTTCTCCGATTTTGATGATTTTTGATTCATTTGAAAGAAGAGGCTTCAGAAATGTTGCCATATTCATAAAAACGGGATTCCGACATCTCCTTCCCTCCGAAAACCAACCCCAAAGGGGGTGGAGGGTGCAAATTTTCTCGAAAATTGAAAATCTGAGGTGGTATAATTAAAGATAGGACAATATCCGGAAAGTTTAAATTGAACATTTTTTCAAAAGAGTAACGGTTTTCGAGACAGAGTCATGTTAAATTCGCAAATGTGCAATATGGAGAGGGCGATTTCTGTCGAAAATTGAAAATCTGTGGGCAGTACATGAAGGACATAATTATTTGTAGCAACATTTATAATGAACATTTTTCCCTTAGAGTTACGGTTTTCGAGTAAAATCGTTGTTAGAATGGTAACAACTAAAATATTCTAGCTTATTTCCACAGCGATGTTCTGAGATTAGTGAACGTTCAGCGATTTTCGTGAGAAATGTTACACTCAAAAGTATGAAATGAATATTTTTTTTTAAAATTGGACCGACGTTATTAGTTGGTGCACGGAAAAGTATAAATTAATATTAATTCTATTGGTGCTGGTACTAAGACTTATGAAGTTGG
Organism: Crioceris asparagi; assembly: GCA_958507055.1. NCBI lineage: Eukaryota > Metazoa > Arthropoda > Insecta > Coleoptera > Chrysomelidae > Crioceris > Crioceris asparagi. The sequence continues at coordinate 19,745,579 of OY293829.1, read as the reverse complement.
TGCAGTTGCAGTTAGATTGATAAATTTTGGCACCAACTTCACAAGTACTAGCACCAATAGAATTAATATTATTTTATACTCTTCAGTGCACCAACTAATAACGTCGGTCCAATTTTTTGTAAGAATATTTATGGATTTAATAAAGTCACAGTCCCATAAATAATGTATATAACATCACTGAGGGGCTTTTTATAGAGTTTAAAGGAATGCTGATATTGACAACCTATAAATCGTATAATCGATCCATTATTGAAATCTATTCCCCTTATTTCGTGTGATATTTAATTAATTACAAAAGGCAATATGTTTTTGTTGATACAATCACAATAATGCGTTAGTAATATTATATATTTTCGTTTGTGCAGTTTCTAAAATTAACCTACTATTACAGTTGATTAGCTCATTCACTGTTTCCAAATTCTGCAGCTTCTCGCGATTTCCAGCAAACAAACCTACCTGTGATATAATGCAACTGTTTCTTTCAGTAGATTAATATTTAGTATAATAAATATAGTGAATGCTTTCAATGAAAATTATTAATCTTTGTAGGATACCCGTGCGTCAGTTTTTGCAAAATTTGTGAGAATTAAACCCAATAACGTAAACCGGAGTTGGTTCTATGTCTGACTGACACCTGAGTAAGAACATTCATTGCTAGAACGGTGAAGTTATTTATATTTTGGAAGAGTTTGCTAGTTTACGTACTAGTGTGATAAATTGTGAAATTTACACATTCGCCGCGACACTCAGTTCTCGAAAATTGTACTTTGAAGGTAGGTGATGTAAGAAATATTTGTGTTAAAAAGTATTTTTATATTCAATTTCATTTGTTCAGTCACTGAAAATTTTGTGATTGAAATGAAGAACTATCAATCTAATTTATCGAAAATGGAATCTACTGATACTACCTACCGACTATTTCTAGATTCCCTGTGAGGCAAAAGTGGAGCATAATCATTATACACAGAGAAACTATTTTGAATAGTGATGAGAGAACGGTGAGGCGTTACGCGGCCCCATCCGTGGTCCATTATTATTATTATCGAATAAATCTCCATGACAAAAGATTTCAGTCGTTTGGCGCCTACGATATAAAGATAGCATTAACTTTAACTGAAAAATACAAGGAAGATTGGGGCAATTTGTCAGAGTGAACGCGATAAAAAATAATACATGGTTTCAATTCCGGTATATTTCCATGATAAAGGAGTCTCATTTCTTCGAGCACTTAAAATTTATGGTTACATTATGCGCTATATATAACACCTGCTTTATCGGCAGAATTACTGAATTATACGGAGCTTAGGTGTTTGCTATTTCGTAGGTATAAGGGATGTTGTAATGTAATGAGTTGGATTTATGTGGCACAGTTTTAGGACTGAATTATGTCTGGTTGAGATTGATGTTAGTCATTGTGAGTTGTTGGTTGGTTTCTAACTGAATGTGCAGAAGAGGGATCGTTTTAATGAGCTAGGGGAATTATTCGGTAGCAGATTGTGCGATCATCATTGGCAATTACAATAATTACTAAATTGCCTCATATTTATCAATTTTCCATTCTACTGATCATCATAGACTTGATAGTTGTTAATGAAGATGTTAAACATACGGACTAATTATGATATCTCAAATATTTGACTATTGGGATAAGTAAGGTAGAAAATACGGTTGTATAAACAATATATTTGGGATACATCTATCATTTGATCGATCTTACATTAGTACATGATACAAAGAAATATGAGATATATGATATTGCGCCGGTGGACGGAGCTTAGCCATGGCATGACGGCATATTGCGGTGACCCGCATGCTTACCATGTAACTTGCAACCGCAACGCGACTGTCGATAGATGTGTAATCGTTGCTACGAGACGTCAATTTTAGTATCACCTAACTGCGACTGCGACTAAGTTGCAACTGAAAATAATGCTGACTCTACTGAACAACCAGTGTTCAATAATTACTTATATTGAATCCAGTATATTATCAACTAGCGATTGTACTACGACAGTACTTAATAAGCAATCGCTTTACGTAATACGATTTTTTTGCGACTAGCGACTAGTTTACAACTGCAATGCGACCACAATGCAATAGCAACTGGGTCGCTATTTTTACTTAATAGGCGTGCCGGTGACCTTTCGTTTGTTAAAATTTGTTTTGTTAGTTTAGAGTTGCCGTGAAGTCTTGTGAGGTTTTGTTGAGTTGTTTTTGCAAGATGTGGTGCTCAGTTGCTTTATGCAATACTAATAACTAGTAGTCGCCCAGGGGTCGAAATTCGACCGTAATTGATTATTTTTTAAATTCAAATGTTATTGAGATTTCTTTTTTGCTAGTAGTAAAACGGCATTAGCGCGTGTTGTTTGCCTAATTCCTTAAAATACATAAATGAAATTTAAAATTTAATGTCAGTAACAAAATGTACAAAATGCATTAATCCACGGTCAAAGTATTAACATTTCTTGAAATGACATTAAGTGCGAATTTAAATTTATCTCTCAAAATAATTATATCACTTTGTATACACTATTCACAATATTTAAATTTGCGTTTGACCAGAGTTGTCAATCACGAATAAAGAAAACTAACAGCACTGACTCGTTGACTTCATATTGGAATTGGGATCGTTATGCAACACACAATGCACATTACCACGTAAGCCATAATTTTTTGACCGACGAACCCCAAACGGAGGAGGTATACAATTCGAATGTGTGCTTTTTTTTTTCTTGGTTTGTGCGCGCCTTTCGTATAGTAATCGTAGTCCGATTTTGATAATTTTTGATTCATTTGAAAGAGGAGCCTTGAGAAATGGTCCCATATTCATAAAAACGGGAATCCGACATCTCCTTTCCTCCGAGAACCGCCCCCGAAGGGGGTGGAGGGGGCAACTTTTCTCGAAAATTGAATATCTGAGGTGATATAATTATAGATAGGACAATATCCGGAAACGTTTAAATTGAACATTTTTTCAAAAGATTTACGGTTTTCGAGATAGACGCATGTTTAATCTCAAATGTGCAATGTGGAGAGGGCGATTTCTGTCGAAAATTGAAAATCTTTGGGCAGTACACGAAGGACATAATTATTTGTAGTAACATTTATAATGAACATTTTTCCCTTAGACTTACGGTTTTCGAGTAAAATCGATGTTAAAAAGGTAACAACTAAAATATTCAAGGGTATTTCCGCAGCGATGTTCTGAGATCGCAATAATAACAACTACAAGCAAGGAATATACGTGGGTAATAGGATAAGTACTATCTTCATTGGTATTAGTGAACGTTCAACGATTTTCGTGACTAATGTTACACTCAAAAGTGTGAAATAAATATTTTTTACAAAAAATTGGACCGACGTTATTAGTTGGTGCACTGAAAAGTATAAAATAATATTAATTCTATTGGTGGTGGTACTTGTGAAGTTGGTGCCAAAAGTTATCAATCTACCTACAACTGCACTACTTCAAAATTAACAGCACCAATAGAATTAATATTATTTTATACTTTTCAGTGCACCAACTAATAACGTCGGTCCAATTTTTTGTAAAAAATATTTATTATTTAATTAAATTTAATTTAAATTATAAACGCATATAATACTTGAAAATTTCAACATCGTGCACTACTTCACCATATAAACTTTCACTATACTAAATCTCATTCCTCTCCATGGCTTTTTATGCATTAAAAATTCTAAACAATCACGTATCAATATATAGAGATAAATCAAAAGGGAATGATTTGATGTTCTTTCGACTTTTCTAAGATTCAAGTTTACATAAAGCTTTTTAAAAATCTTTCTTATGACTCGTGTAGAGGGGATTTCATACGTGAGCATTAGGTATCTATCAACTCTTTATTTGCCTTCATCAAAATTACCAAATTAGTAGAAATGTAACTTTAAAATCACAGACGTATATTTTATGTATATTTATGGTTTATAGTGAATTTTCAACTGATGATTATGTACTTACCTAAAGACGCTTTGACGAGTGTTCTTGAGTTTTCTATTTCAATTTACATTTTATTTTATTATAGTGTTGTAATGAAAATGACAATAGGTACAATATGGAATGGAATGACCATACTATATAATTCTACCCAACTCATAAAGATGAGACTGTTAATATAATAAATGCCCTAAAAAATAAAGTTGGAGGTACTGACCATGTTGATGCAATAACGTTGTATAAAATACATATGTAATATTAACTTTTGTTAAAATAATTAGTAATTACTTAAGATTAGGTGAATGCTCAGCATTCTTCAGAATCGCAGTAGTAGTACCAGTTAATAAGGGAAGAAGCAGAGAAATACATGGTAATTATCGCCAATTTCACTTATATAAAATATAAAATATTTGAGAAAGTAATACACAGCAGAATTTTACAGTAAAATATGGAGTAATAGATAAAAAGCAATTTGGATTTCAAAAAAATGTTGGACGCAAGAATGAATTTGCTATACTCACTGATCTTTTCTCTTTTTGATCATTTACACCAATCTCTGGATAGTAGTAAGCCTACAGTTGTAACCTTTTTAGACATAACATTTGATACAGTTGAGCACAAGATAATATTCAAAAACTGGAAACAATAGGTAAGTATTAGAGGAATAGCACTAGACATAATCAAAAACTATAACAAATAGAAGACAAAAGGTTAAAATTAATAACATTTTCAATGATAGTAGCTACTTTCACTAATACTGCTGTATCATAAGTAACCATACTAGGGCCGGTTTTGTTTACCCTATACATAGACAGTTTTCTTAGTATATCAGATAATATATTTTCGTAAGCAGATGATTCTGTTATATTTTGACAGCGGCTACATGGGATGATATTCTGCAAAAAGCGTATTTCTGGATGTGTTTAGATAGGCTTGCATTAAACATAAGCAAAGCTGAATATCTGTCATTTGCTGATAAACCAAAGACAATACCTAATAATACCTCCTCTGTTTGGATTCGGTCAAAGATATACAACTATTGCTTATGCATTACTGTTGTAATGCTGTTTTCTTTTTGATTATTCTTTTTGTTTTTCTTTTCTTGTATGTATAATTATTTAATAGATAAAGTAACTACTTGTTATAAATTACCTTAATAAGATATTCAAAATATTAAATATTAAAGTAGAACATAACATTTCAAATATTATAAATATAATATATGGAATTAAGCTCTTTTTGTGCCATCCTACGCACGGATTATCCAAATGCCCTGTAGGCTACATGAATATTCAATATGTATATAAATTAAATGTAATTATGTTTGTTACAAATGTTGTGAATTTAAATACTTATCTATGAAAAATTTATGGCAATAGATTATTATATTTTTATTATATCGCTGATGAATGATGAGGCTGCACGTCTTGAAAACGAGAAGATGAAGAAGATGAAGAAATATGCCAAAACTGGACAGTTGAAGACATATCAAGAGTAACAGACATTCATTCTGCAGTTGCTAGAGCCTACAGACTTATTTTTAAAACAGTATACTATTCCAGCAATATCTACGTTGAAAAAATCTTGCAGGAGGTTGTGTCCAAGAAAAGAAAAATAGCTAATTTAATGTTTCTCTCTTATGTATATCAAATCAAATTTCTTTCAACTATACATAATGTATAATATTTTTTTAATAAATTACACATTGTTTCTTGAAAAATCCTGCATATGCCAATTCAATTCATATACCTAAATATACTGCAAAATTTTGGACCTACAATCTGTAACATATGTATTGTAAAAATCATAGTAAATATTTAAAAATCTACTGTGATTTATCTGAATAAGAAAAAAATTACCTTTAATTCTTACACTCTATCAAGAAAACTAGAAATCAGTTACTACTATCTCTAGAAAATTATTGATAAATAATCAGGATTGTGTAGTCTGTAATGTATTTTTGACACCATTTTACCCAAATACACATTGACTCCGGGAAAATGATACTTTTATTAGTTGTAATTTAAAAACTAAAAATAATATTTATATTTGCAAAATGACTACGCAGATTTCAATAACAATATGCAGCAAAGGGTTTTCTGAACCAAAAAATCGATTGATGAATTTTTTACGGGTGATTTTTATCAAAATTTGTAGCATGGGCTTGTCTAGTTTGAGAAATCGATTGGTGATACTCGCACATCTTAGTATGCGACCCTAAGGGTTCACATTAGCTATTACGAAAATGGCTCTACAGATTTCAATAAGAATATGTAGCAAAGTGTTTTGAGGGTCGAGAAATCTATTGATGATTCTGTCATATCTAAAGCCGGAGACACATCTGAGAAACGTTGCCATTCGTTCGCATTGCCGGCCATTCGTTCGCATCCATTTCTCAAGTGTAGACAGTCATTCGCAGCGAATAACTTTTGGTGCGAATGGCCGGCAATGCGAACGAATGTTTTCCATCGTCTGTCGGTAAAAGAGAAAAGATCAAAAGGAAATCCGAGCTGCGAATGGCTGCAAACGTTGCTAGGCGTTCAGATGTGTCAGTGTCGAAGTCATTCGCGGCAACGTTTCATTATTTGCAGTACTTCGCTAGAATGCTTGGAGAAAGGTGGTTGATTTACTTTGTGAAGGAAATATGAGTGAAAATCAATTAATAGTGGCCTGTGCCTCGTTTATCGTTATTAATAGAATTATAAATCGACGGAAAGAAGAAAAGAAGAGAAAACAGAGACTTGTTTGGATGAGTGACTTGTATTTGAGTAGAAATAGATATGATGGTACGAACTTATTAGCCGATCTAAATGATACATTTTTTAAAAACTTTACCAGAATGTCTCGAGAAGACTTTAGCATCCTCCTGGAAATGATTAAACCGAAAATTGTTAAACGGAATACATACTTCAGAGAAGCTATACCACCAGAAGTCAGACTTGCTATTTGCTTACGATTTCTAGCTAGTGGAGATTCGTATACAAGTTTACAATACACATTTAAGGTATCGAGACAGCTGATTACAAGAATTGTTCCAGAGGTATGTACAGCTCTCTGTGGAGTACTGAAGGATTTTATAAGGGTTAGTATTGAAACAACATATATTTTTCAGTAGCATATTTTATTTTTTTAATATGAACAATGCTATCAACACAGAGTTAATGTTAATTAATATCAGTATCTATCAATATTGGTGTTTTGCATAATGTCTGATACGTTTGTCTCATGTGCAGATTCGTTATTATCATTCTAATTAGGCGGCTGGGACGAAAGAAAAAATTCACCTGACTCAACATCCAGATGAGGTGTATGTGGCTGAGACACGTATGAATATGAATGAGGTGTAGGTGGCTGAGACACGTTTGAATGAGGTGTAGATGGCTGAGACACGTATGAATGAGGTGTAGGTGGCTGAGACACGTTTGAATGAGGTGTAGATGGCTGAGACACGTATGAATGAGGTGTAGGTGGCTGAGACACGTTTGAATGAGGTGTAGATGGCTGAGACACGTATGAATGAGGTGTAGGTGGCTGAGACACGTTTGAATGAGGTGTAGATGGCTGAGACACGTATGATCTAGATGTGTGGGGCTGAGAATGAAGCGCTTGATCATTGAAGCTAGAAGGCGGAACGGATAGCTGTGTTGTAAAACAGTCAGGTCTGTCATACTGCCCTAGGTCGGCAGCAAATAAGATCTTGTTAATCTCAAACTGTACGTGCTTGACCGTCATTGTACTATATTCTCGAAGCTTTTCCGCTATATGGAGTGCAAAGGTCGTGTGTTTGTCATAATGAATGGCTGGCCCTTGTGACGATGATACATTTGCGGCTTGTTCTAGTAACTCGAAGGCTCTATCAAGTTGATTACTTTCTTTGACTTTCGTTGATGCTCTTCTTCTTGACCTACCACTTCCCGAATGTATATGATCTGCCGTTCGTATGGATCTCTCTGAAACAGGTGTTTCAGTAACGCGATTGTCAACAGTTGCTGAGTCGGCAGTTGCTTCATCTCCTATATGATTGTCTATGGAGTCATTATCATCCTTTTCATTGTCTACGATTGTCTGACTTGACTCGTAATCTCCTTCATAATCTGATCCAATATTAATACTCTCGCCAACTTCAACATCTCCTTCCAAATCGCTTTTATCTTCTATGTCTTGATGAATCTGTGAAAAATAAGCATCGGATTATAGTTTGTCAATGGGTACCTCATTAATTTTGTTATTTGTAAGGCTACAGAGCTTAATATTTCACCAAATAATAAAAGTAAATCAGGCATACGCCCTTAAATTTTTTACATATACTATTTAATAGATTTTAATTTTTTTACAGCTACCTGACAGTGCCAAAGAGTGGATGAGAGTCTCTAAAGAATATGAAGATAAATGGAATTTTCCTAACTGTGTAGGTTCGATGGACGGAAAGCATGTAATGATACAGTCGCCATTCAACAGTGGTAGCGAGTATTATAATTACAAATCATTCTTCAGTGTAGTTTTATTAGCATTAGTCGATGCTGATTACAACTTTTTGTACGTAGATTGTGGATGTCAAGGGCGAATCTCCGATGGAGGAGTATTTAAAAATTCCAAAATGTATAATCTGATTGAGACAAATCGTCTAAATTTACCTGTTCCACGATCTCTACAAGAAGGACATTCTGAAGTACCATATGTATTTCTCGCCGATGAAGCTTTTCCCTTAATGGACAATATTATGAAACCCTACGCAGGAATTGCCCCTAAGGGTTCACGAGAAAGAATATATAATTACCGTTTAAGCAGGGCACGTAGGGTTATCGAAAATGTTTTTGGAATCATATCTTCGGCGTTCAGAATATTGAGACGTCCTATGCTGTTACAACCCGATCAAGTCAAGCTCATCGTAATGACAATTACATATCTTCACAATTTTTTACGCAAAAGCAAGACATCACGTGAAGTATATTCTCCCACCGGGTCTTTTGACACCGAAATTGATGGCATCTTTTTGGAAGGTAGTTGGAGGCAGGACGGTGTGAATAGCTCATTTACTGATCTCAAAAACATACCACGCAAATCAAAGAAGACTGCACGTGATAGCCGAGAAGAATTTACAATGTTTTTCCAAAATAATCCTCTGCCCTGGCAAGATAACTATTAGTAACTGAAAGAAAACTGATAATATACTTACGGTATCTACTGTTCCTCTTGGTTTATCACGATCAACCAAGAAAAGCATGTGTTTGAATGCAAACCATTTCGATACGTACACTTCTTTGCGACCTACAACATTATTTGCAATTAATTTAGGTTTGGTACCATGTCAGAATTTGATAGTTATTATGTATTATTAAAACATACTAAATATAAAAACTTGCCTTTTCCTGTTCCTACACTTTTTAAACCTTTGGCTTTCTGTGATCTAAATGACGACATTAAACTTTTCATTTTTTTAGGCATATCGGCCGCAGGCACATCCATTTCTGCTGATATATCAGCCCAAGCATCTTTCTTTTTAATAGCAGAATAATAAAATTCATCGGTTGTGTCCCATAGGACTGTATGTTTCCGATATAGTTCAATCAGCTTAATGCATTGGCTGTTGGTCCAATGATCCTTAAAATTATAATATTACCAAAACTAACTATTTCTTACACTTTTGCTATTTGCTGCTATTTGATAAAACGTTTACTTACTTTTGTGTTTGTCATTATACAATAAAATTAATCAAAAATATACTACTTTATTGAGGAATAGTGTGTGAACACGTGGGTATAAGCGCGAATGAGTGGAACTCTGGTAAATATTGGCAGCGAATGGAAATAAACAGGGAATTCGTAAAAGTGTCTACCAAGAAACGTTGCTGCGAATGACTAGAAATGAATGGGAATGCTGGCAATACCTGCGAATGCGAACGAATAGCAACGTTTCTCAGATGTGTCTCCGGCTCAAAGAAACGTTGCCGCGAAGGACTAGAAATGAGTAGCAATGCTGGCAATACCTGCGAATGCGAACGAATGGCAACGTTTCTCAGATGTGTCTCCGGCTTAATGGATATGACCGTTCGAGGTCAACACCACAACCAGTAAGGGATTTCCATCGTTAAGAAATCGATTACTAATACTCACATATTTTATGGCTGCGACCCTCGATGTCCACACAATCTATTTCGTGATAAATTCCAGCACCAATTGAATTATGCACAAACTTATAAAGTCGGTGATATTTTGATTGAAAAATATTTATTTATTTTAGGTAACCAAAATGACAACGAAATTATTGTTGAATTAAATAAGAGCTTCGCTCTTATAGGGTGTCCCACCAGACTAGCTATCTTTGTTCTTATTTTTGCATTGAGAAAAATACTCTTATGTATTTCCTAGTCAATTTTTGATAGTTTCTCAGTTAGAAATGTGTGAATGATCGCAAATTCATCTGTGATGTATCCAAATAAGTGATTTGTCACGTCACAATCTGGTGACTTTTTGGTGACCTTCAATATCCATATATAGGGTGGCCCATAATGTAGTGAGAAATTTTGAGATTTAATAATGTTGCCTCTGAAAAACCTATAGGTAAGTCTGTGTTGTAGTCCGCTAGGAAAACTCAAAAATTTTTGTGTTGCAAAAAATACCAAACTATCCAAATTATAATCGGAGTAAAAAAATAATAACAATATCAATAAAAGATGATGACCTTCTCTTCTTGAACATTCTTCTACTCTAGACACCATATTTCGCATAACATTATGCAACATTAGGTTTATTGATGTAAACCATGGATTTTAAATAAACCCATAGTCTAAAATCATAGGGTGTCACATGAACTAGGGGGCCACTAGAGATCACCAAACCTTGAAATCAGGCGTCCTGGAAACATCTGCTGCAGGACATTCATGGATGCGCGGGCAGTATGACTTGTGGCGTCGACCTGCTGAGACCACATGTTTTCCGGAAAACCCCGCAACTGTTGTTGAAAAAAAGTTTGCAAGATGTTTCCATAACATTCCGAATTAACTGTGGTATTTCCTTCATTTTCATCCTCAAAAAAATAAGGTCCCACAATTCCCTGCGCATTGTAGGTACACCAAACAGTAACTTTTTGTCTATGAAAAGGAGTTTGGTGTATTTCCTGCGGGATCTCTCGAGACCAGTAACGAGAGTTTTGTTTTTTACGTAGCTAGACATAGTGAAAATGTTCTTCGTCAGACATAAATACATTTTTGGGCAAATCAGCATTGATTTCTAAAATCTCTAAAAAATTGTTGGAAAATTCAAGTCTGGCTGCAAAATCAGTGTCTCTTAGCTCCTGCACAAGTTGAACCTTATATGGTAAATCTTTATGCAATTTTTTTTGCAAGATAGTTCTTGAGAGAAATATTGTCTTTATGCAGATTGCTTTGCTTTTATTCAGAATGCAACTTGAACTCTTGCCATATTTGCAGGAGTTCTAACTGAAATAGGCCTACCTTCAGGTTGCTTCTTTAGAGATGATGCTGTGGTTCTAAATTAACAAATCCATTTTAGAATTGTGTTTCTACACCGAGAATTAAAATTAAATCATGTGCCAAATAGTCGCCGAGTAAGGGCAATAGACTCGTCATTTTTAATAAAATTTTCAAAAATAGAAGAGCGATAAATAGCGATATAATTAATTCTTCTGAACAGTCAGCACGTGGCTGTCTCTTTGACAATTGTTAGTAAATCTCTATGGTTTTGCTTAAAAATAGTACATTGATTATTACAATCTTTATAGTTTGTTGCAACCAATATTTTGTCTGCAAAGCAAAAAAAATTGAGTTTGTCTATCGAACAGCTCAAAAACTTACCTTTCGGTTTTTCAGGGTCAAAGTTATTGGTCCTCAAAATATGTCACTACATTATGGGCCACTCTCTATTTAATAAGGAATTTCTAATTATTTTTTCTATACTATGCTTTTGGAGTGTAGAGGGGAGGAGCACCATCTCTGTGTTAAAAAATGGCCCCGAAAAAGCATTAAATTAAGAGGGCGCTGGTGTTCCAGAGTACCATTTTTCAAAGACAGCGCCGAAAGTTGTGAGAGTCGAGAGTAACATTGAAAAAGAAAAGTTACTAGCTAAACGTGCCATTTTCAAGATGGATAATACAGACACAATATATATCATTATCAAAAAACACATAATACACACTTTACATGTATGGCACAAACTTTTACCATTATTATTAATCACTGTTCTCTTTTAAGAGCTTTTCAAAATCAAGATCAGAAAATAAACAAATACTAATGTCAAGTGTCAAGATAAGGTTTCAGGTTAAGTTTAAGCACAGATACAAAAATATTTTATACCTTCTACTACACTAGCGCCATTCTGGCCATTTTCTGAAACATTATTTAACGCTTTTTTGTGGACAATTTTCAAGAGAAACAGCTATATGAGGTTGTTCTCCTCCCCTCTACACTCCATAACTATGCTTAAGTAAACTTTTGCGGCCCTTATGTACTCACCTACAGATTTTTCAGAGGCAATGTAATTAGACTTCAAAATATGTCACTCCATTATGGGCCTCCCTTTATTTAATAAGAAATATTCTAATTATTTTTTCCATACTATGCTTAAGTAAACTTTTGCGGTCCTTATATACTAAACTAAAATGAGACATTAAACCCCAAAGTCTTTCATTCATTAACCTCTATTTAAACGCGATTGGGCTGCATTTCCGCACACGTCGCACACAAAATTAAGGTCGCACATGAATTACGGAAAGGCTCGTTGAGAATTCCAATAAGTCCTTCGGCATCGTTGCCTTCGTTGGTATAATTTCAAGAGCGGACACTTGCTAGCCCCAAGTGCTCTACGCCGTACCAGCTCCCTGCCATTAAGTAATTATGTTGAGTTTTACTCATTGTCATTTTCCAAATCGACGGTCGCTATTCTATCTGGAAAATTAAAAAATTTCCATACCGTTAATCCCTCAAAGGCCCAAATTAAAAATAATAAATTATTTCAGATGGTGATAAGGTAAAAATACATCATGCGAAAATAATTTCATAACCACAAGTAATTATGACAAATTAGGGTGTTTTCAGATTCATAATTCCGGGACGGTAGACCAATTGTTGCAAGTATATTTTTAAGTAAGGAATTTTCATTAGGTCTCTATAGAGTAATTTCAACTAATTCAACTACCCTTGACTGCTAAGTAAATACTATTGAGCGATCAGATAAAAATAATTTAAACGGTTATATGAAAAATGGATACAAGACTTCATTTGAATTGTCTTTTTTGAGTAGACATCTTTGAGATGAAATAAATGAATGCACTAACCTGAACTAACGAAATGAAACAAATATTGTTAAAAATGTCTATATGCCCTTCCAAATATTTTTAAACTTTTTTTATCGTAATAGCATTGGAAGATAACTGAAGTGAATTGAAAATTTCCGAATTGTGCATCAATTCTCAGTTTCAGTTCGTATAACTCATTTGGAAATTCTTGTTCTAAATGCTCCTAAAAAGAGAGACAATGCTGTAGATATAAGCAGAGCTTGTCTAAATATTCTGTACCTAACTTACGTAGATGACTGGTGAATTCAAATCCTTTTCAATTCATTGTCGAGTAGTTTCAATTAAAGCAATTGATATTTCAGACGAATGCTCTTTGATACTTTTACAATTTGGAAATGAGAATGTCGATCTCTCAGGGAAACATTTTCTGAAAATTAAGCTAAAAATTCTCGTCTGTCTGTGAAACTATAACTAGCACTTTCAATATCTTTATATTATTATGTAGACTAACACCTCAGCTAAAAGGTATATTTTTAGAAAATTCATAAAATGAGTCCGTAAAGAAAAATATACTTTCAAAAGCAAGTAAGTTTCAATGTTATAAGGCATTATGGAAACGATGAGAGAGAAAATTTATAAATAGAAGAGAAAGCTGCATACGAACTAAAAAATAAATTGATATTAAAAAATATATATGTTGCAGCGAGTGTGGTCGCCTGTAACCAGTTTCCATGACCTTCGGTCCATAGCGTCTTCCTCTGAGGTCCCTCTCTGACATCGCTTTTGATATGCACTTTCTCCAAGTGTTTTTAGGACGGCCCATTTACGTCTTTCCGGGGTTGTTCAGTTCATCACTATCTTGGGGAGTCTCTCATCTGCCTTACTGTTAACGCGACCATACCAGCTAAGCTGTATTGTGTAAATATCCTCTAAAACAGTTCGCTGCCTTTTCATCATTCTTCATATGTCTTCATTTTTTATTTGTTTTAGTATTGATTTACGGGCCGATCTCCAAAGGAAATCCATTTCTGTTGACAGTAGTCTTCGTTCTAAAGGTTTGCTTATTTGCCGCCAGACTAACGTGCTAACTAACCTAACCTAACTATGGCGTCAAGGATATGCATTTTTGTTTTTGTTGTTATATTTTTTGCCATAGTATAGCGTTTAGTGCGCCGGTCGTTTTTCAGGCTTTATTTTTTCGATCACATATATTCGCTATTAACAGTGAAAAACATATTAAAAAAAATATTTTTTACAAAAAAATACAAAATAATATTAATTTTATTGGCGCTGGTACTTTTAAAGTTGGTGCCAAAAGTCTTCTTTCTAACTACAATTGCACAATTTCAAAACTACCAGCATCAATAGAATTAATGTTATTTAGTATTTCTTAGTTCACCAACTTATAAAGTCGGTCCAATTTTTGGCAAAAAAATATTTATTTCACACTTTTGAGTATAATTTGTCATAAAAATCGTTGAACGCTCACTAATACCAAAGAAAATAGTACTCCTATTGCCCATGGATAGATAATTCAGACTTGAGAACGGCTGTAAATCTTTTGAAAAATGTCCAATTTAAATGTTGCTACTTAGGTATAATCTTTGCTTTCATTTGGTCTTCTCATATTTTCAGTTTTAGAGAAAAATTGTTCCCTTCACAAGCGGAAATACACATATTTCAGTCTTTACCATTGCTGTAACTCGAAAGCCTTATCTCTTTTGAAAAAATGTATAATTTAAACGTTCCTGGATATGGTCTCGACTATAATGCTCCCGTCACAGATTTTCGATTTTCGAGAAAAATTTACGCGTCTACCCCCCTCGAAGCGGTAGTTTGAAGGAAAGGAAATTTTGGATTCCACTTTTTATAAATATGCGACCATTTCTAATGAATTAAAATCGGATCATTGTACTATTCAAAATGCGCGAACCGTTTTACATAAAAAGCAAACATACAACCGAATTGTATAGGTAACTTCCTTTTTTTTTGAACGCAGCCAACAAGGTTTTTTTATTCAATTGGTCTAAAATAAGAAAATAAACATTAAATTAAACCAATCCTATCAATTTATTACATTATACAATTTATTTGACATAGAAGCTCTTCGCGAGATTTGCTTGTATAAATAAACGTGAAAAACATAATATATAAATTGAAATTGACACAAGAAATTCTAGGAAGAAATATATGTATTGCATAAAATACATTTACACATCTAATCTTGCGACATGCCAAATGATACCATATAAATTGTAGAATGCAATAAATTGATAGATAGAATTGATCTAATATTGATTTATTTTCTTCTTTATAGTGTATTGATAAATAAAAAAAGCTTGATATCAAAAATGTTTTTGAATATAAATTTATTTAAAATATGAATTGATTTAGCTTGAAACTTAGAAATCAATCTAAAACTTCTTCACTGCAAAGCAATAATTATAGTATGCACAATATAGACGCAGATTTCATAGAAATATAGAAAAATATGCAGCAACGACGTAATATCATTTAACATGGCAAATCAGCTATTGACAAGATTAGTAAAAAAAATCAATATAAAAATTTTATAGAGTAGTTATCTTTTTTCATTTGAATTCATATAAAATTAAATAAGTGTTCAACATAAAAGGCTTTCATTTACTATTTCATTTTCTTGCTGTTGTTGGCTGTACGATTATTTTTCTTGTTATCAGAACACATCTGACTCTAGCACATACATATTTTCATTTTCAATAGTCTATAGCGTCGTCTTTTGATCGCTGAATTTTTCTGTTACAGTATTTATTCATAATTCCTATTTTGGGTATATTTTTCAAAATAATTTATTGTTTCTATTAAAATCCACATCAATAGTTCATCTCTTCAGTTCAATAGTAATTATTTTTTTCTTTGGTCCATTTCAACTCTACTGTCATTAAATAATTAAATACTCATTTTTCACTGTTATCAAGAGAATATCTAAATTATTTCATGACGTGACATCTTGAAAGAACCTACCAATTCAATATGAAAAAATATATATCCTGAAGGTAGTTGTTGTGCTGATTCATGAGGCATTTTCGGTTGTTCAGTCTCACAGGTATCATAATTATCTTTCCATATTCGTCTAGATATGGATGTGAAGCTATGACTTCTAAGTAGAAATTGCATGCTTTATTTTTTTAGATAAGATCAAACTGAGATGTAAATCCTTGATGATAACTTGAATATGATTGCCGTTATAGAAATAAAAGGGTAAATCTTTAAAATTGTTGAGCTCACTTTCTCAAACATCTTATTCTAAGATTTAATGATGATGGGTAGTTCATTGATTCATTCAGAATAATCGTTAAACATTTAGTTATATTCAGTAATTTCAAAATATAACGGAAATAATCTAGCACTTTTACTTTCGTATATATAATAATCCATATACGATCTTTTCCACCCAATATTCAGAGCTTCTCCAGATGGAATTACAAAAGATTATGTGATAGAAGTGAAATGCCCAAGCAAAAAAGATAATGTTATTCGTTTTGTGGGCAAAGGTGTTATAAAAGAAAAATATAATGCACAGATTCAAATGAAAATGTTTTTTGGGGCTGTTTTGAAAGGAACAGAGAATTGTCTGTGTATGAAGTAGTTTTCAATAAAGAAAATTGCGCTGATCTTTTAGAACGAGATAACTATATAAACATTATGTTAACCTTAGTACTAGTAAAAATCTGTTTGTTTTTTGTTGTACTTTATTATTTTGTATTTCATCTTTTACAATATGTATATACATATATATATATATATATATATATATATATATATATATATACATAGTTTGATTCTGAATTCTTGACTGGTTTATTATTTGATTATTTTATCAAATATATATATGTATATATATATATATATATATATATATATATATATATATATATATATATATATAACAATAAAAATGTAGCTGTTGTAAAATAGTGGCTTTACATTGGTACTATTTTAATAAAGGTCCATGTAAATTAATAATTGCACAAAATATAATAAGTTTGTGGTCCATAAAATAAAGAATATCATAATTGACACTCGCATGCGGTTGACAAATATTAAATTCTCTAATTCTCCGTATAACTCTCTCAATATGTATTCGAAGAGATGCAATTTTTCTGTTCATCCTGACTTGTGGTTTTGTAAGTTTTTACCTTCACTTAAGGTCCCCATACACGATGCAGTTTACCGGAACGCAGGCCATTCGATTTGCAAACCTGAAGGCAAACCGTATCGTTAATGTTCGTATAGGTCGGAAGGCGAGGCCTGAACTCTCGGCCTCCTGAAAATCTGCCAGCTCCTGAAAAATTACCTTCCGGTTATCCTTTTCGCTTGCAAGTCGGAACGTGTATGTTTGATGCCGGGGTATACAGGCCGAGAGTTTCTGTGAACAGAAAGCAGGTGAGAAGAAATAATTTGTGTAGAGAGTAAAGAGTATTGTGCTAGGAAGGAACCTAAAAATGGCTGATATGAGAACGTGGTCATACAACTTCATTGAAGAATTTATTGAACTATATAAGTCGATACCTTGTTGATATGATATAAAGAGCAAGCAGTATTTAAATAAACCTTTGAATTTAGATGCCTACAATAAGTTGGTGGAAAATTTAAAGACAGTGGATGCCACTGCTACGAAAGATACGGTGGTTGAAAAAATAACAATTTGCGTAGTTCATACTGAAAAGAACTAAAAAAATTAAAGAGAGAAAAAGATGCACCGCTTCTTTTTCTCGGAGAGATTTATGAAACATCTCTTTGGAATTTCCCTGTTTTAGAATTCTTATATGATCAGGAAATGTCGAGACAAAGCAAATCTAAACATTGAACCTGAACAAAACCTTGCGTTAAAACGTAGTGTTAGTGGCTAAGCCGAGAGTTTAGATTTAATCGTGAGGCCTGCCTTCCGGTAAACTGCATCGTGTACGGGGACCTTTACACTGGGTAGCCTGAGCAATTTACATCCTATTTGAACTAAAGAAGCATCTTTGTGTTTAAAGCCCCGATCTGCCATCATGCATGTACCACTACGTAACACTTTATAATAGTCACTTGCTTTGCAAATTTCTTTGCATGATATGCTTCCACCATAACAACCAGATATAAAATTTACAATCCCGTTTGGTGTTGACGAAACCAAATATAAAACGAAAATTTGATCTCACAACATGTTGACAACTAATTGTCACTGTCACAATGATTAATACATACAATTAGCCAATACAAGATGAGCGGGAATTGTGAAGTCACAGGGCTCTAAAACACACACGTTTTGAACCAATTTAATTTTGAGTGTTTTTGAACTTTTTTCTTTTATATAATTAAAATTTGGAAAAAACAAAAAACACGGGTTATTTTTTTTCTAATCTCTCTTGGTCATGAAAGATATACATATTTAATTTTTAGAAGTTTAATAGGGGATTATTTCCCAGCAATCTTTTTTCTATTAGAAAAAGATTATTCAAAATTAAAAATTAATTCAAAACTTGCGAAGAGACATAAAAAAGCAAACATAAATCGAAATGTATACGGAGTCGGTCAAAAATCTGTGTGTTTTAAGTAACCTGTTATTCTACTATTTTCTTTAGAGATATCCGTTTGTTCAGAATGGCTTCTATATCATTTATTAATCTATACATTATAATTAAATTCTTCAAGACCGTTTTATTTCAATGAGAGAAGCCTACGCCGGGCAGTCGATATTTTCGGGACAAGGATTGTCAAAATATGAGAGAGAAATAAGATTTACCTAATAATTTAGCAAAAAACACTACGTATTTATCAATTCTCATTTAAGAAGAGAAACTTAACTTTGGACAATATATACAGACAGCTATGATTGCCTACAGATTTTTGAACAGATATATATAAGAAATGTAGCTTCTGGGGTGTTAATTATAAACTATGAACGATATTTTTTCCTTAAATATTATTATAATATACTAAATACCTGTGTTGATTACATCGTCTTAGAAACTGTCATTGTTTGTTCTATATAATTGATACAATATTCAAAGAATTAGTCTCAAAAGTGTCGAATACTCTGGAAACATTGTGGGATTTTGTCATGCCAGTTATTTTAGTTAAAACCTTTACTGAAAATCAAATAAGGATAAATAATGACAGTATATTCTCGTTTTGTTCGCTTTTGATGAATCAATAACTGATGGTTCCTTACATCTGATGGAAATCGGAAATATTATAAGATCACTCTGGAATCTACAATATGAAGAAAGTTGAAATTTGTTGCTGATAGAGTTAGGTTCTCGCAAGACGGGCATATAACTAGTTAAACTAAACGAACTCTTGATAACTTTACGGAATATCATATGAAAATGACTTGTTCTGAGTGGTTCATATTTTTTGTATTATCTTAATATGAAGATAATGAGGAAACTGTAAGTACAAGGTGGTCCATTAATAAAGGACGCCGGCTATATCTCAGGATCTGTTAACCGTAAGATCCGGAGAAAAAATATTTAGAGGTAAATCGGCCAAAGGTAATTGCTAGATAATATTTATAAGCTGCTAAATCTACCGCTAGGGGGCGTAACACACAGTGCGAATTATAAACACTGTTTTATTCAAAATTATATAAGTTAACCTATATTGAAAGTATGTTTTTGTAACCTACTGAAAATAATACAACTTTTTTGTATTAAAGTTTTTTCTCTATCTTGTCAAATAACGGGTTGGGGAGTGGCAAATGTTGATTTGAATAAAACTGGATAAGTTTTTTTTGGTATGACCTATTTTGAACAACTTTGTTTCATTTTAAAACGCTTTTTTGGTCGCTTCTACTGAAGTAATAACATTTCGAGTTTGATTATTTTCCTAGTCGGTAGATGACACTTTATGACAAAGTCAAAGATTTCATGCAATTAATTGTATTTTTATTTGCCATTATGAAGAATCTGCGTGAAAAATTACAGTTACATACTGGTGAAAACCGCAACTCGTTATGATTATTCCTTATAGACTTAAAAAAAATATTTAATCCTCCAATTTTATGTAACAAAATTAGAGAACACTGAGTATCAGTAATTTTTATTAAAGTTCCTGTATTTAATATACCTAACCTACTTTAACTAATAACAAAAAAATAGATAACCTATGCCGCTCTAGATGGGGTAATTTAAGTTAGGTGTAATTAGATGAGAATTAAAGAAAAATAACTACCCACAGCAGGTTACAGCTTTGTATTGCCCAGGACGGACGACACATTGAGCACTTAAGGCGTCATTAATATTATTTTGTTTTAGTTCTAGGCTCTAAGTTATTTAGCTCTAGGTGTCTAGGTTTCTTTTTTAAATTTGTTTCTCTAATGGACAACCGATATTGTCGACAGAAAAATCGTGAAATAACTGACAGTAAAATAATATGCCAAAGTTTTTGTTATCGTAAAGGCCTTCCGGGAGTCCTACTTACTATAATTTTCTTGTATAAAGTATTAGGTTGTTGTTACAGTTATTTGTGTTTGCTTCTAATTTAATTACACTAAATTTAAATTACTTCATCTAGAGCGACATAGGTAATAGAAAGTTTTTGTTATTGTTAAGTAGGTTAAATAAAATATAGGTAACTTCAATAAAAATTACTAATGATACCTACTCAAAGTGTTTTCTAATTTTGTTACGTATAAATATTTTTTCAAAAAACTGGACCGACTTTATTAGTTTTTGCACTGAGAAATAAAAAATAATATTAAATCTATTAGTGCTGGTTCTTTTGGAGTTGGTGCCTACAACAACAAACTATAACGGCACAACTTCAAAATTACCAGCACCAATAGAATTAATTTTATTTTGTATTTTTCAACTAATAAAGTCGGTTCCATTTTTTGTAAAAAATATTTATTTCACATTCTTAAGTGTAACATTGGTCATGAAAATTGTTGAACGTGCACTAATACCCAAAAATATATAGCCTTGCTTGTACTTGTTATTTATTGTTCAGAGATCTCAAAACATCGCGGCGCAAATATACATATTTCAGACTTTACCGCTCTAACTCGAAAACCGTAGCTCAATTTAAATGTTGCTACATATAATCTTTTCTTTAATTTAGCCGTCTCATATTTCCAATTTTCGAAAAAAAATTGCTCTTCCACATACCGGAAATACGTATATCACATATTTCAAACTTTACCATTGCCAAATTCGGAAGCTGTAACTCTTTTGAAAAAATGTTCAATCCAAACATTTTTCAGTATGGAATTCTCTTTAATTCTGCCGTCTCAGATTTTCAATTTTCGAGAAAAATTGCTCCCTCCACCCCCTTTGGAGTCGGTTTCTGGAGGGAAGGAGATTTCAGATTTGAGGTTTTGTAAATATGGGACCATTTCTCAACTCTCCTGTTCGAAATGAAACAAAAATCGTCTAAATCGGAGTATGTTTACTATGAAAACGTACGAACAGACATAAAAAAAGCAAACACACAACAGAATTGTATACCTTCTCCTTTTTTGAAATGGGTCAAAAAAGTTAAGGTTTAGATATATTTTTCTCTATAAGAAATAATCATCTCGAGTTGCGGTTTTCGCCAGTACCTACTGTAATTTTTCGCGATGTTTCTTCATAATGAAAAATAAAAATACCACGGCATTTGAAATTCTCGAGAAACTCATAAAAATCTGCGACTTTGTTGTAAAGCGCCATCTACCGACAATAATTAAACTCAATAAGTTATTATTCCAGTAGAAGCGCCCAAAAAGGCGCTTTAAAATGAAACAATGTTATTCAAAATTGGTCAACCACAGACAATATATTATAGATTGCCTGTGGTCATACCAAAAAAATATTATCCAGATCTTTTCAAACCAATATTTGTAACTCCCCCCCACCCTTTATTTGATAAGATAGAGAAAAAACTTTTCTGCCATTGTTTAATTTTCAGTAGGTTACAAGAGAAATATTTCCAGTATAGGTTAACTTGCGATCATTTTGAATAAAACACCGTTTCTTACTTGGCGGTGTGAGTTACGTCCTCTAGCGGTAGACTTAGCAACTTATAAATTTTTTTCCATGATTGCCTTAACTTAAAATTTTTTAAAAATACAGAGCTTAAGCTTAGACATTTACCCATAGTTTACAAGAAAAAATATACGGAATCTTTTCCACGAAAGCGCGACTCGCTCTTGACCTTTTTTCAATGATATTATTAAACGGAACCTTGTTTATAATAAATGAATATCCTGAAGTATCTGCATCTGCCATTTTAGAAGCATAAACAATCTCTCCTGACAACAATGTCTCCTGATGGCCATTGTCATATGCATTCTAACAAATTAATTCTATCGTGCACACTTGTTCGGATTCTTTTTTCTCATCCATAGTGAGTATAGCGCGCCCAATATCGGTCGAATTTATTCGACTCTATTCCCCACAGGCATATGGAAACAATTTGTGACGTGAAAGCTCCAAGTATCCCCTCTAGATCATATTTTAAAGTTTTCATAGAGGGTGTCGTCGTCGTTGAGCCCCTAGGCTGATGAACAGCAACACTTCGATATTGTTCCATGTATGCATTTTTTTTTTCGTTGGGGCGAGTAAGGGGACATATTTCAGAGTAGGTCATTTTTATTGAGAGCCATGGTTACTTTGGTTTATTGCTTGCGAAGAAGAAAAAAAGAATTGGCATGGGGGTCTCGTTTGCTCATTTGTAGTCGACTGGCGTGAGTGAGGGTCGGATTAGGTGCACTAAGCTTTATTATGATTGTGCTATATTAGGCTTAATTGTATGTACTACAGTGCTTATGATGGTCTCAGAGTGGATTCAAGAGCTGGATAGAGAGAGCGGGAAAATCCTCGTCGATGAGTATCTATTTACGGGCTTGTGAAAATAAAATATGAAGCGATCCATTTATTCCAACTTGTTCATCATGGTGATGATTAGGTGATGAAATAGCTTTCCGTCATGAAAATGAAGCCTGTTATGTATAATGGAGGTTGCAATCATAAAATTATCGAATAAGATGGATTGGTTAGAAGACCATCAAATATCTATTATGTTTTTTCCTGTATTGTTGGAAATGGATATATGTACCTACGTATTTAGGTTCTTTATTATTTTATATTCCACTTTACATCATTTACATTGAATCTAGTTGATTATTTATATTTGATAATCACTTATTCTAACGCAATTCATCAATCATAATGTATGCTTTATTAGATGATGACATTTTCAGAAATAGTAACATCCATGAATAATCGACTATATAATGTATAACTGTTAGAATATTTAATAAAGTAATTAAAAGAGCAAAATCAATTTATTACAAGAAACAACTCGAAAAAAATACTAACAATCCAAAAAAGTGGGAATCAATCAACGCTAAACTTGGTAAAAAAGGTGGTAACATCGATTATATTTTCGATAAAAATAATTCAAAGATCAAAGAACAAAATGAAATTGCTTATACCTTTAATTACTATTATTGTAATATTGGAACTAACCTTGCAAACAAAATAGTAATACCATCCGGATCTACTATTGAAATGCCTTCATATAAACCTGATAGCATTTTTTAAATGCGACTAACAGCAAAGAGATCTTAGAAACAATTCATAACATGAAAATAAAAGCAGGACATGTTGAAAACATTCATACTGAAACAATCTACAATTATCCAAATATATTTGTAAGCCCTTGGTCCATATTATCAATTAAACTTTCGAAAACATAATTAACATAATATCTCCAACTACCGACCTAGATCATTGATTTCAAACGTCGCAAAAATTTTCGAAAAGCTATTATATTTGCCAGTTTTGAGTTTCATAAGAAATATAAGATAATATCGAAAAATCAATATAATTTTATGCAAAATTTTGCACTGGAGATGCAATTTGTTACCTAGCTAATAAGATATACGATAACATTGACAAAAGTATCTCTATTACGGTCACCTTCTTAGACCATACCAAGGCATTTGAAACGACTACTCATAAAATCCTTCTTGACAAATTGTATAATTACGGCATATGTAGTAATTCACAAAAACTTATAAATAATTACCTCAACAATCAAAATAAATGATCAATTTAGTGAATAATTACAAATACAAACAGGAATACCACAAGGAACTGTTCTGGGACCCTTATCTTTTATAGTTTAAGTAAATTATTGTTGAGTTGAATCAAAAATGAATCTGTACCTTGAAGATATATATGAATGGTTAGCAGTTAATAAACTATTGCTAAATACTGATAAAACTGTTTTTATTACATTTGGAAGCTACGTATCTGGCGGACCTAACAATATTATCATTAGGGTAAATGGTCACAATATTCAAAGCTTTCAAAGTTGCAAATGCCTTGGTAAAATTTTCGATTATAGAATGAATTGCGAATAGCATATTAAACATTTACTTAATAGAACCAAATATCTGGTATTCATGTTTCGTATCTATTATGCGCTTTTTCAAAGTAGTATTAGTTATGGTATAATAGCATGGGGTGGAGCATACCAGAATAAGCTAACTCTACAAAGCCATCAAAACAAAATATGAAAAATTGTAAGCAAATCAAATCAATTCTGCATAATTCCCCACTTTATTCAAAACCTTTTTTTTAAACCCTGAATTATCACTACAAAGATCTAAAGAACACATATCAGCAATCTGGTAGTATTACTAGGAATAAATGCATTGAACTTCCCATAAGAGATAAAACAGTAAGTACCAAAGTACCAAATATAGCTTCATTAATGCTATAAGTTCTTTCAATAGATTACCAAATGAACTTAAGTCACTGAATAGTCCATATACAATAAAAAATATATTAAAACAGTGCATCTCTTGTGTTCTCGACGTTTCTGTAACATTTTTTATCTAGTATTATACTCATTCAGACATATCCGGTCTCATCTTATATTTCCTAGTCGATGTATCTAAGAATTTCTGTTTTTCCATTTGGTGTATTTTTGACGTCAAAAGAAAAAGAAAATAAGATTTCCGAATAACTTTGAAAATGTCGATGAATTAAAAAATAATTGCTTTATATTGAATTTATGTTTTACTCTGCATCTGAATCCTAATGTGATTGGTTCTATTTATTTTATAATTCACCCAGTACTAAATTGAGTTTCAAACTCAGACCAATGAACATTGTTATTTATTTATTTTAATACTTTATGAATGTGCAAATATTTCAATTAAAAAGGTTATACGTTCATACGAATGGATAAAAACAAGGAATGTTTAGAATGTTATCTGAATAGAAAACAACTTTTACAACTTTCTGTCAATAATTTAAAATTGTAAATCATAAAACGTTTTCGTGGAAAATCTTCGGCGCGGACTCGAACTACCTCTAGCTTGTTTTAACAGATTCTATTTATGTATGTTCGCGCTTTTTCATAGATTTTGGTGAATCTGTTTTATGGAACAGAATGCTGAGAAATATTCTCATAATGGACTTTAAGTAATTCAATATGTACAATCCCTAAGGAGGGTGAATTTCTATTGAAAATTTAAAGAGGAATATAACAAAAAAGCTCAAAAGTCTCCTAGCTGCCTATAAAATTTGAAATCACTGACAATAAATCAACGCTCAACGATTTGTATGTGACATGAAAACTATTTTTACAAAACTATGACTTTACGTGATGTATTAGATACTGAACTGTATACTGAAATACGTTGGTAGATGAAAGAAATCTAAAATTCACGTAGGTATAAATTACAATATTTTGGCATTTCAATAGAGTGGACTTTTGGTCATGTAATTGCACGAATAAACTTAATACTTGGTAATAGCAAATTCTTGTATATATTTGGAAAGTCCTAAATATATATAAATATTTTCAAGACTTGTATACTTCTCCACCTCTACTATTGAAAATACGTATCGATTTTCGTACACAACCCTAATTATATCTGATGAGATTATAATGGCTATCTGTGGAATAAAGCGGACCGTATCAGCCGTTTCCGTTCGATTTGCTCCAGAAGCGACGTAGTCGCTGTTGTCGACGTCGGTGTCGTTCCCTCTAGGGCTGTGGAGGTGTAATTTCTGGGCGGAGCGGCGCCTCTTCAAATGTTAATGAAGAATTAATTATTCGCGCTCCTTCATTTCCTCCTTGGTACACGCTATTCATGCAGCTCACTCATTAATTGGGCACATATATAGGGCACTGGGTTTTGTGAGCTTCTAATGTTTGTTAGGTGAGTTTCGAAAGGGTGAACTTATAATCGACAATAGGTACTCCGATCAAAAGCTTTTACCGAAAAAGTTGTACAGGGCGCAAAAAATGTGACACGGAAATAAATCAAGTTAATGCAAGCAAGTTTTTCGGGTGTCGTATCAAAATGGAGAAAACGGAAACTTATTTCTACGTCCGTCGGTCCGTTCGTCTGTCAGTGGGCTGTATCTAATTAAAAAAATAACAGAATTTGTATCCCAATTTTTGCTATAACAACAAACTCTAAAATCGTTCGTATGATAGCGAGCTGTATCTCATGAACCATACCTGATAGGTTAAGAGTTCGAGTTTTCAGAGAATGTACAGGGTAATATATTATAAATTACTAGATGGATATTTTCGTCAATAATGATCCTACAATAAAATTTAAGTTAGCAAATTTGGAGCTTTTTTCTGAACTTTCGAATTTGTGATCAGCAGTTTATTTTTTCGCTTAGAAATATCAAATTTTGACAATTGGGCATTTTTTCTAAATGAGACATCCTGTATTTAATGACACCGATCGATGTCGTTTTTTACCTTGATATATTATTTTTACTAGATTTTGACATAATTTTAACATTTTATATAAAAATGGTGTTCAGTGATGCATTAAAATTTGATATATTTTCAGTATTTTTAAAGTGTGATAACAGGGTCAGTCTGACAAGGGGGAAAGCCCCCTATCAGACGAGAAGAAAATGAAATAAATATATTACACATAAACAATTGTAAAACATTTCAAAACCAAATAAATGAGTTTGAATTGAATTAAAGAGTAATAAATATCAGGCCACTGCACGTGAAGAATATATTAGATTATATCCGGACGGCTAGCAAAAAAACGTTTTATAATGTTTACCAATCTGCAAAAAGAAACAAATTATTTAAAAGAAAAAAAGAGAGACGTTCTGCCTAATGTTGTGGAACTAGATATCTTGTTATATTTTCAAGGTATAAAATATACATTTTACGAAAGGTAATAGGAAAATTATATTTCCATAATTTATTTCATTGTTGCACTAAATTTATTATTGACAGAAAATCCGAGAACGTCTACAAGATATTGCATGCGAGATTTAAATTAAAGTCAAAGCAAAATCCAAAGAACTTTAAACAAACATAAAATGCACGATTACAAATTTACCAAAGTTCAGCATTATATATATATCAAAAAAAAAACAAAGCCGTTTGGAGTTTTGCCGCGATATGCTTGAAAGAATATAAGAAAACCAAATTTCACCATCTAACTTAAAAAAATACCTAGTTATAGGCCAATGAAAACGACCACAAATATTTGCCAATAAAAAAATCTGGACGTCAATCTATAGGAGTCTGGTGCGGAATTATTTATTTCAAATAGAATAATTGAACCTTATTTTTATCGAGGTGGTATGACGGGGGATCGCTATGAAAACTTCCTTCGACATGAAGTTGACGAATATATCAGTAATTTACCTTTCTATATCGTTCAAGGCATGATATGGCAACAAGACAGGGCACCAAGTCATAACGTAATAGAAGAGTGGCAATATTCTCAGAGGGAATATGGTATGTTTATAGGAAGAAATCATATCATTGATTGGTCACATATTAGTCCCGATCTTACCCCCTTGATTATTTTTTATGGGGGTATTTAAAATCCAGGGCTTACACAATAAGACCAGCAGCCATAATAGACATTCAAAAGACAATTGCCACAGAAATTGAAATTTTAAATATGCAACAAAGTCTTCTGGAAAGGTGCATCGAAAACATGCAAAAACGTCTTCGAAATGAATGGTGGAAAATTTCAACACTTTCTGTAGTAATATATAATTCAGTTTATTGTGCATTAGTATTAGGTGATGTTGCTTCAATAATATCTTTTTATTATAAATATTAATATGAATAATATCTAGTTATAAACCATATCTAATTGTAAATAATACCTAGTTATAAATAAAGTTATTCAAATACCTATATATCAAAATCTGGTAAAAATAAACTTGACAAACCTTATATATTTGAAATCATGGTAGAAAACGACATCGAACGGTGTCATCAAATACAGGGTGTGGCATTTAAAAAAAAATACCCAACTGTCAAAATTTGACATATCAATGAGAAAAAAGAAGCTGCTGATCACAGATTCTAAGACTTCAGAAAAAATGTTCCAAACTTGCTAATTTAAACTTTATCGTAGGATCGTTAATGACGAAAATATCCGTCTAGTAATTTATAATGAATAACCCTGTACATGGTGTTGAATCTTTCAAAATGGTTTGCAATTGGTCGATTTTTTTAAAAGTTGTATATAGTAGGCACAGACAATATCGCATTTTTAAATTTTGTGCTATCAAATGTAATTATAAATAAATGATATATAGAATCTATCGAGTTTTCTGTAAACTTGAGTTTATTTGTCAAATACATTTAATAGGTGTTCTCGACCAATATTTCACGCAATATTTACACAATAACGAGATCTTTTACGTAGTCTGCCAAAAATTGACCAACGACTTCATGTCTCATGATCTTCGAATTGTGGAACCGTTTTGTTGAAACCACATATCGTCTAAGTTAAAATCTAAAATTCCAAGTAAAAAAGGTTGTTATCATATTTTCCATAACGATGGTGGTAACTGTCACATACTCGTCCTTTTCGAAAAAGTTTGTTCACTCCCAAGACTTTTCTTCCGATCAAATCATGCGACTATTCATTTTTTTCGGTTTTCCAAGACAAATAAAATTGGTCTTATTTCGTTTCTAGGCAAAGAGTAAACCTATTTTTCCAGAATATGAAGAAATAGGCAGAAAATATGTAAAAGAATGAGCGTGACTACTCTTCCAGTTATTTATAAGACATGCGCCTTGAGAGACTTTGACTTTCGGAAAAATATTATGGACTAGTTCCCTCATATTCATTAGAGCCGCTTCCGCACTACAGGCTTGAGCCAAACTTATTTTTCGTCAATTTTATAGTAACTAGCGCGAGCAGGATGGCCATTCTACAACAGGCGATGGTATCGATACCTCACAAAACAAATATGAAGCAACAAAATCGGGTCATCCGCTTCCAAGATAAGCTTCTCACAAACCCCACTTAAAATAGGTAGGTATTAACAATTTTGTATGAATGCTTACAATATCGCAAGGATTTATGCCTTAATTTCTCATAAATAGATGAAGAGAGCAAATTTTATATTTCAAAGAAACACCTGTGCTGTTATTTGAGCAATCTTTTCGATATTATAAAAATATTGAAATCATATCACCGTAAATCATTCATCAATTAATAGAGCTAACTTAAGAACTCTAGATAACCGTTTGTAATGGCTTAGATTAGTTTTAAACTATTTCATTCTGCTGTTGCGATTGTATGTGATTCGTTCTTGCAGATTCTCAATTGCAACAACAAATGTTTTATATGATCTTCAAAGCATCACCAAGTCTGGCAAATTGGCCAAATTGAAGGCATCTCCATGTCGACGTCTAATTGATGAATCCAGATCAAGAACAAACCAGTACCTACCTTTGTTAAGGTTGATCGAGAGAATAAGAAGGCGAAGTGAGCCGACTGGAATACAGATTATGCGTAGGCCGTTTAACCAAATTTACAATTCAAGATGCCTTTAAATAAATCTGGTCCATTGTCCGTGTTTACATGCGAAAGAAATGAACAAAGCAGCAACAGCGGTGAAATATTAACGTCTTCAGTAAGCAGCGATGTATTTTATATATAAACGGAACGCTTGTACACTGGTGAAATATAGTCACGGGCATGGGCGCAGGACGAGGAAAATTCTTATTATTCTTTGATGGAAGTGATGGAAATACATATTTTTAATCAAAAAATAGGACTAGGGCTAATTGGTCTAGCTACTGAAAATTTTAAAATAATATTAAATCTAATGTTGCTGGTAATCTCGGAGATGTGCAGTTAGAATAGAACAATTCTGGCACCAACTACAAAAGTACCAGCACCAGTGAATTTTTGATAGAAATGTTTATTTAACTTTTGTGAGTTTATTCATAATCAACAAAATCATCAAACATTCACATAGGTATAGACATATATTTCAAAGCATAGAGGAAACACTCATATTTCAGCCTTTGCTATTGCTGTAACTCGGAAACCGTAAAATGTTTTGAATAATGTTCAAGTGTTTCTAGATATGATCCTTTGTTTAATTTTGCCGTTTCAAATTTTCGATTTTGAAAAATGCCTCTTTTGAGGGGAATGAGATTTTGGACTTGAATTTTTTTAGTTGAATTGTATTCCTTCACCCTTTGGAAGTCGGTCATAGAAGGGAGAGTCCTAAGACAGCTTGACTGAAGTGAAAATTTCATGAATAAATTAATCTTTTCGTTAATAAATTTAATAACTAATAATTTAATAAATTAGTTTGAGTATAGAATATTCAGAACCATTGCAAACTGCCATTTCTGATGATCTCAATTAGCTGTTCTGGGAGTCCGACTCAAAACATTGATATAATATACAAATGCCATATGAGCTTCCCGATTTCACTCTCATATTTTTGTATTATTTTCTGTATCGTAAATGTTGCGTTGATACATGAGAGGCCTTTGTTTTTCATTTGGTTTGTTATTTGTCGAGCTAAGTTTACATCAGTTCTATTTAGTCAGTCAACAGGGCATGTGGATTACATTTAAACGAAATACAATTTTTATGATCCATCTTTTTATAGTGCCCCAGCTATGGCCTGATTTCATCTGCATCAACTCCTGTAACAAAACAACAGCATCTACTTCCATGGCAGTCATCACACTCGCGATGCGTCCTCTCCTTTAGAACTGCAGTCCAAGTTTAAAAGATAAGATTAGTGCGATTTATCGTCGTCGGATGTCAATTGTATCTTAAATAGTTCGTTTAGCATCGCGACCGCCGATTCTTATTGGCCATCTTTGTCTCTTGGCAAGACGCGTTAAATATGGCCGTATGCGTTGTTCTTCTCCCGCGATGGACAAACAATGTCGTACAAAATGAAGGAGAAAGAAAGAGAAAACATGAGAGCGACGGCCTCAAGTATGTGTCTTGTCCGAGCCGCTTGTACGTATTCATGTCGATATTTTGCGTTTGCCATGGTATGGAAGAGAGAGAGAGTTCTGGGATGCTTGAGATTTTCTCGACTGGTTAAGGGCTATGTTGTGTAGTTTAATTGCATTCAAGAATGAGGTTTTAGGTAGCAGGTGTGATTATTATGTCATGAATGAGAATGTTTGTAAGCAATTTGGATGGGTTCTCGTCCTCTAAGGCAATATGAATTGCAATGTAATGTAAGATATGT
Organism: Crioceris asparagi; assembly: GCA_958507055.1. Taxonomy (NCBI): domain Eukaryota; kingdom Metazoa; phylum Arthropoda; class Insecta; order Coleoptera; family Chrysomelidae; genus Crioceris; species Crioceris asparagi. The sequence continues at coordinate 19,713,872 of OY293829.1, read as the reverse complement.
GCTAGGAAATATGTCTTCATTTAGTTTAGTAGTATTTAAAATTGTATATTAATTTTAGTTATGAGATTGAAAAAACTTGAAAATGTTGTTTTATTTAATCAGAGCCATTAAGATGGAAAATTTCAAATATATAGAACCTGCGTCTACATTTGGGAATCTCCATCCGACCAATATGCTTGAGTAAAAATATTAAAATTTCTATTGTGTATTCTCCTCTGCAATCTTCAGGTAAATCATTGGCCAATAAATAGTGAAACGTCGCGATATTTCCGATGATTCTGAAGTTGAAGTTCCGCGTGATTCGTCAGCAACTTATCCTGTAATCTCTTGAACAATATGAAATGTTTTATTTGCTCAGATCTTTATTGCTGAACACTGGTTTTAAGATATTATTAAAATTCAGAGGACCGAACATCACGTATGAACAGAAAATTGGTAACATTTTAATTAGTTTCACCTTTTAATGATCGTGCTTTACCGGTGATATTACTTTTTGGTAAATGGATAATTAACTTTAATAAATACTAGTATCGACTTTATTAAATTATGGACAGCCTAAGAGAAATATAGTATTTATTCTATTGTTACTGGAAATTTAAAATTGTGCATCTGTTATAGGTAGACTGAAAATTATATTATTATTATTTTTCCGAGAATCAAAAATTTGAGATAACAAAATTGAAGAAGAAATCATATCCTGCTACAATGATCAAAAAAATCATAGGTTTCCGAGTTACAGGTAAACTCAAATTTGTGTATTTCCGCCATGTTTTGAAATCTCTGAATCAATATGATTAACGCATTATCTTCTTTGGTGAAGGTTGAATAGTTTTGATGACTCATGCTACTCTCAAAAGTGTGAAATAAATAATTGTTACGAAAAAATTGTTACGACGAAGTCAATACTTTTCAATCTAACTACAACTTCACAACTTCAAAATTACCGGCATTAATAGAATTATTATTATATTGTATTTTTCACTGCACCAACTAATACAGTCGGTTGTATTGTTTGCAAAACATATTTATTTATAAAACCATCTCAAAATAATTCTCTTTCAAAAAACTGAAGAATAATCAAAAGCTGAGCACTTGAATTTAACTAGAAGAAACAAATATATCCATAACATAGAAAAATCTTTTCATATTGTTTTCGCATCGCAACATGATGTAGAAGACAATTTTTGAATTATACAGAGAACGAGTAGAAAGCACCTACAATATTGGTTTATCTTTCAAAACATTTTAAAACATGGTTTGACACCGACCTCCTAGTTGTAAGTAATATAATTGCAACAAAATATAACGATATCTGATACCGCTACTGAAATATATTTTAAATAGGAGTATACGTAAGTTATTTAACTACTGAAACGTCCTTACATGGTGCATGCTAAAGATATGAATGAAGGTGCAGCTACCAGTTTGGCCATTTCTGCATGTGGAAAAAAATGACTTTGCTCTCGGTATCACAATCTTATATTATTCATAAGCAATATATTTCAGCTGCTCGTAAGATATTATTTAATGCATACCACTACAACTAAGATAAGATCCAGGAGTCATCTGTCTTTGGTAAAACGATTTCGGTTCTTTGGCTTGGTAGCAGAAGCAACATGGTCTCTCTCTCTGTCAATGGCCCCAGAGGACAAAATATAATGTCTTCTGAATGTTAATCGTCAGCGTCAGCATCCAGCGATCTCTTCTCGGCTTGCCCGAAGGCCTTCTCCGCATTCATGATGGTAATGAGGCTTCATTATGTGTCTCGTATACGTATATATATATATACGGAAATATCCCTGCCACATACGAATTAAAATCGCCGAGTAATTGTCGTCGAACGGACCGTCATTAAAATGCAAATGGCCAAGGGATTTGATATGCCTGACGATTACTAATTCGATGATGGCTGTGCGTCGTCATCGAATTTTTTATTTCGTCTTTTTCTATTTTCCGTATTTTTTTTAAGGTTCCAGCAAATTTATTAGCCTGTGTCGCATATACCTCCTAGTGAAAGAGAGGAGACAACATGGGCGACTAATGATTTTTCGAATTTGTGGCAATTAAGAAACAAATCACAGAGTTTGTGTTTGGAAACGTATAAGCTAATTAGGAATGATTATGAACGGTTCCCTGGAATAGGATGAGCGGTAGATTGTTCAAGAGAATAAATAAAAATATATATGATCTGGCTACTTATTGATGAACATGAGAAATAATAATAATAATAATAGGAATTACAGAATGGCTGAAGATATATCTACTTGATGAGTTTTATAATCACATGAATAAATGTCTTCTTCGTTTACGATGTTTCCACTTCTGACTATCTTCCTTCGTTATGAGAGACAGCAGATATTGTTCTTGTTTTTTACATAAACTAAAACCAAGCTTATGTATGTTTAAGAAGGTTATTCCATTCCATTTTCTGTCGTTTATTTTTGAGAGGTTCATTATATATCCCCTATAACTTTTAGTATGAAACGTTCCCTTAATATTCAGTAGAGATACCAAAGAGACTGACAGGATGTCCTTCGTCTTATCAACTTCCAGTAGTAGAAATATATACATATCATAAAAATGCCAATCGACAAAATCATTGAGAATAATGATAACGATAAACAAAATCATGGCGAAGAATCTAACATATAGCAATAACGGTGTAGATGTCAATATCTCTGATTGCTTTGCTGTGAAGATATTTAATATTCGAATGTGAATCTGTTTTCTTTCCTAATGATTCTGTAAATATTTCAAATATAATTCCTCTGAAGAGCCAAATAAGCTATTGCTTTAATTGAAACTTTAAAAATGAACTGAAGGATTCTTATGCATTTTAACATGTTATATGTATAATACTTAGTTGCTTTCATGTGCACTCATATCTTACCAAATTATTATAAGGTAGTCAAAGTAAAGTAAGTTTGCTAAAACTGACGAGTATATCTATTCCAGTTGTGCCGTTACGACATCTGTTTCTATTTCATTAATGGATGTCGTAAATATAAGATATCATGCTATGACGTAACAGTACAACTGTTCTGACTGATCTAAACCTACTGCGTCAAGTTCCAGATTTTTCGACTAAAGTCATGCTCTCAAATTCCATGGCATGATTTTTTTAATTGGTGGACTCAATAAAATCATCACAGAATACCTAAGCTTAGTTTTTTTTAAGTGAAAAATCTTATGGCTTACCTGGCATGAATAATCTGGATTGACATATATTTCGATGTCGCCACATCTTGGCAGCTTAGTGTGGTATACCTGTTGCGATAGTTCTTACTTCTGAATTTGTAAACATTCTCAACTATTTTTCGGGAGCTTAGGCCCATCTAGGGTTGGAAGTATCTAGATGTAGTTGTTATAAAATATCATTTATGAATGATCTTTATCTTTGAACATGTAACACATTTAAATTGAAAATAGTAAGGCAGATGCAGGTTCAGACGCTATATCGGATTTGAACGGAAATAAAAAATGTGTTTTTGTTAGCTTTTCAATAATGTTTAACAATCGGTAAAAAATGTTTTGCGGGTGAATAACATAAGTGAATATGATTATGACATAAATTTGGTGACGTGCATCTGTACATTATAACGTAGATAATATTCTCTTTGATTATTCTGTAGATGGCATCTGATAGCAAAATATGGATAAGCATAAGGATGTAGGATTCTCATTAAAATGATCAATCACGTTCATCCTTCTAATACCATTCCGCTTCAAATAAGACGATTTAATCAGCGATTTCACAAACACTAGGTAAAGCGTTAATTTGATGCCTAAATATTAAGCAGTTGCCTAGCGCAAAAAAACTATTCACCAACCTAAGGAGCTGCCTAAAGTTAGGATACCGAATTGCGATGCGTAATCCTAAGGCAACACCTAAATGGACACATTTGACAGTCACCCGGATACATTACTTATATTTTTGATACTGTATGTAGTAATATTTAGGTAGGTATGAGAACTGAGACTTTTTGCAATATGTCGATGACATAATGTATGGATTTGCTTTCTAAAATTAAAACACGATCTGCTTGACGTACTCAGATTGTTAGTATTTCTATTGAATTTGTTGAATTTTGAGCTAAATATCTAGTACTAACCTCAAGGTGCTACTGAATACATTCAAGTCATTTTATATTTCATCCCAATCATCTTCTTTCAAACAGTATATTTACCACGTAACATGTGGTATTAACCCAAAAATGTTTATTTGTAAAATTCTAAGAAATATTTATTCATTCACATTGAAGTTTACCTATCGCTTTCGTAAAACAATGCTTATTTTGGGATAGGTATCGTGGTATTCATAGAAATCTTTCTGAAATATTCGAAACTAGCGTGAAAATATTCAAAATTGTTCATCAATTATGAAACGGAAAACGAATAGTGAAACAGAAATTGTTGCTTGGATCTCGCTTTATCTTAGGTATTACTTAGGAGTTACTTAATTTGCATTTGTCGAGTCGAGTTTTTGGAAATGCTCCCAATACAAACAAATTTATGAATGCTTGTCACAAAGAAGAAATTACTTACCTTAAGTTCAAGTATATCTTAAAGAGTTTGAAATATTTGTTGACAAACCTACTCATATTATTTGACTTTAAATCGTTTTTTTATAATTTTCACCTTTTTCTTAAAAAAATGTCCTCTATAAATAATGGTTATGCTGCCTAAAAATACTGATTTACTACCTTAATCAGTTGACACGAAGTACAGCAAAATATATCACAATGATCACATATAGTTATTATTAAAGTTTTCACGCAACATATATAAAGGTAATTTCTTGAAATACATAATGGTACATCAAAAATATTATTTTCTGTGATTTTGGGACAGTTTATAATGTTATTTAGTACTTTATATAAGAATAAAAGATAAATTTTTCTTTCGTCTATCTAAACTAATAATATCGAATCGAACACATTTTTCCTCATTGCTTGTGTCGTGCTCTGGATAGATGGCATTAGATTACATTTTTTTAAAACTTTTTCAATCATTATTTTCTGATAGTTATTCAGTTTCTAACTATAAAGTCATATGATCTTAAAGCTTCCGAAACTTTTAAGGAGATATAATTTGTAAAGCTAAGCATTTGACCAAAGAGAATGCCAAAGTCATTAGCTACACCCACTAGTGGAAGCAAAATTTTATTTAATAATTCATTACTTGTTAAATATTTTCATCAGTTTAAAATCTGAAATCAACCTGGTGCTAAAGATACCTTAATCGGCTTTAAAATAGTTTAGTTTTAAAATTTGTCTACACGTTAAATATAATAGATATCCTTACATTCTATTGTTTTACGCACCCACGTTGACAGAATTACACCAAAATCATTATTTTTAAGACAACTTAAACGTTGAAATTAAAAGTTATGTATACAAACGTATTCTTCGTAAAAAGTTGTCCAAAATAGTTCTAACCAATTTGAACATTTTTCATAAGACCACATGATTCTATTTTCTCAAAATATTGACTAAACCCAAGTAGTTAGTAGTCTTCATTAGAGGGCATTTAGCTACCAAAAGAATTATCAAAGACTTTGTCTGCTTAACGTTTTTCTATCTCTATTTCCAAGATACCCATACATCAATCATCAATTTTGAACACACTACATAAATATATGAACGTACAAAGACTGTTTGGAACCTTATGTAGCCCAAACTGAAGTGTGGTAATATAAATAATACTCTTGACTTGGCTCGAGATTTTAATATCAATTATTTATATGTAGAAGGTGAAAATAATTAGGTAGTGGTAATTTGAAAGTTGTAGAATGAAAACTTTTAGCACTAACTTCAAAATTATCAGTAGGTACCAATAGAATTAGGTATCTAAAACTATTTTGTACCAGAGGAATTAATAAATCTTTTTATTTTTCAGTGCAGCAACTACTTCTAACAAAGTCGGTCCAATTATTTATAAGAATATTTTTTTACACTTTTGATTGTAAGATTAGTCATCAAAATCATTTAACGTTCACCAAGGAAGATAATACGCTGTTTATTCTTATTTAGATATTTCAGAACAACCCGGAAATACACATATTTGTAACTCGGAAACTTGTTTTTTTTTGGAAAAATGTTTAAATTTAAACGTTGCCACAAAATTTTACTTTTCGAAAGAATTGCCCCCTCCACCCCTTTTGGGAAAAGTTTGTTAAGGTAAGAACATGTCGATTTTTTTATTGAAAAGGCGGAAATATCCATAAAAAAACATGCAAACAGTCGAAGTTTATCTCCGTTTGGTTCGTCCGTCAATAGAATAGCAAGAATTTTTGATTCTACGTGATCATATAAATTACATAGGAGAATTTTCATATCTAGGGCCAGGTAACTATTCAATAATTGTGAATGGTATCAAGTTTTCAGTTACACACACAAGTTATCTTTACTGCCTTTTTAAAATGGCAAAGTATTTGCCACATCGAAAAAAAACTTAGTATACTAGTGCGGAGTTCTGTTTACTTATATGAATTAGCTACCTACCATGAACACCGGAAGACAACTTACCAATGTCCCCTTTGAATCCAAGAAACCAGGCCGATTTCGAGAGACAACCAGAGAGTATTATGATATAAATATACTCTTTGGAGAAAACTTACTTTTTCGCGACTGCAACTATTTAGATACACTCTTATATTTATAACCAAGCTTAATTAGCTTTCATACCGATACGTACTCCAAAGAACTACTTTTATTCTGTAATCCTCATTCCATCCATCTTCGTCTTCATTCTCCATACTAATTTCTTTCAGCTTTGTACAATTTGTCTGTAAAGAATAGCCATGGGACGCCGCTGTGTACTTGTGTCTCGAGACTGCTGATTTTCTGCAAGAACCTAATTGAAGTGTACAGGGAAGACATGCCCTCGGGTGGTGGCAGTGTATTCTGATTGTCGCCCTCAGCATTGCGAGGGTTGAAATTTTCTACAGCAGAGTATACGAATTATATACAGAGCGTCACACCTGCGTCGACACCTCCGGTATCACTTCAAGTACGAAAAATCGTTGGTTGAGGTACGCCCCGTTTTAGCTACGGGTCGTCGTTTATTTTCAAGCAGTATTATACCGAATAACAAGTCAGCTGAAAAATGCTAATGGCAAAAATATTGAGTTGAGAGGCAATTTTTTTATTACGTAAGGATGGCGATTTGCATTTTTATATGAAATTATGGATGCGAATGACCGCATATGTGGTGATGTAGGTGATCATTCTAGATTGATGGATTGGATAAAAATAATGGCTCCACGTGAAAATTGTACAGAAACTTAAAATGTTACTTTAATCCAAACCTATTTTTTATTACAAAAAATAAAATATTCGCTCCAAATGCGAATATTCCCTTTAGTTAGATAGGTATTCTATTTATTTAAGATACCAATGCAATTTAATGAGATCATGACTTATTTCAGTAATAAACGGGAAGAATATTCAATAAGTAGGAGTATTAATAATCCATTCATGTGGTTACCTATCCGTGTTAGCTAACATTTTCCAAATCTCTAAAAGTTACAGTAACAAGATCAATCTCTGTCAGCATGATTAATCAATGAAAAACTTTGACCATTACATAATTGAATATCCTCGATTCATCAAGGATTCAACTGTCATTCCATTACAGGATGTGGGAAGCTCTCCCTACTGATGCGACTAATGGGACCCTAAACGAGTGACTAATTCGGTAACTGATTAATGTCTCACACTCTGGAATCAAGAAATAATAAACTCTAATTATTGATTGAAGAGTTGAACTGTTTTGGCTTGTGATGAACGACACTTTCGAAAATAAAAAACTGAAAAAGAAGGGATACACCTCCACCATATATTCAATCTTGATTATGTTTTAGATAAAATAAATTAAAATTACCTACATACTTGCCGCAAATAACAATCTTAAAAATATCCAGCCGTATTCATAATCGAAACTGCGCTACTAAATTAAGTGCGGAGGCTTATTGCTACCAGAATACAGAAATGACAGAACCTTCAATCCACTATCGTAAATCCGGTATGTGCTGCAATCTTACTAACCTAACCTTAAATTAGGTTTATGACTCTGTTAGTGTTATGGTAGGATAGTGTTTTGTTTTTTATTTTAATACGGTACTAGCTAGTACCGAATTAAGATTGGGTTATGAATACTGCTGCTTATGTTTCCACTCACATGACACCTCACCAAATAAGAAAATCGACCGATTAACTACTACGCCCCTTCTTTTTTGAGTTTGTTGAGACAAACAACTATTGTCATAATAATTCTTTAAATATGAGTAAAAGAAAAAAAAATATACCCAATGGCTTCCAGGTGACTACTCAAACCCTAGAAACAAATGCTTATAGCCGTTTTTATGATAAAGAAAAATTCGTTTTGTGGCCATTGCGCATCATTGCGTACAATGATTCAAATTTATGTCACACATTTGCGGGATCTGTATTCTATAAAAAAAACAACACAATAATTACCCCCATCCGTTCTCGAGATGATGCACATGGCGAGCTTTTCGAACAGCTCTGCCAAATTTCTGCATCTGTGGTACGCCTGTCTTTAGTCACTGCCTGTAAACCTTGCTGGGCTCTGTTAAAGAACATGACTCCCTATAGTCCAAGCGTGCCTGGTTCGTGTTTTGAGAGCTCCAAGTAGGTTTCCTCAGATAGAAACTAAGTAGCACGCCTCTTGAATCTATGGCCCGAAACTGTTCAATTCCCCCCTCTTTAAAATTTTCTTGTTCGATCTAACCATTATAGTGTTGGAGGTGAAATTTTTTAGAGTTAGAGTATTTCTCTACATCTTCGGTAACATCTGATGTGCGTACTCGACTGTCTCATGAGCGTGAAGTAACCTTGGCCATATTCCTTTGGATATACCTGTGATCCGAAATCCTTACTTTCTTTGGATTTTTCTCCTAACAGGAATGTATCCTTGGTTTTTAAATGATAGAATAAACTTGTATCTTATTCTATCAAGTGATTTCTGCATGCTTCCATTATGTAGTCGCCAATTGTGTGCCTAGTCTAATATATTCCATATAACACATCACAATAGCAACTCGTTGAAAATCTCAACAGAATATCCTCTAAAAACGCAACACGTATGAAAGTCAAGAAGATTTCCCTGTCCGCCATTGGTGCAGGCGAACTATCCGACCTCCGGAGATGGCCCTATTCTGGCTGACAATAACGAGCGATCGTCTTGAATTGTCGTGTAGCCCAGGGCGAATCTATCAGAGGCGTCAGCTGGAATTTCGGAGATTGCTATTTATTTGGCTGCGTTTGTCAGTATGTGTATGTGTGTGTGTATTGTGGCAGAGAAATCCAGTCCAAATGTTCTGGCTTGTGGACGTTTTCCTTTTGACGGAAGCAATCTTTTGAATCCATAATATGACGTTGGGTGCATGTGAATTTCTGCAAACGTGTGGGTTCTTTGAATAATGTTCAACGAACTCGGTATATATAACTTATTCACTGAAACTTTTTTTCGTGTCTAATATTTAGTCGAGACATGTGTCGTTTGCATTATGAATTCAATTTTTTGTTCGCCTAATAAAATTGCTGAGAATCTACGATAACTTGGGAGCTTACTACCTATACTTAGCAGAAGTTTTGTGGTTATTTTACCGTAGAATATAATATAGAATATAAAATAATCATGGCCATATGTAGCTTCTTTCTAAGTAATACGAAGAAATAAATTAATTTCTGTGATTTCGAACCAAAGGTTATTTCTGGATCTAAAAACTGAAATATAAGTTTTAAAAAATCTTGACTTCACTGTTTTGTCGTTTGTCCAGGTTAATCACCAAAACAGCTAAACAGAATTTAACTAGGCTTCCATTGGAAAATAGAATAAGTTTCTAAAAGTAATCTGGAAGATTTTATCCCACAGAATTAAAGCAATATATAAGCTAGATAGCCTTCACAAACAGTTAACAAACTATGTTATCAACCAAAGACAACACCTCTTAACAGGTCGATAATCAACACCGTGACCTACTATAAATTCTTTTCGTAAAATTCGTATGAAATTGGCTTGCGTCTGGTGTCACAATATTGGAGTTTATCTAAGGTCAGCTATCTTGTAATATGATAGATCCGTGTTAAATTTAATCGGGTACATTCTGAAACTAATAAGGTTCTTGCTGTTAGATATATTATGAGATGTTCGTGATTATTTCATTCTGTGAAACTTGAAGAAGTGAAATATATTTTTTGAATATTCTCCTTTCAACCTATTATTAATATTTCAAGAATCATCCACTTTTTTATGTATGTGAGATTAGTCACTTTCCAAGTGCCATTAAGAGAGTGGATCCGCACTTTGAATAAAACGGTACATTTAACAAAACCGACAAACACAAAAGAACAGAGCGATATAATAAAAAGGCAAAAAACTAGACAGATATTTCTTCGCGTGAGCATGTAGTCACATCACATAAGTTGATGGGGCTAAATAATTAATCTTTCTTCCCAGCGACATTGCAAGGTCTCCCACAAGGCTTTCCAAATGGTATAAGTATATTAATACCCTTAAGGAATTGCGTCCTGAGTAAATATTGGAGAATAGCTTATTATTAATAATATTCGTGCAACAATTTGGTTTACGTGAGTATTAAAGTACAGATCTTTATCGAAAAGTACAGCGAAAACTTTTAATTTAGCTACTGTACCTCCTGATTTCGCAAATGGTTGTTGGTAAGAATAAGAATCACTTGTCTTGCAGAAGCTAATCTTCTTGAATTTGGTGACATTCGTGATCAAAAAAATGTTGTGACTTCTGGTCACCTGCCTAAAATAAACATTTGCACATTTGAAAACAGAATACTCTATTATTATTAACCAGGTTTAGAAGAACAGGTTACGATATGGAAGCCGAGTACTTCTATCCCCTTGGATCTGTCGTCTCCGAAGAGTACAAATATCCGTAGCCTGGTGGATATTGTAAGTATTTATATTCCAGATACTATTGTGCCATTAATTATGATATCTTCTTTTATCTTTTAGATAAATTAATCGTCAACTTGTGTGAAACTAAGGATTTTTATTACGGATCTTGCTTTAGTTGAAGTTACTCTATATAAACAAAAGTCAAGATACCGTTAAAAACTTCTACTGGATTCTATGAAATTTTCTACGAGGGATTATGCAAATCTTAAAATTCTGGAAATCAAACTTTAAGGGTACAAAAAAATTAATAGATCATCCTAACAAATATTATAAATGCGAAAGTAAGCTTGTTTGTTCCGCTTTCACACCTAAGCCACTGAACTGATTTTGATGAAATTTGGAACAGAGATAGAGTAGCCCTTGGGAAGGAACATAGGCTTCCTTTAATTGCCTGTGGAACTCTATGTGATGGGTTCCGTACTTGAAAGTTGTATATTTCTGAACTCTATAGCTGGATTTTGTTGATCGTTTTATCACGTATATTTGTAGAATTTATTGGAATGATCCGGTAGTGGCTGTAAGTGTAACTGGGCCTCCTAGGTGGAAGGTTCTATACCTGTAATACCCAAAGTAATATCTCTGACCTCTATGGCTGAATTTTCGTAGATTTTTCGCTATGTTTGTATCTAGTATGCCACTGGACTGTTTTGTGAGAGTCTGATGCTGTTCTCTCTTGGCGGATGGATCTGGGTTGGTGATCGGACTGGTTCTACAAACGAGTAGGACTCCAAGGTAAAATGGTTCCATACTCAAGACTTTTTATGACTTTATATTTTCGTACCACACTCTACTAAAGTGTTTGCCCGGGAAGTGCCAGGTAAAACATCTAGTCATAAAATATTTTCTTATAGTTTAGAAATGAAAATTCCTAGGATATGCAGATTTAGCAATTTTGAGAAAGGTTTAGAAGAAAATTAACAATAAAAATTATGGTACTACATTTTTTTTCATAATATTTTTTATCACAATCATAAACTACAGTAAAGTTATTGAAGAAATTACTCTCTTCGAACAATTAAGTATGGAAAGATTTTGTGCGGCACATTTTTTCTGGTGAAAGCTTAACAATTCAAAAGAAGCCCCTTTGGTTGCCTCATTTGTTGTTTTATGTAGGCCAAAACTGGGCATTGTATCATGCGGACTACTGATTATACATTCAAATCTTATGTACGTTCGAGTAGATATAATGTTAAAATTAGGTGCATACAAATTATATAACAGATATCCTCATAAAAAAAATGAGTCCGCCTCCAGGGATAATGAAATGTTTAATTGTGCAGTAAGTTCAACATTCCTATTTATATGAACAAATCATTTTTGAGCCTTCATTAAATTTCACAACTTTGAGAACGAGTGGTGGTAATAATTAAATATCAAAGATTAAAGCTTTCAGTACTCAGTTGATTGTTTAAAAAAATGACAGAACAAACATCCTTCGGAATACATTAGAAAATTACATTGTCACTGAGAACAGAAAAGAAGCACGCAACTGAAAGGCGAAAAGAAAAACAAAAGAGAGACACGTCTTCACGTAGGTAGGGCGCGGGTTGACATATACATGAGCTATGATCCAGTGATGAGAGGCTGGGGAGACCCAGCGTAAATAATTAATCTCTAGGGAGAGAGACAGGCGTTTGTTCGAGCTGCTGTAACCAGTGACGCATCCCTTGGATGTCCCCAAGGACCCGTCATAGGTTTACTTAAGGTTAAGTGTGAAAAATGCGTGTTTATGAGGAGGCACAGAGCACAACGTTTCATATTGTCAGCGGTTATCGTGACAATTTGCATACACTACATACATTTCATGTAATCACGAGTAAAGTTTGTATTTCTTGGAGTATTCTGAGGAGAAAGAAAGTTATCTTAGCTTATAGTGTCTGTCCATAGTATTAATTAACTATATCTATGTGAAGGAGAAAGCCAGACCATTCAACATATAAGTAAGTAAAGAACTGTGCTGATTCCGCAGAACCGGGTGAAATAAAATACTTTGTTATACTTCCCAAAACAACAATTGAATGTATCAATAAGAAATTGTTTGTATATTGTTAAAACCAAAGTCTATCTTAAGTAAACATACGATTATGAGTTTGCATATAATTATATTTATATTTTATATTATACAATAAATAAATAAATAAATTAACTATATCTATTTGAATTAAAATATCAGCCGAGATTGGGTTTCGGTTCCAAATATCATTTTTGCAGAATATTTCCCTTTATGAAGATGAATGAGTCATCAAATTGATTGTTTGACATATTCCTGCAAATGAGAGTATGTAGCTCCCAAGTACTGGGCTCAGGAAACATAAACCGATATCCACATGAAATGCTAATAGCACACTCGAACACGATCAAATAACATGACTTGCTAAGGCTTAATCGCCTAGGTATCTATATAAAGAGGTGTCATATAATCTTATCCTAGAAGTATTATTTAAGAGTATTCACAGTGAAAATAATAATTAAACAAAATACTAGGTTTCATAACAAATACACATAAGCACTCAATAACTAATCAAAATCATTGTTTGGAAAGAGTAGAGACATATGCCGGGTGGTTCACGGCCGATGGCAACTTAGACGTTTACGGGGAACCGAACGTAGGATCATTCAGAAAATTTGGTTACTCGAGTAATAATTGTTCTGGATCTATCGATTTAAATCATTTTCAGCATGCAGCGTTGCTGCTTATACCAGAAAGAAGCGACATCTTTTTTATTTCAAATAGGACACCCTGTTTATTACTGCATTTTTGAATTTGGCATTACTTTACTGTTATATTTGCCTCAAACTCACCCATACTGATATTCCATATTCCTCATTTTTATCCAAAACGTAGCTCGAATTAAATGTTTTTGGTATTTGGATACTGCAATTTGGTGTTTGGGTAAAATTACCGTTACCGTACTTGACAGTAGGCATAGGTTAGTTAGGCTAAGATTAATCAGAAAGTAATAAAAAATTCAAAAATGCCATAATATACAGGGTGTCATCATATCATACGACCCGTTCTCTGTAAACTTCTAAGGTACCATCGACCGTGAATCACTCACTCACTGTATATTTAGTTCAAGAAATAACTTCTGGAGACCAAAAACAAAAAATCTAAATAAATAGAAGAGTTCGTTTTTAAAACGAGTGAACCTTCCGATTATCTATGGCAATGAAACTTCGATTTTGATCAAAATAGTTCGGATTTAATCGCGAGTCCACCAAAGAGCTATTGAACAAATACTTCTGAATACTACAATGAGAGATAAAAAAGCTATGATTGGATAAGGTATACCTCAAATGGAGTAAGACAGAACTTGTTACCATAAATAACTACTTTTAACAGGAGTGTCAATATAAGCAAACTGGCATTATGCTTCCCGAAATACAGAATAGAGAGAAAAATTAGAGACATTTATAAACAGAGAGTAGAAAATATCTAGAGGAAGAAGATACTTTAGCATATAAAACATACAAATTAATGAAAGAGCCATTGACCTAAAGTTTCGGATTCTGCAGGGAGGCATACCTCCTACTGAGTCCACTTCTACGTGCATTCTAAACTAGCAACTTTCAATCTGCCGAATATTTAGCTATCGAACATTTATTTTTTTGATTTTATATTATTTTATCTCTTTAGTTAAACGATTCATCTTAGAGCGAACCATGAGAAAAACTTTTCTTTGATTATTCTTTATTGTCTTCATTCCTTTGAATTGAAAATAGTTGTCTTGATAATATAATTAATGTCTAAAATTCTAAACATACATTTTTTACCTCAGTTAAAATATAGTTTTGCATTTGGACGCATTATTATGAGAACCGTTTTCCTCATTTTGTTGAACTTTTATCTTTATCAAATTCGGAGCTCCCATTCTGTGACATTGATAAGATTTTCTCAAACAACTTATCAATTTCCATTTTTCTACCAAATACTTAATTTCTCTCTCAAATATTTTGTATCCTTATAAAAAAAATCTGGTGTGTTCACTTACACGACTTTCCTACCGCTGGCAGGCAAATTCCAGTGAATAAAAAATTTTACACTAATACAATACTTTCTTTACACAGCGACGATAATAGCGGTAGTAAAGTAAAAATCCTCTGGTCAAGTCGTGCTACAACTCATTTTTTTCAGCATGACAAGACAAACAATGGTAATGTACCATTTTTTCGCATGATGAGCCTGAATCTGAAGAAACATGTGGAAAATATGGAATTTTATTCAGGCATAACTTTTTTGTGAGGTTTCTCAGAGATGGCGCTGTGTGTGGGTAGTAAAGGGCTCTCAGAAGAATACTTTAGGCAAGTTTATTCAGAATCCTTAGAGGCGTTTTCGCGTTAAAGTCTTGAGCAAATCACTCTTTTTGGATATAGCTCAACACCCAGTGTATACAGAATTCTTATTCAGTGCCACCGGCGAGTGATATTGGTACTAAACAAAATAAAAAAGAAAGCTACAAAATACACCGATCCGGTCCCGGGATAATGCTGTCACAGACAGACAGACAGACGGACAGACAGATAGACAGACATACCAATGATTGAAAATATGTTTATTAGACTTAGAAAACTCTTAAACGTCAACATTTGTAAACATCTTGATACCAAAAATTTCATATGATTACAATACTTTCCTTATACAGCTACTATAGTAGCGTAGGAAAGTAAAAATTAAATCACATTTTTCTGGGAAATGGAAATAAGTCCTACAATAAATATTATATCACAATATTTCAATTAGCAATGTTTTGTCGTAGACCCTTACCAGCAATTGGCCATGCCGGGGTTAGTCATACCAATTAAAGTTTGTTGGAAGAAGCGTATGATCAGTCTGACAGGTCTGATGGAATGAGGGTGCCACAATACACCAATAAATCATCTGTGATTGAATTCAAATTGGGCCTAATTGAAGAAGACATCCCGAAAGCCACACACAATCAACGTTATCTACAACCAGCACAGCACCCTCGGCATTCGCTTCGTCTCTATAGTGGTCTATAGTATTATTCATCCCCTGGCCACTATCTAGGTGACACTTCTTTCCGTCGTTGCATTCAATGCTCACCCTTCGGCCTGTCGTGCTTATCAAAACTCCCTCTCTCTATCCCCTTCGATACATTGACGAACAAAAAGGCAATTTTGGCATGTTCGGCTTTTTTCTGAATTCAAGAGGAAATGACGTGCAAGTGTGCAGCTGAGCAGCACTCCAGCAAATCTCAGCAAGCGTATCGAATACAAATAGGGCAGTCCACGTCAGAAAATGTTGTTATCGCGCTTAGAAGGTGTTTCTCCTTAATTCATTTTCAATTAAAAATTAAATTGTTTTTATTTCAAGCAAAAGACATATGAAATGTTATAATACATAACACTGGAAAATATAGTTCTTTACAGATGAAATTTGAGCTTCAATATATGTTAAAAGGTATTTCAAATTAAACCTACAGCCGTAATAAAAGTGTGGAGCTTCTATTTCGATTTAATAAAATATTTTTTTCAGAATATAATACGAACGTTATAAATTGGTGCACTGACAAATATGAAATAAAGATCTGGGTGACCGAGCTTTGCTCGGGTAATACAGGATTTAGAGTGAGTATATAAAGAAATTTAATTAAAAATGCAAGTAACGCCAATCAATTTCTCGGCTCTTAAGCCCCCTTTTTGCACATTTTTATCCAAACCTGCGAATCATTCAAGAAAAAGTTTATGGACGCCGACGGTGACACCCTCGCGTTTTGTCAGGAAAGCCACTTAGATAATTTTCAAAAGTAGAACATTATCTATATACCAAATTTGATCAAAATCGTAGGAGCTGTTTCTGAGATTTTTTTTAGGTATATATAGGTACAAGTATTACTCGTATTAATGTATTAAATTAGATATGAACAAATTTTTTTCATTGAAAATTTCCGATTAAATCAGAAACTCTTATTAACACCTTTAATTTACAAAAAAAATCTAAGTTGATCAGGATACGAACCGAGGATCTTAATCTGTATGGGAGATAGAATAAGAATATTAATTGCTGAAAACGATTTTTTATGTGAATGTGAATACAACCAATCGATTCAATACACTCTAAAACCCATACATATGAATTTTCATCGAAATCTGTAGACCAGATTCCGAGATAAAATTTGCATATATATATATATATATATATATATATATATATATATATATATATATATATATATATATATATATATATATATATATATAAAAGCATTGCTCGTTTTAATATAATTAGATTAGATATTGACTCTTATGGTGCTGGTGTTTTGAAGCAGGTACCAAAATTCTTTTATCTACATACCTATAAGTGCACTACCATCAAAATTAACTTTTTTTAGTGCACAAACTTTTTTTTGTAGAAAATATTTTTGTGTGAGTAATGTGGTTGAAATGTAAAAAACGCAGAAATTCAAGAAGTCACCTTTATTTGTGTAATTTATACAGGGTGTCCAATTAGTGCGACAAAGTAGAATAACTTGCGTTCTTTCTATTTTCAATTATTTTAAAATGATGTAAACATAAAAGTTGTAAGGGAACACAAGCCCCACATTTTGAAATTAATTGGGACTATACAGGTTGTCCCAAAAAACCAGAACAGCACAAAGTTGCTTTTTTCAATAACTCATCCTATATATTTTTACGTTTCTGAATTCCTTATAAAATAAGCAGTACAATGGTGTATCACTTGTCAATTTGCAATTGTTTGTTTAGGACAGCTATTTGTGCCAAAGCGGTAAATGATAGAGAAAAATAAATGAGTAGTTAGTAGTTGGTGCAACAAATGATCAAGATGCTACAACTGCTCCTCCTCAGAATGGGGGGATTTTAAAAAGAAAAGGATTGTTAATTATACCGACCTTAACTGCAATCCTGAGTTAAAATATGCACCCGTGCAGGATATATCAGAGTTGGATATGTTGATTTTGTTTTTTTTTCTATACAAAGTATCGACATGATTCTCGAATCTACCAATATCAATTTGGATCTACCTCCACTCATGGAAAATTCTCAGGTACGGCCGGAAGAAAAAAAAGTCATGCCAGGAGGACAGTTGCTTGAAAATCTTTCGTACTGCGAGCAGGACCAAATTAAGCACCGTGTCCAACCATCCTTCCGGAAGAGGCTTCCAGAAGGAAAAGTGCTTGGATGTTCTATCATTAAGGAAAACAATATAATAGTTTTTTTTGGTGTTACTGTATCTAAATAAAAAAGTTGCCAAAAACTACATCTGCTTTTTACCACTTCACTTGCTTTGAACCATATGATTCTTATCTTCGATTCATTACTCAAGACAGAGAACCACACAGATTCATCAAACACGAACAAGGAAATAGGAACTCAAAGAATATTACTGATAGATATATTAGTTGACTTGACTAATATCAATTATTCTTATTGAATCCATATTAAATTAGCATCGAGATGCCTTCGATTCAGGTAAGAATTTAAGCTTTTAGGTCTCTAGCCCGTAATGGGCCTGTGGACCTTATACACTAAACCGAAATTAATGATCTCAATTATTTAATAAGTATACAAATACCAAATTCGAAATAAGGGTGACGGTACAAGTAATGTTTTTCGATTTCATTTGTTTGCAGTGCGCATGGATAATGATTCTGTTCTGCAAAGATTTCTATAAGGAAGACATCATTATGTAAGGGTAAGGTACTGGTTATTGATGACCTATGAATTCCTTATTCTTTGTTCGACAATTTTTGTTTTATTCACTAAACTAACTGGATAAATAGTTGGCCATTTATAAGAAAATCTCGTATGCATATTACCTTGAGCAAATTTCGAAATTGCTTTCTCAGAATCCTGTATGTACTACGAGGAAATAATATTTAAGGAGAATGAATTACCTACACATGTTGAAGATTTCAGCAACTAGGGTTGGTGTGTATATATTTAATAATGTGATGCAAATTAAATGCGTTCACGAAATCTTGAGCGAGATTGAAGTGAATTTTAATGATCAGAAATTTGAGTGAAACAGATGAGGTTGAACGTTTAAAATTGAACATCACTGTGGGGTATAAAAGATATAGATTAGGAAACAAATTGAGGTTATTGATCTTCATCCTAATTATTTTCGCTTTTTGAATAAAGATTTAAAAATATTCGTCTAATATTTCAAAATGGATACCATCTAAATGCAATGAAACGCAAGTAAGTTTGTGTGCACTCCTTATAAGTTATGCAATGATAGGTAGATAGAAAACTTTTGACGCTACCACCATTTCAAAAGTACCTACCTTTAAGTAAAACGAATGATTATTATTTTGTATTTTTCAGTTCTCCCGTTGATAAAGTTGATCCTAGTTTCTGTAAAAAGTTAGTCATCTTACATTTTTGTGTAGATTATCAGTTATCCGAAAATCTTGACCTTTCCTATGGATTTATCTTAGAAACCAAAGGTATTAAGTTGTATTATTAGAATAAGATTTTTTTTTAACTACGTAAGACTCGTGTTAAACCCATATACATGAATTCACACGTTGGTCAAAGACTCACTACGACTTTCCACGATATTTTATTTATTTAACATGCCATACTTATTACAAGTAAGAAATCATTTTTTGTACACAAATTCCGCCAATTGCTTTTCACTGAATTTTTTCTATGTGAATTTTCATTTGATAAAATCGGGGTTCCATACCATACACCGTGGTCTTTCTTTGTTTCACTATCCGTCTTTAAAAGCCTGTTTTTTCTGAACACACTTTAGGAAAAATATTCATAATTGTTACTTCTATAGAGATGAAAATTGCTTATAGTCTTACAGATTTAATTAATTAAAGATTTGCTTCGATTCTTGATTAGAAATTGAGCTTCTGCAAGACTTTTATCGGATTGCTTGGATTGCATTAGAGGATCTCTGAAAAATATTTGTCAAACATAGTTTTCCAATGAAATTAGTGCTGGTGGCTTCCATTCGAGATAGAAGTCAATTAACAAAAAAGAAACAAGACTTTAGAATCCAGGAATCAGAGACCGCAAACCTTCCACAAAATTCCACCTACGAAGCTGCAATCGCATAATATACTCGCTGATTCGGTAGATTTGCTTGAAATAAAATTGTTAAGGAAGCACCTCGACAAAAATAGAATTACTAGACCTGCCGAACATTTTATCAATTTTACTTTATTTGGTTTTTCGGTCCAACTGCAAAAACCTAATAAATTGATGGCAATTCCCAATAGCAATCTGCGGAGAAATAAAAAGTACCTCCACCATCGGTCGGATTCGGAAGCTTCTTATCAGATTTTCCGCATGCACGTAACTCCAGGTCTGAAAAGGGTGGGTGAAATTAGATTTCCTAGGAGATTTTTCGCGATAGTGTATTTCTCTATATCTCTCAATGCTCGCGGAAACATGTTCAGGCGAGGGAATTTCCACACATTTTCTCGATTTATTAATGTGTCTTTCTCAATGGTACTTCAAGCACTTATTTTACAATTTAATAATTAACAAATTGACATTTTTAATTATTGAAAACGACAGCATAAACAGAAATTATGTTTTGGTGAATGTTAGTTACTTGTCTACTCGTGGTGTATTTATATCCGTATATAGGTACTGAAAATATTTAGAACACGAGAGCTTTATATTACCATGCAGGAGCCAGTGATTTTTTTTCTTTTCTATGTGACGTAGTCTTATCCGAGATGTTGGCAACTTCTTTGCCTCAAAAGTGCCAACACACACGAGAGAACATACAGTTTAAAGTGGATTCCAAACTACCGATATGTCTTAAAAGATAAGCACCTGTGCAGAGAAGCTGTACTAGAGAATTGTATTTGCGCTGATGTCATATTCCTAACGAGATAATTCGGAATTCGAATGTACGTCCACATCACCGGTCACTCTTCCAAACCACTCTTGACGCATTGCGCTGCTTAACTTTGACGATCTGATTAGGGAAAGTGTTAACCTACAGCCATGGGCTCTCCGCCAATGGTGATAGTTACATAATTTCAATGAACTTATGATTAATAGAAAACTGTTATTCGAGAAATGGTCACTTACTTTAAACCGAGAATAGATAGTAATATTGTATCAAAAAGACCAGCAATTATAGAATATAGAAAGAATAGCGACGTGAAGTAAATGGAAGCAAATAGCATGGAAAGATTCAGTATTGAACGAAGGAACAGACCAAGAAAGAGAAGATTTTCAAGAACACACACAAAGAGCTTATGTACCTCTGTGCCTAAATTGCCTGCTATATTATATATAGAATTGAATTGAAATTTTCATAAATGAGTACCTAAGGACTTGAATCAATACTCAAGATAACAGTCAACAAATAAGGAAATTGGTGAAAGAGATGGATAATATGAAATACATATGGCAGGTAGGTACCTACATATTCTCAAAAAGCAATTTTCTTGAGTACATTGAAACAATATGAGGACCCTTCTTTTCTCCGGCTATGAAGTCTTATCTGAAAATAATGAGTGTATCGATTCATTGACAGAAGTCGGATCTTGTTTACGATAAGGCAATTCGACTTTATACGACAGAAATTATTTTGTATTTTTTGTTGTCTTTATTAGATCACTTTGTTAAAGATCAAATAGTTACTCAAATTGGAAATAGGTATATAAAGTAAGCCATGTGAAAACACTAATTGGCTGAAACTTTGGAATATCCTTAGTTCAAATTGATTCTAGGGAATACTATTGAGCCTCAACCTCAGCCTCAGTGAGTATCTCTAAAACTAATATTGTAAAGCTAGCAAAATGGTGATACACCGTCACCGTCACTGAATTATAATCGACGAACTATTTCATGCCTCCTGAGACCCCCCCCCCCCTAAACTAAAAATCTAATTTGACCTTACAGTTGTTCTTCTTGTGAGACATTCTTGTAATTCCCAAATCCCAAATTTGATAACTTTGGACTGTTATTAATGAACAATTTTAGTTTAAATAACAAACAATGCGTTGCTGTGAGAATAAACAATTCGAGAACATTAAATATCCTTTTATTTAAACAAACTTATGCATGACAAGAGACTGCAAGAGATTTAAGTGACTAAAAGTAATGATATCCAAGCAATAACGTAATTGTGAAAGAAAGCCAAATTTGTAAAAACAAAACCTGCAGGGTTAGTACTTGGACAACTGCTTGACTAATAAATTGAAGGAAACCTAAATGGACACACAAATTCCTTCAAAGTTCCTTAAATTATAACTCCTGGCATGCAAAAAGTTCTTCAGTTGCGTTAGAATAAAATTTGTCATGTTCTATACTAATCAACAATGTGACTTGGCAAGTTTTTACCTATCAAATTTGATCTAAGAGTTGGAGATCAACTTAGTCAAGTTGCACTTTTGGGTAGTAAAAATCAGGAATTTTTTTTCTATAAGGCAACTGCAGTACGTTATGCATGTCAGAAGCTGTGATTTAAGGAAATTCGAAAGAACTTGTTCAGTTAGAGCTCACTTCTTTTATTAGAGAACCAGTTATCCATGTACAAATCTTGCAGTTAGAAACGTGGCTTTTTGTCAGATTTATGTATTTTTTTGGGATATTATCTAAAGTCTAAAGTAAATTTTGTTGGCTAACCATGTTTTTAGTTGTGGTATTTATGTTTTTTGAAGTGTTCTTGACATTCATGCTAGTTGAATTCATTGTGAGATTAGTAATCCATACTATTGTTCCTTGTAATAAGCCCCGCACTCTGCTCCTCGTGTTGGCTTGAATACCGACATTTTATTCTAGAGGGCAAAACGCACTGCCCAACTCGCTCGATTATTCGACAAACGCCGGTTCTTTCGCGCTCATATTGCTAGTCATTTTCCTCGCACCAGGAGACTGCTGAGCTACGTCTTTGCTTATTTCCTTGAATACTTCCAACATTACCCGTCAAGTATGTGGGTGTGGGGTGTATGTTTCTCAGTTCATTTGGATTCCAACACAAGCAAAACATCACTATACCGAATATTCAATTTAAAACTTAACCACGTTGCCTTAAACCTGTACAACACTGTCGAAATCATTTCCGAAGAAATAGAGAAATAAACAAAGTCTTATCGGCATTAGCACACTAACAAAACTCTGGTGGAAAAGTATTTGAGAAAATAGGAAAAAAGGATTCGGTTGTTCATTGAGAAGCTATTTTGAAAGAAAAAGAAATAGTTTGCAGAACAACTACAGTAAGTGATAGGGTTGATTAGATGTGGCCAGTGGAAACGTTTGAAAGGAACAGCTGTGCAGGGTAGGTATAGTAAAAAGTTTCGATGGAAAAAGTTACAAAATATAGAGAATATATAGTAGTGCTTTTTAGCTCTAGAACTTCATATGTGTTGAATATGCTTCTTTTAGATCAAAAAGCGTTTGTAAGTGCTTTAATATAAGAATTATAATTGTATTAACATTGATAATTATTCACTGCTTGCTTGTTTATTTATTTTTAATTCCCTTATGATCACAGGACCAATTTAGTTAGATTTTGGTTTAATTCATTCTCTTTGTTTCAGAAATAATTTAAAGGAACTAAAAATGTCTTGATAGTGTTTGAAGCAGGGATGTTGCGGAAATAGTTTTCTTTCATCCGAGGATGCTGATGCGGATTTTTGAAGTCTCACAGCCGCGGATAAGGATGTTGAAGCGCATCTTCAGATTTTGTTAAGTAATATCATTATATTAAATTGAAAGTACCAAAGCTCGCCGCCTTTTCACGTTCTAATCGGTTTGGTAGAGGTTCGTCAAATAAGCTTGCGCTACTAAAGAACTGTTCATTATAGGAATACTGGCTGGTTATGACAATGAAAATCTGCGTGCTACTTTTGATAATATTTTCAATTCTTCTCGATAAATGCTCCATGATTTAATTGGATTTTCATTTATGTTGACCCTTTTTTTTTGTGATATGATAGAAATTCCTTCTTGAGTACCTACAATTTTCTCATGTTTTTTGAAATTCAGCGTTACTTGATGAATCCAGCCTTATCCGCAAGCTCACATTTTAAGCATGGTTTTCTAACCGTAACCGTGTTAAGTATCTCCTTCCAAAGAATCCAGATATCCAAATCCGGAAGCTCCGCAAATATCGCATGCGAATATTCCCAACCCAATCCCTGGTTTGAAGAGCTCCTTTTGATAAAATAAAATAAAAATCATAGAAAACTTGATAAATCTTGCAAACTGTTGGTATATTTTTAGTTTTGCTTCTGCTCCTATATTCTATATTCTTAGGCAACTGAATCGATTGAAGCCCGAAGACCTAACATGACTTTAGTGACCCATTAGTGCTTCTAAAAAACAGAACAACATATACATATTTATCGTGATAATTGTAGTGTATGTAGATTTTAAATAAGCATTAAACGAATACAAAAAACTATACATTCAGGCCCAATTTTGGGATGTATCTACTGTATATATGTTTGGGAAACGAAATCTCCCAAGAGTATCAATGTTCCAGCCAGTTCTTCATTTTATTTATGTCGAACTACAACATTAATGTTAAGAATGACATTTAGGCCCAATCATTGCAGCTTTTGAGGCCGCTCTATTCAATTACCAATGTGATACTTGTTTCATACGGCATGTACATTTCAAAGGGTGATCAGACTCCTACCAAATATACACCGCGCTATATTTGAAATCTATTATACAGCTAGTAGCTCTCTCTCTCACACACTCTTTTCCCAGCTATATCAAATAATACTCCAACAATATATACCTCTACTTTATGTTCATACTGCAGTTTAACAACATTTCCTCTCTCGATAAACGCGTTACATGCATTGATTATCATAATACATACACATACATTCTCCATAATACAGACCCTACAAATTATAATGAGGTTTATTTGCCTTGCAATCCATTTTGCTGTGGCACATATTATATATAATAGAGCAGTAAATTTCATCTCTTATGGCCATTTCTGAAACTCTATCATAATTCAATTGTGCGATATGTATGTACATGCTGATATAAATGCTCTTTGACTGATTGACAATGCCATGTAATATTGTATATGTGCAAAGTATTACTTTGTTTATATTGCATACATAGGTAATGTTCTATTGTAGGTGATATTCATACACGGTGTCGATGTAAAGATTTACCTACCTGTCATCATTCGACTCTGGAACAGCAGCCCACCACTTCTTATACATTATCTTGAATCTCTCATAGAATGATTTTCAATGGGAATCTACAAAGTTACATTTGATATTATAATTTTTAGTTTACCTCTCTTCTCAAATATAACTCGACTTCTCAACAAGAGACGTTCAGACAAAAGAATAAGCCACGTTTAAGAGGTTTTGTACAAAATATAAAATGACATGAACTAAGATTACTCGACAAAGCAACAATTGTTGAACATTTTAGTTGCAGTAATTACTTAGATATCAAACGTATAAAATGCAAATCCTTCAAGGACTTGATGACAATGGCCTCAATAGCAGAAATCAGTAATTTGAATGACGAGAGTATACGCGTATTCAGAGAAGGTTATAGAAGATTTCCTACAAAATTTATGTTTGGGCTTGTATATTGGGAGTTTTCATTATTGTCTCATGGTTTATTCATTTATACTGACATGGTAGAGATATCCATCGAGCCTCTGATAATTCATGATTTATAAATTTAGGGAGACTAAGTCAAAAAATGATCATTAGAAGAAAATTAAAACTTCCAACAGGATGGAGCGCCTCCACATTATGTAATACTAGTTACACAGTAGTTAGATAATCATTATCCCAAACACTGGATTGGAAGTAGAAGTCCTGTTAAATGGCTACCGAGATTTCCTAACTTAAGCCTCTTGATTTATTTCTGTGTGGTTACCTATGATCTGTTGTTTTCAGAATTGAACCTATTATTCTGTATTCTATGTTGACAATAGTTCAAGTTAAGTAGATCTCCCTCTTATACTGTGTACTGCGAAATGGCCTTTACTCGGATTTCGCAGCGTATTGCATTTTGAGAGGATGTTTATAGAGGTTTCGTCCTCCTTCTCATAAAGTCTGCAAACTCCTTCCTCCACTAATCCGAGTTTCTTAAGGAGTTCTTTCAGTCGGCAGTGCCCTGTTACTTTTGCCCATGCTAGTGCACTCATTTAATCTCTTCCGATTATAGTTTTCCAGTAGTATTTTGGCCTGCCTCAATCACTTTTAGTCTATTCAGTATTGGGATTTTTTGTTAACTTCTTCTTCCTTAAAAGTACAGAGCTGGTGCTTTTACCACAGTGCAAGTACGTCTGCTACTTCATTAACTTCCACCCCGGCGTTTCCCGGGACCCATAGAAGGGTAACAGTGTTAGTCCTACCTAGATGAGTGCTTTGCTGTCCGACATGATGATAATCTCCTGTCCGCGAATCTTCTTTTCTATATTGAACTGGACGCATTTTCCGATGGCATAGATTTCTGCTTGGAAAATGCTCGGGGATTTGACTATGCTTTTGGAATACTTGCATCTAGGTCCATATATTTATATTCGAGTTCCTACAGTTATTTAGGAGATGAATGGAATCAAATTGAATAAAGGATCTTCGAGAACGAATAATTTAAAAATTTCTAGCTAACTGCTACTTTACTAAACACCATGGTAGAATTATCCCAGTTTCCTTTTAAGATCATTCTCTTCAAAATAGCTAAGAATGAAAGTGTTCATTGAATTCAATGGCAACGTGCTGATTCGACTAAAATTTTCATTTATTTTTACAAAAACAAGGACCGACTTTATTAAATGATGCACTCAAGAATACAAAATAATGTTAATTCTATTGAAACTGATAATTTTGAAGTCATGCAAATAATGTTACCAGAACCTACCAATAGAATATTTTTTATTTGGAATGCTGAAAT
Source organism: Crioceris asparagi (assembly GCA_958507055.1). Taxonomy (NCBI): domain Eukaryota; kingdom Metazoa; phylum Arthropoda; class Insecta; order Coleoptera; family Chrysomelidae; genus Crioceris; species Crioceris asparagi. The sequence goes on along the minus strand of OY293829.1, from coordinate 19,687,065 downwards.
AGAAAGCCTTAATAAAAAGCGTTCTCTGTCTTCGAATAGGGTACGTTTGTCTTTGTTCGGGCTAATTTCCTAGACATTACTCAACGAATCTTTCATGGTTTCAACCTTTAGATAGAGAAAGAGATTATCTCTTATCATCATCAATCAGCCCATATTTGTCCACTGCTGGACATATGCCTCCCATGTTAGCTTCCACATCTCCCTATTTTGTGCCTCCTGTATCCAATTTGTTCAGTTCCACTTTAGGATTGTTATTTGCTCTACTGCGCAGTCAGTCTGGTTCTTCTACGTAGTTCAGTGTTGGTAATGTGGTCACTCAGTGTCAGTCCCAGCATTAACCTCTCCATTGAACGTTGTGTCACTCTGATTTTCTGTACTACCCTTTTTTGTTAATGTCAAAGTCTCAGCACCATAAGTAAGGACAGGTAGAACACACTGATTGAAAGCCTTCCTTTTTAAACAAATTGGCGAATCCGTCTTGAATATATGTCTCAAGTTCCCATATGCGGCCCAAGTTAATCCTATTCGTCTATATAGTTCGCAGGTTTGATTATCTCTATTTATACGGATTTCATGGCCGAGATATTTATAAGAGGTGGTTTCTTCATTCTGGGTTCCATCTATGTACACACCCTCATTGAGTACAAGGTTTGTCATGAGCTGGGTTTTTGCCACATTCATTTTTAGTCCGACTTTATGGGAGGCAGCATTAAGCTGTTTCAGCATGGCCATAGCATAGTCAAGACGATAAGCTATTAGTACAATGTCATCTGCAAATCTTAAGTGTGTTAAGCTTTCATCGTTTATGTTAATATCCAACCCCTCCAGATCCACAGATTTAAACATATACTCGAGCAGATTCGTGAATAATTTCGGTGAGATAGTATCGCCCTACCAAACCCCTCTGTTTATGTTGAATTTATTGGTGCCCTCCTCTAGTTTTACGCTAGCTGTGGCATTCTTGTATATACTCTCTATTAATAAGGTATACCGGTGGTCTATTCTACACTCGGACAGTGACATCTGGTACTGATTTATAGTGTCGAGGGCTTTTTCATAGTCCGTTTTGCTTTTAATCTGTTTGCTATGACTCTAGTAAACAACATATACATGTGTGACATCAGACTGATAAGACAGTTCGCGAGATTGGTAATGTCGCCCTTTTTATGAATTAAGGTGATGGTTGCATTGTTCCATTGCTTTGGTATCTGGCCCTGTATAAGACATTCATTGAATAGTGCTTTGAGGTTTTGCAACAACTTTTGGCCTCCAAGCTTAAGAGATTCAGTGACCACCTCGTCCTCTTCAGGAGATTTGTTATTTTTCATTTCCGAGATCGACTTTTGGATCTCTCGAATCGTGATTTCTGGAATCACTGGATCTGGAATTTGTTATTTAAGTCGGACATAATCATTCCTTCTAAGAGGTTTCGTGGTGTACGCATCGTAAATAGTCACAGATTCACCAAAATAATTATGGTGAGTTAGTTTATCTTGAAACGTTGTAAGAAAACTTTACCTTTTAAGGTTGACTCACAATGACCATTTTAGTGCTACCCGTGCGAAGTCAGAAAACCAGGAAAACTAAACTAAACTTGTAAATGATATCCATTATCTTGCGTCCAAATTATCAATTCTCATAGTAATCTATCCAATTTCAGAATTAATTTGTATGAATAATAGTTTTTTGTTGGCGTTTGTCTGTCATTAGTCACCACAGTGCTTTCATATAATCAACAGTCTATTATATATTCTTAGGAAAAGTTGGATATATGTATCTATTATCTCTAATATTAATTAGATATAATATGCTGAAATCATTCACGTTAAACGAAACTTAATGCCAACATGTTAACACTTCCAGTATAATATATTTTTTCAGAGTGCTGTGATCCTAAAATAATCTTCACATAGGCACACCAAACTTGGTGAGCGCCAGCTGTATGCAATAGTTTCGTCAACAACAGCTTTTGATGTGACATATACACTAATTGACAAGTTGAGTCTTGAAAAGTAACTACACAAGAAACTACTCAAATATGACAAGTCATAGTATTGAGACACTGTTATAATAAATAGATTCTACTTTGGTTGTCTATTATTGGAAATTTGTGTATAGTTAGTTGGAAAAAAGATTACAATGATTAATCAAAAGTTTCAATGGCGGTACTTTGTATTATCTAATAGATTTTATATGAATTTTCTTTAATTAATTAAGTCGAGTATTCAGGGTGAATTTGAAATACTTGCGAATATTTTAACCTGGGTATATTCATGGTTGCAGAATAAATATGTAAATGAATCACTGTTAAAGATTTTAATTATTGGGTCTGTACATTCCACCGTATGAGCAAAGTCTATCTAGATTTTGGTATGAGGGCAAATAGTTGCCTCATTTGTGAACAATCATAGCGTCATATAATTTATTTATTTATGTTATTGCTCATTATCAATTGATCTGTATTTCTCTAATAGTGAGAATATAATTTAGTATCAATTTACAAGGTTTTCACGGTTGTAATGTTTGTATTTAGATGAGTACATATTTCCTTTAATCACCGAATTTGAAACATTTGTATATCAAAATATTCAAAATCTAACGTGTCATAAGGATGAAATTTCATAATCTTATGATGGTCAACATTCAATATAATTATTGTTCTATACCATTAAATGAAAGCCGACATTTCTGGATGTCGGTAAATCTATGCACCAAGTACGCGTTTTAAGTGACACAAGAAATGAAGACAAGACTTCTTGAAATCAAATGAAATACCCAGATATTCATGAAATTAATGTATAATTCAAGAAAGAATCTATAGCCAAATTAAATGTATCCTAAAGAACCAATATTCAATAGATTTAAGAAATAAATTGATCAGAATTGGCACAATTTAATTTATATTTTCACTTAAAACAGTATTCCAATAAACGTTTTCAAGTCATAAAGATAATACAATATGTTGAAAATCATACCTATATGAAAAAATTAAGAATGTTCGAAAGAAACACAACATAGTTTCGGATACTCCAATGTATTATCTCTATGGCTAATGTTAGAAAACCTATGATTCTTAAATCTCAAGAGGAAATTTCAAAAAGTGACAATTTTACTTTTGTTCTCTTGCAGTCGAATAATCCATAACTACTTGAAGTCTACTCGAGTACATAAAACACAAACAAAACTAAAACAACAAAATTGAGCCAAATCTGGTCAATACATTCTTCAGAATAATTTTTTTTTCAAATCTATTGAAAACTGGTTCAAAACTTCTAGAAATAATATGTAGGTATATGCAGGGTATCCAAGAGTATAGATGATATAATTTTTTATGAGAATGTTTACTTTTTTTACAAGACTTATGAATTATTCTGAACATTTCTAGATACATTTCCAATAATTTTATATCTACAACAGCCTTGATTGTTAATAAGGACTTAAATTCATCTGTGACAGTTTGTTAATGTAAAGAAACAAATCCAAAAACAAATATGATTAAGGAGTCCATATCATTTTCACAAAATCACATTTTAAATGCGGAATCAGAATGTTAATGATATGATGGATAGCATTACTGCAGTTCATTTAAAATTACCCTGATCTTGCACCCCTAAATGCTAATTTGACATTGGAGGAATGCAAGTGTGCGCCGAAAGCCACATTACTTGTCAAGTTCACATCTCAAAGGGTTTCTCTCTTGAATAGTTTAACAGAGTTCAGCATCTTCAAAGACAAATGAATACCACGCGTCATTTATCGGCGTAGCAGATCGATAATTCAATTGCTCTCTTCTGCATAATCCGACATTGCCTCCACAGTGATAGAGTCCTCTGTCAAAGAGAGGTCGACGATGTTATATGGAAAGCCTGGAAGTGGGACAGAGAAAGAGACTGAGTATCTGGGTGTGTGTGGATACGTATAAATTTGAATAGGATCGAGGACGATCGAAGTAGAGGTAGGTAGGTAGTGAATGGAAGGCCGTTTCGGAAATTGAAATTTTGACAAGTGTATTTATCTTGTCCCACCGACCGCTGGTCATTCGTCATGGAGATAGCGGTATGGAGAGCATGGAAGTTGGATGTGCAGGTGTGTGTATGTATGTTGATGATTGTTTGCTGTTTGGAGAGCACGGAAGAGGTTCGGAGTTTCGGACACGTTTTTTGACCGTGATATAGCTATGTAGAGTTGAGCTCTTTTGTGTTTTTGTTTATGGAAATGTAAACTGATATAGAGTCAAAGCTCTGATACATGTCTAAATTTAGGAAAGATGTGCATTGTACAGTAATGTACAGTGAAAAACATAAAATAATGTTTGTTTTATTGATTTTACAGTTCTGGATACATTGCCTGAATCAGAGAACATTATAATAGATATAGAAATATAATACCTATTAATTTGTCCAAGAGATACCAGGCTTTTGGCACTAATTAAAGAATTTACACATGTGCAAACTAAATCATTGAAAAAAGTATCTAACATCACCTGTCTAATAATTTCTTAATCAATCTAGCCTCCTTGAACCATGGTTATGATAAAGAAACGGCTCAGCCTTTTATATGAAATACAGCCCACTTAATCAAACATCCCCTGGACCCGTCAAAATAATGTCTTTAGGTGCAATTTTTGGGAAAAGATATTAAACAGGGTGAATCATAAAAGTGCTACATATTTCAACTTTTATTTCTTTAATGAAACGTATTGTATATTTTTACACTTTTTATTCTACAATCAAGTCTAGACATTTTTCATAAATCATGTTCTATGTTTATCTCCAGCCTTTTACGAAATATTAATAATTTACAATAAAAAAGAATAAACAACAAAGAATGAAAATAAACTTTTATAAGATGATGAAAATATCTTCCAATAGCTGTTCTGCAGTACCTATATCAATCGATCTAAGAATTCATGTTGTACATTTAGTATTAATTGTGGAGGTCTTTCTCTTATTACTAGTCGAATAGACTTCTTAAGTATAACTACCGAAAAAAGTCCAGTGCGATAAAATCAAGCGATCTGGGTGGCCACTCTATTGACCCCTGTATACCTATCCAACGCCTCGGAAAAAATGTATTTAAGTACTCCCTTACATAAACAGCATAATGAGGAGAGCACCGTCCTGTTGAAACCATAAAGTTGATCTTGGTAAATCATGATCATTATCATCTGGAAATAGAGTGGTAAGAATTGGAACCCGATTATTTCGAAGGAACTTTAGATATATTTCTCCAGTGAGACTCTCATCAAAGAAAAAATATCCTATTTTCAATAATGCCCTCCCAAAAATTAACCTATTGGGTGTGATTTTCTAAAGCCAGTGAGGATTTTTATTTGACTAGTATTTGTAGTTTTGGCGATTAATCTGACCTTAAAGAAAACGTAGCTTCATCTGAAAAATTATTTGGACAATTCTTGCGTGGTTGTCTGTTAGCTCAATCATTATTCCACAAAACGGTTTTCGCCTATCAGGATCCTCATGCAATAACTCAAATACCTACTGGTTTGTATGGATGAAACATTATGTGTCTGGGCCTCCTAGGTTGAGGGTTCCATATCTGTAATTCCTAAAGAAGTATCTCTGAGCTCTATGGCAGAATTTTCGTGGATTTTTCGGTATATATTTGTGTGTAGTATTTCACTGGATTGTTTTGTGAGAGTCTGTCAGCGCGACTAGAATTTAAAGGTGGAGGATTCCATACCGGAAAATCTTTAAGAGATATCTAGGAAAGATTATCATGCTGTTCCTCTCTTGGTGCATATCTGTGGATTGATCTGGGTTGGTGTTCGGACTGGTTCTACGTGCAAGTAGGTCTCATAGAAGAGTACCATACTCAAGATCTTTAATGGCTTTATGTTTTCGTAGCAAAATGTACGAAAGTGTTTGCCCAGGAAGTGCCGGGTAAAATAGTTAGTATAGTTATAGATATGATCTGTAAGTACAACTAGTGCCTGAATCATTTTTTCCGTAAACATTACCAATCTGCTAGCAACGAGCCGTCGGATTTTGTTTATCCATTCTCTGTGCCATTCTGATTAACGATACAAAGTAGTTGTTCCTAGTAAACGCCTAAACTACCGAAAAATGCTTCTAAACACCTCGACCAACTTAGGGTTTTTTTCACTTAACAAAAGTTATCCTTTTATGGTGGGGTGGATATAAAGATCAAGACATGCTGCTTCTATTCTTCAATTGATTGAAACATCTTTTAAGATGTCTTTTTCGGATACTGATTCAAAATCATTTGATTATCTATATGTGAACTTTTTTTACTTTACAAGCTTAATTTGTATGAATCTTGAAGGATCTATATGTTAGATGTTCAGACTCTAAAATGATACAAATGTGAAATTATTATATTATATATAACTCTTCGTATGTAACGAACGACATATAAAATAAAAATAATTATCTTTTCTAATTATTAAGGTATCTACAATATCTGCAATTGATTTGACGGGCAATAACGCTTTTCTTTTCTTTTCTGAAATATATCGGTCAAGTGATAAAAAATTCTGCTCAATTCAATATTCCACAAAGGGAAAGAGAGAGATTCATGCAGTCTGCTGATGACGGGCGAAATGATCCAATCTGGAAACGTAATTATATCAAGTACCTGTACAGAACAGTTAATTGAGTTTTCTCTCGCTGATTCGACTTTTTGCCAGAGAGCATTTCATCGATACTCACAGCATATCGCGTACCTACTTGAACAAAACGATTCCGAATATCCCGATCACATTTCACGTTATTTCCATCAAGGATAAAAGTGATGAATATTTTGTAATTATAAAGATAAATTAATTATCATGTCAGTGTATTTCTCGAAATGCAAGAGTATCTTTTCCTAAGAGCAACTGGCGTGGCTACGGAGCTGTACAGAATAATGGTTACATATCGATAGGAGCTAGTTTGAATGTCTCCAAAGAAGAAATATATGACAATCGAAATAATGCAACATGAGTCTATGCAGGTGAATGAAAAATTCACTGAAGGGTAGATGTGGTGTATGTTACTACTATGAAAGTTCACTATAAGACATTCAAAATATTTTCTTTACAAAAACTAGGACCGTCCTTATAAGGGAGTGCTAAGTGATTTTATCATATCCTATTAAACAGGATGTAATACAACTAGTTACATAATCGGACTATACCTTGGTATATTAGAAACAAATAGTTGGATGTTTATATAGATTGAAATATAAAAAATATTTTTTACAAAAAAGTGCACCGACGTAATTCATTGGTGCACTGAAAATACAAAATAATATTAATTCTATTGGTTCTGGTACATTTTAAGTTGTGCAGTTGCAGTTAGATTGAAACATTTTGGCACTAACTTCACAAGTACCAGCACCAATAGAATTAAAATTATTTTGTATTTTTCAGGGCACCAACTAATAACGTCAGTCCAATTTTTTGTAAGAAATATTTATTTTACAGTGTAAAATTAGTCACGAAAATGATTGAACGTTCACTTATACCTTTGCTAGTACCCATGTATATTTTTTGCTTGTACTTGTTACGAGTATTATTTGGAGATCTCAAAACATCGCCGCGGAAATACGTACAAATAATTCAGACTTTACCAATGCTGTAACTCGAAAACCTCAATCTATGGAAATCACGTTCACTGTAAATGTTGTTCGAAATAATCCGGTCTTTAATTTGGCATTCTCAGACTTTCAATTTTTGAAAGAAATCGCCCCTCTCACATAGCCAAAATACACATTTTTCAAATTTTAAATCGCTGGAAACTGGATAACCATAACTTTTTTGAAAAAATGTTGAATTTAAATGTCTCCGGATATTTCTTCCCCTTCGAGGGCGGCTTTCTTAGAGAATTAAATTTTGGGTATGAGTTTTTATGAATATGGGACCATTTCTCAAGTCTCCTCTTTTAAATATATCAGAAATCATCAAAATCGGAGTACGTTTAGCATATACATCACGCGCATAAACCAAAAAAAGCTCTCAGTCCGTTTGGATTCGTCGGTCAAAAAGAAACATGTTAGAATTTGAAAGTTCAATATGGGACCATAAATCGGAAATACTTTTTCAAATTAAAAAAATCCCGATGGCCTGTAGTCAGCGGAAAGGTAAATTTTTCAAAATTCATTGAATTGATATTTTAACAACCTTTTCATTGGTATACCTACATGTTATTAAATAAAATTGTCATAGCCTTGCGGTTAGAGGTTTTTGTTTTGGCTGTTGAATATAAAGCAGACAGGGTTCGAGTCCACTTCAAGGCAGATTTTTTTTCATCTATTTCTTTTCAATAAATATACTATATATTTTTTTAATCAGGGTCTATATTAAGATCTCCAGAAAATGTACAATTGCATCAAATTTATATTGAGTGATCATGTTTTATCAATATTTGTTATCTTTCTTTATTAATTCTTATTTTTTTACCTGTGTATTTTATGAAAAATTGCTTTGAACAAAAGTTGTAGGTACTGATTATATCTATAACCTAAAATTATTTTTAATAATATTTACACTACTGCTCTTTTTTGATAATTTTTTTAAATGTTTGAATGGTCGCCATTTTGAAACTACTTACCCGATATTGCCCAATAACGAACTCGACCGAGATATTTGAGAGATTGATTTTTGTAGTAAATTTGAACTGGATACCTTCAAAACTGCGACCTCTATCGTGTTAACAAATTTCGTAATATCGCATATATATATATATATATATATATATATATATATATATATAAACTTTTGAACCAAATGTTTTTTTGGACTAACTTATAGACATATAACAACATGCCGTTGAAATTTTTTCGAAATTCAGAATCGTGAACGATCACAATAGGTATATTTCTATAAGAAATTTACCTAAAAGAATCTCTTCAATAGGTAGATGGTGCCCTGAAAAACACAACATACCTATGTAATACCTACCTATTGATTTGATGGAACTGCTAATTTTGAAGTTTTACAAGTTTACCTATAGGTACTTAGAAAAAGTGTGTTTGTCTCTACCAATAAAATAATCATTATGTCTTTATTTTTTCGACTCTTTTTAATTAAGTCGGTCCAATTTTGTCTAGAAAGTTATATATTTCACATTTTGACTTTTTCAGTAGTCATCAATATCATTGACCGTTTACGTACCTTTATCTAGTGATTTCAAAATATAGCGACCATCCTTATGCAGTGCCAGGAAAACATTGAAATATTTATAAAAATCTTCGATTATAATTTTATTGAAAATTACCTATTCTTTAATCCTGCCAAATAAAATTTCAAATCTTCTAAACAAATTGTCCTTTTTAGGAAAAGTTTTTGTTTGGAAAGATCTATTATATTCTCTTTTGAAAGTTCAATGTGGAACTATCTCTCAGCACGCAGCAAACATACATTAGAATTTTATTCCTTCTTCTTTTGGGAAGTTGTTCAAAAAAGCAAACTAGCAATCGAATTGTAAAGTTTCAGCAGGATTGAAGAATTACCTATTTCAGAGTTTAAATGATTATTACGCATGCTAGAAGCTGTTAATATCTATTAAGTAGTTTAGATTCATGAATTTGTAGATAATCTGATAATACTTCAATAATCTGAATCTCTTGGCTATCTGAATTGTGTTAGTTACAATTATTGGTTCGCTTATATCTTTTCTCGTATGTCATAACATCCAAAGATACTTTCGGAAATTGTTTCGAACCCACATTGTTCACGTTAGTTAAGCGAGAGCAGAGAGGCAACCATTCAGTCATTTATCATCCTTCGTCTCATCTATTCCCGAAATGGAGAAAATAATTAACAAAATAGACGTAATGAGCCCAGTTAGGCGGGCTGCCATAAACGTTGAGCAGGCGAAAAACGCGGGACCTGCAACACTTCTTCTACTTCTCCATCTCCTCCTCTGCTGTTTGATAAATGGTTCTGTTGACGTCCGAAATGGCTGGAACATGTGTATGTGTGTGTGCTCGTCGTACTAATAATCTCTCCGATAACGGGACCAGAAACACAGAGATCGAAAACATTAGATATCATTATAAATTGTCTGGGAACAATATTCGTGTGAAAGTATTGAAGTAGTTATATGGTTGTATTAGTAATTATAATGATTTATATCAAGGGCTCTGGAGCTTAGACAAAAGAAATCCTTACGCAAATATCGGTGCATTCTTCTATTTCCCTTATTTCATAGGGAAGCAAATAGAAATATCTAAAATTTTAAAAAATGGTGGCATACTTTGAAGTCTAGTTTACATGAAAAAAATTACATGGTTTCTCTACTCAAAGTAATTGAAAAAATAAATAAGGCCAATGTTTATCATGTCATAAATTGTCTACATAATATACTGATACCACAGTATAGATAAATACAGTAGTACCACTCAAGCCATTGCTTGATGTGACCCGCTTTTGCCGCCGTGTCTCCCGTACCATAAACGGAGAGACACGAAATCGCGGTGGACTTTGACGAAATCGCGGTGGCCTTTGACAAACAAACCACCGCAAAAAAATTATGCTCGGCGTCGCCGAGTGGGACTACTGTGTTTATCTATACTGTGCTGATACTGTAGCATATTGATTGGGATTTTGAACTCCTTCTAACTTATTTGTAGTTGGTTCAACTTCTCACTTATTGTAATAATAATATGATAATACATTTGATAATAAAAACTAATGTTTCAAGTTAATGAACTGCTTGATGTTGAAATTCTAATTTATGGGAGAATATTTGTTTGAAGTTAATGTATTGTAATTATTCATAATTTTGTCCTTGTATTTACATAAACAAAATGTCGGGCATCATTGATGTACACGTCTTACTCCTAGTTGCTTGCCTCTTTCTGACCGAAATCAAAAAACGGAGGAGATACACAATTCGACTGTGTTTGGTTGACTTTATGTATAGATGAACGCGTGATTAATTTGTTTAGATTTTGATGAAAAATTCGAAATTTATCATGTTTTTTATTCCGGAAATCCCCTCTAAAAGGGGTTAAATTAGAAATGATCATTTGAATCATTTGAATTGAATATTTTTTAAATTCAACAGTTCAATGGTTTTATTACAACGTCACACTAATAGAACATTATCAGAAATTTCCCATTGATTATATATGTAATTATATTGTGGTGATTAATGTTGTAACGAACTTGGGATATAGTGTGGACGCCATTATCGAGGTAGGTGAGTGCGATTTGTCAGAGGGCGGAGCATCTTGGCGAGTACGGACGACAGTGAGGCCCGGGTGGTTTGAGTGTAAGGCATACTGCTATTAGTCACCGATACATGCCAAGGTCAAGATTATATCCCGAAATATCTAGTGAGTTCATGCTATTGATGGAATGTTCGTGGCGTTGCAAGATGTTGGTGGACGATTCGAGATGGAGGCGCTTGCCTATATATTGGATAGATTTGCTGCGGAGCGCCGTCAGTCAGTAAAGTGCAGTCCTGTGAGTCAGTATGGTGAATACGGTGGTGACCGGTAGTGTGGTGAAAAGCGACGGTACGGTAGAGACCAGAATAAGGTGAAGATCGGTAGTACGAAGGAGACCAGAGAACGGTGCAGTCGGGCAGTTCAATAGGTCCCTAGTTGGTCATTCAGTAATTGTAATTGTAAGAGAAGCTAGAAGGCACTTTGAATTTAAGCAAATGAAATGTTACGTGCTTCCATGAAAAATAGTCGACTTACTCATTATTTCATCAATAAATAGACCAATACATACATACAGAGTTCACAACAAGAAGAACGAGAAAAATTAAGGGCCAGTAAATTTTGTCACTCAACTTCTGTTGATAACATTGTTAGATTCAAATAAACTCCTTATTTGTCTATGAAATAAATTCATCGACAATAAATGTCCTTCCTTAACGAATAGTCAGAACAAATCGAACTGAGGGTTTATAAATTGTCAAAAAAGATGCGATCGAACAGAAAATTGGCAGTTTGCTAATAGCTAGACGCTTGAGTTGGAAGGCGCTTGGGTCACTGCGCAGAATCCTGACTGTAAGAAATTGTTCCTGATAAAACGTGGAACTATTTCTTGTTGGTAAATATTTATATTTTAATAGATTTCTTGTTTTATAAAACAGATATTCAAGAATGTAAGGATTATGATAATAGAAGAAAATTAAAATCGAGTCTTTTGACAGAGTAGGTGATGTCTCAACTTGCAAAGAACTGAGACCTCTGCCAGATCTAAATCGTGTAAAACTGATCTGAGTTTCAGAATATCTGGATACAGAGAGCATTTAAAAAGGAAAGGTATTAGGAGAGGCTAATCGCACAGAACGAGAATCAGTGAATGATTGTGGAGTCACGGGACGAAATGCATTCCAAATCCAATCCAAATTCCAATGTCGAATATAAAAAAACAGAGCTGTTGATAGTAAATATAAACTAGCTAAATATTGTAATAATAACTTGAACAACAGGAACTTCGTTAGACAGACTATACGACAAGTAGGTACTGGAATAACTGTGGAGTACAGGTCACATCCAGCATGTGACATGTTCAGGCTTGTACAAGGTATAGTAATTCAAGATTGTATACTCTCAAAGTCGCAGATCAGATACAGTGGGCGCTTGTGGTAAGAGGCACTCGTTAGGTCTGTGCCGCTAGAGAGCCTTCATAATAAAATATTTGTTAGGTACTAATTTAGTTTAATACTAAAGCTCTTACGTTTGCTATTATCGTTATCGTTACCATAGTAATTAACAAAGAAATTAAACTGTTATAGAACTAAGGCTTCATTATGAATATGGCTGAAATAGTCCAACACATACCAGCTTTATCATTATCTTGACAAATCTTGACTGGCTGCAGATATTAGTATCTATGCCGTGATTTTTAGACTGGACATTCCACACATTGAGGTGTAAAGTCCACTCAATGACTTTCTTCAGCTCAGTTAAAAAAGTCCCTTGATAGACCAATTAAACATTGAAAGAAGCCATTAAAGGTGACGAATTTTGAAAAATAAGCAGACAAATTGAAAAATATGTGAGAATGCATACAATTCAAATTATGCCGCAGGTATACTTTATATCTTCAGGTTGAAATTATCAATGTTTTCTAGAATTCATCATTATAATTCAAACGTATTTGACAATATCTAGAATAACGTAGAACATATAATAGTAGTAGTATTTGGTTCTAATATTGCGGGATATTATTACTACCTACTTGAGTTCCAACATTAAAACATGTTTCTATTTATAGCTGTTGGAAAGTAGATAAGGGATATGTGATGTATTTTCCAGCTAATTATTTCTGAACAAGGCCATGATTTCAGAAACAGAGTCAGATGTATTTCAATCTAATGATAAATTCACTTGAGACTTGAATGGTGTAGTTGATGTCTGCGATGGCCACGATGGTGCCGCTGCTAGTCATTGTCATTGCACCAACAGATAACGTACCCACACACAAACAAACACAGTGTGTATTCTAAAGTGAATGAGTGCGTTTTAAAATACAAGGCGCCTCTCTAGAATGATCACTTCAGCTGCATCACTGCCATTAAGGCCTTATCTAAATGACGCGATGTTCATGTTGGAGAAGGGTTGACCGGGTTTGTCCGACTATTTCGATACAAGAGACAATGTGGCATGTTGATATTATGCTACCAACGTTTCTATCTAGATCGATTAATCACTACTTGTCGTGGTGTTAAAAGAAGGGTTGATGTCGTTTAGAAAGGTTCTCAGGTGGTGGTAAGCCTTTAATTATGAATTGGAATGCTCATTGTTATTGAAATACCTACTGGACACAGCTATGGAGTATTTTGGTCATGAATATCATTAGTTATTATCTACAAAATTGTTATATAGGTATATATGACTATGAATAAACTTTGTATCGAAGGATCGAAAAAAATATATTTTGAAGTAAGCTATTGAAAATGAGAAAATGTTATTGCTCGAGTCAGGTAGAATTTAGTTATCATGTCGTTAACAATTGGTTAGTTCGGATGACGGTCAATGGCAGAAATAATAATCACAAATGATAAATGAATCTGTATGCATCTTATATTGACAGATTTTTCAAGTTAATATGAATTCTCCATAATAAAAATATATCTGCACTACATAAATGTTTAAATTGAAAATAATTGTGTTTTTTCATAATCTTGTCAATATCTGTTTTGTCTATGTCATTATTTCATTGCTGCATACCTATTGTGTGTTGTGTATAATCAATCCACTTTCTTTGTAGTGAAGATATTTTAGATTACATTTTTAGCTGAATATAAACATTTTTCTAACGATTTTGTAAACATTTAAAAGAATATTGTTATGGAAGGCAAAAGAATAAATTACCTGATTTAACTGAAACAATGAACTGAAAAGGATTCAAATACACCAGAACAATTAATACACGGAATAGAGGATCAGAAAGAGTGGAAAATATACAAGGATAAAATCCTAGGGGCCATTTTAAGAAAAAAGTTTATCATGATGTCTTAAGCGATTTGAATTTAAAGTATAGGGTGTAAAAGTTTTAGCAAAAAAACTAGTTTTTTATAATAACCTTTTATACTAAGCCAGATAATTTTCTGAAAATTGGTATACACCGTCTATGCATTTAGAAGCATGTTTGAATGTGTAACACAACTGCTTTTTCTTGTAAAATATAATTATATTAGATATAACCCGTATATTTAATCCACTGTTTTTGTGTTTATCGGCAAGTTCATATCAATAATACCTACCTGGGGGCCGATTCTCGAGTGTATGGGAATGATTTCCTATAGAAAAACTGGATAATATTTCCATAGGAAACTCAAAATGCCATTCTTGAGTTTCCTATGAGAAAACTTTCCTACACAAACCGTGGGAATCTTGTATAGCATGGGAAAATAATGACAAGTGTTGGATATATTTAAATTATCAATTTTAAAAATATTTTATAGATTGAAATGGACTTGCAATTAGCTATTGTTGGAAACCAATAAAATGCAAAGGCTATGAATCAGACAGGCAGGCAAATTTTTGAAATGCTTCTTCCATTTGAGTTTTTATCTGATACATTATTCATAAAAATGTTTAGACTTTCTAGAG
The DNA here is from genome assembly GCA_958507055.1 of Crioceris asparagi. Classification (NCBI taxonomy): domain Eukaryota; kingdom Metazoa; phylum Arthropoda; class Insecta; order Coleoptera; family Chrysomelidae; genus Crioceris; species Crioceris asparagi. The sequence goes on along the minus strand of OY293829.1, from coordinate 19,672,023 downwards.
AATTGACAATGTTTCTAATTAATTTATTGGACCCATATGTAGAAGAACCAAGTAGACTGGTAGCACTCTCTAAAGAAACTAAGGTGAGTAAATAGCTTATAGAAATGTTTTACACGGAAATAATCAACTCTTTATCATGAACAATTTTTAAGTAAACGTTAATTTTAAAACTCATTATGAACAGAAGAGATTCTTTGGAAAATTAGGTGCTGAACCGATCAAAAACCTAGTTCAAAACATGCTGAACACTGGTTATATTGGTAATTCATGTTAACCTACTTTATTATTTTTTAGGTTCTTGTGGCACTGAAATTTTACTCGAGTGGAAGTTAAGTTGTTTGCGATTCTTTCAACGCAAAGGTTGAACTTAATTTTACTTTCTGTAAATCCTCGTCTTTCTCTATAAACTGAATAAGAGCCATTTTTGGCCTCTGAGATATTTCCGAAACGTTATATTGGCAATTATTTACATATGAAATTAACAGACTGATTAACAAAACAGTCATGACACTAACCTGAAACGACTTTCCAATAGTTGTCACTACAAAATACTGAACGTTGATTGGCTGAAATCAAATGTGCATCCGAAACAATGCGCGACAAACCCGAAAATAATATTTGTATTTTCCTAAACGTTCAAGAATGGCTTTTCTCACAGACCGAATTTACCTATAGGAATCTAACTATCCCATATACTCGAAAGTCAGGTACCTGATACTATGACGTAACGGGTTTTTTAATCAAAATGGAGGAAAAAAGACGAAATAAAAGCATGGCTCTTTATGTATATAAGTTGTGTACCAAATTTTACCTCAACATCTAGTTTGGTATGAAAGTTGTTATAGAAAAACGTATTTCCTACTAAAAGTTAGGCACACTATAGTTTCAAATTCAATTCGTTTAGGACACATGTTTCTTAAAATGTCCCCAAGAATCTCACCCTTAAATATTGTCAATTTCTCCTGACTAACTCTGTATTTAGACAAGTTTTTCTTACATCTGCATCATTTTGAACTAATTCTAACGAACTGAAATTGGGAATAGATGAATAATCCGGAAATTATCATTTCACTTCAGCGAATTTCAAATTTTCTTAAGATATGCAAAGATATCTGGATATATGATCATTACAAACAGAATGATCAATTAAATATTTGTGCTCCAAAAAGTGCAAGTGGTGTTTCAATATTATGAAATTTCAGATTATTAAACATTTTGATTTAATTGGCTTAACGTTCTAGTATCCTAATACATATCTACCTCAATCATTGTTAAACACTATTAATATCTTTACACGGTAACTAAAATCTTACCTGTATCGGTCTCGTGTTTGAAATACTATGATTTGAGTTCAAATACAATACAATTTATACTCGTATTGTTGAACATGATCTTAATGGCGTTACAGAGAAATCATATCTAGACTTAGATATATAGTTGTCGCTCTCGCATTACTAGTTTTGTAATTATAAACGATATTTTGACGATATCTCCTTGCCAATCACGATTTCATTCCCCTCAAATTTATTTTATATTAGATATATATTTATTTTTATTGTGGAGAGAAGCAGACATACTGTTTAGAGTCCTAATAGTCACCTCTGAAAAAGATTTTTGGATTGTAGCTACTTGATTTAGCTAATTGATTTGAACCTCATTTAGTTCCAGCTATATCTGTCCAACGATAACCTTTGGCAGTTTGCTGCCACAATTTTCTCGACATTTTCGTCCACACAGTCTTTCCTCCAAAACATCTGCCCTTGTGCCTTATTCGTTGAGGCTTTGTCACAAAGACTCATCACGGAGGCTAGGTATCAGGAGCCTTATCGTGATATTCCTGCTAATCATCTTAGCTTTCCTATCTTTATGAATGACTCCATTAGGGTTATGTAGATTGTTGATTTGTTTCTTCTGTCCAAATTTCATTTTTCAACCTGTTTGTTTGGTGTAAAATTGCAGTAATTTTGGCTAGGTCACTAAAAAAACAACAGACAAAATTGTTTGTACCTCATTCAATTTTCATAGGTTCTAGGTTCTTCGATAATAAATACAAACTTTAATTGAGGCTCTAAGGCATAGAGAAAACTGATTGTTTCTTTAATTCTGAATAAATTTTACAATTTCATCATCTGGTTATAAAGAAGAAATACCTATAGTGTAAAGTATAAAAGTATTTGCAATTTAATTCTCCATCTCCCAGCTCGATTAAATAAATGCCCTATACAATTTACATACTCCAGCGTTTTACATTATTACATTCTAATCCTGCTCGACACAAAACAAAATCCCCATACCCCCATGTTTATTTGTGATGCAGCAGGGGTATAGGGGTATCTAACTAAAGGGCCACTTTCCCAAGTTCCCAGCTCTATTGTCCAATGCCAATAATTTCATATTATTCGAAATCATCGTGGAGAATTTCGCGATCGACTTCAAACGGCGATCTCCTATTGTTCAGCACGTAATTGGTTCTATTCGGTTTGGAGTGCCGACGAACTTTCCATGATTACCTTCCGTTTGGAAAATAACCGATTATTATTCTGCATATTTCATTGATTATGAGTATTGAGCTTGTATATTCGACATCGAAGTTTCGAATGAATAGAATTGAGTTTATTGATACAAAGTAATCACTTTTGTCTATACTCAGAGATTATCCTAGATAATATATTAAGCTAGCTAGCGGCTTCGTTTTAATTCCCAAGAAAATCTTAGCAGTTTCCATGAAATTTTGCAAATTGTTACAACTTACATAAAAAGTCAAGATAGCGTGACTTGAATTAATGAATGTAAATTATCGCATTACTGGTAGGATACAAAATTTTGACTGTCATTTCTTTGTTCAGAAATTAGTAGTTTCTCCTTTTCTCTACTATTGATCTTTAGGTTAAAGTTTAATGGAAATTGACTTAATCAATAACTTGAGGTTAAGAAGAATTTAAGTGACTGGGCGTATGAATTAGACTCAGAAAATCCACATGGACAAAGCTTGGATTACGTTACATAATCAGAGGAATGTTGGATAAAAGCACTGCGAAGGAAGCTACATAAAATAAATATATCAGGAAGAAGAAAGGGTTTGATTGATGGTATAAATTGATTGCCTCAATGTAGCTCATTAGTATCTTTGTTGTGTCAAATGTGCAAATGAAACCAAGATTTAGATAAATATCTGGTCATAAAATGAATACGTATAATGGCATTGATAATTGACGTCTTAAATGTCAACATTAAAACTCCTTCATTATACTTATATGAGTAAATCGTATTAACGACAAAAGGCAAATCTGGTTTAAATTTTATCAATCACTAGCCGACAGGTAAGTGAGGTGCTTCTAAGTCTTTCTCTATTTATGATTTCTGAGCTAATTTTATCCAGTTATTTCCTATGATTTTCTGCATCTCATCTCGCCTATCTTAGTTATTATTGTGCGCCAAACTATTAATGTGTTTGCCCATCTGTCATTGTATTGTCATGGTATATGAAGCTATTCTTCCTACCACAACCACCAAACTCGTTCTTCCTCTGGTAGATATCTTGATTGGACAATTATATCTCAGATTATAATTCCAAGAATGATCGTTTCCATTGCATGCTACGTTGCTTGTAAAGATTTTCTTGTTGCCGACATTATTTCCAATTCATATGTAAGAAATGGCACTATGCACATAACTTATGTTCGAAAGTTATTCGTATTCGATCTAATCCGAGAATAGACCTGATTTCAAAAACGATTATCATCTTCTTCGAGAGATTTCGACCGGTTGACACTCTCTGTTTAATGGGATTTTATGCCCGAGGTGTATGTAGTCGGTTACATTTTCCTACTGGATATACGATTTGTCGGGATGCTTGATTGAACTCTTTGAATATGGCCTTGAATTCTTTAATAATATAATTAAACAGAGTTATATCGTCTGCAAGTCACAGATAATAAACACTCACTTTATCACCATAAATTCCAGTATACCACCAATTCAAATATTCAGTGGCATCTTCTATGACTATCGTAAACAGCTTTGAGATGGTTTTGTCACCCTGTCGTTCTCCTCTTTTTATTGGTATTTTGATTGTCTTGGAATTACAGCCAAAATTGACATGTTTTTGTTGTTATTTTCGTTTCTGAAAGCAATCATACTTTTTTGAAATAACTTTAAGAATTACCTCCTGAAGGTTTAGAGAGATGTAAGATTTTTTTAAATGCTAGACTACCTTGGTGAACTAGTTCAGATAACCATTGAAACAAATATTTTCTCTTGAAAATCAGGCAGTGATATTCGAATAATGTACCTACTGTTGCCATTGATTTATTATTGAACATATCCGAGATAATTTATTGATTATTTGCGCACATTATATTTAATTATGTTTAGATTCGATCATTTAATTAAGCTCCCGTAAATTTTAATTAGAGCACATTAATTGTTAATCGGTATAAATATTGAATAAATATGATCTAAATATAACATGGATTCCTTGAACACTATTACCGGCTATTTCTACCTTGCTGATTTATTCACAAGACGATGAATAATAATCGATTGACAGAATCTTGCTGGGAAATATTGATTGCAGCTAAAGGAATCATGCCTGGCATTGTCTCCAATGGTCAGTCGTAATCAAGTTGCAAATAAAAAAAATGCATCAATCATGATTTGTAACGAATTAATTTATTAAATTATTTTAATTTCATTCTGAACTCCTGGATGGACCTGTTCTTGTGAACATTGAAGTGATCATCCAGCAGGTATCAATTTGTTGTGGAATTCATGTAAGAAATAACATTTATAAATAAAAATGGACATTATATTATATTGAATTCAATAGAGATTCATCTTCTCTTGTTGATGTTTTAATTGCGATTGTAATATCGTCTCGAAAATATTCGCGTCTATAGCATATATTTCAAGTACGGAATTCGAATTGGCTGCCTCGCCCAATTTGATAATCCAGTGAAATTATGTAATAGATGAAATATAGATGCGAGGGTGAAATTTAAATATATCGTTCTCTATTTATAACTTGCTGCTTTTGCTTAAGATTTGCTTTCAATGAATTACTATGGATTCAAAAATACTCCTGAAGATGGGATTCAATGACTTCGATTTAAAATTGTCCTCTAAGTATACTGCTACACATTGGACGTCTCCACAATCCAGAGACTGACAATTTATTTACATAGTTGGATTATAGTCCATTTTTTTAGAAGTAATGGAAAAAATTATAAAAATTAAGAACCGTGAAATTAACCTATCCGCTGGCTACGAGCCCTCGAAAATTTGAGTATTTCATCTATGGACTGTAAAATAGGACTGCAATCTTCAATGGGCAATTGTGCTAAAAAGAGGGTACTATTATTGTGGACTATTAAGGGTTCCTACGAGATACGCGCTAGCGCTGGTTGGTGATAGTGTACAGAACATTGAAAGGAAGAAATGATCATCAAATTGGATATATATTTATACATATGTATGATATTTTTATTCGATGTAATAGTGCTTTCTGGATTTTATGTATGTTTTATGTTTCTGTGATTGAGAGAAGTGTGATTATAAATTTATGTGATGAGTGATTATATTATATTTATATTTATCGACATCACACAAATATTTCAGAGGATTGTGACTTGGAAATACTGCCGAAAAAAAGAATATACAGGAATCGTAATCTAATTTATTTCTAGAAAAAAGTATTTCAAATTTCAAAAAAACATCTGCTCTCTTTGCAAGGCATTTTCGAAGGAAAGAACATTCACGATAATCAAAATCAGAGCATGGTACTCAAATTTTGATGATTTTTGATTCATTTGATAAAGGGTGCTTGAGAAATGGTCCCATATTCATCAAAAAACAAATCCGAAATCTCCTTCCCTCCACGGGCGCAGATTTTCTCGAAATTCGAAAATCTGAGTGAGTATAATTAAATATAGGACAATATCCGGAAACGTTTAAATTGAACATTTTTTTAAAAGAATTAAATTTTAGAGTTAGAGGCATGTTAAATTCTCAAATATTTGTCTAGTCTAGGAAAGAGGCTGTAAGTTTATAACATAATATACCTATGAGAATAATAAGAAACCAGATTAGGTACATGACATAGTCATGACATCTGTAAATACTTTGCCTCTTCCTCAAATGAAGATATGATAGTAGGAAATATTGTGTAATTTTCATTACATAAAGTATAAAATAATAGTTTTTAGAAGCTATGACTATATATATATATATATATATATATATATATATATATATATATATATATCATTCTGAAGGTACATTTAATCGTTAAAATAGAGTAGTGAGAAAATGCAGAATAATATATGAGTTATTTTCATTATTCCGAAAAGTCAAATCATTTACAACGTATACTTTTAATAACATTTGTAGGTTAATGGTTTTATTTTATTGACCGCAAACACAAAGATATTCGAAAATAAAAAACCACCCACCCCGGCCTTACTATTATAAGCGTGATGAAAACAATCCTTTAGACATTATTAGAATGCGTCGCACATTCAAAAAATAATATACAAGAGATACTTAACGATTTTTTTTTTAAACTCATTGAACGTGAACGGATTATTAAATGATGACTGCCAATTTCACTGGGGCATTAACCATATACATTAATGCAGCACACAACCTCTAATTATCTTCATCTTCCGAAGAGACGTCGTCGAAGTCAAAGACTCAACGCGAAGCTCTCGGCCACAGTAGCCAGACATCATCGTCTTCGACTTTGATATTCTTTGTAATTACCATGTGAGCGCGCGAACTAAATGAAAAATTACCGACGACCAAATGGAGAAAAACCAATCCATCAAGTTCAGATATGGATAATTAACTGCGTCCTAATGGTTTCGAATGGAATAACTTTTGAGTCATCCTTAGGTATTTACGTGGGTGCTTAAGAGTACGAGTGCACATCTTAAGGTCCCCACACACGATTACAGTAGTTGGAGCATAGCTTTTGTTTGTTAAACTTTTGAGGAATTTGTCCATTCAACTGAAATATCACGCTAGTGTCTATCTGTTTATCTGTCGCAGAATATTCTCGGTTCTAAAAAACGCAGAAATATGAATTTTGGGGATAATTTTGTGGAGCAACTTATAAATTGGATTTTCTTCAAGCACATCATCGTGATATATAGGTATCAAATAAATGGGCTTGTTATGAGTAATTCAAATATATTTTTTGAAGTGAAACTTCTTTTAGAACGTTGTGAATTTCGATGTCATGAAATGAACATGTGTAATAGAAGTTGAGACAAAGGATAAAGCTTAATAGGATTTGACCTACGAGAAAATGAAACAAAACACGTCTCTAATGTAAATTCCCTATATTCCTCCTCCACTTTGAGTGGTGGTTAGTAGCGACTGGGACTCATAGGAGGAGGTTTCCATACCTGTATTTATCTCTGAGAATTTGAGATGGATTTTCGTACCTGAAAATTTTGATGCTAGGAAAAGGACAAAAATACTTTTTGTCCTGAACTTGAGAAAAAATTAAACAAAACTATATTGAGTCTTTCGAGTTGTCTCTCATCAGATGCATGTCAAAAACGAGGAAGATACCAAGACCTGAGAATATGCAGAATATTTCAATTTTTAAATAATCTGATAACATCGTCATTGTCTGCAGTTTCTGCAATAGATACGAATCTATTTAGTCTCTATAGTAATTTATGTACAACAACGATTATGAATTTATTGGCCAAATTTGCGAAACTACTTAGTCTTCAACATGTTTTTCTCCTCCAAAAATTCCCTCTAAAGGAGCAGATGGGACAAATTTATTTCTAAAATCGAAAATTTGAGACCGTAAAACATCAATGATTTCAAAGTTACAGAAAGGGGATTCTGAAAACTGGTAAATAATTGTATGTAGGTATGTATTTATTAAAAGTACCTATAATATTTAAAATACTCTAAAATCTGGAATGAATAACACCACCAAAATTAGGACCAAGTTTATTAGTTGTTACACAAAAAAACACAAAATATTTCTTGATCTATTAGTGATACTGACTGATACTTGGTTGGTACCAAAAGTTTTCTACTTATATCTGCACCACCTCAAAACTAGCAGTGTTTAACTACTAATAGAAATAATTTTGGGTTTTTTTTGGTCTTAGATTTTTTATAACAATTTCTCTGTGACAAATCAAAAATTTACACATTAGATCGAAGAGTTCTTGAATGTTTCATCAAAGTTTGGTTCTATGTTCTCTTCATTTATCGAACATATTGTTGGCTTTTTCTAAAAGTTCTGTAACTTCTCTAGCTTGAAGCGGAACCAAGAATTTGAGGCCTTTATTTATACCAAATTCAATTCAATTCAAAACTCATTTATTTTGTTTCGGTAATTCTTACAATTGTTTGTGTATAGTATATTAATTTCATTTCTTCTTGTCTGATAGGGGGCTTTCCCCCTTGTCAGACTGTTATACCAAAATAGATAGCGAAATATTGAAAAAAATATAGAATAATTAGAAATAATTATAAGTAACCTATGTTAGGGCCATAAGCGTATTTATAAAGTCTGAAGCAAACTAATTCGATAGATAAGAAGAAATATTATAAGGACTGGTGAAGAAAACCAGCAGAGATAAATAACAACTATATAAAGATGTGTAGGAATCCATTTTTAGTTGAACTGAACATTGAATCATAATACCTGTTTTTTTGTTTGGAATCACTAATCTTTAACAGAAAAATGGAAATAACGTGGATGAGATGGATGAAGCAGGAATTTGATGAGTTTAGCTTTAGAAGAAATACAATTTCTAATTCCTTTTGGTAATGAAACGTTAAAAAATGTTAGATTGGCAATCTTCAAAGAAGGCCCTTATCGTGACAGACATAGATACCTTGTGTCATTAAAGAAATATTTTCAAAAACTTAAGCTCAGCTAATTCATAATGAATTTAATAATGGAATTTGGAGATAGCATTATGAGTTTTTTGTCTTGCTTGACGCCCCTGAATAATTTACAATTTGCATCTATTTAGAATAATTGAGTCAGAAGACCAAATTTATTGAGCTCCACTGAAGTCAATTATTTATATGTGGGAAATACCTATAATCTTTACTTTACTGATCTTGAGTTGTATTATCCCAAGTAGCCTTTGGTATTTATGATTGTACTCTATTGTGTTCAGATAATTTACTATATAGGGAAGATTACAAAGCATAGATATAATTATTTATTTTATATGACTTCTCACTTAGTTTGCCTTTTGTGGTCCAGATTTTGGCATGCCTCGAACAAGTCATCTACAATCGTAGTGGAATTTCTAGGTGCTGCTACGAAAGTTTAACCATGGTCGTTATACCAACAAGCTGTGCAGCAATAGGGTGTCTTCCATTGAATCTTAACCACCACCATCCCGGCATATTAATTATCAATTATAATTAAGGCGTAAGGATGTATGCTGAAAGTTTTTGGTGAAACAAAGCGTACCTACAACTTCCTCGAAAGTTTTCAGTATATTTAAGAGATAATTTCAGTGCGTGTGTTTCTAACAACGCTTCGTATCGTCAGTGGGAAGTTTTATTTTATTTGAGAAATATGTAAATTGTAAGCAGCATATAAAGGGATGAAAGGGTGTTTCGTAATAGGAAAATAAACACCGCACTTTGTAAATATTATTTTGGTGAAACACTGGATTGCGCTAAAGAATCTTTGAACATGTTGAGCAAGATTGATGTTGCATTCGGGAAAGAAACTATTTCTAGATTTCACAAATTTACCTGTCTATTTGTCTGCATTCCGTAGCATACGAAATAGTAGGTATAAAATAAGTAACCGCTGAATCTAGATACTTTTTTAGTATGAGAGATATTATTAAGTTAAAGAGCTTTTCTGATTAGTGGTGGAATCGATGTTCTGAATGAAAAGAATATGGAATGTCAGAGTTTGGCTTATTTCCATTAAATTAAATAAATATTTTTTCAAAAATATTTGATGGTACCTATCTAGCTATTATTAAGGAATGTTAAATTTATTCAAAAATATAAATCTCCCTGAATGGTTTATTGACGACAACGTTAATACACTGTATCGATTCTTCTTCAATACTTCCAAGATATATTATACAAGGGTACAAGTTCTCAACAGCTCTCAGCGATTATAACTTTAATGGAAATAAAGTAAATTTCAGAGCTGTCGACAACTGTGTGCGCTTTGTAATCGGTACCATGCTCAATATTTGCAAAGGTTTTCAATAAACTTAATGTACAAACTTTAATTGGAAACGAAATATTGCAGAAACTTGCTGAAAAATATCCAATCGTAACAAATAACTTATAAATTTAATTAAATTCTTTTAGTTTTATGGAGGTGAATTTGGAATCTCATCCAATTTGGAGGTGAGTAATTATCAGAATCGATTGGTAGTACAGAGCAGATATTCAATATAAAATAAATTTAGTCGTGCTCTAAATATTGCCCACCATTTGGTGGTTTTGTTGTTTTTTTTTATATATCTAAGAAGTGTTTTTCATTTTTTTGTTCTTATCGATCGCGTGCTGAAATAGTCACTTGTTACTGAAATTAGGGACTAAAGTATTGTCATTTGATGTGTCTATGATGTACTTAAAGACACAAAAGTTTACCAATACGTTATAGAATAGAATAGAATAGAGAATCTCTTTATTGACCCCAAATATACAAAATTATTAATAATTAATAACAAAAATAAGAATAAAACAAAATGTTTAAATCAGCAATACATGCATCCCAGCACTACAGGGCCAAACGGAGCTAGAGTCAGGTAATTAAAAATAAACCTGTTTTTCATCTGCTCCAACAATTATTTAATGCCCGCACCATTCATGTAGGAAACCCACGTGCAAACCCCAAGCACAATGACAAAGACACCTGCGAAGTGTAAGAATAACTCACTGAAAAATTTGATCAATCGTTAAGAGAGACTTTAATTTTCGTTTGAAAGAAAATGTTGAGAGCTGCTTTAAATCATTTGGAATACTATTGTAAACTTTGGAGACGCAGTAGGAAAACGAACGTTTTAAAGCTCAAGGTGATGCTGAGGCACTGAAAGCGTAAATTGAGATGATGAATATCAGTTCTGAAATTGATATTATTATAAAGGTAAGCAGGTTTAGCTGTGACTATAACTCCATGATAAAAGCATGCACAATGAAGAAACCTACGTTTGGCCATATTAAGCCAGTTCGCCCATTTAAGTGTATGAGTAATACGGTCGTGTCTTCTGAAGCCATATATAAATCTAAGTCATGAATTTTAAACTCTATGGACCCTTTGAATGTCCGTATTGAGCAAACAGGAATTATATACTGTATCACAGTAATTGAAACGAGATAGGACCAGAGAGTCACATAGAAGCAATCTGAGTTTTTGATTTAGTACTTGCCCATTAGAATAGAGAACTTTTAGCATTGAATACGATCCTTGTAAAAGGTGTGATATGTGTTTTTTAAAGCGCATATCGGTGTCTAGATTTAGGTTATTAATGATGAAGTGAGTCAGTAGCTATCTCAGTTAGAAATATGTGCTATTTACCTACCATAATGTCATGTCGGCAATCTCTCGTCGACTTAACCATATAGTTTGTTAACATATATGTAATTTTTGTGTGCCAATTAAGTTAGGTACTGAAGCTTATGCAGGCGATCTGATACAACGTTCCCAAACTCTGTAGTAGTATACATATGCAAACTGTCGTGGAAAATGCTGAACTATTGTTTTGGTAGTATCTGATCTCCTCACGTTAGGTCATTCCTATTATCTCAAAAAGAAGGAAAAGGTGTATTGCTGAGGATTATGAAAAGGATAAGGAATATCTATACACATACATCATAACTTCTAAGAGTGAATATAGAATATAGATTTTTTACAAAAATAGAAATGACTTTATTAGTTGGTATAATAATACAGAATAAGCTTCATTTTATTCTATTGATGCTGGTAATTTTTAACAATGGAATTGATCTTATTTTGAATTTTTCAGGTAGATTTTTTGGAAAAAGATGTTTATTTTCCATTTTTGATTGGACCATTAGTCATTAAAATTCTTTAGATATATTCAGTGAATTTAAAATATAACACATTCCTAGAGTTTTGAATCGGAAAGCCATCATTTTATTGGAATATATCTAATCTAAAAGTAGCTGGAAAGGCTATTTGCTCTCCACGTCCTTTGGGGCGTTTTTCAGGATGGTACCATTTCGCAACTAAATATTTTCTTTTTAATAAAAAAACATCCAAAAGGTCAACAATTACTATGCAAAAGGCACGTAAGTTCATAAAAAAGCAAATATACAGAAGAATTGAATAGCTCCTTCGTACTGGCGAACTATCATAAATAGGTTGAGTTATTTTGACAAGGTAAATATTGAAGATCTCAAGAAATGTGTCGCAAGATCACTGATCTCTTACTTCAAATTGCCCATTTAAAAAAATAAAAAATAATCCAAGGAGTGGTACATACGAGGATGTATCTGAAAAACTATACCTAAATATAAATAAAACTGATATGTATGAATTAGAAGTAGAAGATTTTCTTGAGCACAACGAAAAAAAATTAAACAAGCCTCTATTTTTTTATCTAACTGTTTGTTGGTCTGGGGCCAATCTCAGGAACAGCAGAAATGATTTTGAAAGAAATTATATTGACATTTAATAGACATCTCTGAGAAAAATAAAGGCCTCTTTTCAAAATCTGACACATTTCATAACCCATTAGCGTTAGTTGTGTCTTATTAACAAATTTCACACACAAATACGTATGAGACTTTCACGTACTTCTAATGTGTACACTGGAGAGAGATATATGCGATATCACAAGCAATAATAGAGATATGCTTGGAAATTCTGTGCTATTTACAGATTCATTGAGTGCTACTGAAGGAATCCAACAACTTTATCCTAAGCATCCTCTTTTGCAACAAAAAAAAACATCTTAGACAAACTGTATCAAGAAGGTAAAATTAATTGCAAACTCATGGAAAAAGAGATGGCAGGCATTGGATACAAATAAGCTATACAGAATAAACCAACATTTGACAAACCCAGATTACACCGGACTTTGTCGAAAACACCAGACGATCATTTCAGGCCTAAGAATTGGACACACCAAACAGACACACCAACCAACCAACCAACATTCTGAAGAGAGAGCCTCCAAGACGATGTGTATGTACATTGTGGAACACCTCATCGTCTTTCCTTAATACCAGCAGGAGAGAAACAAAATCAACCTGGACAGCGAAATAACAGTGACTTTAAACAATGATTTCCAAACAGTTATCCAATGTATCTCTTATTAATATATTACACTTATTATACCATAAATTATATTTGCATGTACGACCGCTAATGATCCTAAGAGATCGATACGGGTTTTATATAAATAAAAAAACGTCAGGTTGTAAGAATCCATTGGATGTGGATGTACCATAATTTTCAATGTAAACCAACAGTTCCTATTATAAAAGAATTAAATTATTATTACACTGTTAGTGGAATAGGAAGTTTTCGAGGGTTTTAGCTAGTAATCCTACAAATATTTCTTATGTAATACGACTATTTCTGTTGAAGGAATTTGAGATTAGATTTAATATATGAGATGACTATAAAATGTTATGGCTAGAAATACAAAAGAAAATGTATTATATATCTTGTACTTATTTTGCTTACCTGCTAGTTCAAAGACTAAAAACAAATTTCCCCCTAAAACGTTATCAATCATTTCGTGCAGTCATATTCCAACATGCACTTGTACATTTTCACTTTAACTAGGTGCACTACACTCTTCGGTGCCAGTGAAAATATTTGATAGATATATCTACAAAAAACCGCGTCTCCACTGAGATCATATTTCAAGCCTTCGTACTCCAATATACCTACAGATCAACGATTTTGAATGTTAACAATAAGCTTGGAAAAAGACAATAGCCTTTGCCTGGAAAGTTTTGCAAGAGTGAGGGAGATGGCTGCGAGTCGGTATGTGGGCGGCGAATATTCTATATTTATGCCCCATGCATGCGTTAAATCATTTTAATGGCCTCGGCCTCGTCCTGGTGGTGGTACTCGTTACGGTATAAAAAACGAATCGAATAGGAGTTTTTCCGGACAAAAACATAAATGCTTTTTGTCGAATATCGTCTATTGTTTTGGTGCTCGCCGCAATTTCATCCGCCATTCTCTATCTTCATCTGGAAACAATAAATTTAATAAAGCTGGTTTTCCACTCACACTACAGTGACAAGCACAGTTGATTTCTCTCTTTTTCTGTCTGGAGCGGAATGCAGAAGTGGAAATGGATTTGACGCATAATGTATTCTTTTATGTTTATTTGAACATAGAACATATAATACAATTGAATCTTTTAATGGAAAAGAATTATCATAATTATAGCACTTTTACTATGCAAAACGCGTGAGATTGAATGAATCATTAAAATATAATCGAATTTATACCCCTTTTTTACATTCACCAAAATATAGCTTAGCTTTTTTTCATAATAACAGGTCACAATAGCCATCTAACGGCCTCTAATGTAAGCCTGAGGAAGTCGTAAATCATTTAACGTATACCTAGGCTCATAATATGTTAAAGTTGGAGACTCCATCTTTCATTCTGATAATAATTGAAATAATGTAACTTGAAGAGGATTCTATGTTTTCGACTTCGCCAACCCTCAAATTTGTGATAAATATGGTAGACTGGTAGACACGTCTTAGACCGCTGAGCGCATGTAGTCAGTCCGTGACAAAATGAGTGAATCAAACTCAAATATCGACATAATCTGGTAAAATAAATTTACATTTCAACAAATCTTGGTTAATTGTTCCCTCATGATGTATATATATATATATATATATATATATATATATATATATATATATATATATATATATATATATATATTACAGAAGCCACAAATATCATAAACTAATCAATTACCGCAACCCAAATTGCATGCGAGCACAAATTATTACGGCTATCGTTTGAAACGTGCGTTTTAGCGTTCTTCTTTTTGTAATATCATGAGTAATCTTATATAGCGAAATTATAAGGTTTCTGGATATAAGCCCCCAGTATTTGGTCTCCGTCGGATACGGAATATTAAGCAGACTGATATGTTGCGAGTTTGTTGTTTTTGTAAAAAAGGCTTTGCTCCTGTCAAAGAGACACAGATGCATATAAATCTCTATAAGCATAGGAGTTTTCTTAGCAAATTTTAGAATTGTAATTGTACAGACAAACTTACCACGTGAAATGACGTTCTTAAACTGGGCAAGATACTAAACATGTTTACGGATTTCATGATCTAAGTTGCAAATATCACCATTTATTAAAGATGAGACATTTGACCCACATTTTGAAGAAAAATTACCAATAGCATCGTGCTCATCCATAAACTTTTTTACTTTATTATTTTAGCATTTGACTACCCTAAAATTATTCTCGATTAGAAGGTATATTAATAGAACCAGTTAGTCTAATATTTTTATCAGACATTTACATCACAAGGATACGTTAGTATAGATATGATTATCAAATCTTAAAGGATGCAGTGAACTAAACGTTAGAGAGAGACAGTGAAAAGGAGGAAATGTCAAAAAATAGCATAGAAGACTCCACAGTTCAATTAAAACAACAGAACATTATGGTCGTGTCCATGGCAGTGTCTGATTACCAATCGATTAGTAATCAGTAATCTCTCTCTCTCTCTAAGGTTATTGGCCCTTGCTCCCTATTGGTGCATTTGGCCAGCTCATTAGGGGGGTTACAATCTTGTCTGATTTTGCATCATATTGTAACCCATTAATAATAGTTTTTTTTCCTCTATTTCTTTTGTGTTTCTTATATGATTATTCTTCAATGCACGTGTCAAGGTGAGTCCAGCAATGTGCCTCGATCCGAGTATAACCTTCTCTGTCACGCTCCTAAGGTTATCAGCGAGGTTTTCCCTCTTGTCTCCTCCAGACCACGCTGCCACGTGCTTCTAACCTTAAAAGTTAAATAGGAATCGACCTCTTTTCGCTTGCACACCCCGAACTACGCTCGATTATCACGGCCGAGACTTCCCTGTCCACCTCGGGGGCCCAGCACTCACGTCCTCTACTAGCGTGTACTTCCCGTACGGAAATTTTTTGATTTCCTTCAGACGCGAAGTGGACTCTACCGAGGTTGATACGGAAGTCTAATCAGTAATCAAAAAGTTGATGTCTTTAATATGACAGCTATCTGAAAACCATAGTGTAACATAACCTAAATTTTCTTTCAGATATTTCCCAATTCTATTTTGGACATCTATCGTTCCGTTTACCACATAATCTTTTTATTATAAACATATTGAATGGAAAATACTTTTTCTTCTTCCATTTTCAATTCATCTAATATGTGTAATTCTAGAATTAAATTATTTCAAATCTTTTAACAACTGTCAGTTTGACAAATGAACTAATCAGTAATCAGTCGTGTCTACAAGATACACATTTTTGATTACTGATTAATAATCGATTGGTAATCAGACTCTGCTGTGGACACGACCAATATGATCGACGGAGATGAGAAGTTTAAGAAAATTCAAAATATAAGTGTGTAAAAAATCCAAAAACAGACCAGTACGGAGAAAAACTACAGGCTCTATCTATCATCTGCGATCATATGCAAGTGTCTACGCTAGAACTAGAGATTCTACTATTTTGGAACAATTCACCCTTATCTAGAAAGAATACAAAATTTTGGTTTTGTAAACTACGAGTGATATATGTTTCATGCACCCCACATACGTAACAAACAGAATTCATTCACAGTGTGAGTGAAGACTAACCGTGTGTAAGGGGGTTAGAAAAAATAAATGCCTCCTTGACAAATGGGAAATTCTCTCTCCCACAGCAGCCATAGCGATACACCACCACGTTGTGCGAGCAGAAAAAAATAATTACTTCCCATATTTATTGTGTGTTTGTGGCGTCAGATAAGAAAAAGTGTACCGATATTTTTGTATGGGTGTAGGACACAGTAGTAGGGGTGTGCCAGCATTGACGCGTGCGATACGTGGATGATAGGACCACTAGATTGCAATGGTGTATATATAGGAGAGGATATTGCGATCTTGTCTACCCTCCGCTGCCGCATTTCGCTGCTTCCATCGAAGATTGATGATATTATCTGATGCAAACTGGGGACGGTTTTGAGAAACATGAAAGGTTTCTGCGTCTTTTTCTTCTTTGCTGTGTATTGTATAGCTGCTGCTGTCGCCATCACTATATAATTTTATATCTCGGTAGAGATATATTTTCCTAATTTGGAAAAATGATTTACGCTGGAGCAGGAAGTACCAATTGATACACATACAATAGACATACAAGAATGATTCAGTTTTTATGCTCGATAGGGAGAAGCTGCAAACGCAGCATATTGTTTTTATAGGTAATCACAAAATAAGGGTGACAAATATTTTTTTAATTATTTTTTAATTGGACCTGACTTTCCTCAATATATTTAGCTCAAGATGTAGCATGAAACTGAAAACATTATGCTTAAAGCCCCTTTTAACAACTGCTATAAGGCGTATCTCTTAGAAAAAGCAGCACAAAAAGTTTTGATCAAATGAACTATGAAATGTTTATTTATATTCAGGCTAAGCGGTTCTTCCTACGTATTTTCCACTGCATTTGTGTTCCGGTCTTCTGCCTTTATCCATTTGGCTGTTGAGTGGCGTTTAAGCACTTGTGAGCCTTTCATAGCTAACGTAAGCTATCAGTGCTTCCAGGAATATGAAAATTATATATTAGACTGAAATTTCCGAAAAAAACTATAGCCAGGAGCACTTTCAGTCAAGTCACTTTTTGAGCAAAAAAACCCAATCAAAATCGCTTCAACCGTTTGACAGCTACTATGCCTCAGAAAGATACAGACTTACATAAAAATAAACCACTTGAGAACATCCTAGATTAAATCAGCTGTCAAATATAAAATCTTAATATAATCTAAGCTCATCCGTTTGGAAGCTACGTTGCCTCAAACAAACAGACAGATGCAAACGTTAAACAAGAAAGTATAAAGCTAAGTCTTTTCTCGATGAAGTCACCTTGAATCAAATCAAATCAAATAGACAGATACACACATTAAACTCAATTTGAAACAAAACAAAAAAAATAACTATCTAAATTAATTCATTCGTTTGGGCTGATGCCATAAACATCTTCAATGATACACAAACACACCTGAAACTTATAACACCCGTCTTATTGCATCATTGGTTAAAGAAAGACTCTTGTGATAAATTTTCTCAAAATATATATTTTCATTAATAATTTACGTTCCTAGTTTTAGAATTATTCTCAATATAATATCTTGATAAATGGAATAAACATTCTGTAAAGCACGACCATATAATAAAAAATAGTAGCTATTCTTTAACACAGCTCAGTTTTTTCACTGCACCCTCAAGATAGTTTCTTGGACTTTTTCCTTCAACCATTTAGATTACTACTAATATATATATATTTGGAAGTACGGCAGTATTTTTTAGAACACACTAAACTCTATGATTGGGTAATCTGCCGAAGAATTTTATGGGGCTTAAAAAAAGAATACTCTTCTTGCTAACCAAGCTTTCGAAAAATATACTTTCATCTTCAGGGTTTTGCAAACGAGGTTACAAAATAAAAATGAGCAAAGACAAAGTTAGGACTTCCTTCGCCCATATGGACGGAAAACAATTAACACTTAAGACATTTGACAAAATTAAAATTTCTTAAAATTAAATGATTCTTCTCTATTTTATAGTTCTATTTACAAAATTACTGAAATGTTTGTTTTCCGTTCATATGGGCGAAGGAAGTCCTAACTTTGTCTTTACTCATTTTTATTTTGTAACCTCGTTTGCAAAACCCTGAAGATGAAAATATATTTTTCGAAAGCTTGGTTAGCAAGAAGAGTATTCTTTTTTTAAGCCCCATAAAATTCTTAGGCAGATTACCCAATCATAGAGTTTAGTGTGTATATATATATATATATATATATATATATATATATATATATATATATATATATATATATATATATATATATATATATTTCTACATGATAATTCAAGAAGACTAATCTCTATTCGGCTGAGATAGATGGCATTCGTACATATTACGCGGCAGCAAGTAGTAGCACATTGCTTGGCAAATAGAAACGCGCCCGTCCCGAAACAATGTGTAACTTGTGCTCTGGGCTCGGCGCAATCGACTTTCAGAAGTACTTTGGATAATAATTCATCGCCCGACTAACCCGCTAATCTTCCAACTTCTAAAGGAAATTGCGCTGCGGATGTGTGTGTATGTGTGTATGTTCGTTCCATATCGTTTTTGATGAATCACTCGTCGAGAGACAGAGATGGTGCATTCGAAAAGCATACATGATGACTATGCTGATGATGATGAACTTTTGGGAAATGTTAGTTTAATTGTTCGTTAAAGTCAATGAACTGTTATCATTTTATTCACAGAATAGTTGCTGAGATCTTCTACTTAAGGTTTAATACCCGGACTAGGTGTATATGTCTTGTATAAATTACAGGGTCTGATTTATTTTCACTTATTTATTAACAATAATGTCGCAGCAATATACATTTATATTAATTTATGTCCAATACTATTTCTACAAATTCTATACAAATTTCTCGAATTTATATTCAACACGAACTACAATTCTGCGGTTAGTTGTGTCCATTCTTTCAAAAACTAGACAAGGTGTCCATACCTGAGCTCTACAATTATTGCTAAAGCTCCAGGTCTATTTGAATCACATCAATCCAGCCTCTTGGGTTTATCTACATCCAAACCATAATTAATAACGCTATGTCTCATATTCGCATCCACTGGGCCCACCAATGTCCACACCCGGAGCAATTGTGGCACAAGCTCCATCTTTTGATGATTTTCACAAGCTTTCTCTATAATAACTGGCTGCACTCTTAACTGCCTCCGTGATAGAATACAATACATTTACAAAGTGAACTCATTAGAAATTTCAAGCCACATACATTCCCTTGTCATTACAACCTCCTTACTGGGTTAATAATTTTTGGTATAAGCATTAGGTAAGAATCCATTTTATAACATTGAATTTACAAGGAAGTGAAACTGCTAAATCTATCATGTATTAAGCTTATTTGAAAAAACACACAAATCAGAAGCAGAAATATATTATTATCCAACGTTGAAAAAGATGACAGAAAACTAGAATTCATGTAAAGATCAGAATGAAGTTAGAAGATGGCTTTATTCATTTACCAAACATTTTTTAACAAATCATGAAAATTGGAAGATTCTTTTAACGTTGGTTTATTTATTAAAAACAAAATTGGGGAAAAACTCACACAGCAGGAATTGATGGAAAATATTCCGAAAGGAGTCTACATAAAGGACAAGTGATCGAGAATCATCTGACACAAATCAACTCAAATTTTGTATCTTGACAAAATTTGACTGCTCTAATAAGGTCATTAAATAGTAGGTACGCAATTGTTTTTTACCGACGAACCCAAACGGAAGAAGTATACAATTTGACTCGGTTTTTTTTTGGTTATTGCACACGTTTTATATAGTAAACGTACTCCGATTTTGATGATTTTTCATTCATTTGAAAGAGAAGACTTAAAAATTGGTCGCATATTCACAAAAACTCAAATCTGAAATCTCCTTCCCTCCGAAAACCGCCTCCGATGTGGGTGGAGGGGCAAATTTTCTCGAAAATTGAAAATCCGAGATCCGGTAGTATTAAAGATAACAAAATATTCGGAGAAGTGCAAATCGAACATTTTTTCAAACGAGTTAGGGCTGTCGATTTTCTGCGATCTTAAAATTTAAAATGTGTATATTTTCGATATATGGAAGAAGCAATTTTTTGTAAAAAATTGAAAATTTCAGAATGGTAAATTAATGACCAGATTATTCGTAGCAACATTTATTTTGAACATTTTCTCCATAGAGTTACGGTTTTCGAGTTACAGCGGTAGTAATGTTTATAATATGCGTATTTCCGCGACGATGTTCTTTTTATGAATAATACCAAATACAAGGAAAACATACATGGATAGGTAATGGTGAAATCCAACGATTTTCGTGACAAATGTAACACTCAAAATTGTGAAATAAATATTAAAAAAATTGGACGTTATCAGTTGGAGCACTGACAAGTTCAAAATAAATATTTTTTACAAAAAATTGGACCGACGTTATTAGTTGGTGCACTGAAAAGTATAAAATAATATCAATTCTATTGGTGCTGTTACTTTTGAAGTTGTGCTGTTGCAGATAGATTGATAACTTTTGGTACCAACTTCACAAGTACCAGCACCAATAGAATTAATATTATTTTATACTTTTCAGTGCACCAACTAATAACGTCGGTCCAATTTTTTGTAAAAAATATTTATTTCACACTTTTGAGTGTAACATTAGTCAAGAATATCGTTGAACGTTCACTAATACCAATGAAGATAGTACTTATCCTATTACCCACGTATATTCCTTGGTTGTAGTTGTTATTATTGAGATCTCAAAACATCGCTGCGGAAATTTTAGTTGTTACCATTTTAACACCGATTTTACTCGAAAACCGTAACTCTAAGGGAAAAATGTTCATTATAAATTTTGCTACAAATAATTATGTCTTTCATGTAGTATCGAAATATTTCCAATTTTCGAAAGAAATCGCCCTCTCTATGTAGCAGAAATGAGAAACTAACATGTCTCTATCTCAAAAACCGTAACTCTTTTGAAAAAATGTTCAATTTAAACGTTTCCGGACATTGTCCTATCTTTAATTATACCAACTCAGATTTTCGATTTTCGACAAAATTTGCCCCTCCACCCCCTTCGGGGGCGGTTTTCGAAGAGAAGGAGATTTCGGATCTGCGTTTTTGTGAATATGGGACCATTTCTCAATCCTCCTCTTTCAAATGAATCAAAAATCATCAAAATCGGAGTTCGCTTACTATATAAAACGCGCGGTCAAACAAACAAAAAAAAAGTCGAATTGTATACCTCCTCCGTTCGGGTTCGTCGGTCAATAATATTAATTCTATTGGTGCTGGTACTTGTGAAGTTGGTGTCAAAATTTTCAATCTAACTGCAACTGCACAACTTCAAAATTACCGGCATCAAAAGAATTATTATTTTGAACTTTTCGGTGCACCAACTGATAGCGTCGTTCCAATTTTTTGTGAAAAATATTTATGGTATGGGTTATTGAAGAAACTCTACAAACCATCAACATTAAAACATACACAGTCATTCATTATTGGCCGTCCGTATGACAAATAATTCTTCATTATTATTTATTAATTAACTGAAGTGAAGACATGCTACCCTATTTATGTTGAAAATTGTTAAATTAATGAACACATGAGTAATGCTTTCATATAGGTAAATTTGCAGCATACATTAGGATACTTTGGGCTGGGATTGAATGTGTAAGCAAGTTGATTTTATGGATCTGTATAAACTTGTAACTTTTTCTCTCTATAAATATATATTTGTAACAAAAGGATAAGACTGAAAGGAAATGACTTTGAGAGCTTGGAGATATTGAATGACAGTTGGACGTACAATAAAACATTCCACTTTAACGCTTCAATGCGCGAAAACGTAAGACGACATTCGTCGGTGTAGCAAGCGTGAAAACA
Source organism: Crioceris asparagi (assembly GCA_958507055.1). Taxonomy (NCBI): domain Eukaryota; kingdom Metazoa; phylum Arthropoda; class Insecta; order Coleoptera; family Chrysomelidae; genus Crioceris; species Crioceris asparagi. The sequence continues at coordinate 19,649,341 of OY293829.1, read as the reverse complement.
ATAAAGAAAAAGTTTTCCAATAAGGGGGCTTCCAGCCCCGTCAAGGTATTTTATTCAGGCAGGTTTAAGTAGGGCGTTGAAGGTAGGTGGAGGGTGAGATTGTTTAGTTTAATGGCGGTGGTTGTGTTGAATGCCAGCTATTCGAACTATTAATAAGATCCATATTCATATAACAAGGAAATGAAGTTAAGTGCAAACATAAAGGCAGGAGAAATTTATTCGATTCATTAAATTTGCGTAGGGACTTCTTCAAGAAATATAAACAATCCTGTGTATGATAAATCGAATGTTGTTTATTAAAACTCAAAACTATACTCGATCCCCATGCAACAACCATGTATTAACAGCATTTTTATCATATTTTCAAGGATTCATTTTGTTTCACGAATGTTGGCGACTGCCTTGAAAACACGAAGAATGGATCAATCCAACTGATAGGAGTAAATCAGTGGCGTAACGATTTCGTGATAAGATATGATATTTAAGGAAGTTCATATAATTAGTGGAAAAAATATCGATTGATTAAATAAGCACATATAATATGAATGATTTATTATCAACAATAATGCAGAAACACAAAATACAAATTTATTGCTTGACTTTGTGAAGCCTATGAAATAAAGATTGCGTTGCCTTTAGACATACGTGCAGCGCCCTATCATTGTATGGAAGGAGATAAGCTTGACATACTGATGTCGTAGCTTAGATCGACAAACCTAGTAGAGAATTTCATGATAATGAGATGCGATGAGACGTATAGCGTTATGTACGTAGCCCGTGAATGATTACACACAATAGCCATGATTCGTGAAACAAACTATATGTACCTACATATATCTTTTACTGATTATATTTCTTCACGGCTCTGATGAAACATGAACCTATCATTATTAGAATATTATACCCAAACTACATACCTATATAGATTACAAACAACTGCGAGTGGAACTCATCCATTATCACTTGCTTGTTTATAAAGAACATTCGAACAGTAGTTTGGACTGATTTCCAACAAGAATCTAAGATTGTGAATGTTTACTTTCAATTTTTAGAATACTAAAATTGAAATGAAAAAAGAGATAAAAAATTGATATTCTATGGCAATGGTATAACTGGAACAAAGAATGGTTTAATGGTTTTGTAGAGAAATGTTTGTAGAAACTGTCTGTGCATATCTCAAACAATGTAACTTCACTTTGACTGCGCAATTAAGGTTGTTGAATGTCACCGCTACAATCCGACTTCCTAATAACTGACTCACGCCTACCTACGTCTTCTTGAATAAAATCAACCTGCCATGGGTTATACAATTCAAATATTTCTTCAAATTTTCCTTTCTTGATTTTTTCCTAAAATGGTAGTACCTACTTGACCAACTTTGAAAGTGATGGACGAACTAGAAATATCATTCAGACTCTGATATTCATTGATATATTTCATAGAAAGCTGTGATTGGAATGATTCCAGAATATAGTGTTTTTATGACAGTGAGCAAAACAAAAGATATTCGGGACAATATGCTACATATAATGGCTTCGTTCCATCCCGCACCAGAGAGAGTTTTTTTGCATTTACAGAATATTGAGTAAGCAGTAGTCAAAACGCGATCCAACCCAATCATCTGAATAGTTGTTTGATGATTAGTTAACTTTCCTGTTCTATCAAACATTTGAAGAATTTCCTTGAATTAAAATGATGAAACATTTTTTTATATAGATATTTCCTGTAATTCCGTATTCAATTTAATATATCGTCATTTTAACACGCTTCCCTTATGCTTGTAAAGAAATATGTGTCTTTCACGGTATATCCCGTTATCGGTTTTTGTTTAAGCTGTTCTCAGTATCCTCTTTGTTATCCTTGTTTTGATATGACATTCAGATAAATATCATAACTTTTCAATTTGAAGATTGAAATAATTTATTGAAATAAACGCAATGGCTCATGTTTTTCTATTATTATTCAGCGATATGAAACAATTGTTTCTCGAGTAAGAAAATTGTATTCCTTATTCGAATAAGAGTTATCAGTATATGATTGGAAAATCTGATAATATTTGTGCTTATTGTGAATTTCGCTTATAAGAGAATATATGCAAGGTTCTATTTATCAAACAAAGAACAGATGAAACGAATAGTTTTCTTTGAAAACGTATGCTTTACATAATTTCAAAGTGCACCAATAAGCTTTTTCTACCAAATTCGAATTCTATCAGTTTTTCCAATCACAGTTATAATGGTTACAATTAATATATCTAAATCAGTTTGGAGCCAACCCAATACTCGAACTATGGAATACACTTAAATTAACTTGAATAAACAAAAAGATATTTAAAAAATAGACTTTATTAGTTGGTGCACTGAAAAATACACAGTAATATTAATTCTTGGTACTGGTATAATTTTGAAGTTGAGCAGTTTTAGTTAGATAGAAGGCATATGTCATCAACTTCAAAAATACCAGCACCAATAGAATTAATTCTATTTTGTTTTGTTCAGTGGACCAACCAATAAAGTCGGTCCTATTATTAGTAAAAATAATATTTCACACTTCTGTGTGTATAATTATTCATCAAAATCGTCCAACTTTCACGAAAGAAGATAATACTTTGCTTATAGGTACTTATTCAGAGATTTCAAAACATCACGGAAATAGGGAGCAGTATTTTTTTAATTTCCAATTTCCAATGATGCTACATATAATCTCTTCTTTAATTTATTCGTCTCATATTACATTACCAGTGCTGTAACTCGGCAACCTATGTTTTTTTGACAAATGTCTAATCTAAACTTTGCCGGATATAGAATTGTCTTCAATTTTAACGTCTCAAATTTTCAATTTTTGAAAAAAATTGGTACTTGTGAAGTTGGTTTCAAAAGTCTTCAATCTAACTACAACTGCACAACTTCAAAAGTACTAGCATCAGAATAATTATTATTATTTTGAACTTTTCTGTGCACCAACTAATAACGTAGGTCCAATTTTTTGTAAAAAATATTTATTTCATACTTTTGAGTGTAACATTAGTCACGAAAATCGTTGAACTTCACTAATATCAATGAAGATAGTACTTATCCTATTACCCACGTATATTCCTTGCTTGTAGTTGTTATTATTGAGATCTCAGAACATCGCTGCTTCCGCAGCGATGAATATTTTAGTTGTTACCATTTTAACACCGATTTTACTTGAAAACCGTAACTCTAAGGGAAAAATGTTCATTATAAATGTTGCTACACATAATTATGTCCTTCATGTACTGCCCATAGATTTTCAATTTTCGACAGAAATCGTCCTCTCCAGATTGCACATTTGAGAATTTAACTTGACTCCATCTCGAAAACCGTTACTCTTTTGAAAAAATGTTCAATTTAAAAGTTTCCAGATATTGTCCTATCTTCAATTATACCACCTCAGATTTTCAATTTTAGAGAAAATTTGCCTCTTCTTTCAAATGCATCAGAAGTCTTCAAAATCGGAATAAGTTTAATACATACAACGCGCGCACACAGCAGCACACAGTCGAATTGTAACCTCCTCCGTTCGGGGTTCGTCGGTCAAAAAGATGCGTAGAACTCATACCTCGAGGGCTAAGTACATTGGAATAGAGGTAAAGCACATTACTTAAGGATTTTATAGAATAAATTTAGAGTTATAAACAAATATATAAATGCATTTTCATAAATAAAAAAAATAATCACAGAAATCGGTTTTATTTTCATCACTCTATAGGTATCTACTATTATTATATTTTCTCTTATTGTCATTGATTATTATGATTAGCGGACGTTGTAACAATCAATATACAAGAATTTAACTTATCTGATGCTTTACGATATTATGTTTGGCTACGCGATTCTGTTTGGTTTTTAGCTTATGCTAATGACATAATTGTTGTTTTTACGCAAGGATGACATAATTGTCAAAATATATTTTGTGAATTTAACTTATTTTCAGCTACATATATTATAGAGATTATTTGATTTTTCTGCAACCTACACATAAAACTATGCCCCCTTAAGGACCGATTTCTTAATCAAATTTAATCTCTTATTAATTTTAATCCAAAATTAAAGATTTCATAGATGTTTTGATTGGAGATACAATTTTAAGTTACTTTAAAAGAACGATAGACAAGGTAACTGATGTTAAAGTTATTAAAAAATCACTATTTTTATTACGTCGTCGTATGTCACACAAATTGAAGAATTTACTCCCATTATCTCCCATTAGGGATCCATTATGAAATCGGCCCTATTTTTTTTAAAGCTCCTACTTTAACGTTTTGAGAGATTAGGAATGGAAGATTGGATGTAAGAAAGCAAGTCTATAAGGGTTCTTTCTGTTTTCTTTCGAGCCTATAGATCGTAGATCTTTTTTCTAGAAAGAGCATTTTTTTCAATTTTTCAAGCTATTAGTAAAGTAACCTGTAAAAGCAATTCATATTCACGTGTTATGGAATCAACATCTGAAATGAGTTCCATATCGCTGATAAATTAGATTTTCGGAATGTAATGCAAAGACTCACCCTTCCGAGTAGCGAACTGCATACAACGCACCCCCGTTTGTGTGACTCATTCCCAAATTTCTTGATCTAAATTCTTATCCCACCATCACGGCGAAAACTCTCGCATAAGGGGTGTGTGCTTACCCTATGGAACATATTTTTTGATAATTCAACCAAAATAATCCAAAATATTTATGCACCCTCCGTCTTAATTAAATGAATAACTATTTCAATATGTTCACTTATCTCCTTCATCTGAATGTAAATAAATATTATCGCGTTCACAATGAGTTTATTAATATATTTTTTCTCTTTTATCATCTATGTAGCCCGTAAATTATCTTGTAGAATTAAACGGCTTGTTGTAGGTACACGAAAATATAATGACGCATGTAACATGAGGAAAAGCCATAAAAAATAACATAAAACGTCCGTTATCTTGTTAATTGCCAAATGTCATTGATAATGACTAATCAAGAGTTTTTATTAATAATAAAGGCGCGTGAGAATAACTAAATCCCTTGGAGGAAGTGGTCTATGTCGTATGGTTTTATTGAAGTATTTAAGAGCTTGAAGATGTTAAACAATTCTCTGTAACATTAAATAGAAACAGATGGTCCGTATTCTTTCAATATATTACTGAATCAAGTTACCGATTTATGTACCTTCTATAGTATTTATGTATAATCGATACAAATTATAGTATTCTGATAAATATATAGTAAACTTTGGGTAAACTTGATGTAGTTGAACGCCCCAGTGTATTTCTCTGCAAATATCTATCGGATTATCCAAGAAAATCTACCTCAGGGTGCTTCGGTATTGAATGTCATGTGTTGGAAAAGATGAATGAACCTGAACTAATGTAATAATTACAACTTATATTGAAAATGTCTCCCCAAACACATAGGAATATATATCATACCTCCAAATCTTTTCGATCATTATTAACCCTCAACTACAATAACATTTTTTTTCTCAATGACATTTAATAACATACCTATATAGAATTCATCCAAAAATGCTTATCTTAAAACTAAAATTTATACTGCAAATAATTTTCTTTCGAAAATTCTACTAAAGAGTAAAATCCACACTTTAGTAAGTAGCTCCTAGGACATTGCTTGAATGCTTTTATTTTGGATGGGAGTTTATTAAACAACCGCTGCCCAATCACAGAGGGCATATTTAAAATATATACAAACAAGGCAACGGTAAAACTTCATAAGTATTAATTAAATCTCGACAACTAGTGGTACGAGAGACACCAGCGATACAACGAATTATTTTTTTCTGCGAGATAACACATCACTGAAACAAGTGGATAACCCCCAGAAGCTTGCGCATCTAATTCCGAATTCAACCTGTGCAAAATATATCATGATCAGTTGTTTCTCCGTCAAAACTGATCTCATATTTCTAAATAGATAGCTGATAAAATTAATTTTCAAGATTACTGTCTCACAGTGTTTCCTCCATTCAAGACACCCATAAATGTTATTGTTCCAGGAACTTTACAGATGTTACTTTTTCTATAGAATGATCATCTTTATATATAAAAATCTTCTGTTCGTGTGTATGTGACTAAACTCCTCCTAAACGGCTGAACCAATTTTAATTATTTTTTTTGTGAATATTCAAGAGGATTCCAGAATGGTTTAGATTCACAATTGTATCTGATAGATGGCGCCGTTGTCGGTATGTCAAACGGCTGGACCGATTGGGATGATTTTTTTTGTGTATTCGAGGGGATTCGGGAATGGTTTGGATTCACAAATGGACCTGATAGATGGCGCCGTTGTCGGAATGTCAAACGGCTGGACCGATTGGGATGAAATATTTTTTTGTGTATTCGAGGGGAGTCGAAAATGGTTTAGATTCACAATTGGACCTGATAGATGGCGCCGTTGTCGGTATGTTAAACGGCTCGACCGATTGGGAGGAATTTTTTTTGTGTATTCGAGGGAATTCAAGAATAGTTTAGATTCACAATTGGACCTGATAGATGGCGCCGTTGTCGGTATGTCAAACGGCTGGACCGATTTGGATGACATTTTCTATTTATATTCCAATGGGTCCCCGGATGATTCAAAAACACAATTGAACCCGGTAGGTGACGCTGCTGTCAGCATATCGCTTAAAGCTTTTCCGGGCACGACGATGTCTACTGGGACAGCTAGTTTATATTTAAATTAACAGCGGGTGCTTTTAGATGATTTGAATTTATGCAAAATCAGTCATACAAATCAGAAAGAACTTCATTACATTTTTACTTTCCTACGCTACTATAGTAGCTGTATAAGGAAAGTATTGTAATCGTGTGAAATTTTCGGTATCGAGATTTTTACAAATGTTGACGTTTCAGAGTTTTCTAAGTCTAATAAACATATTTTTAGCCATTGGTCTGTTTGTCTGTCCGTCTGTCTGTTCGCATGTCTGTCTGTCTGAGACAGCATTATCTCGGGAACGAATCGGTGTATTTTGTTGCTTTCTTTTTTATTTTGTTTGGTACCAATAACACTCGCCGGTGGCACTAAATGAGAATAATGTATACACTGGGTGTTGAGCTATAGCCAAGAAACGTGATTTGTTCAAGACTATAGCGCGAAAACGGCTCTAACGATTGTGATTAAACTTTCCTAAAGTATTCTTCTGAGAGCCCTTTACCACCCACATATAGCGCGATTTCTGAGAAAAAGCACAAAAAAAGTTATGCTAAAATAAAATTCTGTATTTAGCACATGTTTTTTCAGATTCTGGCTAAACGTTTCATCTTGCGAAAAAATGTTACATGACCATTGTTGTTTGTCTTAACATGCTGAAAAAAATAAGTGGTAACACGATTTGACCAGATGACTTTTACTTTACTACCGCTATTATCGTCGCTATGTAAGGAGAGTATTGTAATAGTGTAAAATTTTTCATCCACTGGAATTTTCCTGCGGGCGGTGGGAAAGTCGTTTGAGTAGAAACACCAGTTTTTTTTCTAAACAATAATTGGATTTGTCAGGTACAAGAATGGACGCATTCATTGTGAAATGTATAGAAGGGCAAACGATGTCGTTTACATACATAAGGAACAATATAGGGCCTACTTACGTACTGGCGACGCGCATGCAAATACAATTTTATCTATTCCAGGGCAGGTGCCTTAACACAATGTTGATTAATTTTCTAATTAGTATATTATGGTTGACGCAGTCTAATGCCCTGCTAAGGTCACAGAAGATCTCTCCAGCATCAACCAAATTAATTAGATTTTCAAACGAGAGGACTGCACTATTTGTAGATTTGTTTGATTCAAATCCGTGCTGGTTTTTGATTATTATATTATTCTGCTTCAAGTGAAAATTGAATCTCTCTAAATAGGCATATTCAAATATTTGTGAAAATATGGAAGGAATCGTTATAGGACAATAATTACTAACCAGTTTTGGATCAACTCTTTTCAGAATTGGAACGACGCTGTCTTTTTTTAGGCAACCGGGAAAATTAGCATTTGAAAATGAAAGGTTGACAAGGTAGGTCATAGGGGATATTATAAAGGAAGCAGCCTTTTTTACCAAAAATACTAGTATGTCGTCATAGCCATATTCCATTATTATTAGATCTGTAAATACCTCTATGTGGTCTAATAGACCGATAAGCTTCTAAACCTCAAATAACCAAATTTGTTTGTATTTGACACAGGCAGTTCGTAACGCATTTCAAGATAAATTTTAATAATCATGTTTAGATTATATCTATCTGCTAGTAGTTCCAACTTTACAAATAGTAATATTCAGCATATATTTATTTACCTTCACACATATTCGACAAATATTCCTGGCTTTGTTTCTCATGTTAGGTAGGTGCTCTTTATTGGAAACTGCGTTTTCCATAGTAAACACACATCTATAGATAGGTACATCGACTCTGCTTCTTTGTAGTCACAATATGAGAGAAAAAAAAGTTATCCGAAGAACTGAGGCTTTGATGGAACTGTATTCGAAATCTACCCTACTCGGTAATGTGTGCAGAGTCAAAGAGATGTGTCAAAATGAGACATATTGCAAAAGGATGCTGCCGTCTGTTGCCGAGGTGTTGTCACTTTTCTGTTACTTTTTCTCATTGTTAACATAGAAACAGCAGAATTCATGTGTTATTACTGTTTAATGTTGCATAGGTGTGGCGAAATGTTTTTACGTTTTCTAATGAGTAGGTATATATTGTGACTCAAATAGACCTAGATGTTGGTACTAGTATTGATATCGGTTTCCATGTTACAGCTGTGGTGCTGTGTGCTCATGATAAATATTACAAATTAAAATGAAAGAAAAACAAGTAATAATCCGCCTTTGAACTTTAAAGTTCACTAGGGTCCAGAAGTACCTTTGTATCTCATTATCAAATGTTTAGTTCACTATCTGACATGATTCACTTTAACAATATTATTTTAATTTATTCCCTCTTATTTCTTTCTCTCAACTGTGTGATAAAAGTATTTTTCAAGCAGATCCAAGCTTCACTCGTTGTTAATATGGCTCCAAAAATGTTACTTCAAACTTTTTCTTTTCTTAATTTAGGTATATCTCCCAAATTATTATCCTAAATAAATCTGTCATAAATTAAATTCAGCCTAAGTTATGGATATCATAATATAGGGGATCAAAAGATGTTTTGAATTCGAACTTTTTGTTGTATATCAAATCTACTTAAAATATACTTTATGATTCTTTTTATGAAAACCCCATAAAAATCATCAACCGTCTTTAGTATGCTTAAGTAACAATATTGTAATCAAAACAAACTGCTCTTCTAAAGCTGCAGTCACTACTTATAAATTGTGGTGTTAAAAGTTAATAAAAAAGGACTTTGATCCGAAAAAAATCGAGCATCTGGTTTGGAAAAAATATTCCGTGTCATTTCACAACAAAAGCTGGATTAGTAGTAACAGATGTATGTTCACGGTGTGGTTGGTAGAAATTCATTCTTTCATTTTTGTTCATCTGTCATTGTGAGTTTATGAAGATATGAACTGGTTTATAGAATTAAGAATAATATAGCATAGACATTATCGTAGACATCGTTTATCTACAATCCATGGTATATATCCAGGATTTTTGTGTAAAATATATGTAGTTTCCTATTAAATTGATTCAGATTTATGTACTGAACGAAGTATCAAACTGATTTTTTTTTATATGAAATAGTTGAATAATTTTTCTCCAATAGTTGATCGAGCAATATTTTCATTGTGATGATAAATTGATACTGTTTCTGCATTGTTATTGATCAATGATTCGATAATCAGGATGAAATATTATGTTAAGTATCAAAAACCGCCAGGGATGGTTTAGTGGATCAAGAAAATGTTCATTTCACTCAATCTCCGATATTGTCTGGAACCAGTAAAACCTTACTTTTTGTAAAGCTTATACTATTTTTTTTTATACGAACGTCACATGTATGGAAGAACTCTTCTTGAATGATATTCTATTTGAATATATTACTTCTAATAAATACCTATCTAACTTATATCTGATAACTGCATGAATGACTGAAAAAAATATTTATATCCTTCAAGATTCACTTGCTGTTCGCTGGACGGTAAGTTCTACTTACCAACGAATTTAAACCCATTTTCTATAGTAGAAACAGATGTTATAAGAAATCAAAATATCAGACACAGACGGGTTTGCACAAAAAATCGATTTAAAAACGATCAAATACATGCATTAATAAGAACTAACGTGAAGGGATTAGTATTATATTACGGAGCTAAAACGAGTAGATTTCTATATTGTTCACAGCGTTGCTGAATTATTATTATGTATATAATTTTAATTCAAGAATGAATTGTGACGAATTAAAATTTTGGATTTAAAACTATGAACATAAATTAAATTTGAAAATAAATACATAAATCAAATTCAAAAATGAGAAATTCTTAATTATAAACTATATACTAAAGGTTAAATTATAAAATGAAATTATGTAGGTAAATAATGGAAATGTGATAATTTTCTTTTACCAAAATATAATAAATAAGTACTAATATTCTATTTGACAATCATAATTGAATTCGGTGAATCAAATACACACTATGTTTTAATAGATTGTAGTTCAATGATTTAAATTAATATTCGAATAGTGTTCAAACCACCAATTGAAAATTTCATATAGCATAATAGGTAGTACCTAAAAATTTTTGTTTGAAAATAATTCAACAATTTCATTAAAGAATGAATATTCAATCCCTTGCAGCGTAATTACAATCTTAGAATACTATCCTGGAACGTAACAAAATATAAATTTATTGAGCCATATCGATGTAAAAAGATAGATAAAATAAAGTAAAGGTATGTCTTAACAGTGATAATAGTTCGATATGTTTCCCATTTACTCCCTCAGAATCGGAATAGATTTTAATAAAATATTACTTTATTATATTAATGCATACGAGAATTCAAAGAGTCAATTACTTTTTTATTTTAAATAAATAATTTATTTTTATTTTCAGTTGCAAACCTAATTCTCATAACCGTTGTTGTTTGTCTTGGCACGCCGAAAAAATTAATGGTCGCACATTTTGCTCGAACTATTTTCATATTTTGTGGAATTTGCTTGAGGAAGTTCGTGTGGCACACCTGAATTTTTTTTCATTTTACTCTCAATTTGATGATTTGCTTAATTTGGTGGTATTTGAAGAGAAAGTAGTTATAAAGCAATGAAATATCCATTTTGCCTTGTCATTGTCTCAAGACTCAACTCTCTAATTTGTCTATCACTCTACCTCTCATTGTGTCGATTACTCTAACACCTACTAAGATATTAACATAGAGGGCTCAAATTATAGCAAAACTAATCTCTGTGGCCAAAATTTAGTTCAAGTGGAATATTAGATGATGTTGTAGTACATGTATTATGTCGCAGTATCACACCAGGCCCCGATCCTTTTGTCTTATGTATTAATGTATATCTAGATATTATAAAGATTAAAGATAAACATTCCCAAATTCACTTGACGCAAATGGATAGAAGAAATCATAATAATGATGTAATTGAAAGAGGTGAATAAAAGAAATAGAACGATCAAATTCAGATTAGCGTGAAATGCGGTGTCAGGCTACGCCTTAAAGCTACTCAACACTTGATGTTGTAATAATTTTAATCACATTATATGCCGGCAAGCGAGGCAAATACATGTTTGAGTTTGAAATAAGCTATGTAAATAACTAGAAGACATACTTGGTATAATTCTGATTCATAGAACCAACATTTCATTTCTGATAAATATCTAACATAATGATAAATATCGTAATTCCTTAACGCGGCTTGAGGTAGCAGTTAACTACAGGTTAACTAACATAAATCGTCACGCGTTATGCTCCCTCAATATAACTTACTCTCGCTAGATTAGATTAGAATAGACAAAAGCATCCATAACTACTAGCATCGAGCGCAGCCTGTTGAATAATCTATGTATACTAATTTATAACTAAAATTGCTAAATAAATTTCCAGTCATAAGTGTGCTAATGACGCACCCAATGGACATTTTTACAGGATGTCATTTAGTCCAAATTGATTTTGTGAATTTAGATTCATTTCATTTCCCTCAATTCTCTTCAGATCTCCTACCTACTTCCCATGTTTCGGAAATTAGGAGAGGCATCGGGCGTAATAAAGAAAATATGTAGGGGTTCCTTTTATCATCTTTCACGGAACCCTAATTACTTCTGTAATAATAAAAATAATAATGATATAGAAATTGTTAAGTTTCATTCAAATTTATCGAAACGCTCAGTAACAGTAACTGAAATTATTACTAAATGTTCCAGTATGGAATTGTTGCATTAGGCCTGATTTCATAGAACTAAAATTTTGAGATATCTCTACTTTTTCGGAAGTATCAAATTGTTTTTTTTGGTTTGTGCGCGCGCTGTTTATAGTAAACGATTTTTGATTCATTTGAAAGAGGAGACTTGAGAAATGTTTTTTTTTGTTCATAAAAACTCCAATCCAAAATAATCTTCTATCCAAAAACCGCCTCCGAAGAGGGTGGAGGAGGCAGTCTTTCTCGAAAATCTCATACAGCAGAATTAAAGAAAAAAACAATATCCCGAAATGTTTAAATTGAACATTTTCAAATCTGAAATATGTGTATTTTCGCTATGGTAAAGTCTAAAATAAGCGTATTTGCGGGACAATGTTTTTAGATTAGATCTCTGAATAATAACAAGTACACGCAAAGAATGTACATGGGTAATACGATAAGTACTATCTTCTTTTATATAAATGAATGAATTTTACCGAAAATTGGAGCGACTTTATTTGTTGGTGCACAAAAAAGATACAAAATAATATTAATTCTATTGGTCCTGGTACTTGTGAAGTTGGTGCCAAGAGTCTTCTATTTAACTACAATTGCACAACCTCAAAATTTCAGTACCAATAGAATTAATATTATTTTGTATTTTTCAGTGCACCAACAAATAAAGTGAGTCCAATTTCTTGTAAAAAATGTTTATTATGAATAAGTCTGGGTGTTAACATATGTAAGGCTATTTGTGGCCTATTTTATCGAAAACCAACAATAATATAATGGAATGTACTGTTTAATTTCCATCGCAGTCAATAATTAATAGTTTTAGTAAAATCTCGGAAATATATTGATTCATACAATTTCTAGCTAAATTGACTAAATAGATTTAAGCACTAAGAATTTATGTATTCTATCAAAATCAGCTTTCTACCATTTTAAGAAACGTACGGAATACTCATAAATTTATTGATAGTCTTGACATAATTTGCGGTCAAGATTTACTGGGAAGGAGACTTCCTTAGAATACGTGTAGCATACTCTTATTCTCTACTCCTATCATAAATAATAATAACAAAGTTCATTTAAACTTAATAACATTCAATCTTATAAACTAAGAAGTGTCTCATAAACAAGAAGACAGTCCGGAAAGCCATTGGCTGTACAATACAAAGCTAAATTAAAAATATATTTTGATAGTGGCAAAAACTTTCGATTGACATATAAACGAGCTCACAAAAATTTCAGTTTTTATGATCTTTCACCAGCAGAACTATGTACGCCGCCTACTTCATTTTTACGACTATCGAGCAACATTGTTGTATGATGCTAACGCATACTTAAAAACACTATACTTGATCACCTTATAAACACAAAAAGAGTAAACAAACGGGCACATAAAAAGGATCCATATTATTTTAGTGCACTTACAGTAGCGGTTTAATTGACTTTTTCAAAGAATACATTTTCAGTGAAAGCTACTCTAGAGAGCCCGAAACGCATGATACCCCGCATCTATATTATTATTATTATTCCAGATTATTCTAGGTCGTAAAATTCCCCACCGCTATCTATGTTATAGTATCCATAAACCTTAATGTATACAGAAATAATCCAGACGCATATATAAAATAGATGAGAAGGAAGTTTGTGCTGTATTAGAGGAGGTAACTATAAAAAAACCATTGAGACCAGGTTCTGGTATTCTGGTATATCGTTCAATTGAGAATTTTTTCATGATGAATGGAGTGCTTCGAATTTTTGTTAGTATATTTTGCTGCCATATGCAACTGTTCACATATTATAACTGTTCCATGTTCTTTTATCTCGATTTTGTAAGTTACGTGAATTTCAATTGAATTGGGGTATTTGAATACTTTTCATTTTCATTTGATTGTCTAAATTAAAGCAGATAATCTATTATATGTACTTACCTGTATACAAAATTGACAATTTAGCATTTATACATCCATTTTAGAAAAACTTACTCGATAAGGCCTTTATTTTTCTAAAATTTGAATTATAATGCTGAAATCTGGATATTAAAGTACTGAATTTAAAAGCATCAGAAAAAATGTGAGAAAGCAAAGATGAATTATTGATCCTTGTTATCGTTCATACAAATTTGGAAAACATAACCATATTCTTGAGAACAGGTCCGTAATTTTTTTAATGTTTCTTGCTCAAATCGCTGGATTGAAAAGAGTTGTTTATTTTTGTGACTACCTACATCCCCTGACTTGACAGCGCTAAAGTTTGAATTGTAGGGAAGAATAAAAAGAATTGTATATCAAACATGACCAACCAACTCGAAGGAAAGAGATGAAATTGAAGCAGCTGTTTCTTGCACTTTGGAAAGAGCGAATAATTCCATTTTGCAAAACGATGGTCATTTTGAGCATTTATAAAGGCTCTGTTCCTCGTGATATTGTTAATGTTGTTTTCCACTTTGTTTATTCTGTTATGATTATTATCATTTTGTTATTTTGATGAGTGTTCTTTAGTATTATTAATAAATAAATTTATATGACAATAAAGTTTAAAATCTTTTTTATTTCTCATAGCATGCATGATCACGGTTATTTCAACGAATTTATAAAAAAATATTTTTGCAATAAGTTTTGAACGAAAAAAGATATTGACATGCGTGTCAATATCTAAATTGAAAAATGAAAGATCAAAAAGATGCGGAATTCCAGCTGCATTACTTTGTAATTTTTTTTCATAACTTATATTGGGACGTTATCAAGAACAATGCATTTTTATACACGACCGTAGCTGTTACGCTGCCTAGTGGTTTGAAAATAATTTTCAGCAAACTCCTATAATCCTTAAGAGCATTTTTCCCTACCGTCCTTAATGAAAAACCCTTTATCTATAGCAAAGAGCAATGACAATGACATTATCAATGTTCACAGTTGTGTAGGATAACTATATTATTTTCTTAAATTTGTAAGAAATTGAACAATTTTTCAACATAAGACACATGCAAATTCATTTATTATGTGCAATTATTCTAGTTCTCTCGTTCTCTCATTTAAGTGGGGATCCGAACACACTCATTAATTTTTACATGAAACCTAATTCCCACCTGACTCTTGTAACGACATGTTCGCATTCTCAGTAGCCTAATTCGAAAGTTTTTTTGAATCGCTCAATAGTTAAGAAGTTATGACAGTTTCAATTTATTAGATACCTATCTATCATCAGTTTTGATATTCTTGTTGTAGACGACTCACTCATTCGCCATGTGCGTCCACAAATCTCAATATGATGATGTCTAAGCAAACTACACGTTCCGTACAATAGCATCTTGGCACGAATTTTCGCCATACGTCACACACGCCGCCGCCTCTCGAAGGATGCCCCGACTGACTGTATCCCTGGTAATCCCTGGGGATCTAGAAGCGAGTCAATTTTGTGGTTAATAAAATAAAGAACCCCTGCCTCGGCATGCATGATCGATTGTGTCGAATAAAATGGTGGAGAGACGCCAATGTGTATGTATGCTTGTGTAAAGTAATCAAATGTATCGAAAAGATAGAAAAAAGAGAGAGGCAACGACTACTGAACACATTTGGTCACGGAGGGTCTTTTTAGTTAAATGGAACACTTTGATGGCGAGAAAAAAATATTTAATTGTTTTTCTTTTTACGGTTGCAAGGATATACCTATAGTAGATATTGTATGAAGCAAAGGAAGAACCAACCAGATAATTTATGTTAAAGTGTGTTAAATCCTTTTGTATGGGAAAAAGAATTATGTTCCTGACAAATTGCCTCACGATCTCTCTCTCTCTCTCCACGGTCACTGGTAGCATCCGGTTCCCATATAGCTTTCCAGCATTGAACGTTTTATGTTCCAGCCTCTCTCATCAAATATTTATTATGCATCGTATAACAAAAATAGATATAAAACATTTCAACTATAAAATTCTCCTTTCTATATAAATAAGAGATCTATTTCTGTTCCATATTTTCTTTTTGAATAAAGCTGGGAGAGCGATGATAAAATATTTATGTATTTATAACGAACGAAGCTCAATTTGGATAATTTTATTGAATCATTCATACTCTATTTGTCCAAGCATTTTTCAGCTTATTCAGTTTTATTAGTCTCTGGCGTTTTGCTAACGTAAAAAATTACCGCTAAATAATATCCTACGTTTAAATTCAGTACATATCAATAGAGAAAAATAAAATTCGTTGAAAATATAAATGCAGATAATCTGATCTGATCATTTCTAGATAGATGGGAAATACTAAGCATTTTATTAAAGCAAGTAAAACAATACTACAATTGAACAATAAATTTATAAATTCAAGAATCGCTCAACGTACAACAACTATAAAACTGAATAAAATTTTGAAGTTGGAATGACAGACAGATAAAGAAAGATAAATCTCGGCAAAAATTCAGATGACAGAAATGTTTTGAGATAGGGATTTTTGCTTGGGTTTCGTTCTATTACCTATATCATAATTTTAGCGTTTCTCGAAAGAGTCATTAGATACATAACATTGAAGAGAATGTTTAAAAGATTTGTTAAAAGGATTTATTACTTGATGAATCTTTTGATCAATTATTTTATACAAATTTAAGTATTATTTTTGAGATAAAAAATACTTTTACTGATATTCTAGTTTGGATTCAAAATGGGCATGATCAACCACATAGCTTCAAAATGGGAGTCGTCAAATGTCTTGATGAAAATTAAAAAAATGTTCTCTAGGTAAATATGTATTATTAACATCACTTTTAGCAACAACTTTTTCCAGAACCTTTTGGGCTAGTAAATCCAATCATACTGTAATGATTTCTTTCTAATATACGATTGATAATTTTCGTCTAATTTGAAACATAGATTTAATGGAAATTTCATTGTGTGAACTTCAAAGGAAAAATCCAAACTGTTATGTTTGGATTGCAAAATAGCTTTATTCAAATGAAAATGCTTATAAAATTCTACCATCAATTTAAAGAGGTTTACTTTAATTTTTGAACGACGAACCCCGAACGGAGGAAGTATACAATTCGATTGTCTGCCTTGTTTTTTGGTTCGTGCGTGCGTTTTATATAGTAAACGTACTCCGATTTTGATGACTTTTGATTCATTTAAAAGAGGAGACTTGAAAGATGGTACCATATTCAAAAAAACGCAAATCTG
The DNA here is from genome assembly GCA_958507055.1 of Crioceris asparagi. Taxonomy (NCBI): domain Eukaryota; kingdom Metazoa; phylum Arthropoda; class Insecta; order Coleoptera; family Chrysomelidae; genus Crioceris; species Crioceris asparagi. The sequence continues at coordinate 19,631,864 of OY293829.1, read as the reverse complement.
AAATCTCCTTCCCTCCAAAAACCGCATCCGAAGGGATTAGCTCATTCAAAGGAGTTCGAAGAATGTTGATGGAATCATTATTTCCTCAAAATTTGAGGAGATGACCGTGAAAATTAAAACACACTGTAGCTATATTTCCATGCCATTTGAAGTTATTTCACAAAACCGCAGAAATAGCATTTTTACCAACTAAAATTGATTTATTTACATGCAAACTAGACGAAAATACTATAGCAGTGTTTTTATTTTATTAATTACAAATAAACATAGCAAACATATAGTTCTGTCTACACATATTATTTATTCCGCTGTGTTATGGCCATATTTATTTTAAAAGTGCATCAGTAATGCTTGGCAGTTTATTATTTATTTTTTTGTTCATTCTATTTACATTCAGGCATATAACAGGGTCGGAATGAAAATGCACATTTGAATTTTGTAGTCGTAATTGTATGTTATTGACATAAACCATAATGATGATGTTTCGATTCACATATTAGAACATTCATGATTTATTGGGGGTTTTAGGGATAAATGTTAAGAATATGAGGGGCAAATGTATGGAAAAGATTCGATAAAAAAAGATGGTAATTTTTATAGAATTTACAGAATGAGTGAGTATTTTGATATATCTCTAGATCTGTTATTATAAAAGATATTAATAAAAATTAAGTACAACAATTATTGTTGCTAGCATTGAGGTCCACATTCTAAAATTAGTTATAATATTACATGTGTTCCATAACGCCGTTCCAGATGGAAATTTCATTAAAACAATTCAACACCCTGTAATATATTTTCAATTTAAAATTTGTTTCATTTTAATGTTAAAACAATATAAAGTTGCTACGAGTTATACGGGATATTTAAAAAGATATAACCATTTTCAATGAACATCGTAGCACGCTCAATGTCCTGTGTAATGCTATGATCTACTCTAGTCATAGTTTTTAAATGATCGTCAAAATTTAGTGAGATTATTGTTTTTGCTAATATCTAATCAATTTAATACACAGTGAATCAAAACACAAATAGATAGATATATTATTTTCTCAGTATTTTCAAATGGATCACCCTGTATTTTATATCTCTATCGAGAAGTATTATTATTGCACTTCAATATTTGTTTATGTCCTATACTAATAATGATTAGATTTTGAGTTACATAGTCAATTTAATGAGTGTATTACTTTGGTAACGATTTATTTGTCAAAAACTGTGGTATGGATATTGGGAGATTGCAATAAAAAATAATTATTTTTAAACTGCGTTGTATATCAAAAACATGAGCAAAGAAAAACTTTAGTGACAGAGAAAAAATAAATGAATGTATTGCTGGCTCTAACCAGAAAACCTACACAATATGTTTGAAAAGTTTTCTATGATATAGGTATAACATGGGAAAATTAAGTCAATTATCAATGCTTAATATGTCAAAAACAGTTTTATTTTAAATTATCTAAAAAAATTAAAAACACAGTATTTAATTGAAGGAAAATCCAACCTTGTGTCCAGGAGACTATAACAAAGTTATAGGGTGTTATTTAGAAACAAAAGACCATAGAACTTTTTTGAAGGCATTGTTCACCTTTTTCTACAAAAGTACTTTGAAATGTATTAATTTTAAACCAGTAACATCTTTATTTTATCTTTCAAAATGAAAAAATATATTAGTCTGACTCTTCAAACTTCGATAATTATGTTTGAGAGGAATAGATATTGTTTTTCGCTCTGAATACAGATCATCTGTGCCAATTTAAGATATCTTATAGCTCAAATATTTACACTGGTACCACCAATACATTCATGTCTGATTTTGGGACATATTATGTATGTACTGTAAAAATGTCAAACGAAATTAGTATATTTTATAGAAAATTATTTTAAAATTTGATGCAGATCTGGAATATGCAATCGAAATATTGTATGGATCTCTCTGTGTATAGAAAAAAGAAGTACCATTACTTTTTTGTGGAACAGTAAAGGATTTACCATCAATTGATCCAAAATATGTATTTACTAGTTCTTGTTTATTCATTATATAGTATTTTTTCCAGTTGATAATAGTTAAGTATTTATTATACAAGGGAAAGAATTACTAGAAGTAAGTTTCAAGGTGGTAGGCGACAATTAGACATGCGTTGCTAAGGAAACCTTTAAAGTAATCAAATATCTGTCAGTTTAATACTGTGTTTTGATTGATAATTATGTGTATATATATCTACCCGGGAAAAAAGTACTCACTTTTTCCCCTCGGGAAAATAACCTATTATTATTTTTTTCAAATATCATTCTTTCTCATGCATGTATTTTTGAACATTTTGCACGGATGTGGTCGAATTTTGATGATTTATCTTCTATTCGGGAGAGCACTGATCATTTCTAGAATAAACATTTTTTTCAGAACATAATTTCCAAGTTCATGCCCTAGGAATAGATAATTAGCAAAAAGTTTGTAAATCATTGTGTACCTAGATACCTATCTATTGAAAGTTTCTATGTTTGTTGCCACTGGGAAATTTTAGCGCAATGCACAACAAGTATAAAATGAAATTTATACTATTTATAGTTTTAGAATATTTTATTGTAGTAACAATAACTTAAGCATTACTAAATTTGAAAATGCATGAATCAGAATTAGAACTTTTCAATCATTTGAAAAAAAATTGGGAGATATTTATAGCTCCAATTAAGAGATTAGTTGACCATAGTTCTTTAAAACTTTTAATAGAATTTGATGTTTGGGACTTCTTCTATGAAACCAAGTTCATGTCTGAATCGTTATTGAATAACTTCATTAGCATCAGTGACAGCAATAGAAAGATGAATTCAAGAGGAATACCAATAATGGAGGTATAACGCCCCTTGCCTTGTAAGGAATTAAATGTTCTTTTTTTACTTACTGAACACATTATCCTTCCTATGGTAAGATTATAAGTGTTTTTGATCTTTTCTCTCTCTCTCTTCTTTCATAGTGTTAAATTGAATCAAGGTTGTTAGTATTTTCAGTTATTCCAAATTCACCAATTTATACTGTATCTATGGAAGCAGCGAGACATATTGATCACCAACATCCATAAAGGACTGGATTGTAATTAAAACAAGAAAAAAATGCCTGGGTCACTTTAGACACATTAGTTTTCATATAAATATATTTGTATATAGTGAAAGTCTGACATTTCCTCATCATGCCGCACCAAGCGACATTTTACTGATTAAATTTTGTTAATCATCAGTGTGCATCCGCACATATCTCCATGGGCTTTGGCTGCAACCAGCCCATCATCTCCCAAGGGCCGTATTCCGCAGCGCTACGTATAAATTCAAATTGGTTACACAGTGTGGCCAATTCAGCCGCAGCCTCGCAATAACATATATATAATCTAATTATACGATTCGACATCAATCAAAGTAAAATATGGCATTTTGGATTGCGTAATTTTATTAGTCGGCCCTAGCAGTAGAGGTACTATAGTGGTTGTGCGGTGTATAATATGATGGGGTCCATCTATAAGAGTGGGCGGGGGGTATTCGAGTGCTGGACAAGATGGATGGGGAGAGTTAATTGAAGGTTGGTACCTAATTGAAGAGTTTCATATTGATTTTTTGATTATCAAAATCAACTGAAAGGGTTGATGATTGTTCATGTTAGTTGGGTAGGTATCCGTAAAGTGAATTGTCGATGGAAATGGAAGAGAAGTAGGAAGATATTTTTAATGAAAGGAAAACAGACCTGATCAATAACATGAAATGAATTATTGTTTGTAAGATATCATAATAAGAAAATAGTTGACAGAAAGTGCAGCTTTTCATGCTCTTAATTATTACTACCTCATAAACTTGGAGAAGTAAATTAACATATTTTGTTTCAAGAATATGTGGTAGCATTTTGTTAAGACGATTTGGATTATGTTTATTCGGAACAGTTTTAGCTTGGGTAACATCCGATCGCGTAACTATAAAAAAGTAAATAAGAGCCTTCACGAGACTCTTTTCAGTATCATTTTAAGTGAACTTGAGCAACTATAAGATCATAGTTTTCCACAAATGGAGGAGGTATATAATTCCACTGTCTGTGTGCATGCTTTTTTACGGATATTCGCCCCTTATAAATAGAAAACGTGATCCAATTTTCATAATTCATTTATCATTGATAGAAAAAATCAAAAATTTTAGACGACAAAATTAAAGAAGAGACCATATCCGACAACGTTTAAATTTAACTTTTTTCAAACATATCGTAGGTTTCCGAGTTACAGCAGTGGAAAAGTCTGAAATATTTGTGTCTAAATTATGTGATGGGAGCAATTTTTTGGAAAATGAGAAATATGAGACCACCTAAAAATTTAAAAGAAATTATATGTAGCAACGTTTAAACTGGACATTAAAAAAAATGTACGGTTTCCGGGCTGCAGCAGTGTTAAAGTCTGAATAAGTGTACTTCCGCGATGTTTTGAAATCTCTGAATAAGTATAAGGAACGTATTATCTTCTCTGGTAAATGTTGAATGATTTTGATTACTAATGTTACACTCAAAAGTATGAAATAAATATCCCTTACAAAAATTTATCAGTTGATGCATTGAAAAATACAAAATAATATTAATTTTATTGAAAAGTTTTCAATCTAACTAGAACTGCACAACTTCAAAATTAACAGTACCTACCAATACAATTAATATTATTTCGTATTTATCAGTATGCACCAACCAATAAAGTCGGTCCAATTTTTTGTAAAAAATATTTATGAATTTGTGATTTATTGTACATTTATATGTATAGAAATTATTTGAAACCTATTTCACATATCAAACCAAACGCAAAAAATAGCGGTATACAGGTGATTCTTAAGTGAAACTTTGCCTAACATTTTCTATTTTTGACATGAATTCGCTTTTATAAAATAACTTTTCTGGTTCGTCATGTCCCGTTTCGCCACGAATATACAATTTAATTACCTGTCCCAGTAGCGTTTCACCAGGAAGATTAAAATAGCTTAACACCACTGGGCCGGTTCGCCACTCGTCCCTTTTTTATAACTTCTGACAATATATGGGTAATCTGCTGGCATATTTCTATGGAGCGTTCATTGATGTCTTAGTTGCCGACAATGTCGTCTTGTTTAATCTAGGTTTCTTCCGTCGTACGTATTCATAGACTCTTCTAATTCCTTGGTATATTCTGGTTTCCCTCAACATTCTTTTGGTCAAAATGCATACCACAAAATGGTTTTATTGTTAAAAGCAAAACAGCACTAGTTTGAAAATATGCACACTATTGCGTGGCGAAATAGCAGATTTTTATTGCTATGGCAAAACTTCACATGGTGAAAGTGGAATGATTCGATATAAACGTATTTTTCTCGTGAACTGTCAATTAGGTAAAATGGCTCGTATGAAGCAAACCCCTATAAATAGCTGCACGAAAATGGAGTATAGCAGGTATATTATTCAATAACATTGCAGTGATATGCTGTGTATGTTTATCAAAATGGACAGGACGAATGAGTGCGCCACCATACAAGACTATAATACTGCTGCTAATGCAACCGTATCGTAAAGGGCTCACATGCACTTTCGCACGACACTCTGTAGAGCTGGTACGTAGTGGGGACGAAAATGACAAAAGCTTGTATAGAACACTATTACAAGTTACAAGCAGTGTAACTGTATGGGATAAAATCATTTTGATCGCTATGGGGAGCTAGCTCACTATGTTGGAAATGATGAAAATGTTACGTGGGGAATCGTTGAAAGATTATGGAGAATGAAGGTATTGTGAAGAGATATGTTACTTTCTGTTATCCTCAAGTAAGTATCTATAGATTTTTCTGCTAATGGGTCTTGAAGAAGCTGACTTGATTCTTCATACTGAAATGAACACTGAGCAAAATAAATTTCTGATGGAAATGTTTTTTTGCGAAAATTTTATTCCTTTTAGCACATTATTTGATGCCTCAGGAACAAGAGTTCTAGGTAAGTTCGAATCTAATATAGCATGTCTGTCTAGGTAAATGTCCGCCTGTCACAGCCTAAATTTTCCAAATTTGTTGTTTGAAGAAGTTTGAAAATTGATACTCATACATAGTTAGAAGAATTCAGTCATGAACTGTCATTTACTTGTTTGGGTAAATCATAAAATTAAAATAAAATTTCCCTTCACATGTATCTCGAGGTATATCCTTATCACCAAAATTACTAAGCGTAAAATTAGAAAAAGTGAAGTCTGTAGAAAAACTTATGTTACAAAGCTAAGTACAGAAACCCATTTCTTTTTTCATTTTCTGGATATAAAATCCTAAAGATAGAAAGAAGATCACTTTTATAGCAGTCAGTTGCATAGACATAACAACCCATGGAGAAGTCTTATCCTATCTAGCCTGTACAATAATTTGCGGCTATCGGAAAAGAGAGAGGTTTTAGAGAGAGATGAAGCTAAGAAGGTAAAAAGACGGTTATTTTGAAATATTGAATCGACAGTGAAAAGTAGATTGAGGTTATAGCATAGACCAAGGACGAAAAAATAAAATATGTTATTTATTCTTTGACAAGGACCAAGATATAATACATATTATATTGAGTCCATGGTACAAGGTACCATGATTGAGTCTTGAGTCTATGGGTTTATGTGAATTTTAGGTTTACTAGATTATTTAGTTATTCTCCTTGGTCAGTAATTCTGCTTCACTAGTATTTATTTTTATCTATGGTTGTTTTGTTTATAAGGTTTAACTGTAAATTTGTCATGTTAACTGAGGATAAATCTTCATGATATATGTTGATAGCAGTTGATAGACAACGAAACATCATCTGATCATCTCGTGTACTCGGCAGCAGTCGGCAGTAACTTTAAGGTGACGAGTGAAGTAACGGTCGTTTTCAGTATTTAGCTCTATCTCTCTTCGATGGAATCAATAGTCTGCTTCAAAGGCCGGTCCATGGGTTGTTATGTCTATGGTCAGTTGGTTCAAGGCAAATATCTTGTCATAAAAATTGAGGAATGTCTAGAACTATTAATATGAACTACAGCTTGAAGAGACATGACATAATTGTTTATTTGAGAGTATGTGTATCAAAGTTGAATTCATTCTGACCATTGATGTAATAGATTCAAAATAATTTGAATGTTCTTATTATCTAATATTTGAAAACTATGTCCACTTCCAACCACTTCAAAAAAATTATTTCTCTCATAATATAAATGTAAAATGGTTATATTGGAGTTGATTAATTGCAACTCACTTAATGACATACATCAAAACGAGTCAAGATTAGGTATATACAATAATTTTCATTGTTTATTCTATGTGTTTGGTTGAAATCATTCAGAGAATATTTCCTTTCAGAATTGGAAATATTTGATGGAAAATATCAAATTTTATGTGCTCAATATAAGTTTTTTCGGCTAGCATTGGAATATAGACAATTTTTGACAATTTATAAATTTCTGAAAATAGTGCACGATTTTCTATTGATATTGCAGTTACATCTTGATGAAACGTGAAGTTCGTATGCATCAAGATTACTGAGAAAATTGAACTTTATTCTTTCCATCATGAGTTGTTTGTTGATACTGTTTTTGGAGAACAGGTGCAATTAGTTGGAATATTGCAAAACATATCGTAACCGTTAATCATTCTTCCAAACAAAATTTTGTTCCATCCATTCCAAAATTTCACCCTTTATCCAATGAATAGAATTGCCAAAATAGCCATAAAATTACAAAAAAGCAAACACCCGTATCCCGCACATTTCCTCAATGGTCCTAAATTGTCAATATCAATTTCACATTCACCTGCCGGCCATTACACAATGCGAAAAGTACCTTCCTACGTCAATATCCTCTATTAATGCTCTGTCTCCTATTTCATCCTTTTTAATTTCCGCCCTGACATCGCAAACCACTACGGGCATTAATATTATAAACCCAAGGATCGAGGCGAAATGTCGGGTGGAAAAGTCACTGTGGTATATATATATATATATATATATATATATATATATATATATATATATATATATATATATATAATACCTACCCACCTAAGTTCAAATTTAAATTCGACTAGCAAAAGGATGAACAAAAATACATTTTCCCAGTCATAGAGATTTATAGGTCTTATGAATGATTTGTTCACAGTCCACCGCAAATGAGACGGTGAATCTGGGCAAATGACGTTCATCATTCTATTTTTATGAGTTTAATTTTTTGTGTTTTGCCAAATGTATTCTTTGAATCTCAAATTCAGGTGAAAAAAGTTGACTGCGTGACTATTTTATACATTCGTTGAAACATAATTTGATAATGCATGATTTATTATTTAGAAAAAATCGTTTAGGAAGTTCCTTTAATAACGCGGATTGTGGTAGGAGTTAACTTCCAGAGATGACCACGGTTACGCTTTCTGGATGAGACTTTCTCTCGCCAGCTGTCTTTCTCTTTTTTCATTCTCTCTCTATTTAACAACTAAGTATATGAATATATAGTTTCATATTACCGAATATAATCAAGAATTATTGAAATGAAACAATAGAAAAATTTCAAAGCTTTTAAAAATTTTCAATTATTAACACATTGATGGAATAATTCATTTGATCAGTAGGTATATTAAGATTGAAAAATTCTTGGAGACTATTAAATGCTTGAAATATAAAAAAATGTTTTCAATTTCATTTTCAAATGATGTTCGTGTAGATTCCTTAATGCTATAGAGATTTTATTCCATATTTTTATGAATGTATAATTTACATTCTTCTGAACATAGGTAGCTATATTTTGTGCTGTCTACCCGCAGATCATGTATATTTCTTGTGGGATATTTGTGGCTTATTGCAGGTATTTACCTCAAAAAATTCTTGTTTTTTTTATAAACGTTGCAGCTTCTAAAATATAAACACCAATCACGGTTAAATAGCTTTTTCAATAAAGATAGTCTTACAAGTTTCACTAGGACCCATTCCAAATATATTTCTTATACACCTTTTGTGGATAATCAATATTCGACATAAGTGTGTTCCATTATGCTATTCTTGAATGAACCAAAGACGTAATCGGAATACGTAATCAATGCAGTAGTGACACCTACATTCTTTGTAATAACATTAAGTGCATCACCAAAGCACCCTTGTAGAACAGCAAATTAAAGGTCAAATAAATAGCAAAACCTACATTAAATACTATCAAATACTGTCCAGAAATCCTTCGTTCTCTTAGCCCGTGATTTTATTGTAACAATCAAGAGATGCAGGGCTAACCACTACCCTTGGTTGCGTCCATTTATTAGATATCCATTATAGATAGCCGTAGATTCAAGTGCTGTATGGCCGGTGAGGATCTAAACCATGTATCGCTATGGAAACCGAACAAAAAGTCAAAATATGAGAGAGCCAATCTGCGAGAAAACAGCCTTGCAACGTTCGGCAGAATTTCTAGCATGATAAACCTAAAATTTCCATAATAACAAATTATACTCCCCCAAACCACCCAAACACGACATTCACCTAACTAAGACAATCATCAGCTAAAACAAGACTAAAATATCCTACTTTTACACAAAAATACTGTACCTAATATTAATATAGGTACTGTATATTATAATATACATACGTAATTCTACTTCTTACACTATATAATTATTTTAGGCATAAATATTACATTGAGGTATATCACACACACGCTACTGAAGCTTCAGTGATTTTTTTCATGCTTATTTTCAGGTTCGATAATCTTTTATTGTATTGTATGTACTTCTGAAAATAAACATTATTATTATTATTATTATTATTATTATTATTATTATTATTTTGTTGGGTTTATTATTATTTTGTTGGGTATCTCTGCTGTAGCAGGTAAGTATATTTTAGGTACGGCCTCCTAGAAGGCAAGTATCTGAAATTATTCTATTTTTTTTTCTTTTAGATTTGGACGTTCAAGGCCTTCCGAGCTAAGTGACATGTTCCCAGAATCGCTAGTTTTTGGAGTGTGACGAAAATCTTCTGTGGTAAGTGTATTTGCTCAATATACTTTTCAAGTTTCATCGGTATTTCCCCTGTTGCCCCTATAATTAGCGGAATTACTATGACCTTCCTCTGTTGCCATATAGTTTTCAATTCTGCCGCTAAAGGAAGGTATTTACGAATTTTCTCTTCTTGCTTCTCTTTAATGTTATGTGGGGCAGGTACTGCTACGTCAATCAAGCAGGTAGTTTTTTCTTTCTTGTCCTTTAGCACGATATCTGGTCTGTTGTTATCCACAGGGTGGTCTGTGTGTATAGTTTTATTCCAATAGATTTTGATATCTTCATTCTCCCTAACGGCTTCTGGCTTGTATTTATAGTAAGGGATGTTTTCTGTAAGCATGTTGGCGTTTTTGCATATTTCTTGGTGTATTATTTTCGCAATGTTGTCATGTCTTTTAACATACTCTGTGGGTGCTAGTACAGAACAGCTTGATATGATATGTTCTATTGTTTCACTTTTATTATGACATAATCGACACATGTCGTTGGTTACAGCGAGATCTTTCATAATGTACTTCCGGTAGTTTAATGTAGGTATAACTTGATCCTGGATTCCCATCATGAAGCCTTCAGTTTCCGCAAACAGGTTACCGGTTTTTAACCACATATTGGATGCATTTGAGTCTATATGTTCCGAACTTAAGACGGCTGGATATCTGCCATGAAGTTGCTTAGCTCTCCATTTGTTTGCTCTGTCCTCTGTGGTTTGTATGTCTCTTAGTGGCTGATAATTTTTGGTATCTAAGTTTAGTGGGGTGAGTCCTTTGTCTGCGTTAACAAGTTTTCTGTGGTATGTTGATGATTCACTTTTCTCATAGAAATAGTTTCTTAGGCTTTCAATTTGTTTTTGATGAGCTTCCTTGAGGTCTACTATTCCTCGTCCACCTCTGTCCCGTGGCAGATAAAATCTTTCTACAGAGCTTATAGGGTGTCTAGCTCTGGCTTTTGTGAATAGGACACTTATATCTCTGTTCTTGTCCTGAAGATCTATGTCGGTCCATTTGATAACCCCAAAACTGTAAGTAATTGTCGGTACGGCATATGTGTTAAACGCTCTGGTTTTATTGATTGCAGATAATTGTGTTTTCAGTACAGCTTTGGTTCTATCAGTTAGTTTCTGTCTAAGAGTCTTCTTCATTATTTTTTGGCAGATACCTCTTGCTTGGTCTAGTCCCAAGTATTGGTAACTCTCATTTCTGTCCATCCCTTCTATTATTTTGTCGGTGTCAAGCTGAAATCCCTGATGTTCTTCCCATGCTCCCCTCTTTAGGGAGAGTATTTTGCACTTATTTAGGCCAAATTCCATGCCTGTGTCATCACTGTATGTCTTGGTCATTTTAAGTAGCTTGTTTAGACCTTCCTTTGTGGCAGACATTAATTTGATATCATCCATATAGGCGAGATGGTCTATTATTTGCCCATTTTGAAGCTTGTATCCCACGCTTCGGCGATTGAGTAACCTTGATAATGGTGCCAAGGTAATACAATACCATAGAGCGCTAAGGGCGTCGCCTTGGAATATACCACGTCTTACGTGTATGTTGCCTATGTCTTTCTGTCCTTCGTTGGTGTGCACTACTAGCTTAGTCTTCCACTGAGGCATTAGATTTTCCAATAGACTGACAATAGCTGGGCTAATCTTATAAACATTAAGCATTTCAATAAGAAGCGAGTGTGGCACACTATCGAAAGCTTTCTTGTAGTCGATGTATGCTACGTGGAGGTCTTTTTTCCGTTGTTTCGCTTCCTCAGTTACTATCATGTCTATTACGAGCTGTTCTTTGCAGCCTCTGCTACCCTTTATACATCCTTTTTGTTCATTTGGAAGTAATTTATTATTATCAAGGTGTTGATAAATTTGATTACAGATGATAGAGGTAAGTATTTTAAAGAGAGTGGGGAGGCAAGTGATTGGCCTATATTTTGAGGGATCATTTGTCGATGGGATTGTCTTTGGGAGTAGGTAAGTTATGCCTGAGGTTATGAATGTTGGTGCTTTTTTCGGGTCTTGCAGGATGTTTGTGAAGAGACTTGCTAGTGTTTTGTGAGTAGAATAGAATTTTTTAAACCAAAAGTTGTGGATTCCATCTGGTCCCGCTGACTTCCAATTATGCGTACTGTTGATTGCTTTTTTTACATCTGTCAAGGTGATGGTATTATAAAGCATCATGGGAATTTTCTCGGCATTTTTCTTTTCTTCAGACAGCCATTCTGCTTTTCTATTATGAGTTTTCTCTTTTTCCCATATTTCTGACCAATATGTAATTGTTGCTTCCTTTTCGGGGAAGTTATTAACTATTTTTGTATTGGTTTGTGTTAGTTGGCGGTAGAATTGTTTCTGGTTTATGGAGAATATTTTGTTGTGGGTTCTTCTCAAGTCTGCTTCATTATATCTTCGTAATCTGTTGGAGTATACCGACAATTTTTGTTTTAATTCATCAAGGACTTCGATCGGGCTCTGACTATTTCTGTGACAGAATTTCTGTAGAATCTTGTTTATTTTGTTTCTTAGTTTTTGGGATGGGTTTCTGGTTGTAGTGTATTGCTGAAGTTGTCCTATTGGTGTTCTTATTTTCTCTATTTGCTTTTCCAGTCTTACCTGCCATTTTTGATTTCTGTTTGTGCTGTTAGTGTGTCTCGTGCTTTGTATATTTTGTTGGTGTAGTTCCAGTAAAGTAAGAGCACCACAGTATATTATATCATGGTAGTTGTTAAGATCTCGTATGCTGTCAAGTTCCCCTTCTATTATTTGGTTGATTCTATTAATGAAGTTGTTCGTGTTTCTATTGAATTTTAGTTTCGGTAGCTTAGGTCTAGATAGGGTGTCCATTCCGCTATATAGGCCAAAGTTTTTCTTGAATGTAGTTGTTTCTTGATCTTCAGGTTGTTCGCTGGGTAAGTTGTCATTTTCTGTTTGTGTTTGGAGATGGTTTTCTTGTTCTTCTAGTTGTAATAGTCCTAACTCAATGTGTACTTCTCGGCGGATTTCATTGATTTTGTTAAGGTCGAGACGGTTTGTTATAAAGAGTTGGCGTCTTTGATCGAGGATGTTTTGGCGTGTTTTCGTTCTGAGTTCTGGGAATTTCGTTAACATTGTCTGATAAAGCTCGTCGCTGTAGGGCCTATTTGCTGTTTCCATTTCTGTGATTTTGAGGTAAGAACGGTAGAGGTATTCATTCATTTCTTTAGTCCATTTCAACCGTTTCTTAGCATTAACTGTCTCCTGGGTGGGCTGAGTTGCCTCAACAACACTTGCGGAGTTCGGATTCTGTGGGTTGCCTATTTGATGTTCCTGATCCGTAGCGGGGTGTGTGTTGGGTCCAGACCGCGGGGTAACGTTACACACATCGTTCACACCCGCGTCAGGTATATCCTCCTGACGTGTCCGAGCAGGGTCAACCTGATTCCCTGCCACGCCCGAATATCTATTCCGTCTTGTTCTGACAGCGTATATAGTGTCACATTGCATGAGTTGCTAACACATACAATGGTGCTGGTTTTTGTCAACTCCAGGTATTTTATTTCCCTGGTACTCTTCAGCGTATTCAAGGCTGACGAGCGTACCCCATCGCCAGGGGCAGCTCCCGATAGCAGACCAGCAATAGCCACGGGTTATTATTATTATTATTATTATTATTATTATTATTATTATTATTATTATTATTATTATCTCCTTGTACCACTTAGCGCTTGTGCTAAGGTCTTGTTTCTGAGTAACACCGAGTGCACACCGTGCACCTAGGGTGTTACTTTTGTTATGATGACATTCTGTTCTGTTATAGTACTTTTCGTACTATATGGGCTGTACCCAGCACCACTGCTCGTTGCATTTGTAGAAGGTTGTGTTTTCCTGGGACTTCCTTAACTAGCTCTGCTGTGATCTTAGAGATGAGGCCAGTTGCACCGATGATGATGGGGATGACTTTGGTTCGCATGTTCCACATTCTCTGAATTTCTATTTGTAGGTCCTTGTACTTCAGTTGTTTTTCGGCTTCTTTCTGTGTTATGTTGTAGTCGGATGGAATTGCTACATCGATCAGGAGGCATTGTTTCCTCTTTTTGTCCTTAATCACTAGGTCTGGTTTGTTTGCTGTGATTGTCCTATCCGTGTGAATCTGGGTATCCCACATGATGGTAACTTCGGCAGTGTCAACTACAGGGTCCGGGTTGTGCTGGTACCATTTCTCGTTTACATCTATGTTGTAGTGTTTGCAGATGTTCCAGTGGAGGTGCTTCACTACTGTGTTGTGCCGGTCCAGGTATGCTTTTTTTGCCAAGATGGGGCAGCCTGATACGATGTGGTGTATGGTTTCACTGAAGGTGCGGCAGAGTCTGCATTTTTGATCACAGCCGGTTTTCATTATTTTAGCCTTTATATAATTAGTTGCGATGGCTTGATCTTGGCATGCTGTTATCAGTGCCTCTGTTTCTGTCTTCAGATTCGCGTATGACAGCCACGCCCACGACTGGGTTTTGTTTATTGTCTCTTTTTCCGTCTCTTTTGCAAGCTGTCCGTGCAGGGGTTTGGACTTCCATTTCTCAATTCGCTCATCTTTTATTTGTTGTTTCAGATGTTGTTTGATCTCCTTAACTTGCTTTGTTTCAGATTTGCCTGGGTTGCTGTTTTCTGTTTCTTCGTCTTCAGTGCTGTGGTGAAGATTATCGTTGGTGTGGTTCTGCAGATGTCTGTACACCATACCCAAGTATTTGTCTCTTTCTTTTAGCTTTAGGTAGTTGCTAAGCCCTTCTTTTGCAATTTTGTATGTAGATTCTATGCTGATCAGTCCTCGACCCCCTTCTTTCCTGGGGGTGTACATTCGGTCGATGTCGGCTCGCGGGTGGAGTGCGCCATACATTGTGAGTAGTTTTCTTGTTTGTGTGTCAAGTTTTCTTATTTCAGCTTGTGTCCATCTGATGATGTCTACGCTTATTATTATTATTATTATTATTATTATTATTATTATTATTATTATTATTATTATTATTATTATTATTATTATTATTATTATTATTATTATTATTATTATTATTATTATTATTATTATTATTATTATTATTATTATTATTATTATTATTATTATTATTATTATTATTATTATTATTATTATTATTATTATTATTATTATTATTATTATTATTATTATTATTATTATTATTATTATTATTATTATTATTATTATTATTATTATTATTATTATAGCGGTGTCAGCTATATACAACAGAGCGAGCTGAACTCCTAACTAAAAACACAAGATTGTCGACATCAGCTCTGCATTAAAATGTTCATTGCCGGACCACAGCTAAAAAAATTATCTACCGATATCTAAAGAGATGCTCTCTATCGGTGTAAGTTAAAATGGAAGCAGGCAACTGACATTTCCGACGAACCACTGGTCATTTGTTCAATGTATTGTTTATTTGATGTTACAAAGCTGTAATAAACCTCATATGAGATTTCTTGGCAACAAAAATTAAGTGCGTAACCATATATTGCAATATTTGTCGCACTCTTGTTCATGTACTTACACCAGTCCAATTTTTGATCCAAGCTTATCTTAGGAAATATACAATGGATTCTGTTTCGATTTGTTGGTTTTTAAAATCCACCAGAAGATTATTTCTGGTCCTTTTGCAATTAATCAATTTAGTCTTTTTATATTAAGGAGCAGATTCTTTTCCATAAACCAGGTTTCAAGATTCTCTAAGGAAACTTTTATTTTTCTTTTACAGGCATCTCTTGTTTGTTCTTGAAATATCAGAGATGTATCATCTGCATAAAGAACTATTACTTGTGTTACTATTTTCGGCAGCTCATTAACTGATAAAATGTCATTACTCATTACAAAGTACCCAAAATTCGGCCTCGCGGTACTCCCCTTAAAACAGTATTTTTTTATCAGATTTTCGTAGAACGACCACTATGTCATATTCCGTCATTACCTGTTTCATATTAGTGAGATAAGATTTGATCTAATGCTATTGTACTGTTCTTATTCCATAACGTTCCAGTTTGTTGCAAGCCATTTTGATTAGAAGGGAATATCTCCATTACGTCCAAAATTTTTGATAATCTATTGTATGTATGTATTGATGTATTTATTATGTGTTCTGAAGAAATTGATATTATAAGACCATGGCTCATATATTATTCATTTTTTTTCATTATTATGTGCAGTTTTTCTAATCGATTGATTAGAGAACAACTTGCTTTTGATTTGCTTTCTTTATGGGTAATGAATTCCTTATTAACCATACACTTAGCCTTTCTTGTGACTTGTCTCAAAATAGAAGAATGTTTTTCATAATAATCCCTAGTTACAAGACCAAGCAGCATTTCCTATAAATATTTTTCAGCGCAAGATATTCCATTTTTAACCCATAACTTAGAACTTTATTTTTTAAGAGGAAATACCATGTTTATCAGTGTACTAAATGTATTCATGAATATAGTATAAGCCTTACATACCTCTGTACAATCCAATATTTCATCCTAGTTTTCAGATTCTAATTATTCACAGAAATGTCCCAACCTGACCTCTGAAAATACTCTCCTTTCCTTAAAGTGACTATCCTTCTTGCGTAGGTGGTCTTCAAACGCAAGAAACTGCGAAATAATCTGATAGAGCAATTCAATAACGTCATAGCGTCTATACTCTATACTCTTTAAAATTAATAAATATATTTATTATCTCGAAGTATGCATGAATTTTTAGTCACTCTGTTAGGTTTAAAAATCAATTGTTGAAGACTCCGCATACAACTATTCTACAATTTTTTAACTTATTATCCAAATATACTAACTAAAATTTCATCAATTTTTGATCGACTTCAAAAAAAGGAGAAGGTATACAATTGGGTTGTAAGATTGCTTTTTTTATGGCTGTTCGCGCGTTTTGCGTAGTAAACGTACTCCGATTTAGACGATTTTTGTTTCATTTGAAAGAGTAGAGTTGAGAAATGGTCCCATATTGAGGAAAATACAAAATCTCCTTCCCTTCAAAAACCGCCCCTAAGGGCGATGGAGGGGGAATTTTTTCTCGAAAATTGAACATCCGAGACGACAGAATTAAAGAAAATTCCATATCTGAAAATGTTTAAATTGGACATTTTTAAAAATAATCCGCGCTACAGTCTGAAATATGTGTTTCAGCTATGTGGAAGGGGCAAATTTTTCTGAAAATCGAATATTCGAGATTTAAAAATAAGGAAGAGGACCATATCCGGAAACATTAAAATTGAACATTTTTTCAAAAGAATTCCGAGTTTCGCAATGGTAAAGTCTGAAATATGTGATATGCGTATATTCGTTATTACAAGCTAAACCTACCTATAACTTTTTGGGTATTAGTGAACGTTCAACAATTTTCATGAATAATATTACTCTCAAAAATGTGAAATAAATATCTTTTACAAAAAATTGGACCGACTTTATCAGTTGTTGCACTGAAAAATATAAAATAATATTAATTCTATTGGTGCTGGTTCTTTTGGAGTTGGTGCCTACAACAACAAACTACAACGACAAAACTTCAAAATTGCCACCATCAATAGAATTAATATTATTTTGTATTTTTCAGTGCAACAACTGGTAAGGTCTGTCCAATTTTTTTGTAAAAAAATATTTATTGTAGTAAAGTTATCAAAACTTTATATATACAGTAAGAGGCTGTACATGCCATCGATCAAGACATTGAGAAGATTACCCGAATATTTACGCTTATTAATTTCTAGTGATAAGTTGCAGCCACTAGGTACTTTTATATTTGTATATCAAATGAAATTTGGAACTAGAAAAAAGGCGTAAGGAACTTCGTTTCTAAAAGTAGTCCTCCAACCGCACAACATTTCTCTTATCTATGTACTGAAATGTTATGAATGCTTCAATTTACTAGGATTGATAGACATGTTCAAATTCAGCTATCACAGACAAAATCTAGTTTCCAAAGGCTGTCAAAATCAATCAATCAATATAAGTGTCACTAATAAAAAACAACAATCTTCATAAGTTTAGTCTGTAAGTTCGGCGAATCTCCGTAACGGCTAAGCCGATTCGGACAGAATTTTCACTGGCAGGTAGCTCGAACGAAGCTGCGAGTAACAGCTAGTTTGGATTAAATATCAAGATTAAGATTTTGGCTGGTATTTAACCTTTTTGGCTACAACTTTTGTTTAGATATGTTTTCGACCACATAAAAAAAACAACAAAATCTGGTGTGTCCACCTACATAACATTCTTACTGCTTTCAAGGAAATTCCAGTGAATATAAAAATTTCCTGATCAAGTCTCGCGAACATTAATTTTTTAGCGAGAATATGAACAAATGGAAAATTTGTCAGTTTATTTTAGCATAACTTTTTTAGCAGAGATGCGCCTTGTTGGTGTTAAAGAGCATTGAGAAAAATGCTTAAGAGAAATTTAATCAAAATCATTCGAGCTGTTTTCCATCGAAATTATTGAGCATAACACTTTTTTTAGCTATTGCTATCAATTATGTGTCCTAATACTGCCCTTACTTCGCTACTTCGAAGTAGCGGTAGGAGAGTAACATGTATTTCTCTTAACTTCATATATGTAGGTATTTACGATTCCATGAAACTTTTCTTCTCTCTAGTGAAATTACTCTAAATATATGTTGTCTCTGCATTGCCGCCATTAATGTTCAATTCTGCATGCTCAGAAACCCTCTAATATTAAATTAATTTTGTTAGTGCACCTCAAGTGGTTTTGAAGATATTTAGGTGGTGTTGTACTTTTTACTAACCCTGTATACCTAGACATTCTAAAATTAATTATGTCACACATTTCTTGTGTTACGAAATTCTTCATAACAAAATTCTTACTCCTTTACCATAAATTATTCCAAAATAGATGAAATAATTTATAATGAATGTGGATCAACATAATTCTAAAGTACTAATCATACAATATTAAGGAATTATTCAGATATACATAAATTTTGTTTATAACCATTTTCAATCAACTCCACCACACGCCTTCTTACTTACATGGCGCATTCATTCCAGAAATGTGGGTTTGCCACGAGAATACGAATTTGCGGTAAGTCCCAGCCCCTATAATTATCCTCTCAAAAATATTGTTTTTGATTGAAAAATGCCGGTTGCGGCTTGTTTGCTTAACATCTTAACTAGACACTGGGATGAGTTATATACCATTTTTCATATAAAGAGCAATTTACCACTTAAACATGTGTGAGTATTGATCGTATCTATATAGAAAGTAGAGATGGTTAGATATAGTTTACGAGGAATTTTTATGGAACAATAGATACACAATAGTATTAATTAATTTTAAGAAATTCTCCGAAATAATTAAACTAATGCGGTGTGGTGCTGTCTCTGTTTATACCTAATTGTTTGTCTATTTTCTGATTATTAGAAAACTTGACGATATTGTACAAATCGGAGTAATAAGCAATTAGTAAGCCCAACTGAGCAAGATTTGGCTACAAAAAAACCTAGAGGATCGAGTAGCAGAATGAAATCTTTTGAAATTAAAATCATAAGGTGTCTGGACAGAATTAGTAAATATTTTTAATAGAAAACTTTTTATTTCTCATCATTTCTCGCATAATCGGTGTTCCTCTGGGGTATATATGGGAACACCAAATAGGATAGCTTGTGAAATAAAATATTTTTAGGAAGGCAGATACCTGTTACCCCTGCTTTTTACTTTCCTACGCTACTATAGTAGCTGTATAAGGAAAGTATTGTAATCGTAATCGTAATCGTAAAATTTTCGGTATCGAGTTTTTGACAAATGTTGACGTTTCAGAGTTTTCTAAGTCCAATAAACATATTTTGAGCCATTGGTCTGTCTGTCCGTCTGTCTGTCTGCCTGTGACAGCATTATTTCGGAAACGGTCGGTGTATTTTGTTGCTTTCTTTTTTAAATTTTTTTGGTACCAATATCACTCGCCGGTAGCACTGAATGAGAATCCTGTATAAACTGGGTGTTGAGCTATAGCCAAAAAACCTGATTTGCTCAAGACTATAGCGCGAAAACGGCTCTAACGATTTTGTTTAAACTTGCCTAAAGTATTCTTCTGAGAGCCCTTTACCACCCACATATAGCGCCATTGTTGTTTGTCTTGGCATGCTGAAAAAAATGACTGGTAGCACGATTTGACCAAATGATTTTTACTTTACTACCGCTATTATCCTCGCTTTACAAGGGAGAGTATTGTAATAGTGTAAATTTTTTCATTCATTGGAATTTGCCTGCGAGCGGTAGGAAAGTCGTGTGAGTGGACACACCAGATTTTTTTCTAATATAAAGATGTCTAACCTTTAATTAACATAGTTTAAAATATTACTTTTTAGATACAGCAGTGGACAAAAAAAAGTCATTAAGAAATCTGGTGTGTCCACTAACACGACTTTCCTACCGCTCGCAGACAAATGCTAGTGAATAAAAATTCGTCCGATCAAAACGAACAACAATGGTTATATTACATTTTTTCGCAAGATGAAATGTTTAGCCAGAATCTGAAGAAACATGTGAAAGATATGGATTTTTTTTCAATCATAACTTTTTTTGTGCTTTTTCTCAGAGATGGCGCTGTATGTGGGTGGCAAGGGGCTCTCAGAAGAATGCCTTAGGCAAGTTTACTCAAAATCCTTAGAGCCGTTTTCGCGCTACAGTCTTGAGAAAATCACCTTTTTTGGCTATAGCTCAGCACCAAGTGTATACAGGATTCTCATTCAGTGCCACCGGCGAGTGGTATGGGTACCAAACAATATAAAAAGAAAGCAACAAAATACACCGATCTGTTCTCGATATAATGCTGTCACAGACAGAAAGACAGACAGATGGACAGATAGACAATGGCTGAAAAGATGTTTATTAGACTTAGAAAACTCTGAAACGTCAACATTTGTAAAAATCTCGATACCGAAAATTTCACACTATTACAATACTTTCTTTGTACAGCTACTACAGTAGCGTAGCAGAGTAAAAAGTAGGGTGCCAAGGTATTGCAACAAAATTTAAATGAGCATCGAGATAATTTTCATTCCCACTACATTATTGGTTGCTGAACCAATTCAGGAATTATAAATACTCTCCATGATTAAATATTCATCTGTCTGTTTCTAGGTATCCTTTTAATGATCTATCTAAACACAAGAGTAGATATATATACAGGCGGACGTTAGTATTAGTTTGATGTTGCTTTGAAACAGAAACCAATTGATGCTCACTAAAGATCCAAAACCTCGTCTAGAGACACAAATAAGTAATACAAAATTTGTGCTGAAACTAAATAGCAGACATAGAACACATGCGGCTGCTGCATCCTTATACAAAATATATTCCTGAAGGTTTTAAGCTCAGATCCTTTGACGCATAGCGTAACTGTATAGAGATGTGTTTGAACTCTCAACAACATATGATATGATATACCTGTTGCCGTCTAGCAGAATAATGATTTAAGGGATTAACTTTATGCTGGTGAGTATTATTCTGCATGTTAACATGTTTAGAGAAGTTCAAGCTTATTATGTAATACATATATGATAAATCGTTTGATCCTATATCCTGCAACTCTGTACAAATGCTTTTACATAACGATATACTTAGATTGTACACAATTATTATCATCCTCCGCAGGATAGTTCTTCAGTCATTTTAATATCAAATTATATTCAACTTACCTAAATGAAGTGAAAATATAAGGAAATACCTACATATTCGGAAAATTAAACCCTCCAGAAATGACGTACACAGGTCAAACTTCTTCAGCTTTTACCTCTTGTCTTATTTGTCTATGTGATAACTGATGCAAATTTTCATAGTTATGGTTATCATAAGAATCTAACATAAGTCAACAACCTACTTATTGACCGACGAACCCCGAACGGAGGAGGTATACAATTCGACTGTCTGCTTTTTTTTTTTTTTTTTTTTTTTTTGGTTCGTGCGCGCCTTTTATATAGTAGACGATCTCCGATTTTGATGATTTTGGATACATTTGAAAGAAGGGGATTGAGAAATGGTCCCATATTCATAAAAACGCAAATCCGAAATCTCCTTCCCTCCGAAAACCGCCCCCGAAGGGGTGGTGGGGGCGAATTTTCTCGAAAATCGAAAATCTGAGTTGGTATAATTAAAGATAGGACAATATCCGGAAACGTTTAAATTGAACATTTTTTCAAAAGTGTTACGGTTTTCGAGATAGACGCATGTTAAATATGTATTTTTGCTATGTGGAGAGGACAATTTCTTTCGAAAATTGAAAATTTTTCGATACTACATGAAAGATATAATTATTTGTAGCAACATTTATAATGAACATTTTTTCCTTAGAATTACGGTTTTCGAGTTAAAACGGTGTTAAATGGTAACAACTAAAATATTCAAGCGTATTTCCGCCGCGATGTTCTGAGATCTCAATAATAACCACTACAAGCAAGGAATATACGTGGGTAATAGGATAAGTATTATCTTCATTGATATGGTATAGTGAACGTTCAACGATTTTCGGGACTAATGTTACACTCAAAAGTGTGAAATAAATATTTTTTACAAAAAATTGGACCGACGTTATAGTTGATGCACTGAAAAGTATAAAATAATATTACTTCTATTGGTGATGGTACTTGTGAAGTTGGTGCCAAAAGCTATCAATCTAACTGCAACTGCACAACTTCAAAAGTACCATCACCAATAGAAGTAATATTATTTTATACTTTTCAGTGCATCAACTATAACGTCGGTCCAATTTTTTGTAAAAAATATTTATTATATTCAAATATAAAGTTGTAGCTCAACGGCCAAGGTCATCAAAATTAAATCCGACTAAGCATTGAAATGCTAGTTATACCTACCTGCTACTTCGATCTTTCGAAATTCTCCCGAAAACAATAGTGTTTCTACTAGAAATCCTCCATGATGAGTAGTAACATATCTAAGGTGCAGCGATACCTGAAGCTCGCACAGAAGTTCAGGGTAACAGGGTCTTCACCGGGATGCCCATAATAGAAGCTTTCGTCACGTAGGTCGGGAAAATGTTAACCATCACCACTGTTCTATAAGAGAGAGAGAAAAATGCTTTATTGTGAAAGAAATATAAATTTTATAGACAATACAAAATAAAAATATCAAAATTAAACAATACACAAAAAAAAGTGAAATTAAAACTAAAAATTAGATTAAAATTAAATTAATTTATAAAAATAAAAAAAATATATAAAAATACAAAGATGTAAAAATATAAGATAATAAGAATAAGAATGTAATATACAGCTGTATATCCGGTACGAAGGTAAGTTAATATACAGCTGTGTATTCAGTCAGAAGGTAAACACTGACTAAATCACAAAAAAACAAAAACAAATAATGAGACTGTATCTAGTTCCTGAAGCTGGATATAGTTATAAGCGATATTCTTCCCCTTGTCTAAGGAGATAAAGGCTTATTTAGGCGCAAGAGCTTCCACGGGTCAATTTGGACTGCCAACCTGACAATTTTGAAATTCTCACTCGCTTATGCAAAGAAGATAGCCTTATAGTTCATAGATCCAAGATTTCTCGCGGCACAAGCACTTCTGTCAAGCCTTATAGGCTTTCTCGTTCACTAACTGGAGACAGACCCGATAAATGCAATGTTAGAGGTAATATTAGAAAACAAAATCCACAAAAAAACTAGGACAGCTGAAAAATAAATTCTTGAGGTTCATAGCACCAACCGTTATGTTGACTGGTAAATCGGTGCTTTGTAAGGTTGCTTTCAAATCATAGTTTACATCGCAGGTACAGCTTGACCTTGACAAATTGTAAGGCAAATATAGGTGACAAGTCATTACGTAAAAAAATATGTAAGAACTTTTTGAAAGAGATTAGAAGAGAAGATAATCGATCGTTACGGATTCTGTACATTCCATGATATATAGGTGCTCTGAATGTCTTTTTTCCTATGTGTCTGTTCGTCAAAGCCTTTTCTCCGAATTAAGTGAACAAAAAAATCCATATTTGATATTGATAAGGAATAAGATGACCGCATTACGGTTTTATAGCTTGGATATAGAAATTCTTATACTGGGTAAGTATATAATTTGTGTGGCAAGTTATAAGAGTAGGTTCCTTATACAAGTATTTTATATAATTATTGTAAAATTGATATTTCCAGCTTAATTTTCAGACTAGACTGAATTTATTGCAAAACTCAAACGAAAATAGCGTTATAATTTTATGTGCTTTTTTGTTTTTCTCTTTTAATATATGATGAAACCATTTTCTTCGAATTTTAATTCTGATTTCGTCTATTAAGTGAATTAGCATATCCTCATAATTTGTTGCTTTACAAAACAACAGAAACCCGTTTTTCGCCAGTGTACTAGAACCTAACTCGCACTTGACAACTTTTCTTTCCAGTTTTAGGGTGAAAACGTTTTTCCTTAATTTACGTCATTTAGAAATTTAAGTATATCAACTGAGAAAGCAGGTGTTTTCTATTTCAATGCCTGTAATATATAAAACACATTATTTTGCCTGAGAAGGTGAGTACATCTACAGAAAATTTGTTTTGTTGGCACAAAAATATTAAAAATAATCTTTAGGGAGTTTTTGAAATGGAGTGGATCACTTTATTCAGTTGGATATATTTTTAGGAGATAAATCAGTTTAAAAACAACATTTTTTCATAACTGTTATGTTAGATTGAATGACTGTTTCTTAAAATAAATATTTGTGAAGTAACGAGTTTATGGATGCTTTCCAATGATATCAGAAACTAGAAACTAGTTGTTTCATTTATATTCAGTCTAGTAAATGCAATCCTTATTCATTTGCTTGAGAATCAAGCTGATTCATATTTTTCTTCATATTTTATAATTGCCTACTTCTGACATTGTGATTGGGCGCGGAGCTATTGATTATCTTTTGATCATAATTATAAGTTTCATTTACCTACCTACTGCCAGAACTGGACCTCTCTGTGATACTTATGATCTGAATTCTATTTAATGCAGCCTCCGTCCATGTGGATACGCAGGCATTTTAAGCAGTAGGTACTTTTAAGCAAACTGGTCCATCCAGTTTTTTGCTTCAATTTTATTTCGCTAATATTTTGCATTCTTGACTGGTTACCAATATTCTTCATGTAAAGTATAGTGGATCTCAATGCAATAAATTTCAAGTTTTAATTTCGATGGTTATTTGTGTCATCTGCTTTACATTTCAGTTGAGTTTAACTGCTGACATCATTTAATTATCTCAGTATTCAACGGAAAGGAAACCCTGAGGAGTTTCACATGACAACCTAATTGGATTACATAGATAAAATTTTGGAGCAACATGAGCGCAGTAGATACAGATTATATTTCTAATTCAATGCTTGTATACATATATGTATACAATTATTGTTTGTATCGTTGTGCGGGATAATCGAGTTTGGGATAATGTAATTATTCAGCGGGTTACATGCTAGATTAAGAATGAATAAGAGTATAAAATTCATGACAATTAGGAGAAACATGCCCATTCAAGCGTTCACTATTGGTACCTACAGCGGGAAGTCATACAATATTTAGAAGCTATTTGATATAAATATATAGGCTCAGTTAATGCTATCGATTTCGGGCTTATACAAATTAAAACAGATATTCCATCGAGTATAATAATTCAAAATTCTCAATATTCTATAACTATGTTATGATATTCCATTAATTATTTTCTACAAATACTGCCTAGTTCATATGGATTGCATGAATATGTATGTAGAGTGGCAATAAATAATAATTTAAACAGTTTGATTTCCATGAAGTCACAAATTTTAATATAGGATTTTACCAATGACGATTGGTAGTTGAAATTAATTTTTCAGGAGTCATATAATTCCTGATAAAATGAATTAAATAATTATGATATAATGAATCTCATACGCTCCTTATTTTAAAAAATACAAATTCAGTGATACTCCTACAAAAAATAAAAAATAAAATCACAATAACTAGGACCGAATTTATTAGATGGTGCATTGTAAAATACAAAATAACGTTAATTCCACTGGTGCTGCTAATTTTGGAGTTGTGCAATACTTTTTGACACCAACTTCAAAAGTACCAGCACCCGTGGAATTAATATCATTTTGAATTTTTCAGTGAACTAATTAAGTCCATCATAGTTTTACTAAAAAAGTTTTATTTCGAAATATTGAGTGTATGACTAGTAATCAAAATCGTAGAAAAGTTCACTTATACCAAAGAAGACAGTACCTATTAGCTAAATTCTCTGCTTATAATTATAATTATTCAAAGCATCGCTGAAGCATACACATTTCAGATTTTACCACTAATGAACTCGCAAACCGAACCTACATTTTTTTAATGTCAAATATTAATGTTGTTGGATATGTTCACATAGCAGACTTCACATATTTCGGACTTCACTATTACTGTAACACAAAAATAATATTTCTTATGTCCAATTCAAATGTTGTTGAATATAATCTCTTTTCTAATTTTGCCGTCTGAAATTTTCCAATTCCAAAAAACTGTTCTCGTTTCAACTTTTGGGGGGAGGGGATGAATTTTGAATTTGTTCAAATCTTTTCTTAAAATAAATATTTCTTACAACAAACTGGTCCGACGTTATTAGTTGGTGCACTGAAAAATAAGAAATAGTATTAATTCTATTGTTACTGTTACTTTACTTCACAAGTACCAGCATTAATAGAATTGATATTAATTCGAATTTTTCGCTGCTTCATCTAATAACGTCGGTACAATTTTTTGTAAAATATATTTATTTCACACTTTTGAGTGTAACATTAGTCACGAAAATTGTTGAACGTTCACTAATACCAAAGAAGATAGTACCTACCTACTTATGGTATTAATGATGTATAATCTTTTCTTGTTATTATCTAGAGATCTCCGGACATCGCTGCGGAAATACGCATAAGTATTTTAGATTTAACCATTTTACCACCGCTCAACTCGAAAACCGTAACTCTAAGGAAAAATACACATATTACCTATTGTCTTTCATGTGGTACCCAACGATTTTCAGTTTTTGAAAGAAATCGGCCCTTCCACATAGTGAAAATACACATATGTGAGATTTTAACATGAATGTAACTCGAAAACCGTAACTGTTTTGAAAAAATGTTCAATTTAAACATTTTCGGATATTGTCCTACCTTTAATTGTTCCGTCCACCCCTTCGGAGGCGGATTTCGGAGGAAAGGAGATTTTGGATTTGAGTTTTTAAGAATATGGGACCACGGGAACCTTCTCCGTTCGGGGTTCGTTGGTCAAAAAATCATCAAATCCGCAGTACGTACGGAGCGCACCTACGAACATAAAAAAGCACCCAGTCGAATTGTATACCTCCTCCGTTTGGGAAGTCAGCCACAAAAGGTTCAGTACGAGGTCTTCTTAGGATTTTCGTAGTATAGGTATATCGCAATTTTTGAGTTTTTTTGTGTTTTTTCAATATCTACGCTTTCTAATTTCGGTGATAAGACCGGATGCTCAAGTTTCGTATATTTGCCTCAATATCTTATAAGCTGTTCGGTTTTGGATAATGAAAATTATTTGAAATACTCATAATGAGCTTTCTCATTTATGTGATATTTTCCATGATGTACGTATATATTGTTTCCATTTTTTATTTTGGCCAAAGAATAACCCGTAGCTCAATATTTTCAGCGGATGTTCGGAACACTAGAAATAGTTTATTTCCATGACATTCACCTTACATGCCTTCTATATAGTAAAAGTTATCTTTCACATTTATATTTAGTTTCAGTTTCAATTATCTTCGATTTTTTTACTACGGGAATCAATTGATTAAGTTCATTGATTTCTCAATCAGATGAGTTGTTTTGGATTAATGATTCTTTGGGTCGGTGGTCTTTGAATTGCCTAAAAATAAGTACGAATTTAATTTTCAACTAATGCCATACCTAAAAAATTAAGATAAACTATTGAAATGATAACAATATTGATGAGATTTAGAGAACTGAAATATATTTTTTTTGTTTTGTCGGAAATATAACTTAATATAGAATAAAATGAACTAAATTTGCGTAAATACTGACTGGGAATTAATGGTTAATATTCTTGATAATTGAATAAAAAATTAAATCGACGTTATGAAACGTATTATGAGCATTGTATTGGAATTGCAGATAACCTATAAACGTCATTTGTTTCCATGATCGAAGCAAACGTTCAATAATCATTTTTGAAAAAACCAAAACCAAGTATATTAGACAAAAAAGAAACTAAGTAGTTAATTCTATTGGAAGTCGTAATTTTGAAACAGTGGAAGAGATGAAGTTACAAATAGAAAGATTCTTGTCGCTAACTTCAAAATTACCAGCACAAAAGAATCACATAAATATTTCGATAAATGATTTGCATTTTTTCAAATTGCCTCCCTTCCAAAAACTAGTGAGATGTTCATGTTATTAAGAAAAGTTTTTAAAATACCTATATAACCTTCTTGAAAATTTTGATATAGCATACTTTTAATGATTTTCTCTACCCTCTTTTGGAGGTAGTTTTGTAAAAATACATGTTGAAATTTCTTGTGAGGCTTTTTTCGATAAAAGCATCTTCGAAATAGTTGTACCTACGTTCCGTTTAATGTACAACACGCGCTATCCTGCATCCATAAAAAGCAAACATACCTAAAATAAATCTGATCAATCTGTTACCTCTATTCTTTTTTTAACTTGCTGGGGAATATAAAGTGAGTGCTGTTTCTAATAGAAGAACTTTGAAAGTATTATTATTTATTATATTCGAATCTACTAAATTAAATAAAGTAATACATCGAAATAATATAAATCAAAGAATGTTGTTATTATCGTTACAATTAACCGATAAATAACGAAATAATTTGACTTTGATTACGTAATTTTGCATAGTTGTTCCACATCTATGGGGCTATATTAAGAATTTGTTTCTCGTTTTATCTTCCATACCCTGTAATAAGGTGAGATAACTATCACATATTATGGAGTAACAATTATGTTCAAAATTTTCAAAACGTAATTCTTGGGCAGAACGTGTTTTTTGTTTATGTCCTTTGTTGATTGCTTGGAAGAGGTTAACCGATTCTGTTGATTTATTCTGTAAACACATTCTTTAGGAGGCGAGGTGGTAACTTATCTCGAGAATTAAATTTCGATAGATACATGAGAACCTGGGTAGTTAATCAATAGCTTTCCTCACAAATTCCACAATGTTGTTGTCTGTGCTATTCTTGTAAAGTTTAAGGAATATTTTCGTCACTTTTGAATCTGTGGAAACATTCAGGGTGTTCAGATTTGTTCAGAGAGAATTATATATTACTGAAGGCACCACAGCCATACCGAATGTTTTCTCAGCTCTTATTTACTCTTTATGCTGCTACATTACTCACAGGGAAAACAGTTTGGAAATAAAAATTATATCTACGCCCGTACAAAAAAGGAGCCGCAGCTCTGATTAAAGTTATAAATTAAGAATATTTCCTACACACTTTTATGACAGCTGCATTACAAAATCGCATTTTAATAATAGTTCTAGTATAAATGTGTGTGTGTACGTCTACTGCATCTACTGCTAGAACAGCATAGCAGCTGTTTCAATTTGAATATTAAATTGGCTCCATTTTTCAAGCGTTGGTCCTCTTATGTGAGACACTTTTAAATTAAATAGTAATGGAGCTTTCTCTGTATCTGTTTGGGGATTGATGCACTTTTTATGATTTCTATTTCAGTGTGTGAGATGTTTATTATCACCGGCTATAGAAAAAATATGGGTGAGTTTATTGCACCCACAATAATATCACGTGTGTCACACACCTTCTAATTCAAGTTGTTGAAGGAGATATGGCATTCAAATTGGCCCTGATTGTTTCAATGTTTTATTTTTTTAATTTAATTTTCTATTTCGGATCATAAGAATTATAGTTTAAAAAACACACACACTCTAATAACAATCCAACAAAATACTCGATTGTATGTGTGACGATAGTTCTAAACTCGTTTAATTGCATTCCTAGTAACCTTGCCAACTCATCCAGTGCATCTTCATTGCATGGAACTCTTCCTGTATCATAAAGTGATGTGACTCAGAATAACATTACTTGATGTACCGTAAAATTAAGTTATGAATAAAACGAATAGTATATACTTAACATCTAATAGTTATAAAATTATTTTATTCTATCATGGTCATCCTAGTTATAATACTAATACCTATACAGTTATTAAATTATTTTATTATCATCGGTCCTTGACAGGAATCGAACATCTACGAGTTGTGAAAATTATGTTATAAGACTCAAGATACCTTCATACAGATTAACCTGAACGAAGCGTGTTAAAAAGTATTGTCACCTACCTTGCATATAAGCATATAATTTTATTAGCTAATTCATATTTAATTTTTTAACCACTAGTCAAAATCCTGGTCCAATTTCTTCATTTTTTATTTCCATATCAAATTTCGCAAAAATAGTTGATAACCATTTTAAAATTGTTCAACATACTTTAGTTTGAAGCATTACTTAATGACTTTTAATATACGTAAATCTATTCATAAGTTATTTCAAGAGAATTGCATACTGTTCAGTTTGCACCATACATATTTTTTCTTTGTTCTTTAAATAAGAATTAAAGCCGCTTAAATCAATAATAATTGTCAAAGAATGACAGGACATTGTGAAAACTCTAACATTTGATTTAAAATTTATCCTTTCTACATTTCTAGATAATATTATAAACTACCTTGCTTTAGTATTATTTGTAACATTCTTGCATTCAAGCATTTGTTACAACCTCTAACTCAAAGTACCGAACTTCGAGTGGCAAGAGGGAACCTTTTATCAGAAACGGCCAATTCAACCCCGTTTTCTCCTTCATCCCACTCGTCGTTTATGCTCCGAGTTATGGCCGGGAAAAGTTTCATTTATTGAAGCGATTCAATTCCTTTCTTTTATGCCTCACAATTTGGCCGTTTGGTAACTCGAGATGGTCTGCGTTTCACCATTCCTAAGGCTACACTTCTTCAAAATTTATATTTCAAACTCGTTCCACAAAATTGTTCGCTACCTTCGTTAGTTGTTGTTTGGATTCAAAATGAGTCTTGTTTAATGCAGAAATATGAGATTATTACCTCCTTCTTGAATTTGAATGCTTTCATTTTATGTAGCACTTGTTAAAGAGTATTTTCTTAATTATATCTGATTATGGACTTGGACTTCCTTCTTAAGATAATCTAAGTATACCCTTCTTATGCTAATACTGTAAGTTATATTTTCACTTTCCAACTATTAATCGTCGAAAAATCATGGCAGTGAGTCAAATTTACTACTAGTCTTAGCAACCCGGAGCCCAAAAATAGTTTTCCAAGACTTCAGTTAGCCATCTTTGTAGGTACTAGTGTCTCCTCTGATATATCTTGTTTTCCTATTATTTATCTAGATACCTACAAACTATCGAGTAGTCCGAATAACATCTCCATTGAACCATCAATGAAAATCTCTTTTCAAGCTGTATTTATTAGATGAAGAATTTAACACGGCGGATATAAGAAATGACAAAGTTACTTGGTGTAATTTTGAAACCAAATATAAGTTTTCCGAAGGCATCGTGGGACTATTTTTCGGGTTCCGAGAAAGATGATTGAAAAAACTTTTATAGAATTGCTTATTAACTCGGAAAAATATCGGCTGATATAGTTCGATGTGTAGGTTGCATGAAAAATTAAATCATCTCTCTCATAAATGTGGTTTAACCTAATAAAGATTCACAAAATCCTATATGATAAATATATCATCCTTGTGTAAAAATGATCGTAAACATTATTTCACGAAGCTTCTGCAATTAAATGCTTGTGCATTGATTGCTTATAAACCATATGTTAACTAAACATAATTTTAATACAAATGTTCGGAACCCTTGAATTATGAGTAGGTTTGTATCATCGCCGCAGCTTAATTCAGGTCATACAATTTATTTTATGTCAAATCGAGCTTCTAAAGCATTTGTAATAAAAAAAATAATTTATAGTGAGAGATGTGTTGAAACTGACAATCGTGATACAACTTTTGCTTCTCAGTAGGTACACGTCAGATTCGCTCTTGGTCACGTGTGGCTGTCACTACACACCCCCTTGGCTCTCTTTAGAGAGTTCAAACATCATTGTACTGCGTTTTACACTGAGAATGCAGTGTGCCGGGGTATAGCCAATGTATTTTACATGGAAAAATGGCTCACATTTTTGCGATTCTTTAACTTCACCTGTAATTTTGAAATTGATTGTTAATTATTACTAATTAGTGAACCTCAGAATGTCTTGAGATAGGACCTGATGATTTGTCAAACCCGGCATAAAAAACGCGCTTACAGAGATGGGCTAGGAAAGGATATAATACATAGCGGATCTATCAAACTTTGTAATTTTGCGAGGATGAAGAAAAGGACCAAAACGAAGTACCTGATAATAATTTAAAAATGCTTTGGCAACCCAACTAGCAATCCACGTCTTGAATTGAACTATGAAGGACTTTGTGCATGCAGCAGTTGCTTTTTTGCCACTGAGTGTCCTGTTGAAAGATCCTGACAGCGTATATGTAATTTGTTAATTGATTGCTTATCCTCTCCAATCCCTCAATAGATGGAGCAACACGTCGCTACGTTAATTCACACAACAACAGATCAGTAATACAATTAGGGATAGGGCTTTGGGGCCTGCAACAGTTGATGACATCGGCCCTGAGGGTGATGGCGCGACATTTCGTTTTTAATGCCCTCTTCGCGTGATCGACGTCAGACCATACACACGCTAATCTGATTCGTAATCAGCTATCATTGGCGCTGTTATCGAAGTCCTCGCACAGTAAGCTTGTGAAAAGCGTATGCAAGATACCAATCTTATGAGGGCTAATGATTGCTTTTAGTACAATGGAGACTTTGAGGTTAATACACACTTGTGAAGCCACCAAGAAATACGTACTAGTGGGTGATCCAATGCAATCCATAAGTATCATATAATCTGAGGTAGATTATGTTATGTATATATTCAGTCACATCTAGAAAAACTTGAAATATTTTAAGATTTCTTAAAACCTATGACAAATCAACTGCATGTTATATATATAAAAAAGTCATGAATTTTTCCTGGGTCCGCTTAAATTATCTAATCGTGAAGTTTATTGTTCCAAAGGCAAAGTGAAATGAAAATACGCTTTCCCTGGATTATAACTTGGTGGAGATAACAACTTTATAAATGTAGAAATATGAATGCAGAGTTCATAATTTTTACCAGGAATAAACAGTGGCCAAAGATTTATAACTACTTAATTTATTTATTTAGCTAACCTTAGTCACTGGTCAGAGACAACTGTAGGAAAATCAATGTATTTTGACAAGTAGAAACTATCGGGCGATCAAAAAAGCTTTTTCGAAATGTGCCATGGATTATGGGAACGTTTTGTTACTCGAATCACCTGAAACTTCATAGTATTGAAACATGAGAAGCAGAAATATTTTATCATCACTGAAAGAAATTCACATGTCTGAGCTAGTATCATCATAACAATTAAACCAAATGTCTAAATGTCTACTAACATTTGGAAATGATTGAAGTCAATTGTTAAATTCCTTACTGTTCTTCAGTTTTTATTTCCTATCGTTTGAATAATTTGGAAAGTTAAAAGTCTAGCTTGGCGGCGGTTGGAAAATATATGTTTGTTAGCATAACTTTTAAGATTTGTTAATAAAAAAAAGAATGGTGTTCTTATGACTTACGACTTTTAGTTGGAATTTTCGATTTGGAAGTAACTTTACACAATCCTAAATAGTATATAATCATCATTAAATTCTATTAAAACTAACATCCTTCAAAATTAGCAAAAATATGCGTGAAAATAGTGAATATAAGTTCGCGAAAAAGGTTAAACGAATTGACGATTAACTTGTGAAAAATATTCAACTTTCAAGTGCTGTTAATAACTCGCAGCGTTGGCAACATTTTAGCTTTCGCAGCATTAAATTATTTTATTCATTGCATTCCCAAGAATATTTACTTTAGAAAAAAAAAATAACCACAATATCTTCTGAAATCACTGAATTCAAATTTTGGAAAGCCTGAAGACAAAGTTTGTCACCTTCGTCTTCAAAAGTTGCCATAATATCGTATATTTGCTCGAATGCAAGTAAGTATATGTAAAAAAATATATTCTTAGTAAAATTTAAACATGAAAGTAGACAAGACACTTAAAATATGACAACTTGGTTTATGCTTTCGTTATCGATTATTTAAAAAAATGATCAATATCGCAAACGTTATTTTGTCAGTTTTGGCAATATTCGTTTAACCTTAAGTACTCTTTCGCGAAGTTATATTTACTATTTTTGATAATTTTGGAGGATGTTAGTGTTTAATAGAATGTAAGAATAATTTCCTATACACTATTTGGGATTGAAAAGATACTCCCAAATCAACAATTCCAGCTAAATGTCGTGAGTCCTAAGAACAGCATATTTTTCCTTTTTTGATAACAAATCATTAAAAACAGCGTCTTCCGCCTCAATTTTATTGAAGGTTGTGATAACATGCATCTATTTTTCAAACATTTGATTTTTTAGGCTTTTGTAGTAGCCACTAAGCGCTACTGTTACCGGAAATACTAAAGCAGGTAATATATTATTTGGACTATCTTGGAATGTCTTCACTGCTAAGAAATTAGAGTATGCACAACAATGCACAATATCACACAATACACAGCAAAGTTATAATGACAGCGACGTAAAAGAATAGATTTTGACAAGATTATGAAAAAATCATAGTTTTAATCAACATACACATTTAAATAGTGCAGTTACTTATAAGAACGATATTTTAACTGGTCGTTCGAGCACCCCATCTTACTCCAGCAAAGACTTGTTCTCATTTTTAGTAGCCTACTGCAAATAATTTTTTTTGGTCTCTTGACATTTTCATATCCTACACATTAATATGCCTGTAGAAAGGTTAAGATAAACCATCCAAATCATTCTTCCTTAAATAAAATGACTCCCGCCTTTCTTACAGTTTTCTTTCTAGATTCATTTTTTTAATTTTGTTTACAGTTCTTTGAAAATGGAAAGATAATTGGCAATCAACGTGATTGAAATTAAGGAAGCAAAGAGAGACAGTTCTCATTAAAAAACTTGATTGCTCTTCTCATGGATGTTTATTGATAAAAATTCAATCAGTCCAAGTATTTTTTCCTGACAGCACACAGATAATAGAATCTTCCCTAATGTTTTTACTCTTTCTTTGATGTTCTCCATTTCCCAAGCAGTTATCTTGCTTATAATTACCTCTGCTTTCTCTCATTTTTTCTGATAAGAAAAAATGGCAGACTAATTAGGAAAGCCTTGAGGTCATCTTAATTTAGATAAATCCTGCAGATAGGATTTAATTTCCGAAAATGTCATCTAAATGCCGACCAGGAAATTCTTAGTCAGATATTACGCTGTTATGATAATTCTAATTTCTTAAAATGTCGTGAGGCTTAAAGATGAATCTTTAGTATTAAAGACCTTTCAAAATTTTTCATATCAAATCAAAGTAGTTGATTCACAAAACTCATCAATGTTCACTAAAATACTGCTAATAATAAGACTAATAAAAAAGACCGAGCAGTACAATAAAAGCCACTATTTAACTAATATGAATACAAGTCCGTAATATTATTTAAATTTATATAAAATTTTTGAAAAACGAATGTACCAGAAAATAGATATAACAACCACATATATAGATAATTAGCTGATTCTAAATCATTCAATTTTCACGATTTGACAACTTTTGAAATTTCAACATATCATTTCAATTCCGACGTAATGTTACAGGTTAATTAAATAGACTAATGAAAGTATTTTAGTTATTGTCTATCAGAATAGTTCTCTAGTCTTTTAATATTAAGCGAGTGAAGTAAACACATAAATAAAAGAAAAAATATAGCCTTTCTGTACAGAAGATCAAAACGTTTTGAAAATTCTTTTACAAATTATCCAAAGAACTCGTCTCTCTGAGAACTTTGTTTCATCTTCAAAGAAAAGTCACAGTCATCTGTGTTGCTTTGCTCGCTTCACTTGACCAACAACAATTAGAAAATAACTGGCAGTAGCTCACGCTGTTATGGCAAAAGGTCCGGCTGTGTTCACGTCTCATCTGAGAAAATCGAAACGATGCGCAGAGCCTAATAACGTGAAAAGAAGTACCTAACATAAATAGACCAAAACAAAATTACTCTGTCGTTCTCGACGATCGTCTTAATGAAGAAGTAACACGGTATACGTTTGTTGGGCCTTCTCGAGAGGGACAGAAATATTTCTTCTTCTCATATCATGGCATCGTTTTCTATTGACGTCTCTAGCTAGGGCTGGCCTCCTCGCACGTATATTATCCAAAGAGGGTCTGGAGATGGGTGGATGAATGGCTGTCATTCCGGTTGAGGGTGTGTAATTACGGTCTAAGCGGTCTGAAGGGCCAGAGCAGTAGGGATATTTGCAATGATAGCAGCTAATAATTCAACTGTATGCCTACCGGTGGTGTCATCTCACAGAAGATCTAATCCATTGAGCTGTCAGGTTTGTCAATGAATCATAAAAAAACTAGAGTCTATCAGAAAAAAAAACAGTGAGTTGATATGATATTGAACACTAGCAAATTGTGCAAGTGGAAAATTTGCAGATTACCTATCGTAGCCAGTTGTTATATCTACTAATATAAATATATTTTAAAACAATGAATAAAATCTATTCTTAAGGAGTAAATTTCAAATCAACTCCAAAATTCAACTCCAACTACTTGACTACTAGAGATTTTCTTCGTCACCTTAGAT
This sequence comes from Crioceris asparagi, assembly GCA_958507055.1. Classification (NCBI taxonomy): domain Eukaryota; kingdom Metazoa; phylum Arthropoda; class Insecta; order Coleoptera; family Chrysomelidae; genus Crioceris; species Crioceris asparagi. Next base: position 19,594,994 of record OY293829.1, on the reverse strand, counting down.
TGTCAAATTATCCAATTGAGACTTTTTGAGCGAGATGAGATGTGAGCGTTTCATTGAGTATTGTCTTCTTTGATGTATTCTATACATATCTTCTATACATCTATAAATACATATCATAAATTAAAGTTCTTCGCCGCGCTGAGTTTGTCTTGGTTCAAGCTAATCTCAGGAATTACAGGACTTATTTTTATACGGTTTCACCTATAGAAAGAAAGATTATCTAGGAAGGTAATAGGCTATAATTCATGATCGTTTTGCGAACATACACTATGGGCATGATGATATTTGTGATTTCAGTCGGAATAAATCATCCCATCTGAGAGCGTTCATGGCGTACGCTGCGTAAATAGATACACAAAACTAATGATGCTGGATTAGTTTCTCTTAGAAAGTTGTAAAGCAAAATCCGGCAACAGCATATATTTATTAAGGTTGACTCACAATAACCGTTTTAGTTTTCTAGAGAACTGTTCCGAATTCATACGAGTAGCAATAATCCTAATCTGATAATTTTGATTGGAAAAGATAATTCATCTAGTTAGTAGTGTCCAGAATGTTCTGGAAATTGTAGAACAAGTGTTTATTGTCACCTCGCGAGAGTAGATTTTATAAATATAGAAATTTATCTACCAAATCAAGAGTATTATGAAAAAAAAAATGTTATTATACATATGAATGAATTCGTCATTGAATAGAATTTCTAGAATTCCCATTTCGCTGGAAAAAGTCGGACTTTTCATCACAAAATAATGTCGATATATTGAAAATGAAAAACAAAGATGAAATATTTTCAATTTTGTTATCTGCATTAAATAATAGGCTTTGTTTTGGCAGGAATAACAAATAAATTTATTAAATGTAACAAAAAGAGAGCTCAACAAATTCACGGAAATAATTCAATGTGACGCGAAATAAATAATGGTGACAATTTTGAATATTAATTTATAATAATGATACTGAATGTTGAAAATTCATTAAACTAATGGAAAAATTAATAATCGACAAAATGCTTTCACATAGTTTCAATAGTTATTTCTAAGATTTGATAAATTAAAATATGAATATCAATTTTTGTCCTATCTCTATCATTAAATAGTGGGACACATACCAATTTTCTATTGATTTTTATGTGTCAGGCAAAGCCTGTAAAATACTCGAGTATTTAAAACGAAATAATTACAATATTTCTCCGAGATAAAATAATCCTGAGGACATATTGTGCAGATCAAAGAGCGTCCGCAAACTTCTGTCTCAATATGGCAATGGTATTTGAGAGCTTTTTGCTTATATTATTAGAACTATTTGAGCGAAGAACTTTCGTCGTACATTCATTCCAATATTTTAAATATTCGCTCATTTTAGGGCACACGCCGGCAGGCAGAACCCAACAAATGGATATAATTACGTCGGCAGTGGCTCCGAAATTAGCTTTTGGGACTTTTAAACGTGATTTGTTTCAACGCAACCTGCTAACAGCTCTCGTGCTCTGTTTGCTTGTAGACGAAACGACCAAAATGGAGATATGATGAGAACAGCGACTGTGTTCACAATTGTTCTGCTCCCTGATCTAGGTTCGTTTTCTTGAATCTTCCTCATAAACGTATAATATATAACATTAGTTTTAAATATTTTATTCACTGATGAGGGTGAAACTTTTTTTTAGTAGGAAGTTGATATATAAACTTTAATCTAAACTAGATGATATTTCGACCAATGTCCCGATAAACGGCAGTATCGCCTACAAATGAACAAAGGATATGTATCATTGCTACATAAGAATTTATCATTTAACCTTCAAAAGGTCTTCAATATTCGCCTTAGTAAATATCGTATTGTTAATGGTGCTCAACTCAAAAATTTAATTGAAATATTCTTTTCAGAATTTCCGTATGTAAAAATCATCCATATTTACATTGTTGTTCGCAAAAATATTTGTACCTACTTTTTAATTCTAAAGAAAAAATTAAAATTCAATGATGTCATATCTCTTTCATGACATACCATTTACATAGGTACTTTTCAGCTGTATGATGGTTTGTTTTGGATGTATTTAACCTCGTTTCTCATAGTAAAGCATTGATTTGAATGATTTTTTGAAATGTTTCCAAATTTTCCGGGTTTGATCAAGCTTATGCCATCGAAAAAGCCCTTCGAATGCCAGATTTAAAAAAATCCTACTTTTGTTAATCTTAAAATCACATAACTAAAAAAATCTTGATAAACTTTTCGGTTCTTAATAACGGCTTTGAGAAGATAAGAAAATATCACATATTTGGAAAAACGTGTTTATAATTCGAAATATTGGTACGAAAATGTTGTTTAATAAATATAAAGGCAATGAATATAAAGTTATTGCTTTCGCAATAATGCATTGATTTATGAGTTAACGACCCTTCTGTATTATCACGACTTTTGTATGACATTCTGGTACAGTCCACTAGAGTTTCGCGAAATATCCATGCGGCCGAGGCCGGTCGAGATAATAATCCTGCTGTACGTCAACTAGGAAACAGGAGCGATAGTTCGAGTCCTCGTGGTGTACCTACGTTTTCTTTTTTATCGAAATTACTTTTTCATCTCTTTTTCATGTTCTAGAGTATCTAGTAAGATTATTTATTCTTGTAGGTAACAGAATTATTAAGAAAATATAAATTTGCTATTTGAACAGTTACTTTATTGATGCAATGTTTGAAAACGACTTATTTATGAGTTAGGAAGCACGAGCACTATATATTATGAAATAAACTTAGGACCGACATCACTAGATGTTGCACTAAAAACCATTAAATGACATCAACATCATATAAAGATTTTGAAGTTAGAGCCTAGTACTGGGTCCTAGTACTTCCATACAGCCAATCAGAAAAAGACATTGTATGATAAATCTGAAGTTTATTTGTCTGTCTGTCCGTCTGTCACAGCCTATTTGTTAATCTACAAAACAAAGAAATATAAAATTTGGCACTGATACAGAGATAGGCGACCGCAACATGTACAGATAGACTGATTATATTAACGAATTAGAAAAGGCTCGTTTTGAGTAATTTAGGTATTTTTGTTTTTATTTTTCTAAAAGGAACGGCTTAGAAGATATTAAGGAAAATATGCGAAAGTTGATCATTCTCCCCCAATATCTTCCAGATTACTGAGCATGGAATTTTGACAAAATGCAGTCTGACATACCCATCTTTTAATTTTTTTATGATATACTAGAAACTATAATTAGTCACACATGTAATGGTATAACTAAAAATCTTCAAATATTAACTAATATGCTCCCAAAATACAGTATCTGGAACGTGAAGACATGTTAAAATTTTTACTTAGGAATATCGGCCCCATTGCATGTTCTCACTTTCAAATTGTCAAACGACAAGAACTGAGCAGCTCTATTTACGAAGTTGAAGGAATAGCTGTTTTCCATGGGCTAATCCCGAACACATTCAGAACGTTTACGCATGCGGACTCTAAATTTAGCGGTTTATGGTGCCTAGAATACTTTATCCCGGATATATCCCATGTTCGTGGAGCACATCTATTTGCTTTCGAACTAGTTCGGAATGCGTTCGACAGATCCTTGGATCGGAGATGGGATATCTGATCGCGAAGGCGGATTTATAATAACCTAGACTTATTCTGATCATATCCGGAATGCGTTCGGGATTTTCTCCTTGAAAACAGCTATTAACATCTGGACAAATAAAAAAGACTTCCAAAGTCCCAAGTTTTTTTTGTTGTTTTTCATCAGTTCTTTTTTTAAAAAAGCAGTCCTTTGATCAGATTATGCTCTGACTGGGAAAATGTTTCACATTTTATTCGCCGGGAAAAAGTGAGTATTTTCTGGCTATAGGTATATACCCACACATAAGTAAAGCGATTTAGCTGGCAGCAATTATTGTGTCGGTACTTTTGCTGCTTCTACTAACTCCGGTGAACACAGAGAACCCTCGAAATCAGACATTTTCTACAAACGAACAACGACTAAGTTCGCAATTCTTAAATAAAATCACAGAATTAAATTGACAGATATTTACCTTAGTAACGCAGGTCTAATAATTGTCTCTAGTAGGTACCTACCAGTTTAAAACTTCAACTTTCACTTTGTTAATTTTCTGACTTTAATATATGTATTGTAATATTTTTTCAATGTTGCATCATCTTCTTCCGTAATAGAAAAAAGATAGTGTACTACAACGGGAATAATATTAGATTGTAGCTAAAATCTAATACTTTTTCGCTTGTATAAAAAATGACTATTTACAAAGATAGAAACCACATTATCATTATCAGTTGGTGCACTCAAAAGTACAAAATTATATTAATTGGTGCTGGTACTTTTGAAGTTGTGCAATTATAGTTAGATTTGAAACTTTTGGCACCAACTTTACAAGTACCAGCATCAATATAATTAATTTTATTTTGCACTTTTCAGTGCACCAAATGATAACGTCGGTTCAATTATTTGTAAAAAATATTTATTTCACAATACATTTCTCACGAGAATCGTTGAACCTTCACCATTATCCATGTATGCTTTGCTTGTTGTATTTGCTATTATTAATAAATCTAAGAACATCGTCGCGGAAATACGCATATTATAAACTTTAGGTACCAAACTTTTAACTCGAAAACCGTAACCCTATGGAAAAAATGTTCAATATAAATGTTGCTCCAAATAATGTGGTCATTAATTTTCCATTCTCAGATTTTCAATTTTCGAAAGAAATTGCCTCTTCCACATAGCAAAAATACACATAGTTCAAATTTTAAAATCGCGGAAACTCGAAAACCGTAGCTCTTTTAAAAACGTTTCCCGATATTTTGGTATCTTTAATTCTGCCATCTCAGATTTTCGATTTTTGAGAAAATTTGCCGGTTTTGCGGTTTTCGGAGGGAAGGAGATTTCGAATTTGCATTTTTATGAATATGGGACCATTTCTCAAGTCTCCTCTTTCAAATAAATCAAAAATCAGAAAACGTTTACTATATAAACAGCTCGCACGAACAAAAAGTAAATATTTTTTACAAAAAATTGGACCGACATTATTAGTTGGTGCACTGAAAAATACAGAATAACAATAATTCTATTGGTGCTGTTACTTTTGAAGTTGTGCAGTTGCAGTTAGATTGATAACCTTTGGCACCAACTTCACAAGTACCAGCACCAATAAAATTATTATTATTTTGTATTTTTCAGTGCACCAGCTAATAACGTCGGTTCAATTTTTGTCAAAATATTCATTTTACATTTTTGAGTGTAACAGTAGTCAAGAAAATCGTTGAACGTTCACTAATACCAATGAAGGAAGTACTTATCATAATATCCACGTACATTTTTTGCTTTTAGTTGTTATTAAAACATCAATTCGGAAAGTCGCATAAGTATTTTACATGTTACCATTTTACCACCGCTGTAACTCGAAACCCGTAACTCTAAGGAAAAATGTTTATTATAAATATTGCTGCAAATAATTAGATCTTCCATGTAGTACCCACAGATTTTCAATTTTCAAAAGAAATCACCCTATCCACATAGCAAAAATACCCATATTTGAGAATTTAATATGCCTCTATCTCGAAAACTGCAAGTGTTTTGAAAAAATGTTCAAATTATACGTTTCCGGATATTGTCCTATCTTTAATTATGCCACCTCAGATTTTCAATTTTCGAGAAAATTTGCCCCCTCCACCCCCTTTGGGGGAATGAGATTTCGGATTTGCGTTTTTATGAATATGAGACCAGTTTCAAGTCTCCTCTTTCAAATGAACTCATTATCTCAAAATCGGAGTACGTTTACTATATACAACGGCGCACAAACCAAAACAAGCACACAGTCGAATTGCATACATCCTCCGTTCGGGGTTCGTCAGTCAAAAATTCTGACAGTCGAATTGTAGGTATACAACTACGTGCATACATATACACATAAATACCCGTATAAAAATTGTATATTTGTTTTTCTCTGGATTGATTTTTAAATAAATACTTTTTAATAAAGCTGTATATTCTCATTGAACAAAATTCCAAGTAGGTATTGGTAAATATGAGTTATTTTGAAATTTTTAAATCACGTCCTAATAAAACATTGTATTTTTCTCTTTTAATGCTTTTTAGGTAACATTTTTTTACACAACTACTTTATTATGAATGTATTTCAAAAAAGGTTTATAATTTTTTCGAAGGCGGACTTACCTTAATCTCTATTTCATAGTTAGGCAAATTATACCTACCCTTGTGTTTTAGTATTACCTTGCCCAATATATTTTATTGTTTCAAGTTTCGTTTAACTAATTTGGACTAGACAAAGAGACTGGCTTATAAGAAAATAAATCAAAATGTAGATGAAAATAGTACTTTTAATTTAATTTAATTTTACGAAATAGTTACCACATTAAAATTCTAGTAGTTTTAGTTTCGTCTTGGATGACTCTCTCATCAATCTGAGCGCAATTTTGTCATATCGAAATTCTTCGTCATGGGTAAAAATTTTTTTTTGCGGCTTATTTGTAATCATAGCTTCTATAATGAGAAAAAAATACTCACACAACAGAAAGCACCCAGAACTTTTGTTAATAAAACTTTAAAAAAATATAAAAAGTATACAATAGTAGTCAAAAATTCAAAGATTGAGAGAGAGAACTTTGTTTTATTGTTTTCTCCTTTGGGACAAAGAAGAGCGTCAGGACCAAAGTAAACCACATTTACGGTACCTAGAAACTCTATGAATCAATAAAATATAGTTTTAACTGCATTTAAATTTTGGTCCATTTTGATTTAAGATAATTTCTTGAAATCCATTGAAACCTTAAAATGTGAATAAATGTCATAATTGTTATAGTTGGAGATACCAGAAGGTTTTGAAAATTTAAATAAATCATTAAATCATCTCTTTAACATTTCATCGAATCTTTTTATTCCACTTTTTACTTTAATGACTATCACAACATATACTGACGTACCTTACCCATTAAATAACATTAATAATCAAGGCACACATACCTTTAGATCATAACCAAGATCTTTTCACGTTATCGTGTCCATCATGACTCAACTACAACACCCTAATGAATAATATCAATATAACCCAATGATCTCATCGATCCTATAAACCTCTTACCGCTCTCAAATTAGCCTCTACCGCGATATGCTCGTATACATATATACCGTCGTAGTCGTTGGCAGTGGTAGTCAGGATTCAGGAACTTAAAAGCCAGTTAAGTGGAGAGAACACGTGTTTAGTAGGTGTATTATATAGTCTTCTTTCTATTCGTAGTTCGTGGACCGGCACCCTTCCAGCTAGCTTGAAGAGCCCACGTATTAGCATAAACAACAAGTAATGCGCGGGGCTGATCTGGAAAGATTAGGCGCTTTTCTTAATGACTGTTATTAAGATGCATTAAAATCTTGCGGATGATATTTTAATTGGCGCCAGGCAGTGGTGGAGGCACTCTAAAGTAACTAGTGCTCAGGGACATTTCTATTCTAAAATTAATAGAATATGTATTTGGTAACCCTATCATATTTTGTGAAATTCAAGTGCGACTTGGACTCATACGGAGATGGTTTCACACTTGGGATGCTTGTTTAGATTTTCCTATAATCTATGAGAGCCAAGATGAGAGCGCATATTGCGAATGTTTCCAAAATTTTAAGCTCAACAGTCTGGAAGGTATGGACATGCGAGCTCAAACTTTGTATATTTTTTTAATATCTTCGTACATATGTATTCCAAATTTTTTTTTGTTATCATCCTGTTTCAACCACGCCGGGTTATTAGCATAGGACAGTTACACTATTTGCAATATGTTATATTTGTCTTATAAGGCCTGTTTTGTGCAGGTAGTTTATCAATTTTACAATGTCAAATGATCCATTTAGAATTTCTTTCAGTGTTGAGGGTATGGTATGTTGTTTTCTTTCTTGATTGTATATGGGGCACTCCACTAGTAGATGGTGAACTGATATTGTCACATCTCACACATTGCACACAGGTGTCGGTTCTTTCTTGAAGAGGTAGTTGTGGGTGATCCGAAAGTGTCCAATTCTAAGTCTTGTAATTATAACCTCATATCTTCTCTTGGGGGTAGATTTTTCCATTTCTGTACTAATGGTTTAATGGCTTTGAGCTTGTTATTTGAAATGTCCCATTTGCTCTGCCATTTACCAATAATCTTAGTCCTGAATAGAGATTTTAGGTCAGACTGCACTGGAGTTGTTATGGTTGAAGTGATTGGGTGGTTTGTTGCTTCTTTTGCCCTCATATCTGCATTCTTGTTTCCTTTCACGCCACAGTGGGATGGTACCCATAGGAAAAGAATAGATAGATGGTTTTCCTGGGATTTGAGGAGTTCAGTTTTTTTAAATGTTTTTCTCTCAGTTGCAAAGGCAGCCCCAACTCCTGTTTCTGCTTTTGATGCATCTGTGTAAATATGTACGCAATTTTTGTATTGTTCTAGCTTCAGTAGGAATTCTATTTTAGAGTAGGATGGGTTTGTGTCTTGTTTTTTGCTTACGGTAAGGCTTGTGTCACATCTTGTTTTGTTAATTGTCCAAGGTGGAGGGATATTTACTTCCTTCGTATAGGTATTTGGCATTCTCATACCGAGGTCACTTAGATATTTCCTGACTCGAATATAGAAAGGTGGGTCCAGACTCTTCTTTGAGGTAAAGATGGATTCAAATCTATCAGCGAATGTGTTCCTATAAACTGGAATTGTGGGAACGGAAGATATTTTCGAGGCATATGTGAGTCTGATATATTCTCTTCTGGATTTTGGTGGTAGCTCCCCAGATTCGCAATATATACTCTGGATAGGGCTTGTATGGTGTGCTCCCAGAGCTATTCTTATGGCTGAGTTGTGAATAGTGTCTAGCTCTTTTAGTATCGAAGGTTTTGCCGAGTTGAATGCTACTGCTCCATACTCAAGCTTCGAACGGATCAAGGTTCTATAAAGGGTTAAGAGGGTTGCGCTATCGGTGCCCCAGTGGTTATGAGATACCGTTTTCATTAGATTGAGTCCATTTTGGGAGGTTAAGCGAAGATATTGAATATGGTCTTTCCATGTTAGCCCTTGATGAGATGTCATGCTCAGAAATGATATTCTCCCAACATAGTCGACCGGAGTGTTATGAAGGTGGAGTGTTGGTGGTAATTCATTCCTCTTGGGATTTTTGGAAAATAGGATTTTAGATGTAGAAAACTCAAGGCCGGTTGAACTTGACCATCTCTCTAAACCTTGGATAGCATCTTGAATCTGTTTATGCATGGCGGATTTGTTTTTTCCTCTGGTAAGAATAACTAGGTCGTATTGTGTATCGTAGGCCCTGGTTATGTCGAAAAATACAGACAAGCAAACCTGATCACAGGAGAATGCTTCATGTATCTTAGCTTCTATGTCCACTATGTTGTCTGTTGTAGAGCGATCATTTCTGAATCCACTTTGTATTGGCGTAATCAGGTTGTTTTTCTCGAGGAACCACATATGTCTATTGCTAACAATTTTCTCTAATAGTTTGCACATGACGCAGGTCAAAGAAATTGGCCTGTAAGATTCAGGATTTGATTTACTTTTGCCGTGTTTCAGTATGGGTACGATGATTGAGTCATACCAGTCTAGTGGAAATAACTGTTTTGTCCAGATAATGTTATAAGTACTTAGGAGATATTCTTTACCTTCTAAAGGGAGGTTCTTGAGGAATATAACGGCGATGTTATCTGGACCTGGGCTGGCGTTTTCCATAAGACCCAGTGATTCCTCTAGTTCATCCATTGTAATGTTAAGATTTAGGTAGGAGTTAGTGTCAGTCTCAAGGTTCACTTCGGGGTTATTCTAGGTGTCCGGGGTGTCTTGTTGAGGAGGAGTGTTTCATCGCTGGAGTTACTCTGATACATGTCAGCTAGAATAGTGGCAATTTCATATGGTGTGCTATAAGAGCACTAACTTCCAGCAATAAATTAGCTACAAATACAGGTGGGGTTAATATTAAAAAAAAAGTTCAATGGTTTCATTGTTATCTTACATTTTAAAACAGCAGTAACTCGATTTTTTCAAAATGGTTCGAGCAATAAAATCGAGATCTTAGCAACTAATTAGCAACAAATTCTCATGATGGTTTCGATTGTTTCTGCTAACTAGTCACTGCTAGCTTAACAGAGATGTATTTAACTCCCGACACAAATAAAGTGGTGTTATAAGTTTGAAATGTATATCTCTATGGCTACCTGTGGCATCGCAGCTAGCAAATGGTAGTATCGATTTTGATTTATTTATTGTTTGGAAGATAAATTTATCAAGAGTGTTCTTAAACAGTTTTTCTAGGTTTAACTTATGTATCTGCCTATCTGTCAGGTTTTTTGGTCTAACATATTATTCCGTGTTCTTACCTATTTCTAACTTTATCTCTTGTGGTAATAATCAACATCGTTACCTTCGTGGCTTTATCTGTTATCTCAAAATATGTCATTGTGCTAGTAAACCTATGTAGATGTTAAATCAGACTCAGACAAAATGACGGATGGGCTATTAGAAATAAGATCTTTTAAGATTTTCGTTTTTTCATCGTATTTACAGAATTCTTAAAACTAACAATGTTCTCCTGAATATAAATACAATTGCATTCAATTAATTATAAATTAAATCCATTCATGAATATTGGAAAATCTCAGTTACTGAATTGTTGTTTCAGATTCAAATGAAAATTGAATCCCGTGAGTAGGTAATCAACCAGTCATTTGTGGCTAACTGAAAATCTACCTCAGTCTTCATTTCCTTTTTTACTATGAAATACTTTCATAAGCGCCCAACACGACATGTTTTCTAAGATTAAGCCGCTTTCCATTTATTTTGCTGTTTTAATCCCAAATTTTAGTAGAACCTGTCTCTCCTGATATTAACTAATCTTTAGATAGAACATAAAATCATATATCGGTGGTTTATATTACTTTTTTCACTAAAAAGTAAGGAACATCATTCATCAGTGTTCAAACTTCTTTAAGACAAACAGTATGAGCATAATTCTCGAATGGATTCCTTATTTCGTTATTTCCTTTGAATTCATTCTTCGGATTGAGAGCTTGCCTATAGAGTATTGAAATGTATCAGTGTCTCATTAAGAAATAATTGGTTTGGCCAAACATATTTTAAATCTTAAATAAATATGAAAAACAACGTTCTAATAGCCAATTAGTGTGGAGAAGAAACCAATCAAACGTTTTTATCAGTGGTTGTATTATAAGCTCGTTTAAACATGGTACAATTTATAATCGTATATTTGGACAGGCAGTTTTTGTTGACTCTACTCCATTAACTAAAGTTTATCTTATTTGTGCTCAACTTTCTTGACGTCAAATACTTTTATATATACGACTTCTGCATGCTCTCATCGTTTCGAATTTTCCAACATCAAAGATGTGAAGCTTATAATCTTGGTAGAAATAAATTTCCACATATATATGCATATGCTTACCTAATGGTACAATAACATACAGCTAGAGCAGAAGTTGCATATTTGATTGTGTATATTAAAATTGGAATAACTTCACAAAATCAGTTCAATCAATTCAATGCTGAAGCAGAATCTCGTTCAAAATTAGATTTTATCCATTCTTTGAGCCTCTTTTCTAAAACAAAAGCGCGTTAGATGTATAAATTGAAATATATCTTGCATGTAAGTTTTGAAATGTATTTTATGAAAATACTAAATTTGAAAATAAAATACACAAAAACAGATTATTATACTTATCAAAGATTTTCAACTATCAGCTAAATCAACTTTATAAACACTTCTGCTGATTCTGAATATTCTTATTTTTGATAAGGAATACAATAATGTAAGTGAATGGAAAAATAATAATATTGGAACAATTTTCCGTACGGCATGTCCTTATATCTCAGGAAATGTCAACTCAACTTTTTTCTCTCTATTTCGTTGAATCGTGACTTTTGTACAAGCAACTGAATTGAAATTGAATGAAAGATATTTGCTATAGAAGTGATGTTTATAAGAGAGCTGTGATTGTTTTTGTTCTTCAAATTGAATTACTGTCTCAATTGTATCGATTTGTAAAAACAGGCATAGTATATTTTTCGTTGGTAACTTTGAGTACTTAATAGAATTACTAATTATTTTCTCTTGGTGAACAATTCCTGTCTGCAATTTCCAGCCCAATAATTTCGCTTAACCAAGTTTGATTTTGTTAACAATCAATGATATTATTCGTCTTCTTCTTGGTTCTTTGAATGTTAGGATAAACTTGATATATCGAAAAAGACAAGAACAGTTAACATAATAAAAGCACAAGAACTGGAGTTTCCATATGGTGAACGTGGGAAAGCTTGAACGGATTTCTAAGTTAACCTGAAATATAATTTGTCAACATATTGAATTTTGCAGCAGATACATCAGGTCTTTTTGGAGAGACGTAGGTACATCATAGACATATTTGTTTGAATTTGTAATTGTTTATGTTGAGCCGTAGACTACAGTGAGGTAGATTGGTCACTAATTAATTAACTGTGCCTATAACTGATTAGCTATATCTGAAAAGTGATTATTACGAAGGATGCTTCACCTATCGTGAAGGCACACAAATAATAATGGATGACTAGACCGATCCAGAGGTGCGAGAAGAAGATATCTTGGCTAAAAACATTAGAAATTGAACAAACCTGTTATCACACAAAAACCGCTTGCCAATGTTGTGGCAAATCTACTGTAGCTAATGAAGCACCTACCTTGAGAAGAATATAAAATTAATATGGAAAAAGAAGGTGGATGTACGGTATAACAGATCTCAATTAGTAATTAGATCTTTTACTCTATATAAGAACCCCCTTTTTGACAGAAACGGATACAATTATTTCTAAAAACGTTAAAATTAAAAAAAACACTGAGGCTTAAGGTGGCTTAAATGGTTAATATCAAATAGCAAAAAATCGTAAATAAATCGGCTGAAGGAAATTCACATAAAATATTTTCAAGTTTTTAAAATGGCCGCTAGGTAGCGTTATTACCATGGTATAGTTTTTTCTTAAAAATTAAATACATTAAAATATTGTTAATGTTTTCCGTATTTTTGTTTATAGGGGCGAGGGGTGCTGGGGAAACAGTACTTTCTTAAACCGCAGTAAACTCCTAGACACGTCATCCAAATTTCAAAGATAAATCGACACTTCAAAAATAACGTCGGATGTGTTCGCAAGTTCACACCTTTAGTCCTAGAGGTCTTAAAGTCAATATAAATAGCTACATTTTAGCACAAACCGCGAGACACAGCATTACGCGTTTTTGAGTTATTGCAAAATTCATATTTTTGTTGTGTTAAGAGAGTAATAATCATTATCACTAACTATTTAAAAATATCTGTTACTTATTGCTTATTCAGTGAGTGTAAACAGAGTAAAAAAATAACATAACTATTCCTTTAGGTACTTTAGGTTTTTTCTTAAAAATTAAATACATTAAAATATTGTTAATGTTTTCCGTATTTTTGTTTATAGGGGCGAGGGGTGCTGGGGAAACAGTACTTTCTTAAACCGCAGTAATCTCCTAGACACGTCATCCAAATTTCAAAGATAAATCGACACTTCAAAAATAACGTCGGAGGTGTTCGCAAGTTCACACCTTTAGTCCTAGAGGTCTTAAAGTCAATATAAATAGCTACATTTTAGCACAAACCGCGAGACACAGCATTACGCGTTTTTGAGTTATTGCAAAATTCATATTTTTGTTGTGTTAAGAGAGTAATAATCATTATCACTAACTATTTATAAATATCTGTTACTTATTGCTTATTCAGTGAGTGTACACAGAGTAAAAAAATAACATAACTATTCCTTTAGGTACTTTAATCATAACATCCCTAAAAATTTTGATAATTGCGCAATTTTAATTTGACAATATAACATTGGATTATCTCTATTCGTTCTTAAATTAGCGTAAGATAATTCTTGATAAAAAAATAATTGGGGCCATAGAAACAATTGGTTTTTTGATCGTGAAAAAAGAACGAGAAAAGAACACATTTAAGCGGTATTACTGGAATAATAACAACATAAATAAAACATAAAAACAATTATTTAATTGAACTAATGATTTTATAATACGAACATGGACATGAAAATAACGTCAGCTTCCGCAGTCGGGCATAACATTGAAAATGTATGACAATTAACTAAGAAGTGTGTTTGTGAATGTGTACTGTGTGTGCTTCTCTTACTTAAGATTGCACCGCTCGCCACTGCTCATAACAACAAGTAATGATAAACAAATATGTATTGGTATTTAGGACTTGCTATTTCCCAACAAAAACAGAAAAACATTTTTCTTCTTTTATTTTCTAATCAGTCTATAATTATTTTGCTTCGTTTGAGATTACATTTTACAATAATTCAAAAACGTGTCAAAGTATCGACTCGCGGTTTCGCCAATATGTAACTATTTATATGGCTTATAAGACCAATAATAAAAAATGTATCGTGTCATTTAATTTTTCTATAAAAAAGATTAAAACTGAATATTGGCTAATCTGCGCTCTCTATGAGTAAAGGTGTGAGCTTGTCAAATCATTCGACATTCTTTTTGAAATAAGCATCGAATTATATTTTAAACAAGACTAATTTCCTTGAATTTGAATAACGCGTCGAAGAGATTATAGCGGTTTAAGAAAGTACTGTTTCCCCAACTCCCCCACCCTTATAATCATAAATACGGAAAAAGTAGGTACAAGGACCAAAATTACGCCGAATTTCATAAACTTTCCATTTCCAGTACTAAAACAATACATTAATGTATCGATTTTTTGAGAAAACAATGATTTTATTTATACCGACCATGGTAATTACGCCACTTAGCGCCCATTTTAGAAACTTGAAAATATTTTAGCTGAATTTCTTTTAGTCTATTCACTAAAGATTTTCTTTTCCGAAGTCGTAGGGTTCACGCTTTCCCTATTATCCTACCTCAATGACCTTAGTGGGACTCCCGGTATATACCAACGTCAATACGAGATTAAGCGTTTTTTTGATTAAACATCGTACTCTAACAATAAAATCGAACTAATACTCTGAGCTCTGCTGATAATATTTTACGATTCTTTTTCCAATTGCTTTATAGATGAACGTTTACGATATCACCGTCCAGACAATATTATTCTGATTCCGATACGACGAGGAGCCAGTCAAATGCGGGTGGAATAAAACTTGGAATTCGAGTATATATACATATATAGAATCGATCCCATCTTCCCTCTCTCAAGGGACCATCGACGTAATGTCTTTTTAATGTGTAAATTACATCTATCCGCTTCGAACTTAACGTACATAATAAATGAGCACTTTACAAGGTACGTGACAAAAGACAGTCGTTCTACCTCTATCGCTTCCATAAAGATATAACAAAGACCAGCTCTGGTACCAGAGATAACGAGGTAGATGCATTTGCTACATTAGCATCCTGCACAACTCCATTTAGGCAGGTCACATTGGATCTAAAAGTCAAATTTCAAGCATCCTCAAACATACAACTCATGTTAAGGGGGTAATTTTTGCAGCGGACATTTAAAGCCATAATTCACGTCAGTTTGTACCTATAATATTATAGTTGTGACTTTGATGTGTAATGTTCTTTCAGTTTAATATAATTCAAAATCATCATGCAACTAATGTAAAAAAACTTTCAATGTCGAATTATTTCAATCACTTGATATCTGAGATTAATTTCCTTCACAATTATTTTTTGCTAAGGTCACTAGACTATCATCGTCTTGCTGTCAAATTCAAGGCTCTTCAGCAGAGAAAGCGAGAAAGAGACGAATAATAATGCATTAAATGGGGTGGAATTTTTTGGGTGTTTTTGATAAGTAAGTATATTATATTATGCTCGTCTTTTTGAGTATTAAAAAGTTCAGATTTCGAGCCCATGTTTGCTATCTCTGCCAACCATTGGAAGATGCGATAGTGTTAATGGAGTATATGAATTAGCTTTTTATTTTACGATTATGAATTCCAAATGGGTATGGACCACTCAATTTTATCGCATTTCAGACAGAGAGAGAGTGGCTTTGAAATTTTTATATATGGAGACGGTCAAAAGTTGGCTTTTTATTATTATTATTCATTCACTGGCATTGACTGATATCACAGATTTTTTTTAGACGCTAGATGAGTGAAACATAAAATGAAATATAACCATTTGAGAAGTCTCGTTGCTGTTGGTAAGTCAGAAAATCACTGTAGAAGAGATATGTTATTTTCTCCATAAAATTTGACATTCCACCAGACAAATGTCTTAAGAGATATCAGAAGAAAAAAATAACTTGCCCTAAAATAATATCAATAATCCAAACGCTTCTATGCCGCAGCGTGTTTCTGAATAACAATACACAAATCTCAGGATTTGGTTCGACGCCATGAGAAAAAATATATATCCATAGGAATATATTTTTTCAACAAATATCAATTTTATTGAGGCTATAATGTCTCGAAGGAATACTATCATTAGAATCAATAAATATTTCTAAGACTGATATAATGGACGAGTGAGACTTAGACACAGAATCAGATAATGGAGAAGAGAAGAAGCAAACTTTGAGATATTATTTTGAATGAAACTCTAGACTTAGTTTTTGTAATGTTTTGCGAATTGGAGAAAACACTTCTACAATTTGTTACCGAGCTGTCGAATATGAGTAAGAGGATAGATATGAACTGGAGCGTTTTGAATTTTTTCCTTCAAAATGATCCTTGCCTTACCTAGCTATTTATTATGCTCAAATATCTTCAAAAAACGACAATAAGGATTGCGTTTAATAATTGTTACTTTTTTTAGTTGTAGCATTGTTTGGTAGGTAACACTCTCATATTCAGGAAAAAAAATATTTCGTTGATAGTTGCATTTTCTATTTATTCATTACTGCTACCTGCTAATAGTTATCCTCGTCGGTCCCAACGTTGTAAACTCTCCTGACATGGGAGACAATCAGTCATCAACTAATAAACGAGTTCATTCTTTTCGAAAGTTTCGCCCTCATCATAATTTATCAATTATCCTCCCCGATTTTGATGATTCTTTTTTATTCGAAAGAGATGGTCCCATATTCAAATGTTCAGCGTTTTCTTAAGCTCATCTCTTCGAAAAAGCTCCTCGAATGCTAGAAAATATTTGTACTTGCAAATTTCTCAATTAATCTCACGGTTTTGTTGTCAGGGCTCTGAGAATATAAACAATATTTCAAAGTTTTACAACACGTGGTAACAATTTTAAATATATATTAAATTAATTAATTAATTAATTATATATTAAATAACGTTACGTGCTATGAATATGAAGTAACTTGCCCCGCATCAATGCATTGAATTATGAATTAACAACTCTTGTATAGCCGCGAGGCCTTAATAATCTTCTGTTTAAATCCAAAATTGCTTTGCGAAATTTTAACGGCTGTTAGTTTGCTAGCAATCCGGATCCGAAATCAATGTTAATTCTTTTATGTTTGAAATTATCTAATAACAACATAACTTGTAGAATGTTCTTTCTTGCAAAATTAATAATAAAATAATAATTAGGTATTTGAGTAGTGAGTTTATAGACGAAAGGCTAACTTTTTTGTGGGTTATTAATCACGATCACTACAAATATATAGTGAAATTACTTTTTTTAAATAACTAGGACAAACTTCCTTAGATGTTGCGCTTAAAACATGAAATAATAATTCAGAAATAAAAAATAATGAAGTTTGTGCCAAGAGACGGTGTATCAGCGAGACCGTTTATTGGTTATGGACAACATAAAAATTTGAAAATTGAGTTTTATATAAAATAGATTGTATTCTCTTTAGCTAAAATAGTAACTATTTCTGGTGCTTCCGGCTATACAAGAAGTCGGCATCTACTTAGTTATTTTAAATAGAACACTCTGTATATCATTATATATTTGGATTCAACTATTTTTAAGCTTTATAAATACCATTTGCTTTTTCAATTTGATCTAGCGGTTTTGGAGTTATTAATTCTTTTCTAAAAAACATTACGGTAGCAGACATTTATCAAAAACATCAGTGAACACTACATTTTTCGGATATCAATTTACGATTCAAACTATGTTTAAATAATATGTTGGAGTATGCTTTGCGCCAAAAAACGCATATCTACATTGTGGAGTAACTTTACTATGACACCTCAACTTTTCGAAAATTCGAAGTACCATAACTTATTTTTTTTAAATAGCACCCCCCTATTTTATTATTTAGTCGTATTCGGTGTTTAATTTTACATCTTATATACCCCACATGTCCTACTGAGATGGATAATTCAGGAGATAATTAAGTTTTTTTTTTAAATGCACACATATCTCGTCGATACTTACCTAGTATGACATGGAAAATAAATATTCATTCTCAATGAATAATTTTCAAAGTCAAATGACAAAGTAATTAAGCTATTAAAAGTTAAAATGGATAACATTAATGAAAACAATGTCTATACAAGTCAAGAAATTGCGACAAAATTATCAGTAGAACGTGTAGAGCTATCCACATTTACCTCCGATGACCAAAGTTAAATTTAGAAGAATTGAGGTATATTTTATGCGTTGTATAGGTTATAATGGATCTTATAAATGGTGTCCGTTTCCATTCAAGCACAATGTTAAGCTGAAGAAAAACCCTCAAGTGCTGCTGCTCTTCGTATTTCTTGAGGAGTGAGCCTATCGAATACTGCTCGCACGAGTGGTTCTAATTGTTAGGACTACCTGTCATCCATTATAAGGCAAAAAACTTGAAACTAAATCTCTTCTGATAATTTCTTTCTCGGATGGCCTGCGGAATAACTGAAGCCCAGATATGGTTATTATGTCTGTTAAAAAGTCCTGCTTGCGAAAACTCCGTCCATATATTTTTTTCAAAAATCTCTCGTCTTCTTGACTTCGAAGATATAGCATCTCACACAGGTTAACTCTGTCGTCAGGATCTTAAGCATGAAAGTCTTCCACGAACGAGAACTTGTAATTGTGGAAGTGATGCTTCTTCAAAATTCTTTGTATTGAAGATCTACTGACTCCCAGATCTTCTATGGCAACATAGGGATTAGCCTCAAAATAGGTCAGAGTATTCAATTTCTCCTCTTCATCATCAATTGCACTTTTTATCTATTTAATACATGATTAATTCTTCCGAAACGCACACTTCAATTCGTCTAAAGTTACCTTTGGTCATCGAAGGTAAATGTGGATAGCTCTCGTTAGACATTCTACAAGTTCTGATGCGAATTTTGTCGCGCTTTCCATATATAAAAATAAATTAAGAACTTTTTTTTTCTGTTATCATTCTGCATCAACCAGGCAGGGTTATTAGCATAGGGCAGTTACAATATTTGCAATTTGTTATATTTGCCTTATTAGGCCTGTGTTGTGCAGGTAGTTTATCAATTTTACAGTGTCAAATGATCCATTTAGAATTTCTTTCAGTGTTGAGGGTATGTTATGTTGTTTTCTTTCTTGATTGTACATGGGGCACTCCACTAGTAGATGGTGAACTGATATTGTCACATCACACACATTGCATGCACACAGGTGTCGGTTCTTTCTTGAAGAGGTAGTCGTGGGTGATCCGAAAGTGTCCAATTCTAAGTCTTGTAATTATAACCTGTTGTCTTCTCTTGGGGGGTCGATTTTCCATTTCTGTACTAATGGTTTGATGGCTTGGAGCTTGTTATTTGAACTGTCCCATTTGCTCTGCCATTTACCAATAATCTTAGTCCTGAATAGAGATTTTAGGTCAGACTGCACTGTAGTTGTTATGGTTGAAGTGATTGGGTGGTTTGTTGATTTGTATAGACATTGTTTTCATTTTTGTTAACCATTTTAACTCTTAATAGCTTAATTATTTTGTCATTTGACTCGGACATCTATTTATTGAGAATGCTTATTTATTTTCCATGGGATACTAGGTAAGTAGCGCCGAGATTTTTATGTATTTATAAATAAAACTTAATCATCTACTAAACTGTGGATCTCAGGTATTGGACATGTGGGGTATAAAAAATGTAAAATTGAACGCCGAAGACGACAAAACTTCAAACTTTCGAAATGTTAACTTGCCATAGCAATGTAACTCCATAATCTAGACAACCGTTATCTACCGCAAAACATATTCCAATATGTTGTTTAAACCAAGTTTGAATCTTAAATTGATATCTGAAAGATCTAGTGTTCTCTGATTTTTTTAAATAAATGTCTGCTACCGCAATTTTTTATAAGAAATTTAACAACTCCAAAACAACTGGATCAAATTTAAAAAACTAAAGGTATTTATGACGATTTCCGGTATAACCGGAAGCAACAGAAAGCTGAAAATATTTTAGTTGAGGAGAACATAAATAAAGAAAATTATTTTGACCAAAACCCAATGAACTTCTAATAACGGTCTCGCTAAGGCACACTGTATATGAGTCCTACATTATGTGTTGTTATTTGTGGCATATCTTTTTGTTCAACATCTAATTAATTAACTCGAAAATAAAATATGGCATTTAGACAGAGTTACAAGACTGCATCACGGACGTGTACTGTACATGAAGAAGTTCCAAGAGTCGATTTTATAGGCCGAATTAGAAAATTTACAAATGCGACAAATCAAATGAACAGGCTCTAGATGATTTCCTAATACAATATTTTCCTAAATAACAAACAAACGATTTAAGAGATATTACAAAATATTCAAAAACTGACAGCTCCTTCTCTTAACCCAAACATATAGCTTTGCTAATAATCTACAGAAAAACTAATGCAAAGAGTTCCAAACCCGCTCCACGCAATCCCCTCTTGAACCTGGCCGACTTTTGTAAATATAATTTCAATCTAAGAAAGGAGAAGGAATAGTATTTTTAATATTTAATAATTTAATTATTTTATAATAAAGTTATCTAGTAAAATGAGTTTTCTGGAAATTTTTTGACAATTTTTTTCAAAATCATCATCTTAGTTCTAGCTTCCAGATTTTATTCTGGCTTCTGATGGAATGATTAAATATTCTCCATTTTGTATAAAGAATATGATCTCTTTCTTTTGTCTTTCTTCTAAACTTCTATCCCTTAAGCTATATTATATAATGATGCTCTTCAATACAACCCTTAACTATTTCTGCATTCATCGTTTCTTGCTTGTTTCCGTCTTCTTGATTTAATCGTATTGTTTCCTTAGCATAAGATCATTAGTTTCATTATAGGAAGCTACTTAATCAAATATTCATCGACTCATTCTTTTTATTTAGTTTCTTAATTAAAAGATAACTGGTTCCATAAGGTCAATCGTTGTTATATGTATTAGTTGAATTAAATTATTCAGATGTTTATCATTATTGCTTGGAAGACGTCAAATTAGTTTTAATAGGCACACTATAAGGCAACACCAGCTACATCGTCATCGCCCAGTATATTATGGAGAATCCGCTGGGACGGGGCATCGTGTTCTCTGTACAGTGTATAATATAGCGTCTCGTAGTACGCCTATTCAAATGTTCATCCGTAAATATTCATGATCAAGGGATATCTTGTTTGAGTGGAACAGAGTTTTGGCATCAATGAATTATTTTTGATGTGTGTTGTTCCATCTCCCCTCTGTACTCTGTTCTGTTCAGTCGAGAGATTATTCTGGTATTCAGTTACCACTCGAGTGCCTGATGAAGTGTTTATTCATTGATATCAAGGATAATCATACGGGGAAGTATACAAAGGTCAAGGTCAAAGACTTAAATCATCAGTTGAAAGTCAGTGTTGCCTTTGGTGAGCATCGATATTGGACCTGCATTTTAATGTACAGCACATTAGATAAAAATATTTAGCTTTGATAACTAATTCAATAATGCTTGTTTCGTAAATAGTGGCGAAATTTTTGAATTTTAGAAAAAGATGCCGCATAAACGCATTTCAATACACCAATAAGTTAAATAAGTGGACCAATATTGTTGCATCATTCAGAACAAATCATACCATTATTAAATACTATTTCCGACACCATCTTCTGCATAAGCAACACATACCAATTGTGGGTCATAAAATGACAATGGAAAAGATTCTCTCCCACTGGGGTATTTTCCCTTCCTCAAAATCGTTAAACAACTCACTTAGACGATAACCGATCCGGCACACAGCTTACAAATCGATTAAAAAGTTTTCTAGCCTCACACCAACCTTCCCCGACGAATAAATGCACACCATCGACAAGGCATCTACAAAGATAGGATTATAATTTTAGAGCTGCAGGAACATTGCGATAAAAATCGTGTGCTGGGAGGGGTTGGAAGAGCTTACATCGAAAACTACTTTGTCGATAGAAAGGGAAATAACAATCAAGGGGTAGCTTTCGGTATAAATGATGTACGCAGCAGCGCACTAGGGTTGTAATAAGTCTGAGTTGCCGATGAATAAAGCGGGAAGTGTCTATAGGGTATATTCTTGACAAATAACGTTCGCTTGAAATTTTATCGTCGGAAGTATAAAGTGTTTTCAATCTGGATATTGGATAAATATATTAAATTATTGGATTGATACAATGGAATCTGAAATTAGGTTTTGATTTATATTTGGACATTATTGATGTAAAGGGGAGATAGACGTAAGCAAATGGAAACGAGACAAAGTTAGATAAGCTTTTTAGATAAGTTTTATAAGGAATAACATTATAGATGTCTCCTCTACTACACAAAGACATCAAATAAGTTCAAAATGATTTATTCTTGTCTGGCAACGATGTGTGTATGTATTAAGTTTTACCTTTGATGTAATTTAAATTTCAAATTATTTTGTGACACATTCAGGTAAACAGAATTGTACGCATGGCAAAACAGCACGTGGCGAAACTGAAAACATTCGTTGTTGTGGATCCAATTTCCAAAAATTGTAATTTCAAATGATTCAAGTACTGCAAAGGAAAAGTGTTATTTTATTAGTTATCTGGGGATTATGTATATTTCTACAGACTATCAAAAAACAATTACATTATATTTGCAATTTCTTTATGCTTTGTTGACATGGTCAAGCTCTATTTATACTTTATTCTTCGCTGGCTTGTAAATTCATTCAAACAGAGTTCTCATAACTTTTAATGATGAAGGAATACATTTTCTAAATAAAATACTTATATTATCTAATTCTGCGGTTCAGGAGATACTAAAATATCTTAATTATCAATGTACCTGAACCAGAAAGCCACTAAAAAGTTTCTGATGATGATATAGACGCATTGCTTTACCAATATTGATTTACTATAAGATACCGATCACATCACGGGAATGCAACCGTCTCCGCTGATTTAATCATTCATAAATATGTAACTGCACTGCGCATACAAAAACTGTATTTTCGAATAAATTCTCTCTCCTGATTGTGATTGACATTGTGATAGAAGAAAGCTGTTCTATGTCACTTTCCATACCTATATACATACTTATATATACTCGTATATAAACAACGCGGATATTTTCAAAATCTAGCTGCACCATTTTGACGTAAACTTTATGATTTGCTTTAACTTTTCTGACCTAGTTAAAGTTGGCAAACATGCAGCCGACAGTTCTAACATAGTTCAGTGTTACATTATTTTATTTATACATACATAAAACTAAGCTTTTGGATTTGGTTGGGGTTTTTACTGATAGCGTGTCATATCCTTATTTTTTCATACATAAATGAACCACATTTTAAAGCCTTTCAAGAAACTCCATTTCAAATTTAATATAGAGAATGTATAATGGTCGTATTTAAAGGTAGAAACATATTCGCCTCTGTCTTCGTAGGAAGAAGAATAAATAATAATTAAAATTTCTAGGAAATATATAATCGAACCTTCAAAATAGTAAATTGAATTAAAAAAATACCTACTATCTGGACAACCGAAAAATACCGATCTTTGTTCTCTGATATGGTAGCTTCAACATCTGCTGCAGCTCTGATATTTCTCATAATATTTACATATTCTCCGTTAACCCGAAGCAGTTGTCCATTCCTGAAATATCCGGGTATGAAAAGCTGGAATATTTCATGCACTAATGGTAGGTATCCACCTTGATTCCCATCCGAAAATAATCCATATCCATTGTAATCATTCCAACAAAATCGAAGAATTTATCTTGTGTGAAAAAAGTTACCAATAAAAAATGTATTATCAAACTCTGGTGGTCGAGAACTTTACACTATCTCGAGATGTAATCTATATACACTGTGGTACATTAACATAAGAATGCCTTTCTTAATATCCGAAATGAATAGCTGTGCCAGTAAAATCTACATGGCTACTGGAATTCCAATGTTAAGTCACCCAATTAACACAGCATTACTAGAATAACGAAATTCCAAATGTCTCGGCATACCGTTCCCTTGTAGACATTTTGTTTCATGTATTCCTCAGAAATAATTATAAGACCCTAGGCTGCTAAGAGTATTGTTACTTGATTTTCTTGTCATTATGAAAAGTGTTTTTTGAAGCTGATTTTTTTCGTAACGTAAATTTGTCTTAGAAACAAAGCATCTAGAAATATCTTCGTTGGATGAATTCAGACTGTTTTTCTTGGATTTTTTTCTAAGGATCTCTTTTTAGTTGAAGCAAAACAATCTGTAACAGTCGCCAAAAAGACAATCCCAGACTCAATCCCCGATCCAAATGAAATCGTCGGCTGAGCGAACATATTTCACGGAGACGGCTCTACGAGAGAAGAAAAAAAATAATGTGTTTCTTTAAAATTTATGGCTTCAAGGCTTATTAACTATGCGCTTTTCGCGCATCCGCTTGAAGAAAAGGCAACCCCTTAATTTATTATCTTTGGTTACGGGGCAGTTTTCACCCTAGTCCTGTTAACTAATCCTCCTTACCACGATCCACCATAATAATAATAATCATTTTGATTTGGGATGTTGCAATAACGTAATGGGCAAATAGACTGGGGTGAGTGTTTTTGTATCAAGTTGCAGATTTAGTCCGAAGTCTTGTTGCAATTTACGATAACACTTGATTGTTTGGAGATCAACATAAGAACTTTTACGTATCAAATCATTTCCTCAAAATGTTTATCATTCTTGACTGCAATGTGCTCAGTGAAGAAATGTTTTGATACTCAAAATAGTTTGGCTGGCCTATAAAGGTAGTGTTTATTGTGAAACTGCATAAAGATTTATGTATCTTAGGTAGGTAATCAATTAGATATGAAAATCCTTCACCGGTGTGCGCAGAACGACTTTTGAAACATACACTGTGTCCAATTAAGTCGGAACCATATGGAAAACTTTTTTATCATTAGATTTATGAAAAAATTTATTCTTGATAAAATGTTCTGCATAGTTGAAAATATAGGATGCAAACAACAGATATATTTTTTTTAAATCTGTATACGAGGTGAGTCTCAAAAAATGAATTTCGATCAAAAGTAAAGTACCTTTATTTTTGAAAATATCGAAACTATTTATTAAAAAAAGTTGATCATAATTAAAAACTATTGTCAGATATCCAATATTATCCATTTGCCATGAAAAACCATATTATATTATTTTTATTAACTTCTGTATATTAGCATTGATAATTTACGTCTACCGATAAACATTTAATCTAGGATGCACTGACTGCAAACGTCAAATCACTAATTCGTTTTATAAAATACAAGAAATGGCAGCTCTAATAACTAGCGAAGAGAAAATTCAGCTAATTTTGATTTTTGAGGATAATTATAAAACTCATAGAGAAGGAGCAGCTATTTTTAACAAAAGACATCCGAATAGAAATATTCAGCATTCGACAGTTACAAAAATTCTAAATAAATTCAAGACATCTGGAAGTGTTCACAATAATCAAAAACGGCAGAAGCCGCTTGCCAATGAGGGCACGGGAATTATAAGTGATACTATCTGTAGTACAACAACCTAAAATGTCATTGAGAAAAAAAATGTTTTTGATCCAAAATGAAGTAAGTAGAGGTGCTATAGCAAATATTTTAAAAAGTAACAAATATCATCCATAAGAACCCCAGTTTGTTCATAAATTAAAAGAAACAGATTATGACAGACGGTTTGAATTTATTTATAATTTTTCTAACTGTCGAATGCTGAATATTTCTATTTGGATGTCTGTTCTTAAAAATAGCTGCTGCTTCTCTATGAGTTTTATAATTATCTCGGACAATCAAAACTAGTTCAATTTTCTCCTCACTAGTTAATAGAGCCACCATTTCTTTTATTTTATAAAACGAGCTAGCCATTTGACTATGCATTCAGTGAATCCTAGATCAAATGTTTATCGGTAGACGTAAATTATCAATGCTAATACACAGAAGTTAGATACTAAAAATAATATAATGTGGTTTTTCAATGCAAATGGATAATATTGGAAATCTGACCATAGTTTTCAATTAGAATCAACTCTTTTCAATAAAAACTTTCGATATTTTCAAAAATTAAGTTACTTTACTCTTGAACAAAATTCATATTTTTCGACTCACATCGTAGACGGATTAGAAAAATTGATTTTGGATGGTTGCATTTTAAGTTTTTGACTATGCAGAACTTTTTATCACGAATAACTTTTTTCATAAAATTAATAATAGAAAAGTTTTACATATGGTTCCGACTTAATTCTACACAGAAAAAAAGTTACGGCTGCCTACTTGCCAAACTCCTAAACAGTAAATTTCAAGCGAACTAAGAGTAGCTGTCTACATTAAGGCTTATTACCGAAAACTAAGAAAATATATAGGTAATATATAATCAAATACCAGATAAAAAATAATATAAAATACAACAACACAAAATAATTACTCACAGTGACTTCAGATCATTTTTTAACGCTCTCCGAGTAACATTGAAAAAATCTAGGTATGTATCCCCTTAACAAAAGGATATTATATCATAATATTTTCATTATGTTGATTGCTGACAGATTAGAAGAAGTAGTAAAGAAAAATTATTTATTCACAATGCATAATTTAACTACGAAGATCGCAGTCTATATTTCACATGATTAAGAATAATATAAATAAATTGCACAGCCTGCCTGTTCCTGTTTGTCTTAAAGACTCAAAATTAAATAACTGAAGCATTGACATATATATTTTGATAGGATATTTATTGTAAAATTTCACATTGAAATATCTCAAAAATATTTTTTCATCCATCTAGGTACATAATATCTGGGCGGACGAGCTTTGCTCGGGTACCACTGGATTTAGAGTGGGACTATAAGAGATATTTAATCTAAGTTCAAAAATGTGCATATTTCGAGATAGAATGTATTACGGTCGGTAGATCGGTAAATATTGCTTTTATCGTTCACATAGCTCATAATTTACAGATTTCAAAATAAATATGAATGTGAAACATACCAGAACTCAACTGTATCACCAATCGTTTTCTCGACCCCCAACAACATACTGAAATAAATTTTATAGCAGTCTGCGGAGCCTTTCCCGAAATAGCTATTGTGAACCTCGAGGGTCACATCCATTAAAAAACTGAAAGTGTCGCAAACGATTTCTCGGCTCTTAGAACCCTTTGCTGCAAACTTTTATCAAAATCTGCCGAACCATTCAAGAAAAAGTTTAGGGACCTCGAGGGTTTCATCTAGAACCTAATCAATATTCCAAATTCGATCCAAATCGTTAGAGCCGTTTACGAGAAAAGAATTATATATTTATATATAGGGTGTTTCATATTATATGCGCAGGACTTGAGGATGTGATAGCTCTCCCAAAAATATGAAAAAATTTGTATATTACCCTCTAAAATGCACCATTTTCGAGATATAGAGTGTTGAAATTGAAAAAAAATATTCGTTTTTCGTGAATATCTCCGAAACCGTTTATCGTACAGTTTGTTTTTCACAATTATTTTCCAAAAAATTAGTTAAATTTATATCAATAAGAGTTAAAATATTACCTAATATAATTTGAGATAAGAAGCTCAAATACCTATATCAAAGTAATTTTCTAACAAATCGTCATCAAAATTTGGAGGATAATATACTACAGATAGATAAAATACACTTTTCTTATACTTATTTTTTTTTGGAATATGCACTCTAACTCATAATTTAGATCCTGTATCTCGTAAGTAAGATTGATTTTGCGGCAATAGTTTTTATTTAACACTTTGAACTCTTGTTGAGTCGACTTTTGATAAAAATAATAACATATCATTATATCGGTGCAAACGTGAAATGAAAACTGGCAGCACAGGTACTTTTACTCAAAAATCATCGAATCGAATATTTGTTTATAATCTATTTCTTTGTACCTGCAGTCTGCACTCAGGTCAATTTTTATTTTGACAGTAGAAAGCTATTTTAATGTCTCAAGGTACCTTCCTACAGTCGGGATACATTGATTTTCGGAAATACGTCTGTGTGTTTGTATGTATTTATATTATGTGTGTGTGGCTCATTTTGATTCAAATATATGGATAACCAACAACTACATCAAGTTGGTCTGGTTTCATTCGATGCATAGCTATGTAGCAACGTGCCGATAGGATTCTAATTTTCATCAGTAATTTTTTGAATTTATAAAGAAAGGTAGGTAAATTTTGTTATTGAGCATGATTGATGAAGTAATTTCAGAACGATGGCCGTCCAAGGTTTCAAAATAATTCTGAAAAATATATTCTCAATAATTGGTAACTATAATTTTCAGTCACAATATCTGGCAATACCTAACATTGTTTCTTATAATCACGTACAAGATGCTTGAAAATATCTGATAGGTAGGTACCTAATATATGAAACCAAGTTCATGTGGGTATGAATATCTTCACAACTGTTAACGTATTTTTTTATATTTCAACATTTAAATGCGAAACATATAGAATCAACGGTACTTTACATATATGTACGTTCTTATATTTATGAATCCTTATTCTTCATTAACCATTTATAGATTCATTAGATTTAATGAAAAACCGTCAAAGAAAGATATTAGATCAAGTATGATTTAACTTTTTATTCTTCATACCCATCATCTTTCTATTTAATATAAAAATCCAGTAAATCTGCATATATATCGCCTCAAAACCAAACACGAAAAGCAATGTATTTTCATGATACATAAGTTAACTCTGTGAAATCTAATAAAAATTCTATAAAAAGTATCTCAAAGGTTCCCAGTCCAAGATGCGTGTTAATACTGCTCGCGTTCTTGTATGCCATCTATCCCTTCACCGAAAAATAGATCCTTGAAACTTGCAAATTCTCACTCTAGTATACCCTAAAACGTATCAAATTGTCCCCAGAATGTGATATGTATCAACAGTGAACAATACCCAAGATCTGCAACAACGAACCATTAATTAACTAGAATTGATATACAAACGCCCAAGAATCAGATAACCTCTTCCAACCATTAATCTCGCTAACGAACGTCCTGCGTGGTCATCACGATGAAATCATCCTGGCTGGGTAATGCCCAAATGGGGCATGAAAGCTTTCTTGTACCACGAGGCGTAAGCAGCAAACCAACAACGCCAAGCATTATTCATCCGTAAATTAGAGACATGCATGAGACGGCAACTTTCTTTCCGTTAATGTACAAGTTACATTTAATCGCCTTATCGAGGCTGAGCGATCGGAAAAAAGAGGGCTGAAAGTGCAAGTAATTCTGTAAATACATACGAAATGTTGTTACAAAATTATGGATATAGTCCAGGGTATGATCCACGGTTTTATGATTTCAAGCATATTTCTTCTTTTGATAGACGCTTCTAAATTTATAGGCATTAATTAATTTACATGTTTGAGCATACACTTAAAGGTAAATAAATGTCGACCGCACGCAGCCTATCCAAAATCACAAAGTCAAGTTTCTCGAAAACCAAAAGCAAAATATTTAGGGTGCACAAACTTCTGTTATTACAAGGTAGAAGCACAGTTTCTCATCTTTATAACTACTTTTACCAAAATGGTTCTTTAGTGCACTATGATGCTCTGTATTTTTAAGTTTTTTTTTTCAGACCAGACGGTAAAGCCAAATTTTTCAACCGCTAATATAGAATTTAATATAAAAGTTCATGCTAATAATGTTAGTATGCTTTAAAATATAAAAGAAAATGGAGTTTCGTTTAAAAGTCTGTGTCATCTGTGTAGACTTATACCGAAAAAACGTTTGGTTGATCCAATTTTTATTTGCTTCTCATTTATTATTTTCTTCTAAAAGTTTTCAGTAATACTTTTTTTGAGGTGCGATCTTTAATTGTACATGCCTCTAGTTTATCTATTTGAGTCTAGTTGGGCTAAATCCTCCCAACATCAACCTATAACATTTCTACAATTAATTCTATACATTTCTCAGTCAATTCCTTATTTTCCACATGTCCTTGGCCTCCAATTACTTCTTTTACATTGTAGTTCCAAATGTCGGTCTAGTAATTCATTCAAACTGGCATTCCTTGAAAAGATCAGTTGTGGGAACATCCAGCTCAAGAGAAGTATACAATTTGGAAGTAATACAACCAAGAGGAAGCATTGGACTCCATCCCTAAGTATACCCAGAAACATAAAAAAATGTCGGCTTGGGATTAGGGATTTTATTGTCGTTCAAATTCAATCAAATCAATTGCGATTCTTTTTTTCAAATAAAATCAATTCAACATGTTATGTATCTATCTTTTGAAATTGCTCTTCCCATGTGTTTTAAAAAGTTCTCTACACAAAATCTATTTTCTTTTCAACGTCTCCCAATAAAAACACCTATGATTCCAAAAGTTTTCCTTTTTTATGGAGTTCATCGAAACACATTGGTTTATTTTTGTTGACAATCTTTGGACTGATCTTTTTTTATTTATTTTTATGTTCAATATTTCTGTACCTAAAGTTAAATGCATATCTGCAAGAGAGATTTAGAAACCATAATTTTTTTTTGTTAAACTGTAACAAAAAAAATAGTTATGAAACTAGGTTTTCATTAAAATAATTCATTATTTATCACTTCATTATAATTATGATAAAAAGTCAATTGACTTTTGCTGTAGTATTAGCTATTCGATTAAGTTGCTATAGCAACACAAAATAATTTTGATTTGTTTCTTGTCTTTCATAACACCCCAAATTCAGAATTTGATAATGATTTTTGTTCATTCTAAAACATGTATCATATACTTTCTGAATGCTGTTTTTGAAAACCTTCATAGATTTTGCACCAAAATATAGAAATGCAGCTTTGTAGGGGCAGTAAGGTATTCCAAATAAACCATATTTAGGTCTCTCTTTGCCCACTTCATCAAGCTAGTGTTAAATTTTCAAGGCACGTTCTATAAAGCTGGTAATCGTCTCTACGACTCTTATGTTTGATAAAAGTTTATTGTTAATTCTGAATGTATTTAACAGGGAACTTTATGTGCAGTAATATATTTGTGGGAATTCTAAAAAAAGATTTATATTTAAAAGCCTGTAACAATGAAATCCACCATTATTTACACACCAGCAGTATATATTAAAAAGTCGGTCGACTCCATTGTTGAATGCACAATTTAATTTCGAATTAAATGAATGGAACCACTTGGCTTCTCTCTCTATGGAGATGTATTTATATATAGTCACAACACTCCGCCCATTTCTGTGAGGTCTTTATATAAAGCAAACGTAACGGTGGCCGGAAGCGACTCCAGCGGCCGGAAGGGACGCAAGTATGGGCGGTCCACCAGGACCCGGAGAGGTGTGTTCCACGACGCTGATTGTTTGTTTACGTCACGGTTGGGTATCGAAGCTTTGAATTTTGGGTACACAACAATGGTATGACTACTCGCTTGTGATCGTGGTGGAAGAATAAATTATGACGAGAAAGGTCGTGAGGTCGACGACGATGGCCGGTGCAATTATCGCTTCGCCTGTATTACAAAATACCTTGGGGTTATTGTCTCCGCTAGCTCTATTATTCCATGGTGGCTTTATAATTGTTACTAGCTGCCATAAACATTGAGAAAGTGTCTGCCATGTATACCTTATATATGTATAAAGATATATAGCCTTTGGATATTCACAATTACATCCAGTACATGAATAGACATTTAATAGATATATGATTTCTCCATTCTCTATCTCTTAGAGAAGTACTTTGTATTTGATCACCTGATAAAATAGTTCACAGAATATAGTATCAGTAGTACTACTTTAAGTTCCTCAATTAAGAAATATGGTAATCGAAATTGATCAAGTTTCTTTCATCGCGGTGACGAAAAATAGTATCCATTTTTCTGGCCCTACAAAAAACAATTGAATCACAAACGGGTTGGGATCATGGACCGCATTTCAACATTCAAATACCTATACCTATCAGCAATTTTTTCAGAACAACTCAACATAAAGATATTTATTTTGCTTTTATAAAATTGGTTGACGATATTTGCAAAATAAATGTGTATGTACCAATCAACTTTGATAATTTTGTCATTCGAGGGAATGACGCCCGAAGCGTTAAAGTGGAATTTCTCTTTATCAAAACATTTAAACTTTGATGATATGCAGAAGTACTATTTCCTATAACTGTAAATTCAAACATTTAATTATAGGTATACTAGATGGATTAAAAAAAAAGATTAGCTAGGACTCATCAAGTCAAACTAAAAAAGAAATTAATCAAAATCGGTTCATCCTTATGATGCCTCAGCCAGATACACTTGTTAGACCTAATTCATAAAATGGGCTGTGTATTCTTACACGATGTTCCTGCCACCGTCAAACGAATTCCATCGAATATAAAAATAGATTACAATCCTTTCCTGAGTAGGTTACTTAGAGTAGTGGTAGGAAAGTAAAAATTAGTTAAGAATTTTCTCAGTCACGTCACCTGTCAAAATCTAAATCTAAATGGGTTCATGCGTTTGTAAGCTAGTTTGCTTCAGATACATACGTAGGTATAAGTTGAACACAATTAAAAAAAATCCCGATGGCCTGTAGTCAGCGGAAAGGTAAATTTTTCAAAATTCATTGAATTGAAATTTTAACAACCTTTTCATTGGTATACCTACATGTTATTGAATAAAATTGTCATAGCCTTGCGGTTAGAGGTTTTTGTTTTGGCTGTTGAATATAAAGCAGACAGGGTTCGAGTCCACTTCAAGGCAGATTTTTTTTTCGTCTATTTCTTTTCAATAAATATACTAAATATTTTTTTAATCAGGGTCTATATTAAGATCTACAGAAAATGTACAATTACATCAAATTTATATTGAGTGTTCATGTTTTATCAATATTTGTTATTTTTCTTTAATAATATTTATTTTTTTACCTGTGTATTTTATGAAAAATTGCTTGGAACAAAAGTTGTAGGTACTGATTATATCTATAACCTAAAATTATTTTTAATAATATTTACACTACTGCTCTTTTTTGATAATTTTTTTAAATGTTTGAATGGTCGCCATTTTGAAACTACTTACCCGATATTTTCCAATAACGAACTCGACCGAGATATTTGAGAGATTGATTTTTGTAGCAAATTTGAACTTGATACCTTCAAAACTGCGACCTCTATCGTGTTAACAAATTTCGTAATATCCCATATACCTATATATATATAAATAAAAAGATGTTCTTGGGGATGCAGTCATATATTCAATAAAATTCTTTGACTGAAGAATACAAAATCAACATATATATATATATATGTATATATATATATATATATATATATATATATATATATATATATATATATATATATATATATATATATAAACTTTTGAACCAAATGTTTTTTGGACTAACTTATAGACATATAACAACATGCCGTTGAAATTTTTTCGAAATTCAAAAGTGTGAACGATCGCAATAGGTATATTTCTATAAGAAATTTACCTAACTAGATAAACTAAGGACCATTTCGATCATCTCATGTTTAAAAAAAATCACATTGGTCCATTTAGGAGCGGCGTTGCCGCAAAAATGTCACCAGAAACTTAAATTTGAGAAGAGCAATCAATCACAAACACTAGATTATTGTAAATCAAGTTTTTATGAACACTTGTGGTGATTGCTCGAAAGTTTACGTAGGTCAAACTGGCAGATATATTCGAACCCCTATACTAA
This sequence comes from Crioceris asparagi, assembly GCA_958507055.1. Taxonomy (NCBI): domain Eukaryota; kingdom Metazoa; phylum Arthropoda; class Insecta; order Coleoptera; family Chrysomelidae; genus Crioceris; species Crioceris asparagi. The sequence goes on along the minus strand of OY293829.1, from coordinate 19,560,949 downwards.
TAAAACTGATTCAAACCACGTACCTCAATGATAATAACCACACATTGATTATTTCAACATCAAAAGAGGCTTTAAATTGAATTTACTTGAGTCATTAGAAATTATTAAACGTTAACATGTCTAGCCCATATCCTTATTATTTAGGTAGGCAGTTATCCTCTTAGACTTTAGTTAATACTCGCATTTTAGAAAGTTATTGCAATAATTTATTAGAGAAAATTTATTATGTGTTTTAATTTAATATTAAGGTTACACAACCGGCTGATTAACGCGGGACGATTTTTGCTCGTTTTCTTCTACAGCAAGATGTGCGTTGCCCTGTCATACCTCGCCCGAGACAGCGGATTATTTTGTGAAACAGTGTCTTTATAAAATAAATATTTTTTACAAAAAATTGGACCGACTTTATTAGTTGCTGAAGTGAAAAATATAAAATAATATTAATTCTATTGTTGCTGTTACTTTTGAAGTTGTGCAGTTGTAGTTAAATTGACAACTTTTGGCACCAATTTAACAAGTAGGTACCAGCACCAATAGAATTAATAGTATTTTATATTTTTCAGTGCACCAACTGATAACGTCGGTCCAATTTTTTGAAAAAATATTTCTTTCACACTTTTGAGTGTAACATTAGTCACGAAATTCGTTGAACGTTCACTAACACCAATGAAGATAGTACTTATCCTATTACCCACGTATATTCTTTGCTTGTAGTTGTTATTAGTGAGATATCAAAACATCGCTGATCGCTGCGGAAATACGCTTAAGTATTTTAGATGTTACCATTTTAACACCGATTTATATCGAAAACCGTAACTCTAAGAAAAAAATGTTCACTATAAATGTTGTTACAAGTAATTATGTCTTTCATGTAGTACCCACTGATTTTCAATTTTCGAAAGAAATCGCACTCTCCACATAGCAAAAATACATATATTTGAGAATTTAACATGCCTCTATCTCAAAAACCGTAACTCTTTTTAAATAATGTTCAGTCTAAATGATTCCGGATATTGTCCTATCTTTAATTGTGCAACCTCAGATTTTCGATTTTCGAGAAAATTTGCCCTCTCCACCCCTTCGGTGGTGGTTTTCGGAGGGAAGGAGATTTCGGATCTGCGTTTTTATGAATATGGAAGCATTTCTCAAGCCTCCTCTTTCAAACGAATCAAAAATCATCAAAATCGGAGTACTTTTACTATACACAACGCGCGAACAAACCAAAAAAAAGCAGACAGGAGAACTGTATACCTCCTCCGTTCAGGGTTCGTCGGTGAAAAATATTTTTGAGAGGATTTGTGTATGCTACAGCCAAAGCCAACAAACCAACGAACATATTTCAACTTACACAAGCTGTTAAGACGAAGCGTCGTACTTTGACAATATTCTAAACATCTAGTGGATTTGCATGTGACAAGTATGTAAAACTTCATAAAATAATTCGATGTACATTTGCAGATTTCCTTGACTTGCAATTTTCTGTTCATTTTTGTTTAAATATTACTTTTTAATATTGGTTTGGATGGAAAATCAATGAATGTATTTCATAATATTATTCAAATAAATAAAATTTGGACAGATGACCTGGGTCGAACAGGTATATATTACAGAGCATAGGTATATATTACGCTAGATGCTAGTCACAAACGGGAGGGAATACATCTGGGTTCTTCTATAGGTAAAAAGTTGTATGGTATAACCTAGGGTACAACGCTAGAGATTGTTCCAGAAAAGAAAACGGGATTCATAATATAGAATAACTAATGTTGCTGGTAATTTGGAAGTATAGTATTATATAGAATTTTAATACTACTTTCTAATGGTTTAAACTTGCCTCTTGTCTTGGCTGGTGACTTAAATATGAATTTTTATAATGAAGATGCTAAACCGTTATTAAAATTCTTAGAAAAGATTAATTTAAATTAGTCGTATTAATAATTCTTTCAAAATCGACAACTAAGTAGGTATGGTACCTATAACACTAAAGACTACATTCTCAAGATGTATCAATAATTCAGTATTTTTGAGGGCATCCTCCGTCCTTTTGACGAAAAAATCACCTATTAACCAATTCATCACTATATGGAGTTTATTTTATGGCTAAACGCAGATCAGAATGTCGTAAGAAAATACTTCAATTCTACATAACATCTTGTTATCATTTTTCAACAATACCTGCATCTGTACACATCTTGTAACTTTAGAATGTTTCTTGCTCTTTGGATTGTCCTGGCTTAGAATGTGCGCAACACATTATCATCTGCCATCTTCAAGTTGGAAATATTCATTCATGCAACCGGCGTTTTCCTATCTTACCGAAAATTGAAATGCAAGCCCAGCCGTCGTTCAGATTTACCTAAAAGCACACACAACGCCTTTAGGTAGGTAGGTACGTTATACAACATCGACTTCAAAAGTAATTCGCATTCGGGGCACACTACCGCCTTATATGTTTATGCACAATGTTATAAAGTTCCGGTGCTGACTTTGATTACGTTTCCGGCCTCCGCGTGTCGAGAGATAAACAAACCGGAGCTTTTTGCGGGAGCACGTATATACAAGCTGGTGCGCCGAGATTTTTTTTTCGAAAAATGTTATATATTTAATCTTCAAAAACATAAAAGTTGATAGAGAAAGTTGAAAATAGCGGTTGAATCAATAGCTATATACAGTGGCAAGAAAAGAAGAATATACTTAGCCGTTGCCAGAACACATGTTTGTATTATACCTAAGTGACAGGAACACAACAAAAGTTCCACAACTTTTAAGTTTCTTGAAATTCCCGGAGAAGTTTACATAAAATTATAGGTAGGTACCAACTTTGAATTACAAAGAGCTTTTGGCAGTTTTTGATGTTATTTCACAAGTAGGGGGCATAATTTGAAGCCTTTTGGATACAATTTTTTATTATTTCATTATGAATTAAAAAAATTTATGTTATGTTGAGCTTTCATATCCTAATTATCAATCTCAATTCAATTGTAAGAGGGAGGGGACATCATAAAACTGTCAATATAGGAATTAGTGAGAAAATTATGGTAAATCTCAGCCTTTTCTAAATTTCTTATTCACCATCTTTGAATTATTGGCCAATGAGTCTATTTTTTGACAAGCTTTCCAAAAGATGGACGTATCAAACTCCATTTTATATCTGCTTTCTTATATATGTTCGCGCTTTTTATTTAGTAAACATGCAGTGATTTTGATTGTTTTCCTCTCTAAAAAAATCCCTCTAGATTTGTAAGGTATCTTTTTCTAAAAGTTTAAAGAAATGATCATTTGCATGCGACGATGTTTAAAACTTCAACCATTTCTGAGTTACAGAACAAGAAAAATTGCAAGATTGTAGCGTTTCATTTTCCTAAAAATAACAGATTCGTCATAATTGCATTTTTAATGTAACATTCGTTGACATTTTAAGCAGCACGTCAAATTTTGATTCATCATTTCACAAAGATATATATATATATATATATATATATATATATATATATATATCGAGCGTAAACATTGAAAAAATCGACTTTCAAAAACCTCTCGCAATGGGGGTGGAGGGGGAGATTTTTTTCGAAATTGGACATTTTAGAAAAATCATAGTTTTGCGAGTTTGTTTTTGTTTTGGAATCTCGGAATAAGTGTATCTTCTTTCTTTCCTTGAATGATTTTAATTACTAATGTTACACGCGAAAGTGAGAAATAAATATTTCTTACAAACAAATTTACCGACTTTATTATGTGCTTCTATTGGTGCTGGTACTTTTGAAATGAGTTCTATCTACAACTGCACTACTTCAAAATAACCAGTAAATACCACAGAATTAATATTATTTTGTATTTTTAAGTTGGTACAGCAACTTATAAAGTCGACCCAGATTTCTTGTATGATATATATATATATATATATATATTTTATCCATCATAGTCACTTACAGTGCAGTATAGAACTCGCCTTCTAAATCTATAATAACTTTATAGTTCACACACCCGATTGGAGATGATGAAAAATAAAGAGCAACTTTAATTTCTCATTAAATTATTAATAATGCTTCGAATAAATCTTTTAATTTACTTGTATGTGTTTGTACCTACGCAAATTTGTCTGATTATATCAAATATTATATGTATATAATTAATGTGTAGACTCGAAGGAATGTACCTTTAGGTGTAAATCAGCTGTGTCGTATTTAAGTACCTAATATGAATCAAAATGATGCCCAAGCATGTTTAGAGGCACTTCTGTGTATCCTTCTTACGACATTAGAGACGTAATAACTATCGTTACGTGTAGAGAAAACTGATTTCTTCTCGCTATAACTCGCAAAATAACCACAACACTATTTTTATAATGTATATGATAGCGATATTACGTCTCGCGTGTGCTCTACAGCGTCCGCAAATAACTAACCCCCTGGACACATTATGGTCGAGAACGTGTAATTTTCCATAAAAGCATCCATTTCATTTTTCAACAGAATGGAAAATAAATGTATACGTAGGTACGTATACGACGATGACGACGACTAGGTCCGAGGCGCCCATGTTGTTGTCGTTGGGAGATAGCTATCTTGTATATATGGCGAATTAATTTCACGTCGTGCTGATAAGGAATCAACAAGAGAGAGAGAGAGGAAAACTTTGGGGAAATTGCTTTTTAATAACTGTTCATGTCATTTTTGTTTATGTGTGGTGGAAAACTTTGCAGACTAGACACTTGGGTGTTGTAGTTCCTGTTTATTTCATATCAAAGCTGATTGCTCTATTTGTTTTCAATGAACATTGTTATATTGCTTTAGAAAATCTCGCTGTAAATTAAGAATTGTTAAATGAATTAGAATATTTTGTTCGTTCGTCTATCGTTATCTCCTTTTCGATTGGTTGGTCCTGATTAGATGTGATTTCAAAGATAGCAAGACCTTCAGGTATATGACATGAGTGAGTTGCCTACGCTACGGTTGGCATTCCTTCAGAATTCAAGAAAGTATGGTTATGCTAATGCGAATAAATGTAGCTTTTTCTTAGATATACCTAAACTGTTTTATCGGTATATTGCCAATAATTAAAAAAATATACTGGATAATTATAAATAGCGTTTTGATTTATATCATTATTATATTATGTATAGATATTGATTTAACTTCAGTGCCGTCCAGAGTTTTATATTCCAAACGGGGTCAATCTATTAACCTAAAGCACAGAAGTCGCAAAAAAACTTTATGTTAGCATCCTGATCGGAATCACCAGGATAAGAAAAAATAATGTTATCTTTATTAAAGGTTAACAACACTATTCACATCTTCTTTTAGGTAAAAGAGCACTTTTAAAATACATTAAACATGAGTGAGACCGTCATTATGTTTGACAGTTTTACTTTTAATAAGACTTTTGACAGGACAATATCCTAGAATTGTGTTTCTTCCTTTGCATTTGTACATCTAGCCTATTCAAAATGGCATATTTTCAATTAGACTGGCAGAGAATCCAAGATATTTGGGAAGTAGCAAATAAATATGGAAGATATGGACATTTCATGATAGGACAGATCTCACGTTATAGGAGGACGTTGAATTTTGCATCAGATTTCGGTTATTCAATGAAGCTGCCTGCTAAGTGATACATTTAATTCAGTAACATCTAAATTCCATAAGAAGTGACCCACAATGTAGTTCAAGTCCTTTTCTGTTCACGTTATTAGGTTAAAGGAATGTGTCAAGATTATTTTTGCATAGTTAGAGTCCATATCTGAGATACTAATTACGCTTTGTTCTTTTAACTGGAATTTTCGATTTGGAATTATCTTATCAATCCCAAATAGCGTATAATCATCCTTGCAATCTATAAAATAATAGACATAAGTTCGCGAAAAAGTGAGGATGAACGATTTGATGATTGACCTGTGCAGTATATTCAACGTTCAAGTGCTAATAATATCAATGTTGCCAAAGCTGCCCGTATAACATTCGCAACATTAGATCATTTTATGAATTCCGTTTCCAAGAATATATGTTTTACAAAAAAAATAACGAAAATAAAAACTGAGCTCAATATAGTATACAGTTTTATAGTTTAACTTTTTTTAAATCTCAAGTGTTGATACCAATTTCATCCCTTAATAAAATAAATCGCCACCAATTTTTTTTATATTTATTATGTTCAAATGCACCTGATGTTTTCTAATTTTAGATCGTTATTTGACCCTAGTAGTTTCAAGAAAAAAAATAATTTCGCTCTAGTGAAAGAAAAGATAACTGAACGCAATTATTAATTACTAACTGTTTTATCCGGGCAAACACTTTAGTAAATCCATCCATCAAGAGAAAATAGCATGAGAATGTCTCCTACATATGTCTTAGGGATTTTCCGGAATGGAAAACACCAACTTTAAGTCTCAGTCGCACTGGCAGACTCTCACAAAACAGTCCAGTGACATACTACACACAAACATAGCGAAAAATCTTCAAAAATTCAGCCATAGAGCTCAGAGATATTTCTTTGGGTATTACAGGTACAGAATCCTCCACCAAGTTATACTTACAGCCACTACCAAATCACTCCAATAAATTCTACAAACATACATGATAAAAAGAACATCAAAAGCCATCTATAGAGTTCAGAAATAACAACTTTCAGGTACAGAACCCACAACATAGTGTCCCACGGGCAATAAAAGGTAGTCTTTGTTTTTCCCAAGGGCTACTCTATCTCTGTACCAAATTTCATCAAAATCAGTTCAGTGGTATAGGCGTGAAAGCGTAACAAACAAACTTACTTTCGTATTTACAATTAGCTAGGATGTTAGGATACTTGAATCTTAAGATGGCATTGACAAAATCTAGGTCCATATGCCACGAACATAGGTATATCATATCATTAATTCTGTTCTAGGCGATATTTTAAAACATTTCTTCTAATAAGCAATTTACACCGTCGTTATTTGAATATCTTAGTATTGATTGTTTTATTATCTACGTAGACGACGATCTCCAAATAGTACTTTTTCGTTTAAGATGTCTTGGGCAGAGTTTCAGTGCTTCTCTAACGGATTTTGGGTATTTATGTCCACTACTTGTATTACAAACCGTTGAAAATTTCTTGAGGTGGAAAACTCATGGGCATTTTTTTTATTTTTTTTGTTATTTCAACAAGATTAGATATCGTTTTAACTTTATTCAAGCATGATCATCAATATAAAGCTCGTTATCAAGAATTTAAACGTTAATATGATAATATTTAAATTGCAGAGCGCGCAGATAGATATGAGAACAGCATTTACAACTCTGATCACAAAATCAAATGTATGTGGGCAATTTGCAATGAAATTTTAGGTAGAACTAAAGACAAGAATTATTTAAATAATATCAGTGATAGCCAATCAATATAATGAATACTTGACTTCAAATATACCGCAGCTCTTAGGTAGATCTTGTGTTAATGTTAAAATATCATAATTATGGGTGACTTCAACGTGAATTTTAAGCATGAGGATGCAAAGTTGATCGATTTTATGCATGTTATAAATTCATTCGGGCTCATCCCTACAATAAGTGAAGATACTAGAGTTTCTTTTCGTTCAGCTACCTGCGTAGATAACATAATCACCAACTGTGAATATGACTATGCAGGGGTTCAAGTACCGTTGTTATCCGATCATAAATCTCAGTACATTATTGTGCGCTTAAAAAACTACACTCCAACTTATAAAAAGTCTTATTACTACTCTAGAATGTTTGCTACAAGGAATAAAGATAGGTTCATAGAAAGTTTGAATGCCGTTTATTGGGAAGAATATTATTTGAATGTTGATCTAAATCTGTTATTTCAAAATTTGATAGTCGATTTTCAGACTTTAATAAAACGATGTGCTGTCGATCATCGGTTGCCATTTAGATGGTTTAATGCCAATCTAGATAGATTACGTATGCATCTCTCAGCATTGAGGACAATGGCAGAGTCCAGAAATGATCCCACTGTTTGGAAAACGTACAAACAATTTCGAATATATTATCTTAACGAAGTAGCAGCGGCCAAACGTAAGGCATATGTAAAGTTTATTGAAAAGTCTTCAAATAAGCCCAAAGATATTTGGCGAGTTATGTTTTTGGTAACTAAAATTACCTTTTTAAAAAAGATTTTATTTAATTACTACAAAAACAGACTTAATAGAATTAAAACTTAATCGGGCAGAGTGACGCCGATAATTGTTTAAAACTACCAGTGAAACATTCGCCTTTGGCGTGTGCCTTAAATAATAATATTATACAGAGTCAGCATTAGATGATGTTACATACATGTGTTACTAGCGTGTCGACACACTGTCGAGACGCTTATACAAGCATTCTTCCTGGAATTTAGGCATATAACTCCTCCACCCATAAGAGGAAACTTTGGGGTTATTCAAAGTTGACGTGTTGAAAAAGAATTTATATTATTTACTTAGGTGGTTCGGGAAATGCCTTCGTTCCTTCGGAATTATTCTTTTCAGATTTAATTAGCATATACAATTTGCGTTTAAAATGGTACACTATGATTACAATTACAATCAATATTAGGATTACATAGATAGGTAGGTCAGAATGAGTCCAAATAACATTATTGTCTGTAAAAGAGAAAGGTTCTTCACTTTCTTGGTCTATTGTAAGTTTAGACAATTGGTCTAAATTGAAAGATTTTAGATTTAATTGAATTGGTTTGGCACTGAACACTGCACTGGGTATATATGGTAAATACATAGGTTCTCCATGGGTTGATCCCTCTAGGTTGGAAAACTCGAACTGTTTGGTGGTGAATTTACAGGAATAAGGAACCGTTATTAAGAAGGTGCCTTTTAATTTGTGGATTTCTTCATTACCACATTTTTCATGCAACAATGTTTCGTTGGGTGCGATGAGGATGTACTTATCGTCACTGATGGTTTCGACGAGGATCTCAGATATTTGTACCGGGACATGGGTACATTGAGGGTCTTCTTTTATTTGTAAGAGGTTTTTGATGCATGTCTCCTGTTGATAGTTCCTCTCAATCTCCGATAATTTACAGAAGAATTGTTGTTGTATTTTTTGACAGGTGGATTTAAGGTAGCGAATGGTATCTTCTCCAATAGCCACATGAGAGGTAGGGGAAATAATGGTGGTTGATTCATGGGTAGGAATTGAGAAAAGGTGATAGAGGTTGTATGGTTTGGGATCTAGAAGGGGTACGTGTAATAAAAATACTACATGCTCTTCGTTGATATAATACTCAACATCGATAGTTCGTAGAAACAGAATATTATCATTTGAATAGTAATGATCAGAGCTGTGGTAATTTGACAACTCATCTTTCATAGATGTCATTGCTACTTCATCAATTATGGATAAGTGTAAAACTTTCAAACTTGCAAAGCTTATTGCTATTATTAGTTTCTCTACAACTTGAGATAGATCTAGAATGCTAATTTTAAACATAGTGATAGTATTAGTAATGTTCTGGTTTTTTCCAGGAACCATCCATAAGACATCTTTGATTCTCTTAAAATTTATAGACATATTACCAATGATTTCTTCGTAATTTCTGACGAGTTGTTTGTTTATAGAAAATTGTCTATTGTAATGTGTGAGGATGTTATTTTGATTTGACTTAAGATCTTCTAAGGCTTTATCGTATCTTTCCCCATCAGATGCGTCGAGCGATCCGGATATGAATTTGAATACTGAACCTAGAGCGTTTATCTTACCGCGTCTTACCCTTCTCTGTTTATGAATGATATCAGGATGAATTGTTATCGCCTGTTCTTTCAATTGTTTTGCCCTATTTATGACATATTCTAATTCTATTTTATCTGCCATAAATAATTTACCTTGTGTTTTAGTCTGAAATTCTTTAATAACATGATCTAATTCTGCAATTTTAGTGCCAATGATTTTGATAGGGTAGTTATGTAGAAAAGTGTGATGAGAAAATTGTAGTCTAGTCGGTCCTAACTTAAGTGGTAAAATCCCTGGATTGTTCTCGAGAGATTTTATTTCGATCTTAGGTACTAGTGCTTGGTTGTAGTGCGTCAGTATCAGTATAGTTAGGGTTGTCACGAGTTGGTCCATCTGAAACAAATGGAACGGATTTCCTTTGTAATTTTCTCAACGGTTTCACTTCTTGTTTATGGTAAATTTGACCTTTGGTTGTTCTGATTTTGGAACCCATATCTCTCTTTACTTTTACTGGTTTGTACAGGGGTAATACTTTGTTACGTGGTCTTGTGGAAATGTACGCTTCTAAGGTATTTATTTTCGAATGGTCAACGCGACCTTCGTTTTGTTTTTCGATGTATTTGTCTTTTGCCTCCTTGGTCTTCTGGAAAACATGATCGTACAATTTTTTGATTTTCTTTCTCAAGTCGTTCATGTAATCGTCATACTGATTTTGTGAATCTATTTCTAAAATATCCCTATTATCAAGGTGTCCGAATAATAGTTCGTTAGGTCGGAAGTTTGTTGTACTGTGTATAGTCCTATTATAAATGATAACAGCGTTTTCGAAAACGTTATGTGAGAATGCTTTCTGGTTTTGGAATGTTAATGTTCTCATTATTTCTACGAGTGTTCCATGGACTCGTTCTATGGGACTATTTGAATTGGGATGTAGAGGTGTTGTTACATGATGTTTGATGTTATATGATTCTAAGAGTCTTTTAAATAAATTCGAATTAAATTGTCCGTCAGTCACTAGGTTTTTGGGTAATTTATATCTCGAAAATATTCTTATGAATTTCTTTACTATTTCAACCATGTTTGATGAACTTAATTCCTCGTACATGAAGAATTTTGAAAAATTGTCAATGCATGTTAAATACTTTGTTCTGTTACAGGTTAAAATATCTAAGTAAATTATTTCGAAAGGTTCTCTTGGGGTCGAAGTTGTTTCTAGCTTATACTTAGTAGGATGTCGTTCGTATTTTGTCTGTTGACATATAGGACAATTGTTTACATGGAACTGGCAATCTTGCAATATGTTGGGCCAAAAGTAATTTCTTTCTATTTCCCATTGTAACTCGCGTATACCTCTGTGAGTAACGCTATGTAACTTATTGAGTATATCTGCCTGCTGTTTTCTATCTAAAATATCCTTTAATAATAATTTGGTAAATACGAATCTTAAATTGTTATCGAAATATTTATTTACTATGATGGCAATCTCTTCATAAATACCTTCGTCTGGTGAATAAATGGCGTTAATTGTGTTCGGATTTGCGTGTTCTCTTAGGATGTTTTGAATTTCGTTTTCAAAATTGTTTCTGGTAATTTTAGCTTCTATTCTTTCCTTATTAAATAAATTTATAATTTTGATCTGCGGCTCATTGCCGAATTTGAAGATAAATTGCCGCTTGAATTGATTCAAGGATTTATCCGTGATCTTTAATTCTGCGGAGATGTCATCTGCTTGTGTATGTATTGTGTCATCCTCTGGAACTGTTTTAGTACAAATTTTATCTGATAGATTGTCATTCGAAAAATTTAAGTTTAGGTCGTTGTTGTCATTAGGCGGTTTGATCTGGATGTCGGAAATTATTCTAATTTTATTTTGTTTCTGTTTATTCGTGTCGTCGTCGGTGTTAAAGAATTCATCTAAGTTGATCAATTCCGGTAAGGGTCGTTCTCCGATGTCTCCCGGATTAGCAAATATGGATAGTAGATCATCCGGTGATTCATCTATTTGCAAAGGATGCGCTTCTAGACGCGAGAGAAAGTCTGCATTTGTGTTTAATTTGCCCTTTTTATATACTATCTGATAATCATACTCCATTAGTTTCAGACGCCATCTCACTAGCTTGGAGTTTGGTTCTTTGATGTTGAATAACCATTGGAGGGGTTTATGGTCTGATACGATAGTGAATTTATTTCCGTATAAGTATGGTCGGAACTGTTTGGTAGCCCACACGATGCTCAAACATTCTTTTTCTATTGTGCTGTAATTAGCCTCGTGTTCGTTAAGTGTCCTAGAAATATAGGCGATCGGTTTATCTGATCCTATTGATCCTTGCGATAGGACAGCTCCTAGGCCTACATTACTTGCATCGGTAGTTAGTATAAAACCCTTTTTAAAATCTGGGTATGCAAATACAGGCTCGTTACATAGTATTTCTTTAATTGTTTCAAATGCTTCAATGAATTGTGGGGTATGCTCGACTTTTGAGTTCTTCTTCAAACAGGATGTTAATGGTTTGGCTATAGTCGCATAATTCTTAACAAATTTTCTGTAATAGCCCGACAGTCCTAAGAAGCTTTTTATTTGTTTGGGCGTTGACGGTGCTTTCAGATTTTTAATTTTTTCGATTAACTTGGGATTTGGTTTAATGCCGTTTGTGGTAATGATATGTCCCAAGTATTCTATCTCTTCTAAGAAAAAATCCGACTTGTCTAATTGAATTTTGAATCTGTGTTGTCTAAGTCGTTCCAAAGTCATTGTAAGATTGTTCAAGTGTTCTTCTGTTGATCTACCGAGAATAATTATATCGTCAAGAAAAACAAGACAAATTTTATTTAGCAAACCCTTTAGTACCTGATTCATTACTCGCGCGAATGCCGCTGGGGCGTTTCTAAGTCCAAACGGAACTCGAAGAAACTCGTAATGACCGCTCTCAGTGGAAAAGGCTGTTTTAGAGCGATCCTTCTCATCGATCTCGATCTGGTGGTATCCTGATTTCAAATCAATTTTAGAAAAAACTTTCGAGTCGCCTAAGATATCGAGGATGTTATTTATATTGGGTAACGGGTACTTGTCTTCGATGGTTTTCTCATTTAATTTGCGAAAATCGACAACCATGCGCCATTGTTTCTTTCCGTCTTTCCCTTCTTTTTTGGGTACAAGGAAGACTGGGGCGGAATACGGGGAGGTACTTTCCGTGATGATGTTATGTTCTAACAGCTCGTTGACTTGTTTGTCAATTTCGATTTTCTGTGAGTGTGGGAAACGATGCGGCTTGGTGAAAATAGGCTCATCTGAATTTAAAGGGATAGTATGTTTAACAATGGAGGAGAATGTTAGTTTGTCGTTTTCTTCGTAAAATGTGTATCGGTATTTCTTTAAGGTATTGAAAATTAAAAGTTGTTCTTCTTTATTTAAAATGTGATTCAGTTTCTGCATTAATTTCAAATTCGTTTTATCATTCTTATTATAATTTACAACTTGTGCGTGGCACACATCAAATTCTTTCAAATTAATATGGTTGGCTAATATAGGCTTGTCTAAACTAATCATATGGGTTTCCTTATCATGCAATTTTCTTTGGACAGGAACATTAACTTCGAAATTTTCAACAGAGTTAATGTTCTCAGGGATAACATAATGACCAATTTCCTGCTTGGGAATGAGAACTGTTCCTTTTTAAATTGTTGTCGGCAAAACTAAAGTTTTCTGACCAGGTTTAATTTCTGTTTGGAAGTAGCTACGTACTGAAGGTTCGTATCTACAAAGATCGTACTCTATATTATTTAATGTAATTATACCATTATTATAATCTAGAATCATTTGTAATTGTTCTAGCGTTTCTGTTCCCAGTAATATATCGAAATGCTGATGAAAATTTACAACATAGAACTTAATTAGTTGGCCTTGTTCAAAGAAGTCGGTAATCAGAACTTCATTATGATTCGATTGGTTCAAAATCGTTTTGATGGTGAAATTTTCATTCTTAATCTGATTTGGAAATAATTTATGTGCTATACGGGGGTTTATCAGTGAGTTTGTAGCTCCTGTATCTATTAAAATTTTCAAACGGTTGATTACAAAGTATGGTAAGGAAGATGATATTATATTATGATTGGTTTCTATGACTGTGTCTCCGAGGCAGCTAATTGAAAATTTTCGGTCTCTTCATTTTCGTGGATTTCATCTCCGTAATTTTCGTAAACTGGGTACTCGAAATCATCCGTATATTGGAAGTCTAAGGGCTCTGGTTGTTCTTCTATTTCATTAAAATGGACCTGGGGGTTTCGCCAATGTTTGAATTGTGGTTGATTGAAACTATTATTTCTAGTATTTGTGGAAGGAAGGCTTCCTCTCTGGTTAGCGTTTCTATTGATTGCACTGAAGCTGGAAGATTGTGCTGGAATTCGTTGAAAAGGGGGTTGGGGATTTTGATTTAATGGTGGTCTAAGGGAACTTGTATTTGTAGATTGCTGATTAAAATTTTGTGAAGGATTGGGTCTGTTAACTGTGGAATTATAACTGAAATTCTGTGGTCTAAAAGATGGTTGCAAATTATGACCAATATTACGAGGAGTTTGTGCTATTGTAGCTGACCTATTACTTACGTTAGGTCTGAACTGAGGTTGTGGGGTGAAGTTCGGAATCTTATTATATGTGGAACTTTTGTTAGGAATATCTGCTGGATGTTTGGAAATATACTTTAATATTATGGGAGTCGCTTCTGTGAGGGTAGTGAATTGTCTCACTTCTAGAATTGTCTGAAGCATTGGAGGTACATTGTTATATAATACTTCTAACGCGGTCTGTTCGTTAATCTCAAAGTGGATCTTTTTCTGTTCCGCAGTGAGATTGACATCAGCGTTAATTTTTAAATTTAGCTTGGTTTCTAAATCTTTAATACGTTCAATAAAGTCCATAAGGTTTTCTTTATGGTTTAATTTCAAAAATCTAAACCTATGAGCAATTGTCTGTCTGTCTGTCTGATCTCCGAATTTATTTCTTAAACAATTTTTTAATTCATTCCACGTCGAAATGTCAGCTCTTGTACTAACAAATTCTTCCGCAGTGTCTCTCAACTTACTCAATACTAAACAAAATGCGTATTCATTTAGCGTGGTGTCCGCAGTTTCTCCTTATTTTCGTATAAACTGATCTACACGATTGATAAATACGTCAAGAGTGTTTGTACTTCCATTAAATTTGGGAAGCACTTCGCTATAACTTCTGGCAGCTGCAATTAAGCTTTCTGTAGTAGCCATTGCAAAATTTTTAACTGAATTTATATCTATATCCTTGTAGGAACTATCAGAATCAAGTAAGCTCTGCTCAGAATGCAAGTCGCTTAAATTTAATGATTCTAATGAAAATAATGAGTTCTCGGCTTCACAATCTGAAGATTCTATCGTAATGATATCTTTCGACATAAATTAGTGGAATTGATTACTTTTACGTTCAGTTTGCATGTAATATCTTATACACTTATATATGGAAAGGAACATTAATAGGATGTGGCACTAACCTTTTGTTGATGCTGTTGATTGATGAAGACTCGATTGCTCTTGGCTCGGGTTGTCAGTTTTCCTTCTGGGTTTTGTTGCTGGTGGTGTTTTCTTTGTTTTGGACTGTTGTAGGTTCTCCGGTTTGTTTTCACTCACGATTCGCGAAGCGTTATGATGTTTTCGCACAACTTTTTGGGAAAAACTAATTTTACTTTACGAATTTGGGAAAAACTTATCCTACTGACTGCGCCAGTTATGTTTTTGGTAACTAAAATTACCTTTTTAAAAAAGATTTTATTTAATTACTACAAAAACAGACTTAATAGAATTAAAACTTAATCGGGCAGAGTGACGCCGATAATTGTTTAAAACTACCAGTGAAACATTCGCCTTTGGCGTGTGCCTTAAATAATAATATTATACAGAGTCAGCATTAGATGATGTTACATACATGTGTTACTAGCGTGTCGACACATTGTCGAGACGCTTATACAAGCATTCTTCCTGGAATTTAGGCATATAACTGGCGTACTATAAACCATTCTCGACTATTACCAGTTAATAATTGCGATACCAAGAGCATCTCCCCTGAATATTTCAAGAGTGCATTCATTGGTCAAGTAAATGAGATTATACTATCTTTACCTTCTCGTGATAAATCAAATCATAAACTCTTGGACAATCAGTCCTTTTTCGTGAATTCTTTTTTTCTGTATCCAATAAATCGGGATGAAGTCTTCGAAACGATTAATTCATTACCTAATAAAAATTCTTATGATGCATATGACATGAACGCCCGTATCGTAAAGGTATCAGCTGACGTTATAACCCCGGTATTAGCTCATTTATTTAATAGGTGCTCCGAGGAGGGCAAATTCCCTGATACGTTAAAGCTATCTAAAGTGGTGCCAATATTTAAAAAAGGTAGTAGAAGTGATCCTTTAAACTATCGTCCTATCATCTCTCCCATCTTGGGCAAAATATTTGAAATAATATTGAAAAACAGATTATATAAATATTTTGAACATAATAAACTCTTAAATCCAAATCAGTTTGGTTTTCGTGCGGGGCGGTCATCAGCTGAAGCCCTCCAGGAGTTCGTATGACGCGTGGTGGATGGCATTTAAAATCGTAGAGCCACTGCTGCAGTGCTTTACGACATTCGCAGAGCCTTTGACTGCGTGCTTCATGAGATGCTCCTAGAAAATCTTCAACGTTATGGAGTCCGCGGATTGCCTCTTACTCTTATGTAATAGATCGCTATATATACATTAAAATAACTTAAAATCATCCGTTGCTAAATCCAAATATGGTGTCCCACAAGGCTCCGTGATTGGTCCTTTATTATTTCTTATATTCATAAACGATCTACCTGATTTTATAAAAATTGGTAAT
The DNA here is from genome assembly GCA_958507055.1 of Crioceris asparagi. Classification (NCBI taxonomy): domain Eukaryota; kingdom Metazoa; phylum Arthropoda; class Insecta; order Coleoptera; family Chrysomelidae; genus Crioceris; species Crioceris asparagi. Next base: position 19,544,378 of record OY293829.1, on the reverse strand, counting down.
AAGGTGCTCTTTGCTGATGACGTGACTGTGGTTGTGACGGGGAAAAATGCTCAAGAACTCACTGATGCAATATCACACATATCTAATAATATCGACACCATGGCAAAACTCAATACCTCCATTTCAGTCTAAATCCCACATCCACAACTGATACCATTATCAAGTATTTAGGAGTTAGCATTGATTGCTCTTTGAAATGGAAAATCCATATTAAAGAGCTATCAAATAAACTATCTTCTCATCTGTTCCTAATGCGGCATCTAAAGAAAACTATTGATTATACAGCCTTAAGAACTATATACTTTGGATTATTTCACTCTCAAATATCTTATTCTATTCTCCTCTGGGGTAGTTCAACTGATGCTGTTAGAATATTCAGACTACAGAAAAAAGCTCTGAGGTTACCGCATAACAAAACACCTATATCATCATGTAGAATTTTATTCACAAAGTCCTCTATTATGACGGTACCTTCACTCTTCATTTATAATTCTGCGATAGCTATTCACAAAAATACAAGTAGTTATAAGAAACACTCTGACATTCATAACTACAATACAAGAAATAAAGATAGTATCTGTTCTAATTTTACCTTGTTTTCGACCTCTTTCGTTTAAATGTGAAACTTTATAATAAGATACCCGCGAATGTAGAAACTCTCAATTTAAATTTATTCAAGAATGTTTTAAAAACTTATCTACTGGAAAATGCCTTCTACTCCATCAACGAATACCTCCACGCATCTGCTTGGACCTAACACTGGCCCTTCTGCTGACGGTTGGTCATGCTGTTGTTCATGGTGCTCTGCCTCAATAATTATTTATCACCTTTACTGTACTTTACTTCTTTATAAATGTTAAGTAATTTTCTTAGTTTTTTTATATGTATTTACACTTATTGTTTGTTTTAAGAAGTCTTTTATAAATATTTTTAATTTTGTTTTTTAATAATTAAGGATATATTCTTTATTTATCTTATATTAATATTTTTTCCCTGACGAGCTCAACAAGTTCTCAATCATTCAATTGTTACATGAAAGTGCAATAAATTTATTCTATTCTATTCTTCTATTCTAATATAAAGAAGCGTTAATTTTGAGACAATTATCTTATTTTTGGATTCATTGTCTACTTTTTCCATTCTATACCTATATTACCTACCTACTGTTTGTTTTCAGTGGAAAAACATATCCCTGGATATTTCATGGCATCCGGACAACTTTTGTTTCAATTAAACTTGTTTACCATCTATATCAGGATAATTTAACACAACGATCACTCATGTTATTCCAATATACCAATCTAGAATGAGGCCAACAAAATACTGAATTTTTGATAAGCTACCTGAAATCGATTGGATTTTTCTTTATACACCCACTTCCTGTTTCGTCTATTTACTTTCGCTCATTTGTAAATGTAGTATAAGCGAGTACCCGTTTCCGTTTGTATCGTTTTGTTTTCAATAGCCGCCGAAGAGCGCTTTTAAATGTGCAATGCTATTGGAATTCTAATGAATATGTAAATCTTGAGCAATAGAAGGTGCGATCACAATGTCTCCCAATAAGAGAAACGGCTATGAAGGCCTAACACAGAGATTGTGCTTTCTATACGGGGGTATAAAAAGCTTCAGAATATTGATTATCCAACTGTAGCAGCAGAAACATATTTTTCCCCTGTATTGATATTGTTTTACGTCGTAATAAAATGCAGATGTTAATAACTGTCATAACCTACGCCCAAAATGTCCAGAGCTTAGTAATCCTATATCCTTATCTAGGTCTTCATTTTCAAATTATTCTTGTAACTTTAGTTTATCTCTTCTGAAACCATCGCTTTCTATATTTTGCTTCACCGGCGTATTAATTTCTTGTAGCCCCTGTACCCTTCTTATATATTGTGACTATGTTGTCATCGGACATTCTTTTTCTATATCCCAGCTCATGAACTGAAGTGGATTTGATTCTTGGGTCTATTATTATCAAGAAGTTACTCTCTCGTAAATGAAACACTTCAGATGCATAAAACGAAAGACAAGTAACTGAACATTTAGTATTTCCAATCTAATAAAAACATGAAAAGAATAAAATTCATTGCGATAATCTCAAGTGCAATATCTAGCGAAAATGATTTTGTACAACTTAAATACCTATTCAAAATACTATCGTGATAAAGAGCAAATATTATATCAAAAACAAGTCGAATTTTAAAAAAAATCGAAAAATAGTTTTTATTAGTCATTTAAGATTTGAACCGTAGCGATGAGTGCAACTGCTATCTTCCCTTTTCTTGATTTGAACTATAACTATAGTTATATACATAACTATGTATATCTTTTTGCCAGTCCTCCAATGGAGGACTGGACATGATCAGTTCCATATTAATGAAAACTATATCGTGCTTTATCTCAGATGTGATAATTTTCAATCTACGTATCGAAAAATCAATATGGCCTGACGCGCAGAAAGTGAGGTGATACCCATTTTTATACAATGATGCTGTAGAATATAGACCTATCTCACTAGTCTCCAATAGAAGAACAATATACAACTTTATTTCAATAAATAAAATTTTAGTCAGAAATAAATTTGGATTCACTAAAAACGAGGGTACCAATGATACATTGAGTTGCATCACAAAAATCTACGGAAACTTTGATAAAAGTACTCCTATCTTATTAGATCTTGCTAGAGCTTTTGGTACGCTTAATCCGATAAATTATATCAGTAGTGTATTATAGAACGTCTATAAACTATTAGTTACTTAGCCGACACAGAGAGATAGAAGCACGAGTAATTTTGTAACAATAAAAACAAGAGTAAACCAAGGCACTATTATAAGGCCATTATTATTAATATTATACGTAAATGATCTTTTAACGCTATTAGCGAAAAATAGTATTATTATTCCAATGATACGTACTAAGATTATTCCAACAGTTTATACCTGGAAAAATGTTGAGTACAATATAAATAAAAGAATAGATAAAATAGCCCAGTGGTTAGCACTCAATAAATTATCACTAAACATTGATAAAATAAAATATATTTGTTTTGGAAACTACTATTAACAGTGTACCGGAAAATATGAATATACATATAAATGGAAAAACTTTAGAGTCCATAACTATTTGTAATTACGTATTGTTTTTTAATCCCATTTAAAATAGGATAAACAAAGAATACATAATAAACAAGTGGAATTTTTCAAAAAAAAAAGTTTTTATTTGCTCTCCTTCTCTCGATTTGAACATAATTATACTTATTTATATATGTTTGCCAGCAACAGCAAACAGCAATTCCCTTACAAATTACTGTTTGTCTACCAGAACACACATAACCATAGAGTAATATATACGATCTGCCAGACAGTACCTACATACCAGTGAACAGAGACGTATATATACGATCCATGCTCGTGCGTATTTCCAGTGACGGATCCCATTTTCCGACATTGTTGTTCCATGTCGAAGAAAAAGTGATCTTGCTTGATTGAGATAATTATAATTAATAAATATTGGATCACGCTTGAAGCTTAACAGGCGGCGAGATGTCTGCGATCTAAGTTTGAATTCGAAATTTCAAGTCTCTAGACATGGGGCCTGAGAAATCGCTGCGGAGTCCATTGATACAAGAACCGAAAGTAATAAAATCTATTTAAAAATGGTATTGAATACGCTAAGGATGATATGCTCCGCTCTTTTTCAAAGCGCTTGGCACATTGGCCTATAGAAACAACATATTATAGACATGATGCAATCCCTTTAGAAAGGATATTAAAACTACTGAATAAAAATAAATTTAGTGAAAGAAATCATATGAATTCTTTGAATTCTTAACCTTCATTTTGATTATATAAAGAAAAGTCACGTTGCTTCAGATCATGGTCTATAATTCAGTTTATAGACCATCGCTTCAGATAGTGTAACTGGATATAATTTAGTAATGCTACCAAAAATCTATAAAATATATCTTTTTAAAAATTGGACGGATTGTACTGAAAAATTCAAAAATAATGTTAATTTTATTCTAACTCTCGATATTCTATCAAATGAAAAAAGTATCATGAATATCGGAGCACGTCTACTATTTAAAATGCGCGAATATCCATAAAAATACATGCAGACAGTCCAACGGGTTAGCGATAAAAACAATAACAGTTACTCATTTAATCAAGAAACCCTCGATTTAATTCAAAACTCTAAATAACAATAAGCCTCTTAACAAACAAAGGTCAATTTTCAAGAATTTTTTTTTATTTTTCTAAGAATTAAATCCTATGGTGGTGCTTCTTTTGGTTTTGAGCGAAATACTGATATTTTGATGCCTCATTAATTTCAGTATCGCATAATTGAATGTCATCTTCCACTTTTGTAAATGTAATATATGTAGTTGCTTTCAGGTCAATATTAGAAATAGAATAGACATTTTTATGCCATTATTCTTCAAGACGTTCTCCATGAAAGATTGATCGGCTCGTCGTTCAGGTAAATGTTTTAATGGCACAGTGAGTCGTCGTCGTCTCTTCTCAACTTATTAATTAAAGACCCACCTCTCAAAGAGCCAGCCAAGTCCTCAAAACGACCGACTCAAGATAGGCAACAATGAGAGAAGACCAAGACAATGTGCGCACCCTCCTTCGACGCTCGCTCTTTTCCGTGTTGGTGTTATTGTTCAGGATTTTTTCTTTATGTTCTTTTCTTTCCCATCGTGACTGAATAATCGAAAGATTGCCGCGACATTTTCTACGCCAGTGAGGAACATTATGTTAATTTGGAATTGTTTGAAATCAGTCGGTGGTACACTATTCGAAAATGTGGCGTGAGCAGATTGCGTTGCTTTGATGAATAGTTTATTAGTTCCTGGTATTTGCAAGAACTTATAAATTGCGGTTTTATCTGGAAGAAAATAATTTCGTTCTCTAGTTAAAACTAACAGGCTTCACTTTATAATTAAAATGTTTCGTTAGGGATTATGAAACAAAGTGATGAAATAAAACCTCTTCATTAAATAAGGCATAAAGCAAGATTTAAATATAGAATTAGCTTAAATCAGAGATAATTAGATACTACTGGTTTGATATACCTAAATAGAAAATATGTGAGTTGACCTTTGCAGCTACAGGTTCAAAATAAAATTTTCGAAAAATGTGTTTACATTGAGTTAATACGAGATGAATTTAGTGAGGATGTCAAGTAAGCAACTGAAGAACTGTGGAATCATACCACTACCTTTTTAGGTAAATTTCTTATAGAAATGTACCTATTGCGATCGTTCACACTTTTGTTAGGTAAATTTCTTATAGAAATGTACCTATTGCGATCGTTCACACTTTTGAATTTCGAAAAAATTTCAACGGCATGTTGTTATATGTCTATAAGTTAGTCCAAAAAAACATTTGGTTCAAAAGTTTATATATATATAAATATATATATATATATATATATATATATATATATATATATATATATATATATATATATATATATATATATATAACACTGGTGGGTATTCGTAGCTGATATGATAATGTAACTTAAAAATCGCAGGGTAGCAGCCAAAATGTGGGTGAAATAAAAGAAGACTCTTTACATTTACTTGAGAGCTTTCGGAATCGGTTTTATTCCTTCTTCAGTCAAAATCTATAAAGGTGTAATATAAAGACTAGGTAAAAGATATAAACTAAAGTATAAACTGACTTACAATGTATGAGATTGGTGTTGAAACTGATGTTCATCAAATAGCATATCCTTATTATGTATCTTAATTAAATAGACATTTAACACGAAACACTTATGAATAGATTGTAAATAATAAACAAAACAGGGCTGATGAAATTATGTTATAAGGTAAACAAACTTCATTTTTCATATTCGTATATATTATGGTTGCACAGGTCATGAATATCTAATTAAGGTGGTTGCCTATTTTGACTACGTATTTTATCTAATTGTAATATATTCGAATAAATAACATTAAGATTCTGAATATCCGATTTTTTATTAAGGGAATCATGTTCACATTGTGTATGTGCCATTTCTAAAAATTGTCTTTTAAATAGGTTATTTTCAACTTCAAGAACATTAGTGTCATCAAAGTCAGCTTGATGTCCTGTTTCTTTGATATGTTGAGCCAGGGCACAAGCATCTTTTCTCACCTTAATGTCACTCTTATGTGAGTTAATTCTTGATTGTAAATCTCTAGATGTGATCCCTATATATTTCTTATTGCAACTGGTGCAATCTATTCTGTATACAACATTAGTTTTTTGTTTATTATCCGTTTTATCTTTATGTTTGCTAAATAAGTGATTGACCTTTTTAACTGATTTATTGGCAATGAAAAGTTTTTGTTCTTGTCGGAGTATGTTGCGTATTCTTTGTGTTACTTGTTCAATATAAGGAAGAGAGCGAAAAATCCTATTAGTAGTGTTTTCTGATCTATTTTCTGTTGTCTGCGTAATATTGGTGATATTATCATTGTTTGTTGTAGTATTTGAGGTGGAGAATATCAATTTGTTAACTATATGTTTTGGGTATGAGTTTGCAATGAATAATTTCGTAATTTTATTCAAGTTTTTAGTTCATAGGGATCTGTGGCATATTCTCATAATTCTATTTTTTAACATTAATATCAAGTCGATTTTCATTTTCATAGGATATTTTGAGTAATAATTAATGTACCTTCCGGAACTGCATGGCTTTGTGTACCAATTTAAAATGATTTTATTATGTTCAGAACGAATTAGTTTAGTATCAAGAAACGGAACACTTCTATCAACTTCTTTTTCGATGGTAAATTGAATATTAGAATTGTAGCTATTGAACTTTTCCAGTATTTCACAATCTGATCCAACAGGAACTGCGCAAATTATATCATCAACATATTTTTTTATAAAGGGTAAATCAAATGTAAGAAGCGGTATACAATGATCAAGTAAATCATCCATGATATATTGAGCTATGATTGGAGAGATCTTTGAGCCCATTGGAGTACCTAATACTTGCTTGTAATAATTTTTTTCAAATGAAAAATATGTGGTATTAAATATAAACTCAATAACTTCTTTGAAACTTGCTTTGTCAAGTGTACAATGATTACTTATCTGTGGCCAATGTGAATCAATACTAGATAAAACCAACTCAAGAGGAATGTTTGTAAACAGTGATATAACATCCAAACTTATAATTCTATAATTTTCCGGTAGGTGAAAATCGTTAATAAATATTGAAAATTCAAATGAGTTTGTTATATAGTATTGGTTGTCTTTATTATATGCTAATGTTAATACGTCTGTAATATATTTCGTAAGATTGATGTTGGGTGCTTCTATTGAGGAAATAATAGGCCTTAATGACAAAACATTAATATATTACAATTAGATAAAATACGTAGTCAAAATAGGCAACCACCTTAATTAGATATTCATGACGTGTGCAACCATAATATATACGAATATGAAAAATGAAGTTTGTTTACCTTATAACATAATTTCATCAGCCCTGTTTTGTTTATTATTTACAATCTATTCATAAGTGTTTCGTGTTAAATGTCTATTTAATTAAGATACATAATAAGGATATGCTATTTGATGAACATCAGTTTCAACACCAATCTCATACATTGTAAGTCAGTTTATACTTTAGTTTATATCTTTTACCTAGTCTTTATATTACACCTTTATAGATTTTGACTGAAGAAGGAATAAAACCGATTCCGAAAGCTCTCAAGTAAATGTAAAGAGTCTTCTTTTATTTCACCCACATTTTGGCTGCAACCCTGCGATTTTTAAGTTATATATATATATATATATATATATATAATTTTAAGTTATAGATATAATCAGTACCTCCAACTTTTGTTCAGAGCAATTTTTCATAAAATACACAGGTAAAAAAATAAAAATTTGTAAAGAAAAATAACAAATATTGATAAAACATGAACAATCAATATAAATTTGATGTAATTGTACATTTTGTGGAGATTTTAATATAGACCCTGATTAGAAAAATATATAGTATATTTATTGAATAGAAATGAGCGAAAAATAAAATCTGCCTTGAAGTGGAACTCGAACCCTGTCTGCTTTATATTCAACAGTCAAAACAAAAACCTCTAACCGCAAGGCTATGTCACAAACGATAATTTTATGTAATAAAATGTAGGTATACCAATGAAAAGGTTGTTCAAATTTCAATTCAATGAATTTTGAAAAATTTACCATTCCGCTGACTACAGGCCATTGGGATTTTTTTCGAGTGGAGTTACCAGGAGCAACACACTTTTCCACTTCCAAAATCAGTTTGAGTATCATCAGCTGTGTGTACTTCAAACTTATCACGAATTATATTTTATTCACGTCGATAAAAATGTGATCAAATAATAAATCGACTAATAAATCTAAAAAGTCCTTAGGCCAAGTAAGATTAGTTTTCTTGGTAAGAGATATTTTCAAATCAGTTGAAAATATGATCTAGAGATATAATAAATGAAGATGGGATAAAGCCCAAAACAACGATTTTAAATTTTGTTTTTGTATGTCTCTTTATTTGTGAAGTTATTGAGATAAAGCTCTCATTACCTGAATTACCTAAATTCTAAGCTGAAATTAGCAACTAAATAAATAGTCCAATTAATAATCAATGCACCTTGACATTTCATTTATTTCTAGAGTTTTAGATTTCATTTCTAGAGTTATCAACTAGCAACATTTAAGTACCTACTTCGCTCGAATTTGACCAAAATTCAGGATTTCTGTACCTTAGGTACAGTCCATTTCACAATAAATGGTTGGTTGTTTTTTTTTATCTTGGACGTTTTGCCAGAGGTCGGTCATAAACATGCAATAAACTGTCGTTCAAGGTTCATAATATAGCAGTATAATATTATTTAAATATCTTTTTTTCTACGAAATAATTAACATGTAATCGGTTTATTTAAGTAATAACGAATAACTATTGGAGACAAACTGATTATAATTAATATTGATGATGATATCGTTAGCGAAACAGTAGAGAATAGCATTGTAAAGCATACATATATATGTTTATATATATTCAAGTACTAGATTTTGCAGGATATGTTTTATTTATTTAGGATATTTCATATTATTAAAAATATTATATAAATATACGATGTATATCAGATTACTTGTTTTCTAATTTTTTAATTTTTTATTTTAATATCTGGAATACACTCCTGATACAGGATACCTGTACACGGGTCCAGTATACAAACAACCAATGGCTCTGGCGGGATTCGAACCCGCGCTCACGATAAGCTGTCTCAAGCCACGAACGCACTTCCAGCGCCTTAGCCTACTCAGCCATCGTGACCCCAAATACCTCCATAATTTTAATTAAATTACCTACCTATATATAAAGCCTGATCCTGTAATGTGTCTGCTTGAGGATTGTGTACATAATGGGACTACACCCGGCAGTTTTATTGCAGTAAATAAGTCAATACCATTTTTTGTGGAAAATACTTTACGTACTATCTATTCCATCATTATATCTTTGTTCGTGAATAATAGATCAGATAATAGAGCTACAGCTATGTCGATGAATATTTGTAAGCACTTTAGTTTCTCCAAATATTTCACACATACCTACCTACCTAGATATGAATAATCTCTTTTTTATTAGATATTTGGTACTTTGTCAAAATATACTTGAGTTTAAATTTAACGTTTTATTGGAAAATGGATTAGGTTAATAGGTACATTAGCTGACCAGTGATTATTTTATTGGGGCACACTGTGGTATTCTTTTATTGAGATTATCTGAGCACTATGAACTCCTATTAGGTACATGTATTTTCTTTTAAATTGTATATCTTTTGACTTTTCTAGAGCAATCCTCCGAACAAAGCTGCGTTTGAGATTTAACCATTTATTTAGGTTCTTGTAGGTATTTTTTGTGGTTACTGCTGCAGCACAGAATACTATAAAATCCATTTTATAATGATTATGTCAATCATTATCGGACGGATATGAGGAGAGCCTCTATCCATTTACTCATACAGGAAAGCATCCTTCGTAACTAATTGTTACATAGACAGAGCATTCAATTATTTATTCACAAATCCTTACAGAAAAGAGAACCTTGCCTCAGGATAATAACAACCATGTGAAAAAACTTGATCTCATATTATATGTATCATTAAATCCAAATTCGTGCAGGTCTTCTAATGAAATGAATACGTAACAATTTAACAGAATCACTCAACGCCCATCTGTCAAATTATGCGTCTAAGCACAAATCACTTTTTAATGATTTCAATTTCATAACTCGATACCAGGCAAATGGCTCATTTCTTCGGCCTTTGTCCCAGTCGTCCCTTCCACAACAATAATCATAAATTTATATCCGGACAGACAAAAAGCGTGAATAATTTCTTGCAACAGAAAGTTCACACTTGATTATTTAACCATCATCCCCGTAAACGCGAATCATCACCGGCTTTATTTTTTGTAATTGAGAGAGATGTGACAGGTATAAAAATGGTGCCCTTTTATTATATATAAATATCTTTATACCTATATTGAAAAAACCCTTCACCCTCTTTAATCGTTGTGAGAGCAGATGCCAACCGACAGACAGACACAAGGAGAGCCTTTTGTGTTCTGAATCCAAAAAGGTACATCATTAATTATGATGGTGAATTCAATAACTGTCGCTGGATTGTCGTGTCATACTGTTATTATGGAAACAAGAATATGAACGTAAGAATGAACAAGACTGAATGCCATTATTGTATAAGTAATATTTACTTTGGAAAATATGTGCTATAACTAAGCATTGGAAACTGGATTGTAACTTTTTCAATCTACATAATGAAGATTGGTACTCCTTTTTTTCCTGTGATTATATCATTGAATTTAGTGTAGAAAGAACCATAACAATAAAATCGAACAATTAAGCTTAACAATTATAGCTTTGGCTCCGTAAATTACGGTTTGAATAAAAATGTCAATTGAATCCTTTGATTTTCAAAGGGTCAAATCATGGTCATTTAGAAAACGCTAATTTAAGGTTGTAAAATTTATAATTTGAAATTAGACTTCAATCCATAGATAAAAGGTTACCTGCATAACATAGGGAAATTGTAGGAGCTCAAAGTGAAAAAATAAAGGCAATAACTACCTCTGGGATCATGTAGAATATACCGTCGGATATATAGTTTCACATCAATGTTATAAACCTTAGTTTGAAAATGAGAATACCTACCGAATTTCAAGATGACGTGAATTTACACCCCTTATGACAATTCCGCATTCTGCAAGGTTCCTTTACTTTCAACTTTAATTGTGAACATACATACGAGTCAGAACTAAATAAATCCAACTTTTATTTTTACTCATTAGCACCTAGTTACATGTGTCAGTGAAATATTACCCATCCGTTATCAGTGACATTACTATTAAACAACTTCAAAATTGAAGAAGGTGTAACATTATACTATATTTTGATTATATTTTTATCCGTTGATTTTTTATTGTAAATGCTCAAAGATTTTGACGATTTTTTTTTCAAGAAGAGCGCTGAGATATTGTCCTACATTGAGTTTTCTAAATTCCAACATCTCCATTCAAAAACTTCCTCAAAAGTGTGAAAAGGGATTTTGTAGGAAAATTGAATGTTAGATATATTTTGCAGAATTAAAGCAGATAAGCATAGATAGAGGAATGGCCCATTACTTGAAAACTTCATGGGTTTTGTGCAGTGATGAAGATTATTGCCGCTATATTTTGAAATATATAATAGAGAATGTAGAATAGAAAAGGAATAGAAATATTTCTAATGTCTTAGATTACAGGCTGGAAAAACAAAAAATATGAAAAGGTAGATATGCATTTATTTATACTAAAGTCTTATTATTTATTGTTAGTTTTATTTATTTAGATTTGGTACAGTGCAAATTTCCAGGTAGAATTTTGGCGGGTGCCCAAATTACACGTGGGATTAAAAATGCAAGTAGGATAGTGCTATCTTCACATTCGCCCAGTACAAAGAGTCCCTAGCCTGCTGTTTCTTATATTAAAACTCTTGCACATATTCAAAATCTCTATGCTTTATCAAGTTTCATACATGATGACAAAACGGAACCCTCAAAATATTTCTATTTCTATAAAAATTTGTTATTTATAAGAACGTTTTTGAAATCAAAAAATCTTCAACTATCAATTAAGAGAACATTTAACAAAGAAATTGCTTCCTTGTAGATTGTAGATTGAAAGGGGGTGTCAATGCACTGCGACCTTTAGGTCTATTGTGCCCCCCGTCAGAGCTGTTCTCGCTATTTCGATGTCTACAGCTCGCCCTCCAGTTCCAGAGTTCTAATGAACAATTGCTTCCTTAAACTCTGTCTGTTTTGAAATAATTCTTATATGGTTTAATTTAAATACCTAAGTATTTATGTGATCTAAGTTTAAATCCTCATTTTTCGATCAAATTCAATTTTTCCAGAAGATGCAAAAGTACAGTAGTTCTAATTTTTGATATGAAAAGCACTTCGCAAAGAAATTCGTCAATCATTTTCTTTCGAATGATCAACATTGGGATGAGTAATATCATTCTGAGTTTTTTAATTTGGTCAAAGTATTAGGTTGTTTTTCCTCACATAAGAAATAGGTGCTGCGATTATCTACATATGTATATTTTTATCCAATGTTCACGATACAACTACATCACATTGAAAATAACTTCTCACAGTGATATATCTCGAACATGACAGTAACATTTCTCAAATTAAGAAAACCATGAAATTTTTGATGATGACACTCCTTTCATTCTATGAACCTTCAAAGCTGCGGCATCAATCAAGATGAAAATATCATCACTCGGATCGTCTTTCGCCAGAAATATCTCTCAAAATAAAAATGCGACGGCTGGCAATCGTCTACATCAGTTTCATCTCACCGAAAATCAAAACTCAATCGTTCTTTAGGCAATACAGTGGCTTCTTGGATGGAAGAAACCCTTCCTTAGTGCATACCTACTCGTTGTCTTGTGAACCGAGACAAAACATAATTTCGAGAATAAATATGAATCCGTAAGCAATTCGTGTATATCTTTATTCAGAGAGATGTGATGTGCTCTTATTTTTTGCTTGCTTCTTTCTTTCCACACAGGTCTCGGCAGCTGCGCCACGAATATTCAATTCGAAACTAAAACAAATTTCCGGAGGCTACAGCTAGCTCTAGCTAGAGCAGCTCCAGTGACGCGGGCAAAAAAGAAAGTTAAATTTATTTCAGCGACGACATAGTTTGTCGTAACGATTTGCTTAAGTGAGACATTCTTTTTCTCTAGGAAAGAGTTATGCTAGTTGAATATGGAATATTAGAGATTCAATTTGAATAAACATAAAATATAATTTCATATTTGACTTAGGTATTCTCGAAGAAAAACTGATTAAATAATGTGTTTCTTCGAATAGCACTCATGTGAATTAACAAAAGAGTCCATAAATTATTTTGGTTAAGCAACCAAACATTTTGTAACGTGGTATCCGCACGAATGATCTATTCTTTCCTAAATTTGTTTAATTTATTAGAAACTTCCCTGTAGCTAAAATTTTGCAAAGAATATGGCAAAAGTTTTGTAATTCATTTCTGAAAGTAGCTAATGATTCTCCAATTAGACTCAGGGGACCCTAGAACATATACAGCCAGACACCGAAAATTTTACACGATTAGATTGGTTCCTGTCAGCTACTTGGAATTGCAGTAAGAACGAACAACGATATTATCTTTATAAGAAAGATGGGACTCTGAAGTTTCCAACTGAAATTGTGAAAACAATATTTCAGTTAAAACTTACCGAGAATCTCTGATCTCCACCTTTTATTAATAGGTAATATTCACTGCTCATCGCTCAAATTCTAGATAGAATGTTATTTTTGGTATCTAGTTGCAATTTGATTAAAGTAATTGTAACAAATTTTAGGAAAAAAGAAGAATCTTATAGCTATCTGAATAAAAACGCGCGAGCTTTTAAATACTGTTTATCTCCTTCAAAATGGGATTGGAGTTAAGGTAAATTTCTTAGATTGGTGAGTGCTTTTATAAAAAAGGCCAACTTTAATTGAATATGATGCAATCTTTTTCTTAATTTTGTTGATATCGAAAAAATCCAGATCTGAATTAATTGATCTCCAATTAGGGACTGATTATGAAATCGGCCCTTAGTAGGTACTATCTATGGGCTTTGATGTAGAAAATGGCGTTGAAAGTTGCTCTATTTCTAGTCTTCATTCTTAATCTCTTTATTATTTTCAATTTCGGTAATCTTGGAACAATTGTATTTTTGGCCAACTTCAAAATTGAAAAGGTTACCTATACAATTCTATTATATTTTGATTATATTTATATATTTGTTGATTTGATATCGTAAACGCTCACTGATTTTGATGAAAATTCTTTTTTGAACGAAGAGCGCTGTGATGTGGTCCTACATTGGGTTTTCTAAATTCCACCATCACCATTCAAAAGCTTATTCAAGATTGAAGAAGGTATAAAATTCTATTATATTTATTAATCCGTTGATTTCTTATTGTAAACCCTCACTGATCTTGATGACGCTTTCTTTAAAGAAGAGCGCTGTGATATGATCCTATATTGAGTTTTCTAAATTCCAACGTCTCCATTCAAAAGCTTCTTCAAAATTGACGAAGGGGGATTTTTTTATCAAAACTGAATTTAAGGTATATTTTTCAGAATCAAAGCAGACAAGAATAAATAGAAAAATCGCACATTACTTAAAAACTTTATGGATTAAGATTAAATTTTGAAATTTATTATAGAGAATATAGAATAGAAAAGGAATAGAAATATTTCTAATGTCTTAGATTACAGGTTGGAGAAACATAAAATACAAAATTTCCACCCTATATTAATAGGCTATATTCAGTGCTCTATGTTCAAATTCTAGAAATAATATTATTTTTGGTATTTTAGATTGTGACAGAACGGCACCAGCTTTTGAGTCAATACTTCTGAAACGGACTCTAGTTGCAATATGGTAATTTAACAAACTTTAGAAAAAATCAAAAAGCTTATATCTGAATAAAAACGTGCCATTATTTAAGTAATTTTTATTTTCTTTAAAATGGGATCGGAGATAGGGACGATATTTTAGAATGGTTAGTGGAATTATAAAAAAACTAGATAAAACGCGGCTTCGCTCGGGTGAAATACACAATCTTTTACAAAATGTAGGTAGATATTTTTGTAGTTATCGGTTTTCAAGGAATATTAGGCAAAGCATTGATTCGTATAGTTTAGTTCATTGTGTTAATAAGTATAATACAGTAAAACATTAAAAGTTTTTACATAAATATCTTTTTTATTTAAAATCATAATAAAGAGCTTTCAAGGATTATTCTCTATAAACCCCTGTGTTTTAAGCACTCAGTATTGGAGGATTGACAGTACATGTGCGATTTACGTCAAAATCTATTGACATTGATTGAGCTGTTAAAACCATTAGAACTTAACAAAATAGTCGACAATACGAAATTTTGCGGATATATGTGATATATATCGAAATCATTATTTTCTGATGTACTATTCAGGTGAGGTTTCAATTGAGTCTACCGTACCCCTTGACGGAATTATTAATATAGATGTCCAAGTTTAATTGAATATAATAGTAATTTAAAAAAAATATCGGTTTCCCCACTTATATATACTGGAGAATGATGTAAAACAGAATTCTTGATGCGTTAATTCAACAAATATATTTTCGAATCAAAGCGCCTCACTCCCATATTGGACATGCGCAGAATATTAAAAATTGAAATGGCAACACAATTTCTCCCATACAGTTTTACCCTCTCTCTGGAAGAGTTTTATATCCTTATTGTTTCTATATCTCGTTGTTAAGAAGAAACATCGTTTTCCCACTCGCGGAGAGAGAGAGACGCAATGGCTTTAGTACACGTATTACCGGCGTTATTTTAGCCAACGTTGCTTAAAGCTCAACCTAAAGAGTTAATATTTCCTTACACGTCCTTGAGGTTTATTTCCTATCACAATTTACCATACCATCAGCTAACCTCAGAATGACATTTGATCGATATGTATATTAAGAATTTTAACCTTACTATGAGCGAGAAATAAGCCAGAGTGAATACATACGACACACATTATATTTGAATACAGAATAGGGGTGCGGATTTGTCGAAACTAAATATTTGCACCTATCTAGCTGGGCTTATTACTAATTTGAAATGGAAATGTCAATAGTGCGGCACTACTAGGTACATATACACTACCTATGGATATATATGTATTCCCAAAATGCTTGCTGGTTTCTAATAGCACCTCGTTAGTAGACCAGGAATACCAAACGAACCCCACATAATGACCGATATGAATAGGCAAGATTCTGCATATCACCTATATGTAAGGGAAATACATCTCTGATTGGAATTGAAATCAGACCAGGCAAATGAATCAACAATGGAGGCATATATAGGAATTGAGCAAGGCCAAAGACTTTTAAGCATATTTATAAAGCAGTAGTTATTTACTTTTATAATAATATTTTGAGAATATGAATTTACTTAGAATGTGATCTTTATTAATTTTTGTTTAATTAAGGAGGGTTTGAAAGCTATTACAGTAGAAGAGTAAGTTATTTTTGAAAGAATTACCTAACGAAAAAGTTACACAATAATTCGACTTTTTTAACAGTATTGTATTAGCTTCTCTAACTATTTATCTATGTAAAGAGATATTTCAAAGTAATTTTCACAATTTGTAGACGGCTGATTGGATCAGTATCACCAGGATAAAATGGAATAAGTTTAAATTTATTACAGGTTAAGTAAATACAATCAGTTTTATTCATAATTTTATTGATGGCTCATCAAGAGCTCATGTTTTAAGTCACATTGTTGACGCTTTTGGATATTACACTTTCAAGCAATTCAACGATTTTAGAACTATCGACACCCTAAGGAATCGAGTACATATCTTGATTATAACTACATTGAGCGACTAAAAATAAGAAGAACGTTTCAAGAAAACTAAAAAACACGCCTTAACAACAATCGAAACTGAAAAGAAAAAAATGATTTTGAAATATAATGAGTTTAATTTGATTGTAAAAACGCGTTAAGTGCTCTCTATTATTCTATTTTCACAATAACCATAAGGACTTGTGTAAATAATGAACCATTGATAGCATTTACTGATGTCGAGCACCCCCTCTCTACAATTAAATGAAACTATTTATATTTCTTTATATTATTTTTAATTCCGATTGTTATTAAAGCATATTTTTTAAGTATAACTTACTTTATTTTTCCTCCGCATTTTGTTTAGTAAATGTGCTTCTATTTTGATATTTTATTTAATCTAAAAAAAAACAAAGAATTGCTTGCAATGGGGATGAATGAGGCAATTTTTATGGAAAATCAAAATTTTGTGGCGGCAAAATTAAAGACGAAACCATATCCGGCAACATTTTCCAAAAAAAAGGATAGTTTCTGAATTACAGCAAATGGTAACCGTTGTTTTCAAATCTTTGAATATGAATATTTCTTACAAAAAAATTGTCCGACGTTATTAGTTGGTCTACTGAAAAATACAAAATAATAATAATTCTATTAATTCTGGTACGTTTGATGTTGTGCAGTTGCAGTAAAATTGAAAACTTTCGGCACCAACTTCACAAGTACCAGCACCAATAGAAAAAATATTATTTTGTATTTTTCAGTGCAACAGCTAATAACGTCACTCCATTTTTTTTGTAAAAAACATTTATTTCATACTTTTGAGTGTACCTAACATTAGTCACTAAAATAGTTGAACGTTCACTGATACCATTACCAGAGTCTTTGCTTGATATTATTCAGAAATCTAAAAACCTCATCGCAGAAATACGCATATTTTAGACTTTAACACCGCTGTAACTCTAAAACCTTAGCTCTATAGAAGAAATGTTGAACATAAATGTAGCTACCAATAATCTGGTCTTTAGTTCGGTTGCCTCAGATTTCCAACAAATATTTGAGATCTTAACGCTTTTGAAAAATTGTTCAATTTAAACGTTTCCGGATATTGGCCTATCTTTAACTCTTCAGTCTCAGATTTTAGATTTTCGAGAAAGAAAAATTGCCCCTTCCACCACCTTCGGATGCGTGTTTTTGAGGGAAGAATATTTCGGATTTCAGTTTTTACAAATATGGGATGATCTTTCAAGTCTCCTCTTTCAAATGAATCAAAAATCATCAGAATCGGATAAGTTTACTGTAAGGTCGTGGGCCTTATGTAAAGAAACCATTTATTTAACAATGTGCTCAAAAATATATTTGTGTAATTTGTTAAGCACGATACATATGACAACGGTCGGACTGTCTCTCTAATGACATGACAATTGACATAGGACATATATATCTCTACTTTACATTTACTATATTCAAGGCGCACACAAAAAAAAAGCAGACAGTCGACTTGTATACGTTTGGATTCGTCGGTCAGTTGAAGTGAATGTTCAACAATTTTGATGACTAATAATACACTCAAAACTGCGAAATAAATGTTTTCTATAAAAGCTAGAATCATCTTTATTATTTGGTGCACTTTTGAACTTGGTGCAAGTCAAGTCAAGTAAAGTTCTTGATTGCTTGAAGTATGATATTATTTCATATTTGAATCAATCCAAAATTCTTATTTCTATTTTCTTTGGAATGCGGACATCAGCACATTAGTCTATTGTTCATTTTGTAGGTTATGTACTATCAATATTTGCTGTTGTATATCAAGAAAAAATCTACACATATTTTGCATGTGTTTGACGTCTAATATAAAGCCGTTCATATCATACATAGACAGCTACATATATAATGCAACATTAATTTTTGATACTAATGGCCCATCATAAATTTGTGTTCCATTTCAAATGCATGGCAAAATAATTATTCCACATACTAATTGGTGTCAATGTACATTACACAAGTTTAGTGAACTGAAATTCAACCATTATTTGGAAAACAAACAAACAGATATATTTGTGGCAGAACCGCAAAATTTCCCGATTGATTATCGAATTATAAATAACCAATATGGAAAGGTGGTAAATGTAATTAGTTTATGATGTATTATGATAATGTTTATCAACATTTACTCTAGGGTTATAAGCTGAAGAATTCATATTATCTTCATTGTTCATTTAAAATATATTTATTTCATTGAATATTTATGAAGTGTTGATAGACATTGAAAATATTAATTATTATTAAATTAAATGAAAAATTAAAAAAACATGGATTTCAGTATAGTAAATAACACTGATCTGAGTATTTTAAAAGAGTAAACGTTAAGCATTAGATATTTTTTGACCGTTTTCCTAAAAGTAGAATGACAAACATACAATTGTATTATATTGTAACGTTTAACTCTGTGCTAAACGTTGTGGGGTAGTTCACGTTATACTCAAAAGTTCGCAGATTGCTTATTGTATTTGGTGTATTTTTAACACTATGTACACGACCTTCTGTATTAGTACAATTGTCACAACTTGTCACTTTGACTATAGCGGTTCAACTACTATCGACTTATGTCTCCAATTTACTGATACAATAACTGACTCTGTCCCGTGATCGTCACGGCTTTATATATCTGAATCATGACATGACATTCATCGAGAATATTCTATGGTTATCTTGACGCACATAATAAATTCTAGAGGCTTGTCAAATTGTCAATACTGTGACTAAGTGTACCTCACACATAATTTCTGGAAGGCTCAAAAATAAAACTAACAACTCTAGAACTAATTAACGAACTATACATGAAACAACTATAGCAAATAAAGAAGTAGAACAAATGCAAACTAAAAGAAATAATAACAATTAGTATATGATAAACTATCCACGTTAGAGTATGTTTGCTGATTTACAGATCTAGATGTTTCATTTTTCATTGGGGAGATGGTCCCGTATTGAAAATAGTTCCAACGTATATCTCCAAAAGAGGTGGACGGGGCAATTTTGATAGAAAATTGGACATTTCTCTGATAAGACTATAAAAATTCTTCAAAAAATTCAACGGGATATAAGTTACAACACTGGGAAACTTCAGGATTTTTTTCCGATGTATTTGGAGATTTATGAAACCCACATATAAATGAAAGTTCAACGATTTCGATGACAAATGAAACACTCAAAAATGTGAAGCAAATATTTTTTACAAAGAATTGGACCGATATTAGTTGTTGCACTGACTAATACAAAATAATATTATCTCCGCTGTAGCTGGTACTTTTGAAGTTGGTCCCAAAAGTCTTCTATATGCTTTTTTCAATTCATCTAATAATTAAGACAGTCCTAGTTTTAGTAAAACAGTTACAATTAGACTGAAAACTTATGGCACCAACTTCAGTACCAGCACCAATAGACCACACCAGCACTAATAGAATTAATGTACTTTTCAGTGCACCAACTGATAACGTTAGCCCAGTTTTTTGTAAAAAATATTTATTTCGCAATTTTGAGTGTTACATTTGTCACGAAAATCATTGAACTTTCACCATTATTCATGAATACTTTAATTGTATCTGTTATTATTCAAAAATCTAAGAACATCGTCGCGGAAATATGCATATTTTAAAATTTACCACTGCCGTAACTCGAAAACCGTAACTCTTTGGGAAAATGTTCAATATAAATATAGCTAAAAATAATCTGGTCTTTAATGTGCCATTCTCATATTCTCAATTTGCGAAAAAAATCGCCTCTTCCATCTCGGATTTTCTATTTTCCAGAAAATTTGTCCCCTCCACCCCGTTCGGGAGCGGTTTTGGAGGGAAGGAGATTCCGGTTTTATGAATATGAGATCATTTCTCAAGTCTCCTCTTTCAAATAAATCCAAAATAATCAAAATCCGAGTAAGTTTACTATATAAAGCGCAAGCAAAAACCAAAAAAAAATCCCGATGGCCTATAGTCAGCGGAAAGGTAAATTTTTCAAAATTCATTGAATTGAAATTTGAACAACCTTTTCATTGGTATACTTACATGTTATTACATAAAATTGTCGTATGTGTCATAGCCTTGCGGTTAGAGGTTTTTGTTTTGGCTGTAAAATATAAAGCAGACAGGGTTCGCATTCCACTTCAAGGCAGAATTTTTTTTCGCCTATTTCTTTTCAATAGATATAGTATATATTTTTTTAATCAGGGTCTATGTTAAGATCTCCAGAAAATGTACAATTACATCAAATTTATATTGAGTGTTCATGTTTTATCAATATTTCTTATTTTTCTTTAGTAATTTTTATTTTTTTATATGTGCATTTTATGAAAAATTGCTTTGAACAAAAGTTGTAGGTACTGATTATATCTATAACCTTAAATTATTTTTGCTGATATTTATACTACGACTCTTTTTTGATATTTTTTTAAATGTTTGAACGGTCGCCATTTTGAAACTACTAACCCGATATTGCCCAATAACGAACTCGGCCGAGATATTTGAGAGATTGATTTTTGTAGCATATTTGAACTTGATACCTCTAAAACTGCGACCTCTATCATGTTAACAAATTTCGTAAAATCCCATATATATATATATATATAAACTTTTGAACCAAATGTTTTTTTGGACTAACCTATTGACATATAATAACATGCCGTTGAAATTTTTTCGAAATTCAAAAGTGTGAACGATCGCAATAGGTACATTTCTATAAGAAATTTACCTAACAGACCGTCGAATTGTATACCTCTTCCGTTTGGGTTCGTGGGTCAAAAATAGAACCGACCGTTACTATCCTAAAAAATATAAAATAGTAGTTCTCTTGGTACTGGTACTTGTTAAGTTGAAGTTGAAGATAATGTTATTTTGTATTTTTCAGTGAAGTCGGTCTTAGTCTTAATTATAACATATACTTCGTTATTCAGATTAACTCATAACGTATGAAAAATGCTACACTTTAAACAAGTCACTCGCATGTCCAGCTCAGACCACCTGGTTGTTAAAAGAAGACATTCAAAGAAGAAAAAAACGCTCTCTTTATATAAATCCATCCCCATAAGAGCCTCATCACAATAAAAGAGGCTGACTCATGTCGAGAAATGTTATTCATACGTTTTCGTTTTCATCGCTAACGACCGTCATTCAAATTGAAAAGGTATTGCAGAATACAGGTTTAAAAGATGTTTAGTTGTTGGTGCTGTTGACGTCTTCAGCATAAAAGGTAATATTGTTTGATGGCCGTTATTTTGATCTTATCACAGCGATAAAAAAACATTTTCGATGAAGAATAACGCTTGAATTATATCCGATACGTGGTTCTTTGTATTTTATGATGCCAAATAATTTCCGGATAATATTCACCTAAGAGTTTCTTTCCATATCGTAGGTATTAGGTATTTCTTTAAAAGAATATAAGAAGATATATTTTCATTTTTTTGTATGACGAAAATTCAGAAAAAATATGCTTACATGGAAATAAAAGTTACAAGGTTACTTGAAGTACAGGAAAGCTTAGAAATACAAAGGTCTCTTTTCTATCTTTGTAAGTTTCTTCATGATATCGAAACTGTTTCCGAATTTTGGACAAGTCAAAGTGAGATCCCAATTTTCAAAATTTCAACTAGCGAACCATTTTCAAGTATGCGTTTATAAATTTGTTTCTAATATTGTTATGCATTTTATATTTTGGACAATATTTTTTCATGATTTAGCCGATTCCCTCTCACTTTGCCCTGTCATGGGACTGGTTAAAATTCTACCGGCAGACACTCCACTAGTTAACAAAGTACAACCAAATTTTCAAATAGTGAATTATTGTTATCTTACTTATTTTAGCTTTATTATTTATATCGTTATTGTTTAGCTATAAAAATGTATGACGTCAGTATCTTTTAAGTCAAATATATCATCGCCTATTTGTTTACAAAGTAATCATTTTTCCAGGCGTTTCCGATTACCTTGTAATTTTTAATGAAAATACTTGTCATTGCTCATCACAGTATGGAGTCAGAATTTGCCCAATTTATTGCAATAGAAATAAATGATACATTGCCTTTGACAAAAAAAGATCATCCTGGTGTGGTGAAAAACACGTATGGCTACCATGCATGAGATCTCGGTTCGATTCTAGCAAGCCATGAAAATTTTTCACAGAGCTATTCGGTAACCACCTCGTGTGTAGACACAGGCAAACTACGACCAAAAGTTTAGTTAGAAATACCTCCCAACTAGTGCCATTTAGATTCAGCAATAACCTGTGATGATATGCTTCACAAATATATGTAAGAGGTTGTCAACACCAGAAGGCGCTAAGACACTTCAAGAAGATGAGAAAACCCACAGATACTGCATTTTGTGAAAGCGACATTAGCATTTTTCGATATTTAAACGTTCCGGAACTTTTCTCTTATCCGGTATATAGTGGGTAGTATGGAGGTATCTTCTAAAATATTAGTATACCTAGAAAAACGACAGCTCAAGTTTTGATTTTGATTTTCCTTTTTTTGTATAAATACTATTGTTTCACCTTTCAATCTATGACGTAATCGTTATTTCTATATGGAAAGGCTACAACTTTATATCATAAACAAAAAGCTAATAATTTTCAAAAAACCGAATACCTATATTTGAGTTGATATTTAGAACAATTTAAATTCGAGTTTTTGAAAAATCAATATCAATCTACCTCCGAAAATACCTTGAAATATCAAATACCTCCTTTTTAACGTAATCCTTATTAAAAAATCAATTAATCTATAAACGTTTAGATTGTGCCCCTCGGAACTACATCCAAAGCCAGCAACATTTCTATGGTATGTCCGTTCGATATTTTTTTTTAATATCACCTAACATATTGGGTCGGTTCTGGGTCTTCGATACTCCTTTTGCGGGAACGTTTTTGTCGAAGACGTTATTGCTATCGAGATTTTTGTTCACGACGTTTCGGCAACGCCACGTAGCGACATTTTTGTGGTGACTTTTTGATGTGAAACCGTACGCATATTTACTATGACCATATCCTAATATCATCAAAATTTATATTCATTATTTATATGATCTTAGTAATCTTAATCTCAATTTTAACGTATTTGAAGGCATTAGATATAAAGTAATATCTAATCTATCAATACGAACAACTCTGGTAAATGTATATATTTCGGATTTCTAAGAAACGGCTCTAACGATTTTGATCAAATGTGGTAATTAGATATGATTTTATTGGTATAAGTTTATTTACAAACACGTCTTCGAATCTTATACTCTGATACTCTTTACTCATAGCTGTATTTCAAAAACATTCTCACAGTGAACACCTCCGACAACTCCGATGTAACTGTAACAAGTTATATTATCACATTTTGTTTCATACCCCAAATCAAACTAGAGAATTAAATCTTCGTCTGGCTATTCAAATGGAAATTCCTCCTCTTTAAATCACTGTGGTTGCATTTGGCGAAAAGAAAATGGTGTTGAGCGTTCCGTCTATACTAGTTTAAATGTTACGCGCAATAAATCAGTGGATAGGAAAAAACCAGATCAATTAAAAATACCTCAGCAGATCGGCGCAAAGCATTCGCTCGAATCCTCTCCTTTGTTCACAGTGAATAGATGTTTCAAAGGTTTTTTCCATTGTGGCTTAGGAAGAATTTTCAAAAGTTCTCTGAAAGATACCGAGAAAGACTATAATAATGAAAAAAGAATTACTTTTATTTTTAATTTATAATAATTATTATCATTCTTTCATTAGAAAAATATTGAGGATTCGATTTGGTTTTGGTATAAAGAGAAAGTGACTATAGTGTATACTCAGGTATATTTTTATTTTCCTACCGCTATTTTAACTAACCTGTGTTACATTTTGATCACTAATAATTTTCAATCTGTTGCAAATACGAAGTCAGTTTTCTAGGCCTTATAGACTGACAAGTTGTCATCAAGGATACTTTTTGATTAACATTTTTCAGACTGGTCCGAATTTACAGAGTTTTTGTAAGATGGTGTAATTACAATCTATGCAAAAGAACTCCGTTACACCTAAATTTAAACTAATTCGTTTTTTGGGTGGCTAAACCATTGGAAATACTGCCATATTTACAAAACTGACGATGCCACATGACAGCTTCAGCTTATGACGTTAGTGAGTGACCAAATATTTTTTTTATAAAAAGACTGCAAGATTTGTTTTTGAGAAATTGTTAGATTACATATGTCTGGCTACCAATAAGAGTAATAGATTATTTTGAACATATTTCTTGATGGATAATTTAGGATGAGGGCATCTCTACATATGGGATATTTTAGAAAAGACAAAATTTTTGGTAATAGATACAAAATTTCATAGTGAATAATAAATGAATTAACTCGATTCTTGATACCTCTTTTCTATTTTTAATTAGGCACCAATAAAAGATCCGTAATTTCTCTACAGTATCCGTTTAACTGATAATAACAATGGGGAAATAAAATAAAATATAGAATGTATGCTTTATAACAAGGAGCAGTTATAACAGACTTAAGCAGCTAACATAATTATTACAATTAAGATAGCTTTCAAATATTTTCTCTTCATTATCCTTATTAGAATTCTACCATTCAACTCATAAGAACATTAACAAAGGAATTTACATCTACCTACTTATGACTGTTCGATGTATTATTTATATCCTTGAAATGAAATGAGTCATTTATTAATTCAAATCGACCTAGCAATATTAATATGTAAATTTCATATTTTTATCATCAATTTACGGGGACTTGAAATCCCCATATATGCACATCGGTTAAGTATATTAATAAATTTGTTACAGTAATTTTAAGACAAAAACTTTTCGCAGTATCGAAATAAATAATATAAGTTAAAATAAGTCCAGTCTAGAAAAAGTAGCTGAAGTTGCCCTCTTAAACGTTGTCAAATCTGTAAACTGGATTTGATAATAATAAACTAATAACCTGATATACTTGATTATTTTATCTTCTGTCAAAATCATTGCTACAAGTATGTGACATAAACAACAGCAGTATGAGAAAACGTTATTGTAATTGGTTTCATAATAAGTATCAGCTAAAAAAAATACTAAATATAACCTGAAAATATTGCAAGACTCATAGATTTCTGTGATGAATTAGACAAATCTGTAAAACAGCATTATTCAAACTGATAAGTTTCAAAACATTTTTTTATACATTGTTGAAACGTTTTCAAAGTTTCATTGTTATTAGAAAATTAATAAAAAAGTTATTATATATGATAAAGTCGTTACCAATGCGAATCCTTGATTGATTAAATTATACTTTTATTATTTTGGAAGATGTAAATTGCTTATATTCTTGGAAAAGGTAAAACGTGTCATATCTCGAAAACCAGTAAAGCTATTATTTAGAAAATATATTTTCACGGTCTTCTTGCAATTTCCAATTGATTAAAAAATATTGACATTCTGAAGGAACGGTGATATTTATTCGCTTATTTCAAATATAACATGCCAGCTTTTGTTTCATTTTTTAACACTGATGTC
This sequence comes from Crioceris asparagi, assembly GCA_958507055.1. Taxonomy (NCBI): domain Eukaryota; kingdom Metazoa; phylum Arthropoda; class Insecta; order Coleoptera; family Chrysomelidae; genus Crioceris; species Crioceris asparagi. The sequence goes on along the minus strand of OY293829.1, from coordinate 19,517,883 downwards.
AAATTAAAGGTAGGTAGGTCTTATGAAAATACTGAACGATTATTGTGTTTTTTTAATTTCTGAAAAAACATAGTTACCTTTATCCCGGTCTATATTCCTTAGTTTTTCACATAAATAGTTGGAATTTTGAGATATCCCAAAATGTATGTTAATAATTGAATTATGAAAAAACCATACAAACAATTACAAGGTATTTAAAATCGGCAACCAATTTCGATTGATTCAGAACCGAGTAACTTGCTTATTTTAAATAGAACACCTTGTATCTTTTCATGTTAGAGAGAGATAGAACGGGATAAATATGGTTTATTGTCTAAGAAAAAGAATACTTTCTTATTGCATAGCACGGAAGCGGCACGCTGTTTGGTTGTTTGCATCGCTTGTCGATGTAGAACCAGCAGTATTCTGACTCTTTGGACACATCCCGAACCATATGTTCAGCTGATGAGATCCTAATAAGGTCGAAATCACAGTGATCCTGTTCTTGGTTCAAAAGTGATGTGTTCCATAGATAATGAAACAAAAAGGTGTTAGAAGTTACCGCAATTGGTATCGGGATAGATCTCGATCCTTTGCACCTGCCAGCGATGATATAGTTCAATGCGGGATGGGGCTTTTGTCCACCGAGTAGTTGTTTTCATCGTTGGTAGTTTATGGCTATGTGTGATTATAGCCATCTATCTACTGTAAAGACCGAAGTCATTTAGTACATATCTTTCAGTAGCGAAATCTTTACATCTTTTCACATTGATACGTGGGTCGCGTTCAACTTTAACTTCTAACTCCTAGGTGGCGCTGGAAGCGGCACGCTGTTTGGTTGTTTGCATCGCTTGTCGATGTAGAACCAGCAGTTTTCTGACTCTTTGGACACATCCCGAACCATATGTTCAGCTGATGAGATCCTAATAAGGTCGAAATCACAGTGATCCTGTTCTTGGTTCAAAAGTGATGTGTTCCATAGATAATGAAACAAAAAGGTGTTAGAAGTTACCGCAATTGGTATCGGGATAGATCTCGATCCTTTGCACCTGCCAGCGATGATATAATTCAATGCGGGATGGGGCTTTTGTCCACCGAGTATATATATATATATAAACTTTTGAACCAAATGTTAACTTATAGACATATAACAACATGCAGAATAAGAAATTTACCTTAAATCCAAAAGAATGTTAATTATTTTACTGGATGAAGTCATTGTTTTGAATAGAAATAATTTCGGCCAATCACTTATAATTATTGTAGTAGCTCTTTATTGTTACGAGTTGCTCTGTGTTTTTCTTAAAGTATTTCTGTAATTCTGTAATTTCGTTGGCGATCCAACAGTAGCTTGCTTAAAAAAAATCGGGAAATATTTATTTTTTAGAATAATTGTTAACTAGTATTCTCAAAATTGACAATGTCACAAGAAGGTCTACATTCATCTAGATATCTCTCAGCAAATATAACATTATATTACCAACAGTGTGATTCGAAAAATATCTTTTATTTAATCTTTTTTGTGTGCTCTTGTTCAATATTGTAGATATTAATAATAAATTCAGTTTGTATTAGATATCTCAATTAGATAAACTCCTTCAAATTACAACTAATTTATAGGAAAATCTAAAGGAGATGGGAATGGGATAAATGTAGGTACCTATGCTTTTGAGATTTGTTTTAAACTCAAAATAATGATGCAGTAAGTTCTGTTTATGCAGCTTACCATAATAGTATTCAAGAAAGTAGCATGTTTCATTTGAAATAAGCGAGTTAATAACGTCAATATTTTAAGGTCGATTGAACATTTACAAGTATATTTGAAAATAATTATTTTAAAATGGTACACACTGTATACTGAGGTCTGAAACTCTCAGGCAAGTCTTTTGTTTTGAATCTTTCTTTAGCTTATTTTTCAGCACGCTTTTCCAACCCAGTATGTGATCCACCAAGTTTTTTCAACTCAGAGTTTGCAAGAATTCACACCCATTGTTTTTTTCATTGTGGCTGGGTCAAAAACCAGCCCGCTATGTCGGAAGGAAGGCGATGAACGAACATCTAGAAACACCGAAGACAGATTTTTTCCAGTATTGAAGAAGGGAGCTGCGACGGGAATGCCAGACTCTTTCGGTCGTTGCTCATCTATCATTCAGAGAGCACGCAAATCGATGATGTCTCTTGTGTCCTCCAACAAGCTAAGGAATCTACATGTGCTGACGTAACTTTATTCTCACTGACTGTTATTAACTACACCGTAGATAGTAATTTTAAAGGGTCCATTGTTCCTTAGTTCTAATTTTGTAAAATTTTCACGTTTCAAGGTCTACAGAGTCAAGAGTCAGTTTACAAGAAAACTGTCTATTTTTGTGTTTACCTAAACACGTATATACGGTGTCTAGTGAATTTTCAGCCCAATTATTTCAGGAACCAAAAATAAGGTGATTGACTCAGGACAAAATCATTGAAACAGTTTCTTGTTGGATGGATACTTACAAAAACTTGAATTTGTAAATTTATAGGTTATGCTGTTCTCAGCAATCTTTTTACCACAATAAGTTCTTTATTCACTAAGCAAAATTCCGACAATCGGAGGATCGATTCTATGCTAGTCTTCAAGTTAAGAACAATTTTAATATTTGGTATAAATGAAAATATTTGATTTTGTCATATCAGTCAATGTCAGCCGTCGTTTTTTTGGTATAACTTATACGGTTCCTATATCTCACATATAAAATATTACAAAAAAATCTATGTTCTTTTTTAGTGACGCAGTTCCCTTCACCTTTTTTCCTTTCTACTATTCAACAGAAACTTTTTACATAAAAGGCGCGTACACTAAAAAAACGCTAAACCATTTTGTGTTTATGCCGTTGTAACGTGTGCACAATATTGTGAATCAAATTTAAGTACATTTTTCTAGGAATGTGAAAATATACTAGCAATGAAACAATAATAATATTTTTTTAAATAAGGTCCTTTTAGGCTCCTCTACTCGCGAATGTTGACATTTTTATGAGACTAGAATATTTACTTTATGCTAAATACAGGAACTAACATTTGCGTGATGCTCGGAAAAAATCTAAAGAAAAATATTCCATCAAAAACGTTTTAAATTTCTGCCATGTCCCAACCGAAAGTTAGCAGTTGACTGGTTACAAATTAAAATATTTGGTTGTAAGCAGGCAATTGGGTATATAACATGACAAGCTGGACACAAGATGGCGGGCGATAATACTAATAAGTAGCGATAGCAATAGCAATGAGCTAATTGAATGTTGGTGAGAATATCTGGAACAGTTTTTAGGATTCCGCTGGTACCTAAAATGTCACAAGCTTTATAGTTCCACTTTTCTTTCATCCAATGTTCCTTTCCCTTAAAATAAAATAATGTCTGATAAAAGGGGCCGAAAATAATTCAAATTTACAAAATATTTTTTTTATTGCCATCCAAACTAAAAACGATCACTATTACCACGAATAAAAAAGAATAAAAATTCATATACGATATAGAAACATAATACGTATTATAGAGTCTCATAAATGGAATGCTTTGGTATCCCTTGATATATATGAACTGTACGTTTCTTCACTCGGTCAGTCCATAGGCTTTCATCAAGGCTACTATCTCTGATCTCCTCATTTATTCCCTCACTCCAGCAGTTTCTTGGTCTTCCTCTTCGCCTCCTTCCTACTGGACTCCACATCATTATCTGTTTTGGCAACCGTTCGTTGGTCATGACGTCTCCGTCTCATTTTAATGGTTTGGTTATTATTCCGTCCACTTTGCTGGATAACCTTGATTTCACGTACTCGGTCATTTCGTATTTTCGACCCTTGATTTGCCCGCCAAGCGCCTCCAGAAGTCCATCACAGTCGTTTTCAGAGTTTTTTTCTTTCTTTGCCTCAGCGGCCATATTTCACTGCCATATTTATACGATATTTATCGTTTTTATTGACTCTTTGATCACAGAATACCTACTATACAATATCGTTATTACTTTCATTATATGCGTGATTCTATATTTGATAGCATCTTCAATGGTTGCATTGTCTATAATATCTAGGCCCAGGTACTTATATATTTGGCAGGAAAAGGTATTGGAAATAATTTTGACAGACATTCCCAGAACGAAGGAAGTGCCTATATAATTCGACTGTATGTTTCCTTTTTATGTATTGATAAACGTGCGTTTGGCATAATAAACATTTTCTTTGACTTTGATCATTCTTCCTCATTCGATAAAAGTGTGGTGAGATCCAGTTATAAGAAATTAATCTTGTTCTTCTCCCCAAAAATCCCCTCTAAAAGGCTTATAGGGTAAAATCGAGAAGTTATTGTACATATTTTTTAAAAGTCTTTCATATATATCTTCTTTTGTTGATACTCTCTAAAATGTGAAATAAATACCTATATTATGTTTATATACAGTAGGACAACTCTATTAGGTATTTGATGCACTACATAATACAAAATAATATTATCTAAACTACACCACTTGAAAACAACCAGCAACAAAATAATTAATATTATTTCGTATTTTTCAGTGCACTGATTAATGAACTCGGTCCTAGTTTCAGTGAAAAATTAGCTTTCATTTTTGAGTTGATTGGTTTTATTGAATACATCTACATTTACTGTATTTCGTGATTCGAAGTATCGATTTACTGGAACGTTCGTAGGGTGTACCTCGAGGGTCATACTCTTTCTCCTAGTTACATTTCAGTATATATATATAAAAAAATTACTCAATGAAGACATATATCTAGGTAGCTTCAATTCAACTGTAACCATCCGGAAACTAAGTTACCAAGCTTATAATATCCACGACACTTTAAACTCTTGTGAGCCAATTTATTCCTGATCGGTGGAGTTCTAGCAGGAGCTTTAAAGTAAATTTAATTAGCGGCAGCAGTGGAGAGAAAAGCTCACGGCCTAGAGCTGCTTATCGGCTAACTCGTAAATTTATTCATGAGAATGGTTAGAAAATACAATATGGCGGATCGTTTGATGAATTGCTTGCTCTATGTCTAAAGTGAAGCGTTTGTTTTCGTGTGATTGTGATGATACCTTACAACATCATCGAATGAAAACAGAATGTTCAATGTACGAATAATTCATCGAAAAAGTTAACTACCTACCACAAATTTGTGCAATGTTAGTCGTTAGATTATTTGATGATATTAACTCATAAAAACTGGTAGTAGCTATTGATCGATAAACGATTCTCTGATGATACTTACCTACCGTTTTTTTTTTCAGCAGAAATATGGTATAGCTTTATTAACAGAATTCATGTATATTTCAATCATTACTTACTTAAGCTAATAGTTATTTATCCAAGATCAAATACTCAGTTGTTTGAACATCAACAGCGGAAACTTTGTTAATGTCCATTATGAAAAATAAATAAATATTAGTTTCATTGAATTAAGGATCTAAAGAATAAAATAATAAAAGTAGAAATAAAAAGGAATTACTTGACTTAGATTCGAGATGATCCTTCTTATACAGGGTTGGGCAAAATGATCGGAACACCCGATTTATGGTCTAATTATAACTGGTACGAAATTTTTGAGTATTTGCATATTTTATTTACTATTTAGTGGTGTTAGTTAGTTAGTGCAGATTTTTCGGTTACGTCACATTTTTCAACATGACCACATCGGATAATATTTGAAATGTCTCACCCTGTATTTAGATTTTTTCGCATAGATATGTTTTTTCTGAATTGACTAATACCAGGTTTAGTGCTTCTGTGACTTACGGTTTTATATGAAAAAAAATAAAATTAATTTCAATTGTCTAATATAAAATAAAAAATAATTGAAAATTCCACATTTACCGCATTACAGTAGGTATTCAAAGTGAAAGCCTTCGACTACTTGACAATATCCTAATCTGTCCGCCGCTCTAATTCCATCTTCTACTTCTTGGCGAGATTGAGGTAGATCCTTATAAGTTATAGACTTCAAATGACCCCAAAAAACAAGTCTAGGGGAGATAAATATGGTGACCTTACCGGCCACTCAATATATCCTCTTCGTTCCATCCATCTCTGTGAAAATACTATGTTCAAGTATTCCCTAACCCTGGCAGCATAATGAGATGGAGCATCATCTTGCTAGAACCTGATAGCTGTAACTGATTAGCACAAATTAATTCTGGAACTATCTGAACTGAAAGTTATAAATAACTATCACCATTTAACATTTCTTGCATAAAAAAGGTTCAATTATTCTTCCTCTAACCATTCCACACCAAACATTCAGCTTTTGTTTATATTGTGTATGTCCTTCCATCCAGTGTGGATTATTATCCGACCAATACCGGCAATTATGAAGATTTACAAAACCATTTGGGCAAAATGTTGCTTCATCGGAAAATACAATACACACACTATATGAGCATATAATTTACATTAACTCCATTCATCATTTCTTCGCAAAACTGAATTCGTTTATCACGATTATCTTCATTTTATGCTTGATGTAATAATTGTACTTTATAGGAATGAAATTTATTTCTTTACAGATCTCTCACTAATACCTATCGTTAATTAGAGCAATTTCATTATTTTCATTTGTAGATGTCTTCTTTTGTCCACAGCCGGAAAAATTTTTTACACTGCTGGTTAAATTTGCGTAAATTTCGAGAAACTGTTGACCTTGAAATTTGAGTTTTTTTGCAAGAAATGTGGCGTTGGACCTATTGGCAACTTCTTGTGAAGATCTTTTTCTATCTCCAGAATCAATAATCATCAATATATTAATTATTTAACGTTCTCTTAGTTCAGCCATGATTATAAATAATATTAATCTCAAATAGTTTGTTAAATGAAATAATGTTAGAAATTGAAGTTATTTGACATTAATGTCAAAATAGATAAACAGATTTTGGCATACTCCGATAATTACTTAGGATATATTTTTTTTAATTTTATTCTGTTCTTATAAAACCGTATGTCACAGACCCACTAAACCTGGTATTAATTTTATTCAGAAGAATCGTTTCTTCTAAAAAATATAAATACAGTGTCACCCATTTTAAATATTACCCAATGACTTTATATCTTGAGAAATACGACGTAAACGAAAAATCTGCAAATACCACTAAATAGTACATAAGATATACAAAAACTTTGAATCAAGTCAAATTTTCGTACCAGTAATAATTAAGCCATAAATCAGGTGTTCCGCTCATTTTGCCCAATGCATGCATGATAATTTCTTTTTTATTATATCCAGTTGGTATTCTAAGTTATCTAAATTATTTATTAGGATTCACTTGTATATTCTTTGGTTGAAACAAGCACCAGTTGTGGCGAAGTCTAAGTAGAGGTACCTACCTACATTTAGTTAACAAATCAAGTTTAATGAAACTAGGAGGGATGGAAATTAGAATCAAATAATACGTTCCACTCACAGAGACGGATGCTTGAGCCTAAAGAAAATTAACTGGAGTAAATGTTGTTTATATACACCTACATTGTTGATTCATGACATCATCATCCATTATGACCAAAATTCTTAAGATATTCTTTGTAATTACATTGTATTCTATTATCGTGATAATCCTTAACTTATAAATGAAATAATGAATATAGCTTTGTATTTTTCAAAGAATTATCTAATGAGGTCGATCCTATTTTTTGTAAAAAATAGCTCTGTTCACATATTTTGAGTGTTTCATTGATTATAATAATTTTTGAACGTTGAAACGATGAAAATATATAATTCTGCAGGTCTGCATTTTTGACGGATGAGGTATACAATTCGACTGATAAACAGTAAACGAGCTCCGATTTTCATGATTCTTTTTACATTTGAAAAAGGATTATTGAGAGTTGGTCTCATGAAAAATCGACATTCAACATGTCCTTCCCCCAAAAAACTTGTCCCAAATGGGGTTGAGCAGGCATTTTTTTAGGAAAATCGAAAATTTGAGTCAAATAAACTACAGAAGGGACTATCCGGCAACGTTTAAATTGACATTTTAAAAAAACATTGGTTTCCGAGTTACAGCCTTGGTAAAGTCTGAAATATGTGTATTTACGTGAGGTTTTGAAATCTCTGAATAAGTATAGGTAAGCAACGTATCATCTCCTTTGGTAAAAGATTATTTTGATGATAGTGTTACACTCGAAATGGTGAAATATTTGTATGTAAAATATATTTTTAAGTTATAGAATAAAAAAGTATGTCTGTTTTATACACCGAAAAAAGGTAGGTATTATTGCTTAATTTTATCTAGTAGCAGCATCTGCCGAAGTTAAGACTTGCCTTTTTTACTGCATTTATGATATATCTACTATATATGATTCATGATTAATTTGTTTTTCCAGAAACGTTTTTAAAAATAATCTTGGACGATATTACCGAGAGAAAAAAAACTCAAAACTTGTCGGAAACTCTATAACATACAACAACAAGTAATTTCAAAACACTCCATCATGACGGTGGTTTCCTCCTTTATTAAAACAAAGCCAGCAGCTCGACTCTATTGAGATTTTCCACTCTGCGATATCGTTCTTTTCCCGTACGGGCTGCAATTCCCATGCACCACGTGTTACATAATGTATTTTCTTGCCATTATGATCGCAATTTATCGCCCAGGCAGAAATAAGAAAAACTTACCCGACTGCTTTCTCGAGTTCCTTAAAAGGCGAAATATATTACTTCATTTTCCATTGTTATGGAAAACCCTACATTGACTCTGCCTTGCAATAATATTCTAATATCAGTTTCCGACCAAACTTCGGCTCTCGTATAGAAACCAACGTGTTTGCTGGTGCTTCCTATTTCATGGTAACGCAATTTATAAAGATTGATAAAGAATGACTGCAATGTATCGAAAATAATTAACTTTTTATTATAAGAATAGGCAGGGTAGGTTAAATAAGAATTGTTGATCAGCATTTAGTCAAAGACATAACAACAGTTGTAAATGATACAAAAGCTGTCTCTTTTGCCTTATCTTCACCATTGTAATTAACAAACAAACTAAACAAGTACCGAATAAAATTTATTATAAATGCAGCTGGACAAATCTTCAAATTATTAGTCAGAATTAGTAGATTTATTTGGCAATTCTGCCATTCAACCTAATCTGTGAATCAAATATTCACCAAGATACCCATTCATATAGCTCAGATTTGGGACACCCAATATCTCCCATGCAATTTTAAGATTTCTCTCTTATAAAATATAGTTTTGAACAAGAGGAGAAACTTTTACATTATTATTGAAGTTGTATACTCATTGACGTTTTTTCCATAAGCATCACGTCTTAGGTACATGTAAGATATCAGAGAAAGTTTCAACTTGTAATACTTTTTATCAAAACCTAAGAATTCGAAAAGTACATATAAACTTTTTGAGTCAATAGAACTGAGACAAAGAAGTCCTCTCAAGGGACAGACTTGTATATTTTTTGCTGGTGTGGATATCTGTTAAAAGTAGAGGCAGACGGTACGGTGTCTTAACAGTGGGGTAGGTTGAGTTCATTTGTAGCCAAAGATCTATTTGAAGAGTTTCACTCTTTTTTCTATTCTAAAAGTTAACAAGGTTCATGTCAAGTTTGAAGGTGAATATTTGAATTTAATCTACTTCATCTTTATTTCAGTTGGCAAGTTATACACACAATTTCCTCTCTTTAACCTGCATACTATATCTGACGATTCAAAAAAAACTCATTCGAATTGTGCCCTGTAAAATAAGGAACACGAATCTAATGATCATAATAAATATTTAAATTATCAATATATATTTCCTAATATTTTTGAACTTTGCATACCTTAATAACATTGGGAAATAACTAAAGTAAATTGATAATTTCCGGACTATTCATTAGTTCTCAATTTCAATATGGATAAATTGCTCATAGCTTTTATAAGCATATTCCAAAACTTACATGAATTTTAATTGAATTGGTGTATTTAAATCATTTTCACATAATTATCTAACATTTTAAGTTAAAACAGTTAATCTATTATTTCGCCTTTCAGACGAAATATTTATAAAATAGTTTTAAGAAGGAATAGATCCAGTTTGGAATTGAAGACACCTGTTATGAACCTCAATATGAAGCAATGACAATGAAGTGACATATATTCGGCAGATCATGAAGAAATCACAATTACCATTAACCTACAAATTTATATAATGCAGTTATCTTTTTTCTATGTCGAATTCATAAGAAATTAAATAATCTTTCAGCATAAGACGCATTCAGATTTATTTATTAAGTATGTGTGATTATCATTGCTGATGTCGAACTATCGTTCATTTAACTGATCATCCAAACACACCCATTGTTAATGACACAACAACAAATTCCCATCTAGTATAAATAAAATAATAAATAGCCGGAATCAAATGATTTTTTTGATCACTCGGTATAAAAGACATGTTGTTAGTAGCCAGACATAGTAGACATCATAAGTATTTCAACGCATAAGTATACATATTACCAGAAAAGTATTATTTATATTATGATCGATACTTCTGTAAAGATATAAAATATGTCAAATACAAAGTATAATAACATTCAAAATATAAGTAAGGTTCCTATATGGAACAGAGCTACTAAGACACTGCACTTTGCATTATAAAACATAATTAATACAATTTATTTAGCTGTATTTAAATGAGGTTGATTAAGAGCTCCAGTCTCAACATATTCGTTCGGTATCAATAATTTGTGTAAGACTGGGTCAACCATACGTCTTTGTAGTTTACCAGATGCTGTTGAGGAGAATATTGATAACATCTGAACCAGCCACGATTTGAATTTTCGTGTCGTGGTATTTGAATATGTATTAATAAAGATATATGAAAAAAAGCTCATATCAATTTACCTATATTCGAAATGTTTATTAAGGGAGCTACCGCTCTGTTCAATTTACTATGAAATGTTTACAAATCATAATTTCAACTTTCTGTGTTTATTGGCCAGTGACTCTCGCGACTTAGGGGCTATAACATTTTTACGTAGCTCTCCAACTTAATGATTAATTATCATCAATATTTCCAAGAACTATACTTTTCTGATTTTTTTTATCTAGAAACGATAATCTTGTTAAAGCTCAGAGAAAATACGCTCGATGTTCTTATTTCTCTTACTCTCAATATATTTTAACGTATTTTCTTGAAAGGGGGTATTTTTCATGCTTAGCGGAATTGCAGTACACCAAAGAATTATTACCTATGTAGCAAAAATTTCATTATTATTAGTTGTCCAATAATCAGTTTTGACGAGTGATAGTTGATAGGAACCTTTTTACATCCTTGTGTATGTAGAATCACCATTTCATTCGTTAGGGATTATTCGTGGGTATCAGAATTTTGATCTAAGCTTAATTTACATTTTTTCATTTGCAAAATATTTGAATTCGAAATAATTTGTCCTAATTTGAAAAATATGATTGCAAACAGCTCGTGTTGTGATTTTTTTCAACTCACTTTTTTAAATACCAAAGGATTATTCATTCATATAACACTTTCGGCCATACAAATAATATATTTCAACAGAGCTCAAAATATTTAATTCTGTAAAAAATAGACGATATTCCGCTGAATACAAATAAAATCAAAATATTATTTCGACATCAACAACATGGCTGTAAGCAAGAGCTTACCTTTCCATCAAAATGCAAATGAACAATGTAAGTTCTATAATACAGTATACGACTAAATGGAGATGTTTCATTCTTCTCGATTATATTTTTCAATTTTCCATTTCAGCGTGGTTATATAGGTACAGGTAGTTCACGAGTGTTTGAAAAAACAAATTGAAGATTAATTCGTTTATACATTTCCTGTCCACGTTTGGATTGTTCAGTACCTACCTACCATCGAGTAGAACTTAGGTATAATATTGTTCTAGTACCTACAATATCATTGTTTATTAGAAAATAGAGTTATATGTATTATGGTTAATCTACATAGACGGAATGTATTAAATAAATAAAGCATTTCTCTCTCTCTATTGATGGAAGTGATGACCGCTGTTGCTTCAACATTTTCAATACAATTTGTTCGATTTAGTAGCGGAAACAGCATAGTATACAGCATGAATAATAGGAGAATTGAATTTCTGGATAGTTTTTATGACCTGATTTGGATGCACAATGTAGCTAGAAGTTGTTTAGTTTACCTGCCAGAAGCATTTGATGTGGCTAATAGAATAAAATCAAATAATGTATTTGTTTGTTTCTACATATCCAGAATAGTTTGCACGAGCTGATTTTGTGAGTTAAAGTTATTTTCGATTGTTAGATATTTTAGTCCATTATGGTCGGTGTGTATTAAGGAGGTAGGTATTATATTTTCAATAGAATTTTATTTTCTACCTGCAATCATAAGTAGTTATGTACGTAAAGAATTTTAATCCTGTAAAATTTCTGGTGTCCAGTTTTCAAAAGATATTTATCTATCAGCGATCCCTGACATCCAGTCCTCTGTCTGTCTATGCCAAGATTATTTGGATAGCGAATCTACCAATTATAATAGCGGCAGCGCAATAGTGGAAGAACATATTTTGATAAAGACTATAGCGTGAATACAGCACTGAGTATTTTGATGAAACTTGCTAAAGGTGTTCGTTTGGAAGCCTTTGAATGATCTCTCATGACGCAGTTTTCTGAAAATATGATTTATATTTTCTATCTATCATATGTTCTGCGTCGAAATTGAATATGACCATTACTATTCAGGCTATTCCATTAAAATTAATTAATTTGGGTCTATACTACTTTACTTGACCCATACTTACCTTTATTATAGTGTTATATAGAAAATTTATTTTAACCATTTCAAGTTTCCAAAGTTCGCCTCAAAAATAATGAGAAATAGAAATGAGATATGCGGTAAATTAAATGAGAAAAAAGTTGATTAATTTAGTGTGTTTGATATTTCATTTCTCATTTAAACTAACCAAGTAACAAAAGTTTTGCTACCGAATACTACAAGAAAGCGTTTTTAATATAAAGGCATATAATAGGCATAACATATATTATTGCTGACTGAACTTGAATGAACAATTCTGTCAAATACAGGGTGTACTTCTGTTTCTGTTCATAGTAAATATTTTTTACAAAAAATTGGACCGATCTTATTAGTTGGTGGACTGAAAATACAAAATAATATTAATTTTATTGGTGCTGGTACTTTTGAAGTTGTACCGTTGTAGTTTGTTGTAGGCATCAAATACAAAAGTACCAGCACCAATAGAATTAATATTATTTTATATTTTTCAGTGCACCAACTAATAAAGTCGGTACAATTAAAAATAAAAAATTCACACTTTTGAGTGTGACATTGGACATGAAAATTGTTGAACATTCACTAATACCTACCAAAGAAGACAGTAGTAATCCTATTAACCAAGTATAGGTATAGTTTGTACTTGTTATTCAGAGATCTCAAAACATCGTGACGTAGATATACATATTTCAGACTTTACTGCTGTAACTCGAAAACTGTAACTCTTTTGAAAAAGTGTTTAAATGTTGCTGCAAATAATTTCTTCTTTAAATTGGCCGTCTCATATTTTCAATTTTAGACAAAAATTGCCCGTTCCACATACCTAGTAAAAATACACATATCATTTAATTCAGACTTTACCATTGCTTTAACTCGAAAACCGTAACTGTTTTGAAGAAATATTCAATTGAAACGTTTTCGGATATGGTCCCCTTTCTAATTTTCCAATCTCAAATTTTCGATTGTCGGAAAAGTTTTCCCCTTCCGCCACATAGCTGAAACACATATTTTAGATTGTAACGTGGAAACTTATGATAATTTTTGAAAATGTCCAATTTAAACGTATCCTGATATGGAATTTTCTTTAATTCTGCCATCTCGTATTTACAATTTTCGGAAAAAATTGAACTCACCACCCCCTTTGGGTTCTTGAGAGGAGGGTGATATCTAATATTGATTTTTTTCCAAAGGGACGAATTCATAACACTCCTCTCTCAAATGAAAAGAAAATCATCAAAATCGGAGCAGGTTTACTATGCAAAAGGTGCGAACATCCATAAAAAAACATGCAGACATACAATCGAATTGTATACCTCCTCTGTTGGGGTTCGTCGGCCACAAAATAAAATTTTATAGAAAAAGGGGAAGTTACATGATTGGTAGAGGCCATTTCGTAAAGCTAAAAATGTTGCTGTTATAATAGAATTTTGAAAATAAGAATATATAGATACCTACCTAGTTATTAAATACTATTTAAAAGAACCGCCTAATTGCTCATTTCGCTCCAGACTTCGTAACTATTACCATTTTCGAAATAGTAATGCAATTTATGATTTAAATATGTTTTTTGATTCAGGAATAACTTTTACAACCTATAGTTGCGCTGAACCTAATATTACCCATATGATCTTCATCTATGTGAGACTCATAATCCATGATAATATTTTCATATTTCACTTTTAAACTAGGTAATATATAGAATACGCTAATTAGTTAACATGACGCGTGTTTGAGCAACTTGAGCACGGCACCTTTTTCACGTGAAAATAAATCATAATCACCCTTTGCCCGACCATTCATCAAATTGCAACCGACTGTCACATGAAAGCGTTCAGAGTGTTCTGAATTTCTAATTTTATAACATTGAGGGAGTGAGAGAGCTACCAGTAAAAATACAAATGCTTGTATATTAGGTGACTGGGTAAATTTATGTGGTTATTTGATAACTTCCGACATACGTAACGTGAAAAATATTAGACCTTTGCTACGCAAGCTCTATATCCGTAAGTGCAGCAGATGTTTTTGATAAATATTCAGTGAAGTGGACATCATGACCAGAATAAATAGATGGATATGCTTTGGCTCGGCATGGAGAGCTTTGTTATGTAAACTGAAATAGATTTTTGGTCTATCATTCCGCTATGGGATTTTCAGAAGCTTGTTTGTGGATTTATTTGGGCAGAAACAGATTCGAACATAGTCCAGAGATAGAAAAAAACTTTTTTTATAATGAAATCATTTTTCAGGTTTGAAATACAATTGAAAATGCATTGTGGCCAAAATTGGTAATGCATTTAGGGATGTCTCGGAAACTATAGGGATAGAAAAACGGTTAGGAGATTCCATTTTAGGTGAACAATCTGGAAATGATATCGACATGAATAATCTCATCATCCTAGATTTGTAGATTGTAGATTTAATGGGTTATCATTGCACTGCGACCTTGAGGTCTATTGTGCCTCCATTAGAGCTGTCCTCGCCATTACGTAGTCTAGAACTCGCATTCCAGTTCTGGGATGGCTTCAAGAAGGTTACTTCATTTCTGCATATTTCCTGTCCAAAGCATTTTTTGTGTTGGCTAGCAATGGCCGGGCATTCTGTCATCAGGTGATCCGGAATCTCCTCCTCCTCGCCACAGAATCTGCACTCGTCGTTCTCTGATAGACCCCATTCTCGTTAGGTGCTTCCTGAGGCGACAATGCCCAGTAAGGAATCCAGTGAGGAGGTGTAGTATATGTAGTATGCTCTGATCCAGATACTTCTTAGATCTTGCAGTATTAAAACTACAAAGAAACTTTTTGGAACGATCCAACTCATGGAAATTTTGCCAGAGTGTTTCTCTCTCGGTTTCTTCCTTCTCCTGAAACTCTTTCTTGTAGGTACATTTAGCTGTACCACTGAAAGGTTTGGGCCAATGAAAGGAGTTCGTACTCCTTTTCTGGCAAGTGTGTTGGCCTCTTTCTTCCCTTTGATTCCCGAGTGGCCGGGAATCAAGACTAAACATACATTAATTTTCTTGCCTATCTTCATTAACCTATGAAATTGTTTTATTTATTTCCAATAATATATATGAAAAAATAAAGTTTATGATTGTTCCAGACATCAGAAACGCTTAAATGAAAAGTAATATATTATCCAAAAATATTTTTTGTTGGGAAACGCTGTTACGATATCGATTTTTTTTAAATGCATCATTTCTCCAAAATATTGAATTAATCCAATTATTTAAAAGAATCTTTGAGGTGCACTGAGTTACCTACAGAGTTATGTAAATTTTTCTCGATATGACCATTTTTTGTATCTCATATGGTTTCCAGAATATCCATACATTCATCACCAATTTTGGACAGACTTTATCTAAAAATCCAATTAGTCATTTTGAAAAGGATATTAGTCGTACCAACTAGTTAAAAAAAATGGAATTATAATATCAGATAATTCGATGATTTAGCACCATCAAAAGGAAAATTATAGCGTCACTAAAAAGTTCGATTTTATCTTCATTGAAAAGATCATGTCATAATGAAATATAACAGTCGATTATCGTTTCCGCACTATATTTCTTATTATACTTGCAGTTTTTATTAACAGCTGAATTTATTTACAAAATCAACTAACTAACTACATATATTTAGAATTATCACGTTATCACCATTATCCAACAAAATTTTCTGACAAAAAATATCTAGTAGGTGCATAACAAATTAAAATAAGGTTCGATTTTATAAGTATACCGTTCAACCTTCCGTTATTTGACTACTAGTTGACGCAAAGTGTCGGTTGAAATTTATGAGCGAATTGCCATTTGGTGTCAGTTCAGCCTACAGTTGAGGATTTACAATTTCTTATAATATGGAAATTCACAGTTGAGGGTCATCCTTCAGCTAACCTTACAATATAAAAGTTGCCCTAATTGTAGGGGTAAAGGTTAGTTGGACGCGGCGGTCAGGTTTTATCTCAATCCCACCTTAGGTACACTTTTCTTCACTATAGATGACAATTGAGGAAATTGTCGTGTCGCGTACGGGGAGACACTTTGATGTCGAAATATAGCTAATAAGATTACAAACATAAAACTTCATTCATACTTATTATTTAGATTACACTAGAGCTACCAATTTGTGAAATGACAACTAATTATTATCATGAGTCAAGTGTGTACATGATATCAAGTTTCATATCATACTGAAAATGATATGTTTCTGGAGGGATCAATATTCACCCTTAATTCAATAAATGAAAGAGCAATGGATTTTTCTTTTTTCGAGTAAATAACCTTGTGCTTCTTAAAATAGATTTCAAGCTTACTATGCCTGTATTTTTATATTTCACCAACAGATTCTGATCGTAGGAAAATGTTGATGAAAATAAAAGCACCATATAAAGTTGTTATTTTTCAGAGGTGTGCCTTTGACTTGACAAGTATTAATGAATTTTCCTGTAATTATTTTAAATATCTTGATAGTGAAAAATTGCCAACACAACACAATGTAGTGGAAAAGTAATAATGCTTTCTCATATAGAGGATCATTAATCATGAACAACATGTATAAGTTTGATTGGAATCCGAAGATTTCTATAAAAATGGTACCTACATTTATTATAAATACGTTTTCACTCGTATAACCATCCTAATGTATCTTACCCTCGAGGTACACACTATATTCCTGTCGATATACCAACTACACTTTAAATTAGATCATATATTTAAGGGTTCTTTACTGGCATGACATATTGGAATCGCAAAATAATAGGATTGCGTTGAAGCTTTGTGTGAGTATGTATATAAATCTGGTTGAATGTCACTGCCACTTTCCGAAAAGTGATTGATATAAATTAATAACGCGTTGTTGGTCATTTTCTCTTAATTTTGGAAAATTAAAGTTACCGGTATTTTTCAAAGCACGCCAAACATATTAATTTTCCAATGGACCCATGGACTCAATAATTTTGTCCACTTTGTCAAGACTAAAAACAATGATTGTATACCATTATCTCTTATAGGACGCACCGTCTAACCCACTGAACTATCTAATTATATTAAACGAGCAATATATATATATATATATATATATATATATATATATATATATATATATATATATATATATAATGTGAAGATATCTATATTTCATAAATGAAAGAGTATATATATAATATAATATAAAAATATGGAGATGCTCTACACCTTTATGCTTTTATTTAGTCAGATACAGCCACCCACTAGAAGCGGATCACGTGATTTCAAGCTTGTTAGGCTCTCGATACAGGTAGCGTGAATTGTGTACCACTGGTAGATCAGGTCAGAGAAATATGACTATCTTCCAGTTGCTTTTGTTTAGTTGGATAAAGCTTCCACTTATGTGGCGCTGATGAAAGCTAACAAGCTTGAAATCACGTGATCCGCTTCTAGTGGATGGCTGTATCTGACTAAATAAAAGCATGAAGGTGTAGAGCATCTCCATATTTTTATATTATATTATATATATACTCTTTCATTTATGAAATATAGATATCTTCAAATTATAAATATCCTTACGTTGAACGTAATTAGGCTCTCGATACCTAGGTGGCGCGAATTGTGTCCCACTGGTAGATCAGGTCAGAGAACTTTAGCTATCTTCCAGTTGCTTTTGTTTAGTTGGATACAGCTTCCACTTATGTGGCGCTGTTGAAAGCTAACAAGCTTGAAATCACGTGATCCGCTTCTAGTGGGTGGCTGTATCTGACTAAATAAAAGCATAAAGGTGTAGAGCATCTCCATATTTATTTATATATATATATATATATATATATATATATATATATATATATATATATATATATATATATATATATATGCAAATTTTATCTCGGAATCTGGTCTACCGATTTCCATGAAAACTCATTGTATGGGTTCTAGAGTGTATTGAGAATAAGTCTATCTTCTCGTGGTATAAAAAGTCTTCGCACCGACAGACATACATAGCAATGGCTGAAAATATATCTTTTGGACTCAGGCACTGAAAATTAAATACGACTATTTCTTTTCGTGCTCCTTTGGGTAGGGGTGGAAATGTAATATCCAATAACGTAATTTGAATTATTTTTTTACGTAGGAATAGGTGAGGAAATCTTACATAAATTTGGGTTAACCCGTTAAGGTCCGCCCAAACCTCCGCACACATGAGGGGACTGTCAGATTCTTACTGACTAAAACTCACCAACCCTTGAGACTTACCCTACCACGCCCGTTGAGGGCTTAGAGGCCCTGAGTCCGTACTGGTGTTTCACCCCAACACCTCCGTTCGCTTGGTTCCTTGGGTGATTCGTTGTAATTTGAATAAAAGGCAAGTATACCTACGTTTAACAAAAATATTTATTATACTCCCGATAGAATTTAAAATAAGGGTAAGTCTAATCTATTACAAAAGTAGGTACAGCAAATCTCTCGGCAAATACAGTATATTTCTAAAACATATAAAATATTAGCAAAATCATAAAATTAATTTTGAAGTTTTATGTGCATCAAAAATGGTAATAGAAATAATACTTCAAGAGCGATTAGCCCCAATGCTCAGCAAGTTTGAGTTAAGATTAATTTAAATTAGGTTCAATTGATATGTATATAAAATTAAAGACTATTTAATTTTTTGTAAGATAATTGCACATTGCAAATCATACTTTCATAATTCCATAATTCCTCCTGGCCAAAAACACTACGAGTGTATGAAACTCCCCATTACAATTATGGATTAAAATGTATTTTAATGAACTTGTTGCTATTAAAGGCAGTATTGCTTAATTAAATCTTCCATTAATCAAATTCATACTGGCAGTGCCCTTATAAAAATCTTTGTTTACATTTAATTTAGCCATCTTGAGTGATTGCACACCTGCTATTCGAGATTACATTACTTGGCTCAGAGAATACTTCACGGATTTGAAAATTGTAAAAATGTCAAGCCGATTATCAAGTTTGCGAAGAAGATCGCGCGTTCTAAAGTAAAGATTAAATTTCAGGTTAAATTGGAAAGGTGTTCCGAAGTATGATGATGAGATAATTCCATTAAAATTCTGATGTCTATGTTGATCTTATCGTTTCGCAAAATAATATGCAAAATGGTCGTAAGAATGTACACTACTTCAGGCTAAGTTTGACCAACAATAATATTTTATTATATTTCTCGTCAAGTCCCAACAATTTCATTTACAAATTATTATTCAATGGAAATATATTTTTTGAGTTGTCATGTAATCTGACTGGCGAAAATCAAATAATGTCTAACGGTTGTTTCTATATGAAAATAACATAAATATATTTCGTAGAAATAAACCCGATATTTGTAGCGCATAACAATAGGAATTTATGATACTAAACACAATAATGGAAAAAAAAATTAAATAAATTGTATGGATTCTATAAACGATAAAAATATAGAGTTTCATTTTAAGTAGTTCTAGTAAGCAGCTACATCAAGAAACATGCCAATGTCAAAACACATATTACATTGAATTTATAACTCAAAAGAACTCATAACTTTGGAAAACAGGGGATAGAATAGATTGGAAGATAGATAAGTCTCTATTACCTGGATGATGGATAACATCTATATATTGTGGCTGAAGTTCAAATGGCAATCAAATTATTATTCCCTTAGTAAATTTCAAGCTTTTTGTGTTTGCTATCTTCTTCGTGACAAATCGTAAAAATAAATAAATAATGAAAAATTAGGATTAATATAAATGATCATTAGGTATGTATATTGAAAACTCTCAATATAATCTAGATACGACATGCTTTATTTCTAAAAATATTTTTCTGAAACTATTTATTATCCTTTTTTTTAAATTTTCATTCATTTGGATCATTTCTTCGTTATATAGCTTATAGTAATTTTTTTATAAAACTAGCTGTTACTCACAAATTCTTCCGCGCTACCTGTCAGTGAAAATCCTGTCGGAATCGGTTTAGCCGTTAAGGAGATTCGCGAAAACAAACGACAAAAATTATAAAAATTCCTTTTTTTATTAGTGACACATATTTTGAAGTTTCAAACATGCTCTTCAATTTTATTCATTTGTATAGATTGAGACAACGTTGAAGTCATCATACCCGAAATCTGCAATTATAGACTTAGGAAAATTTGGATTTTGATAATTTTCTGTATGTTTATAAAAAATAAATCAAGAAAATAATTCATAAAAATGGTTCATTATATGATTTGTATATAAAGTTTTATATGTCGAACGAAATCATACGGACAAAAATTATAATAAACATAGGTTTTTTTTTAAGATTATTAAATACTCTTATTTTGATCCAGAAAATATCTGGTGAAATTTAAATTGGTTTGAAGTAACTATTTTTCGCAAGAACTACAAAGTATTCTTCGGCGTTTCCATAAGGTTAGCAGAGTTGTATTGGGAGATGTCTATTTACAGGAGCCTTCTTCTTCGAATAGAAAAAACATAACGTTTTTTGTTAATGCTTGATTTTACTATTCATTAAATTCTCGTACAAGCGGCTTTAAATGAAATTGATTCTTAAGGAGCAAATTTCAGAAATCGTTTTTAATCCTTTTGGGAATACCTATTTAGAGATACCTGTGTAGACTATAGTAACAAATCTCTTATTAAAAACTTTTGAGGAAACATGGAGAACTCTTAACAGAACTTTGTCAGTATGGCTGAATATATTATACCTACATTGTCTATGATAAACGTAGCACATATTCATGTTTCAATTCAAAATATATATAAACTTTGCATATAACTAAAACACAGTTACAGTCAGCATCATCATGCATATTATACATTCTGTCTCTATTCTTTCTTTGTGCTTCCCAAGTTCTTAATGAGATACCCCATTTCGCTGAATGCTATATTATATATGCAGTATGTATGCATGCAGGGGCATTAGAGAGAAATAAAATTGTAGTCTAGTGACTCATTCCATTTCACGGAAAACGTTTATTAAACATAAATTATTAAAACATAATATTCGAGACGAATGCTTGGAGGTGGATTATAGAGTGGGGTATTCATGTTTTCCACTATACTTGTAAATATTATTCATAGAAGAGCGGAATAATTGTATGTCTTACGCTCATAAATTGACTTCGGCCACTTACCGATTTTTTTTTGCCAGGAACGTAACGTGGACAAATCAATATAACCAAGTCGCATTCTGGATTTTTCTATTCGTTCACTGTGGAAATAAAATAGAACGTGTTATGGGCCAACATATTTAGCGATCGGTCACTGCACGAAAGCAACGTACCCACAATGCGATACGGGCCTATCCGTTTGCTCGCAACCTGTTATAGATATTTTGCAGTTGCGCAAATGCAAAAAAACTCTATTAAAACTGAACCAACGTTAAAGAGAATTAATTAACAAAAGTCATAGCATCAAATATTTATTTCACACGTTCATCAAAGATAATACGTTGCTTATCCTTACTCAGAGATTTCAAAACTTCGCGAAAATTCACATATTTCTGACGTTTCCACTGCTGTAACTCGGAAACCTATTTTTTTAATGTCCTATCTAAAACAGAACCATGATCAATATTTTTTACAAAAAATTGTACGGACTTTATTAATTGCACTAATAAATGCAAAATAAAATTAATTCTATTGGTGCTGGTACTTTTGAAGTTGTGCGGTTGTAGATTGTTGTTGTAGGCACCAACTCCAAAAGTACCTATATTTTAATTTCGTGTGCACCAGCTAATAAAGTCTGTCCTATTTCTTGTAAAAAATATTTATTTTACACCGTTGACTGTAACATTCCAGGTAACATTAGTTATGAAAATTGTTGAACTTTCACTAATATCAATGTAGATAGTAGGTACTTATCCTTTTACCATGTACAAACAAGGCTTAGCTTGTACTTGTTATTATTCAGAGATCTCAAAACATCGCGGTGCAGATATATATTTTAAGACTTCAGCCACTGCTGTAACTCTAAATCCTTATTTCTTTTGCAAAAACGTTCAATTTAGTTGTTGCTACCTACATATAATCTCTTCTTCAATTTGGCCGTCTCAGCCTTTACCTTTACCTTTACCGTTGCTGTAACTTGAAAATTGTTCTAAGAAATTTTAAATGTTTCCGCATATAGAATTTTATTTAATTCTGCGTTCTCGGATTTTAAATTTTTGAAAAAATGCCTCACCACCCCTTTTGGGGAGGGCATGTCTAATATCGTTTTTATTACATTTTCAATAAGACCAACTCTCAATACTTCTCTCTCAAATGAAAATAAGAATCGTCAAAATCGCAGAACTTTAACTATGCAAAAGTAGCGAACATCCATAAAAAACATGCAGACAGTCGAATTATATACAGTGTTTTCATAAAGTATGGAAACACTCCAATAACTACTAAAATACTCTCATATAGAGAAAAAGCTTTGACAGGTCGATTTTTGATTTTTATTTTCTTATTTTATATGCAAACAGCATCATTCTATCACCTCCACTTTCCAAGTTATGACGTCATCGTTAATTTTTTTAAATGGGAATATCATAATTTTATATTATAAACGGAAAACTGGCAATTTTAAGTATTCAAAAATACCAAATACATGGGTATTAACATCAAAAAAATATATTAAATACAGGGTGCTAAAAAAGTAAAAGTAAGAATATATTTTTATTTGCTGCTTTCAATTTTAAACAAATTATGCATAAAAACAAGTATGCGTTTGAATCGTTATTGTTATTATTGAAGGCAGAAAATGAAAATATATGAATTTCAGTATTTCATATATTTTTCTGTTAATACCAATGTATTTGGTATTTTGAGCTCAGAAAATTGCCAGTTTGCCGTTTATAATATAAAATTATGGCCTTCCCTTTTAAAAAAATAATGATGAGGTCATAATTTGGAAGGTGGAGGGGATAAAATGATGCTGTTTGCATAAAAAAGTAGAAAATCAAAATCAAAAATCGACCTGTCAGAGCATTTTCTCTATATGTTAATATTTTAGAAGTTATTGAAGCATTTCCATACTTTATGAACGCACTGTATAACTCCTCCGTTTGGGTCCGTGGGTCAAAAATCGGACCACGTTCACTATATATGAGATGCGACCATCCATATAAAAAAAACATGTACACAAACATGTATACCTTCTCCGTTTTGTTCGTCGGCCCTACATTCTCGCACTGTATTGTTTACTTAAATCGGTGATTGGGAAGTTTGCACAAAATGCGTTATGGGTCATTTATTTAGAACAGTGTCCTACTAGTAAGACCCACAATGCAATGTGGGTAATTTGATATGATCACGTCAGGTTCCGGGTAAAGATTTCGGTCAGTGGCCGAATTCGGTCTTTGAGTCTAACATAGGTATTATGTTCAAAATGGAAATAATGGGTAGTGTACAGAATTGGAAAGGTGCCATAAAATATGTTCCTCTTTCTAATCCTAAAATAATCATATGATGAGATGAGTTTCATCGCATACGTTATTATGTCGTCAGAACGATTCTCGGTTTATAGTAATTAAATTTTTGTGACTAGATTTATTACCACTTTCATTGCACTGGCTGTTCTATGTGCTGATATATTTATATTGAAGAATTAAGCGATGAAAATTATTTCCTGAGAATTTTCTCACATTAATGCATTAAATTTTAACAGGGTGAATTTGTTTTAAATCAAAACCGTAACGCCCACAGTCTCAAGGTTGTAGATACAAGTATTTTGGAAAGTATAGAACCAATATGGGAAGCTGTTTTCTGGCAAACGATCGTCAAGCATAAATACTTGGATACCTACCTAGTTCTTTTCGACCGCAGGATTTTTTTCAGTCAAAACGTGCAAGTTAGCTTCGAGCTAGCCGGTTTGTTTTTCAGTAATATATAGTGTCGACGAAAGGCATCATTTCAGAGACATAAGATAGTTAAAATATGGCGATTTGCAAAGTATCGGATTCAATTCAATTTCAATAGCTTATCAGTTCTACTAGGCCACTCCATTATCCATTATCCAAATTTGAGTAATTATTTGAAAGACACGATATAGTTCGTAAGATATAAATTGAATATGTCGTAGACTCATAGTGAAATCCGTCTTTTCCTGAAAAGCCTAGGCATTTCATGAAACGCCGGCATATAGTGTCGAGAAATATTATTACTCTATCGGCCGCGGGTTTTCTCAAAATGACGAAGACTTATACATATTGTGAATTAATAATCTTTACACGATCTGCCTTATTTTAGAGGTCGGCGTTTTGTGAAAAATCCGCGCAATCTTTTTAAACTGTATTTATTGACTACTTGGTTTTATTTAGCTCATAAGAAGATATAAGGAAAAAATTAAACTCATTTTTTTATTAATAATATAAAAAATATATAAGATAAACACAAAACAAACAGTCATGTTTAAAAAAGAAATAAAACAGAAAACATTTACTACCCATTTGTAACATTATTCTTGATTATAATGGTACAATATCTACTTATTAACAGAAGGGCCACCTATGCTGTGGCTTTGCCTTGTAACATTGACATCTATAGTTGGTTTTACGAATGTTGGCGTCTGCCTTGAAAACACGAAAAATGGATTAATTCAACTGACGGGAGTAAATCAGTGGCGTAACGATTTCGAGCTAAGATATGGCATTTAAGGAAGTTCATATAGTTAGAAAAAAAATATCAATTGATTAAATAAGCAAACATAATATGAAATATTTATTATCAACAATAATGCAGGCACACAAAATACAAATTTATTGCTTGAGTTATGAAGTATAAATTTATGCACCTGAATTACCTGAAATGTCACAATGACTTTGTGACGTCTATGAAATAAAGATTGCGATGTCTTCGGACATACGTACCGCGTATAAGAGGTCGTAGCTTAGATAGACAAACGTAGTAGAGAATGTCATGATAATGAGATGCGATGAGACGTATAGCGATATGTACGTAGCTCGTGAATGATTACACACAATAGCCATGATTCGTGAAACAAACTGTACTTATACAATGCAGCTTAGAAGGTTGACATATGTATTTAAAAGATCTTTATAAAAGGATTGAAGAGCAACAGCTTCCCGTAATGAAATAAATTTGCTTGTAAATATTTGTCCTAATGTAATCTAATGTAGCTTATTTTAGATCTGTTCTGCTGAACCAAGATTTATTATTCCATTAGTTGTTCCCACCTAGTACACACTATTTTCAATATCAGTTATGACACAAATAATGTTAGGTGGGTCTGGTGAGCTACGATCAACTTTATAACTAACTTCTAAAATAAGGCAGATCGTATAGAGATTATTAATTTACAATATGACGGTAAGTCTTCAGCATTTGGTGAAAATCCGCAGCAGATAGCGTAATAATATTTCTCAACACTATATGCCAGCGTTTCATGAAATGCCTAGGCTTTTCACGAAAAGACGGATTTCACTATAGGACTACGACATATATATATATATATATATATATATATATATATATATATATATATAATAGATATAATCTCGATACAAAATGTACTTTTCCGTTACTAATCACCGTAATGTTGGATGCAACTTTTGTCTAAATAACAAAAAAACAATTTATTACCTGCAAGATCAATTCTACAAATAATTCAAAATACTCGTTTAATTATTTTCATGAGATGCATATGAAATTAGTAAATACGACTGTGACGTTTGTTTATACCTTCTTGTGAAATGTAATTCCGGGTGATTTATTTTTGTCTTCAGCGTCTAAATAATTATTATTCAAACATATTAAAGTCTCTTAAATCTATAAAAACAGAGAAAAACTTATTTCTTACAAAAAATTGGACCGACGTTATTAGTTGGTGCACAGAAAAATATAAAATAATATTAATTCTATTGGTGTTGTTACTTTTGAAGTTGTGCAATTGCAGTTAGATTGATAACTATTGGCACCAACTTCGCAAGCACCAGCACCAATAGAATTTTTTGTAAAAGAACATTTATTTCACACTTTTGAGTATAACATTAATCACGAAAATCGTTGAACGTTCACTAATGCCACCGAAGATAGTACTTATCCTATTATCCACGTATATTCTTTGCTTGTAGTTGTTATTATAGACTTATCAAAACATCGCTGCAGAAATACGCTTAAGTATTTTAGATGTAACCATTTTAACGCCGATTTTACTCGAAAACCGTAACAAGGAAAAAAGTTTGTTATAAATGTTTCCACAAATTCTGTATTTCATGTAGTACCCACCGATTTTCAATTTTCGAAAGAAATCGCCCTCTCTACATAGCAAAAATACATACACCTGAGAAATTAATATGCCTCTATCTCAAGAACCGAAACTCTTTTGAAAAAAATTTCAATTTAAACGTATCCGGATATTGTCCTATCTTCAATTATACCACCTCAGATTTCCGATTTTCGAGAAATTTGCCATCTCCACCCCTTCGGGGGCGGTTTTCAGAGGGAAAAATATTTCGGATTTGGTTTTTTATGAATATGACCATTTCTCAAATCACCTCTTTCAAAATCATAAGAATCGGAGCTTGTTTACTATATAAAACGCGCGCACCAACCAAAAAGCAGGCAGTCGAATTGTATACCTCAAATCCCACTAAACACGAACGTTAAAATGATAAAAAGATGTTCTCAATGTTGTTGAAAAGATGCCACATTTAGGAAGTGACAGCATAAATGCAAAAAATGTTTTATAGGGGTCCTTTTAAGGTGAAATGTAAGTGTACTTTATAAAAAGATCAAAACCCATTCGCGAACTTCAATCAACAAGTTTTTTTATTAAAAATTATAAAAAATGGCAAGCGTAGCGTACTGAGCTATCGTCAATAATGCGGCCAAGTGTGATTCGAACTCGAATATGAAGAGTCCCGTACCATAGCAAAAGAAAAATTCCACTGTCTAGCTATTATTTTTCATGAGATGCAGCCGTCGACAGACGGACGGACGAACAGATGGATGGACTTGGTATTTATATTTAGAGCTGTAATAGACAAACACGTTTTCTGAAAATTTCAACTCCTTGCCTATTACGTTTCAATAAGATAGAGTTCGCTGACAGACGAACGGACAACGGAGTCCCGATCTCAACAGTTTGGTACGAAACCCTAAAAATGTATACTGGAAATACAAAATATGGGCCAAGCTAGAGGCCATAAGCCCTATGGTATGAGAAAATGAAAGTTGAGGTATCAAAGACGTAGAAACAAAGGTGAAAAATTTAATTTTTAAGCGCTACTACCCTACAGCGCCTGCCGTATACGGCATTTCGATCACCACTGTCTTTTATATCTCCATTCATTACCCTCGATGGCTCTGTCTCTGTCATTGTATCATTCTTTTATCCAAGTTGTAGCCTATTTTCCTTTCTTTCTTCTATTTCTGGGTACAGAGTTAAAAGCTCGTTTAGACCATCTATCTGCTCTTCTGAGAAAATCTATTTCTAGAGTATCCACTTTTTCTTGTTCTTGATAGATAACTGCCAGCAATCATACCTATAAGTCAATATCGACTCTTTATAGTCAATGTCTTCTTCACAACTTGCAATAATTCCAACAACCCTGAAATGTCCTTTTGTAACTCTTAATGATCCACTTTGTACGTTCTGCTACAAATTTTGTACTGCACAAATGTTTCACTTAGGCAGATTTTCTTTGGATGTATTGCAAACAATTTATTTAAGGGCATGCTATCGAAATCATTTTGCAGGTCTAAGAGTAAGGTGTGTGGATAAATTTAAAACTTTTCTTTTATGTATTATTTGTAGTAGAAAAATATATTGCCTAAATATGACAGTCCTGTGCGAAAGCCGCTTTGCTCTTCTACATCATTGAATACAGATTCTACTCTTTAAAATACGACCATATAACGTTCCTATTGAACAACCCTTACTTATTCCTCGATAATTAGCATATTATTCTCCATTTCCTTTTTATATACTGGAGTGACATACCCTCCATTTTGATGGAATATTTTGTCCTCTCAGTAAATAGGCATTCAAAATTTCCACTTATATATCTATAGAATATCTGATCTATGTTTTAAGTGTTCCAAAGGAATGTTTCCGGGTCCTGAAATTCATGTCTCCTAGTGCTCTTTTTATCTCTTGTATATGTATTTCTTCAATTCTTCCATTTCTATCTAGCTGCATTTCTTCCATATATCCAATGCATTCCGTCCCATCTTTTATTAACAGATTTTTACAATACTTCCATTCTTTTATACTAATCAAATTAATGATTTTATTAATTTTCAAGTATAGGAAGTAATTGTAAATTGTCCGATTTTCAGAATTGTAATTTTAAACAAATTCCACGTGTCATTTGAATGGTTTGAAGGAAAACGTCTGAGTATCCGTTTTTGTGTAAGCCTTACGCTGTAATTAATGATTTTTCTCTTCCATTATCTCGAGAACGAAAGACGATAGCAATCTTTAGTCATAGCAATAAGCTGATAAGTTTTCGGACAATATTTCTAGAGAAATTTTTCAAAAAATAGCTAAATTTTGAAGATGAACATTTCAATGCAGAGCGGAGGTTTTCATTTCATGTAAGAGTTGAGCTACAGCAGTATATAGCGGAGACTGCCACAATACATGGTTTAGATCCTCTTCGGCCATACTGCACTTGCATCTAGGTCTATCTAGAATGGATACCTTATAAAGCGACGATAACAAGTTGTAGTAGTGAGCCCTTTATCTATTGATTGTTACAACATATTTACGGGCTAAGTTTTTCCGCGTGAACCATGGTTGTCTGGACGGTGCTTCGTATTATTCAAAGTAGGTTTTGCCATCTACTTAACCTTAAATTTTCCGTTCTGCAAGTATGTCTGGGTGTGCATATGTCGCCAGTTTCTCGTGAAGATGAGTATGTGGCAGCTGCAGTAGTCAGCTTCTTCGTTATCAATAATTCCATATGTGCTGAAATCTAGTGAAATTTGATTCTTCCACCTGTAGTCATTACTTTGGTGAGTCTAATATATGACATGACATCTTATATAAATGGATTCATCTTGATTTCAAAATTAATAATTTGGAGACTGGTTAAATTGTTTTTTATCTTCTGGGTATTCCTGCTCCTGTAATTAACAATTTTTTGGCTACAACCCAATGGTGGTCTGATCGCCATTCTGCTTCATGATATGACCTCATTTATAAGTTTTTAACGTAGAGTGCTGTCGCTGGAGCAGATAGTCTACTATTGATCTTAATCCTCTCGTAGCCTGGGACCATGTAAACTTACTTGTAAAGGTAAGGTCTGACAAAATTCTATTACCCAATATTCATTACACAACTTTGAGAAAAAAATCCTTCGCAATAACGGCCAAGAGGAATTCCTGGAAATATTTTTTGTATCTTTGCCGCGTAATATTCAACAAAAATTTCAAGCATATTTTTTGTGAAATATGGCCAATTTTAGTAGGTCTTAAATAAGTAAACAAGAATGAGGCTAAATTTTGAACAGGACAGAGTAGTTGGGAAAAAGTGAGGAATTGCTTTGACTTGATGGAATGCATAAAACGCACTAAAAAGCCTATCAGTCGATGACATAAAAGCAGTTGTTACGTCTTCCAGCAATAGACTATGTCTTTGGTTAGAAGACAATAGAAAACCATTCAAAAATACTTTGGAGGACAAAGTGTAAGATGGCAATATTCGATATTTTTGTAGCTCCCCATTCTTGGAAGAGAGATTCGTTCTCGGACCTTACAGATAAAATGAGTCCTCAAATATGGTGTCATCATAAATGAACTTTTGAAGATTGAGACAATTGTTGAACAAAGCTCTTCCTACTTCAAATTTGAATACTAATAAAATCGAAAATAAGTATTAAAGCTACATTGAACATACACTATAAATTCTGTTTAATTTTCAAATAGGTATGTATATATAACAGTTCAAATATTTATAACAATCGTTATAGAGCAGATATACTGAACTTCAATTTTGAATTTAATGACTATATTTCCATTTTCACGGCAGCTTTGCTCAACTGAATCTCAGTTTACTTGTCTATTTGTATCCAGTTCGGCACCAGCTGTGACAATCAGCTGTCACTGTCTGTACCGACTGAACTACTATTGATTTTTTACTCCGATTGACTGATACCGTACACCACCGTACAGCTGACCTGTGATCGCCGCGGCTTCATGATACAAGAAACGGACTACGGCTACGTCACGCGGAGCAAGATTTGGCGTCAACCCAAACCTAACCAAATTACGTCGTGTTTTTTCTTCGGTTTTAGAAGTTTCTGGTGATTTTTTGTAGTTTAAATGGGGTATTCTGTGGCAGGATATCACACAGATAATTTTTTAAGAAAATTTAACTAGCGATCTGATGCTACTTCAGTTTTCCAAAGATGATGCGTTTTGAAATTTTAGGCTGTACAGACCGAAATCGACGATTGTTTAAAAAAGACGCCGTACCAGTTGCCAGTTCTCAATTTACCTTTGGAAAAATCGAGGCATATGAAAAGAAAATTGGCCCAAAATAGTCTTATCTATAAAAGAAATCGCTCAAAATTAATAGAAACTTTTCTACAAATTACGTAATTTGGTTTAATTTAAGAGATGTTGGTATTAGCAGTATTGAAATAGATCAGGTTTTGTATGAGGGTAGTACTAATACTAATGAAGAAGTAGATGCCAAAACGAATAATAACCTTGAGTAAGTGATAAGTTTAAATTATTGAAATCATTTGGACCAAATGAACCCGCAGCTTTCTTAAAAGTTATATATGACAAAAATCGTTTCGTTACCGTAACCAGTATTTCTTT
Source organism: Crioceris asparagi (assembly GCA_958507055.1). NCBI lineage: Eukaryota > Metazoa > Arthropoda > Insecta > Coleoptera > Chrysomelidae > Crioceris > Crioceris asparagi. The sequence goes on along the minus strand of OY293829.1, from coordinate 19,486,387 downwards.
TGTGTAATTATTCCTAAACTACTATAATGCCCGCAGACGCAATAGCTTTTCGTTTGTTGCTATATGAAAAAAATTCTCTCCACTATCAAACGAATTGGATCTTTCAAGTCATACACCAAGTTATAATGCTTGATATGTTAGTTCGTGGACACGGAAAGATTTCGTTCGTCCGATCCAGAAATGTCGAGACAAATGTCTACCTATCTGATATGTGAGGATAATCTGAACATTCATGGGCAGCTGTAACTTTATTACCAAATACCATGGTACAGAATACATGGGTATATGACGTGAAGGTATTTGTCGCAGCCAACTGGCTTAAGCTAGGCAAACCCGTTTCCGCGATAAATTGTTTTTCGGACTGGAAGCGCGAGGCTGTTTAACCTCAATTGAAATTTTTCTGCAATTGCAGGTTACAGACTCGTTGTTTGCACAATTTGTGACCAAATCATAAGAATAAGAAGAGTACTATTAGAATCCGTAATATTTGGATATAACAATCGTTAAAGTTGTAGCGTTCTACTTCTGATCTCAGATATCAAGTTTTTCGTTAAATGACTTTCAGAAGTTTATAATGGAGATAAGGGACTGTTATCAGAGTATTTTATTCATAATATATTTCTCTACTTTTCATTAAACCATAAATATATGTATATATGTTTGATTATTTTGACTTTGTATTTTTGATTGGTTTTATATTAAAGTAAAAGATGTTCTTGGGGATACAGTCATGTAGTTAATTAAATTCTTTAATTAAAGCCGAGCTTTCGAGAATGTTTATTGTCTTCTTCAGGCGAAAAGTCGTGAATAAATTAGCTAAAAACAGGAAAGATTTCACAGCCATCAATTACAAATATAAATAATGACATTTGTAATTGATGGCTATGAAATATTTCCTGTATTTAGCTGATTTATTCTAAATTCACGACTTTTGCCCTGAAAAAGAGAACAAACATTCTCGAAAGCTCGGCCTTAATCAAAGAATTTTGTTAATTACATGACTGCATCCCCAAGAACATCTTTTTACTTTATAATTAATTATGTATATGTATCACTCAAATTGTGTTAACAAAATCTATTCATATTTATTGTTTGTGAACCGCATTGATTTCAGTATGAAGGAATACCTATATTTCGTCTAGGTTCATCATAGGTTTTGATGAAGAGTTACAAAACTGCTTTGAACCCCGTTTCTTTACAACGCTCGAAACAAGAGAATATCGATCCACAAACAGAAGAATTTCAATGTTGAACACCATAAACCACACTCACATACACAACAAACGTTTGAAAATGCTTTTCCAATCTGGAACACGTCCATTCAGAGACACCCATCCTGTAATAGATACATATACAGTTACAGTGTATACGTTATGTTTGACATGGAAATGATAAAGCATAGATTTATTATTAGAGAATGTTGCAGTTGCATGTCAACGAGTATTATTAGCTATATTTTATCCTACAACTCACACCCGTGGCTGTGCGTGTATCTGAAATATATAATACAACAAAAATATATATGGCTTATATTTTGATGGGAAGCTTCTAAATTAATACCGACATATATATATATATATATATATATATATATATAAATGAGGAGCTATCCGTACCAGATGACCATATTAGAATATGAATATGAATTTACCAGCTAGGCGTGAAATTATTATTCATATATATATATATATATATATATATATATATATATATGTTATATAAAGTTATAATTGAATTACTTTTTAAAGTCATATAATAATAATAACAAAGTATTATTTTAAATATTATTTCATAATATTATATTACATCCGCAAGACGCAGTATCTCACCATATCGTATTACATCTGCAAGACGCAGTACACCATATCATATTACATCTCCAAGACGCAGTTTAAGAAGATAACAAAAGTGATAAGGATATTTACGTGCCAGAGATGCAGACCAGTAGTCAGCAAGTTACCATAAAGACCATTGTTAATTGTTTATCCAGTTCGGCCTCCAAAAAGACATTACTATGTATTTTAATGATAATATTTCTAGAAGCTTCGATTCAACCTTAGGAGAAAAGATCCATTGTATTAATTTACGTTTCTTTTTATATTTTTAATGACTAAACATTTTTGATTGTATAAATACTAGATCTCTAGCTAACGGCATCACTTGTGAGTCGACACTTGTGAGTTTAGATTCATACAGTCAAGTAAAGTTAAGTTATATTTGTACTTTAATTTTTTGTCTTAATAAATAATTGTTTTTTTTAAAAAGTTAATTCCACGAGAAGTGATATAACAAATTGGCGCAGTCAGTAGGATAACTCAACGTGATAAAACAAGGCCTACTTCAACAACAAGTTTCCCCTCATTATCACGGTGGTTTCCAAACCTTCAAGTGAAGAATCAACAGCTCCAAAAGAAGAAGAAAAATTATTAGAATCAGAAGAAAAGGATACTTCAACGTTGGTAAAACAAGGCTTACTTCAACAACAAGTTCCCCCTCATTATCAACGGTGGTTTCCTAACTTTTGAAGAAAAGAACCGAACAAGACAAATGTACATCTTACTGTAAGTGAATTATCACGTATATTAATTTTTAAATTTTTTTTATACTGTTCGATTTTCTTTTATATATTTGATATTTTATATTTAATTAAATCAAAATGGCAAATGAAAGAAATCTAGCTCAAGAGGTTGAGCTTGAACCATATAGAATTTCGGAAATATTTTGTATCGTACCTGAATTTGAAGGTGATCAGATATTTCTCGGAACATTTTTAAATGCATGTGATTGTGCTTATAATATGTCTACCAGAGACCAAAAAGCTCTGTTAGTGATTCACATTAAAAATAAATTAAAGGGAAAAGCGGCTCAGCTAATCAGCTCGCGAAATCCTCAGACTTATGCAGAGATAAGACAACTTTTAAATCTTCATTTTGGTGATTCAAGAGACCTTACTTCTCTTATTCATGATTTACAAAGATTAAAACAATTATCGAATGAGTCAGCTCTAACATTTTTCAATAGAGTGCAAGTCTTGAATGCTAAAATGCATGCAAATATACAAAAAACATCAAACTTATCAAATGAACAAAAGGTTGCACAAGAAATTCTTATTGATACTATGGCTCTTAATAGTTTATTAACTGGACTTGAACCCCGTCTAGGACAACTTATTCGTGCTAGTCAGCCTGAAAACTTGTTAGAAGCACAAATTCGCATACGAAGAGAATTGCAATTATCATATTTTGAGAACCAAAAATTTAATAAACCAGCTTCTATATATTGTAAGTAAACCTCAAAATATATTAAATGTTAGAAAACCCCAAATACAAACTGTAAAATGCTTTTCATGTGGTAAAAATGGTCATACTTCTAATCAATGTCGTTTCCAACAGCAAAGAGCATCAGCTCCAAGCTATAACCCAAATATCAATAATAATTTCCAGAGACCAATGAATTTCCAAAATCAATCACAAAATACTGTGCAAAATAGACTGAATGTTCCTATTCAACAAAGACCTTTTATTTCGCAGGGACAATCCCAGATAAGACCATCAGTAATTCAAAAGAATCCAAATTTTCAACAAAGAGCTCATTTAGTCGGCTTCAATGGTGAAAACGATGCAGATTATTATTTCGAAAATAATCAAGATATTTTTGAAAATGAAATCCAAGAAAATTATAGTAACTATTCCCAATCATCAGACTATTCTCCGGATTTTGAAAATTATCCACAAGATATTGAATCTCCTGAAAACTCAAATTTCCAGGATTTTCCCATTTCTCAAATCAAAGACCATCCCCCAGATTGTCCGACAATAGAGAATTCAATTTCAGAAACAATTACCAAAATCCAAACATTAAAATTCGAAGAGATAAACCCGAATGTAAATTTTCCCGAACAACATTTTCTTTAAGTCCATTTTTGACTGTGAATTCCAAAAATCTTTATTATATTGAAGATGCTTCTAAAGAGTTTAAGTTGCTTATTGATACAGGTGCAGGAGTTTCTATTTTTAAAGAAAATACTGTTAAGAAATTTCCTCAAAGATTTAATGAATATGTAACTATTCAAGGGATAACTGATCAAAAAATTTTACTAAAAGAATCTGTACTTATTCCATTTTCTGCAAAAGATCCACATAAAGTTTTTATTTATAATCTTAATATTGATTTTGATGGAGTTTTGGGTTCAGATTTCCTAGAACATTATAATTGTATAATTGATTTGAATTCAAAACAATTGATAACTAATTTCAAAACTATACCTCTGTTTAAAGTTACCGAAACATCACACTTGTCTCAAAATAATCAAATTTGTGAACAAGATTCTGAATTCTTACAATTTGAACAAAATACTGAAAATTGTTATAAAAAAATAGCTGAGAAAAACATTGATATTTTTGACATGCCTCATGATTATTCATTAGCTCATTGCGTGGCGGAAGATATGCAAATGCAAAAAGGCATTGCCGCGGAATTTAAGAAACGATTTGGAAATATAGAAAAATTATTAAGTCAAAATCAAAAACAAGGTGGTTTAGCAGGTTTGAAAATTAAGAATGCAAATACAACTAGATATATTTATTATCTTGTAACAAAAGAAACTTCAACCGGAAAACCCACTTATCAGACTTTATGGTCATCTTTAAAGAAATTGAGAGATCATGTTGGTAAAAACAATGTTCAAAAATTAGCTATGCCAAAAATAGGGTGTGGATTGGACAAGTTAGATTGGACGTATGTTAAAAAGATGATATCTTATCTTTTTAGAAATTTAGGTGTTGAAATTGTCATTTGTTTGCCAAAGATACAAAATCTAATTTTTATTGAGCCAAGAATTGAAAAAATTTTGAAATTGAAGTGTAATTTAACAAACACAGATGCACTACTTTTCGGACAAGCAATAGAAAATGTTAGAATTCCAAATGCTTTGGTACATGTAAATGAAGAAGGTGAATTCTTTACTTCAATTATTAATTCGAATGCTATTCCAAAAATTGTTGAATTTCCAAATTTGAATCTAGATCCCATTCCGAATTCCGAATGTTTTTTAAATTTTAATTGCGTTAATGAAAATAAAACTAAATTTAATCAACCTGTTGATAGAAACACTATAATTTTGGATCAGTTGCGTACAGATCATCTCAACGAAGAAGAAAAAGAAATTATCACAAATTTATGTTTAGAATTTTCTGATATTTTTTATTTGGAAGGAGACCAACTAACATTTACTAATGAAATTAAACATTCAATTGAAACTATATTTACTAAATCATATAGATACCCCCAAATTCATAAAGAAGAGGTAAAAACTCAGGTGAACAAAATGTTGGAACAAGGTATTATACGTCATTCTATTTCACCATGGTCATCCCCAGTTTGGGTTGTGCCAAAGAAGCTTGATGCTTCAGGAAAACAAAAATGGCGTGTGGTTGTTGACTATCGTAAATTAAATGAAGTTACGGTAGATGATAAATATCCATTACCCAACATTTCTGATCTCCTTGATCAATTAGGAAGATGTCAATATTTTACCACTCTTGACTTAGCCTCAGGTTTCCATCAAATTGAAAATGAACCAAAAGATATCTCCAAAACAGCTTTTTCAGTTGATAACGGTCATTATGAATTCGTTCGAATGCCGTTTGGACTAAAAAATTCCCCGTCCACTTTCCAACGCGTCATGGACAACATTTTACTTGGCATTCAAAATGAAAGATGTCTTGTTTATATGGATGACATAATAATTTATTCTTCTACTATTCATGAACATGTTTCTCGTCTGACTGAAGTTTTCAACAGACTTCAGAAAGCCAACTTGAAAATTCAACCAGATAAATGCGAATTTCTTAGAAAAGAAGTCGCTTATCTTGGACATATCATTACCCAAGATGGTGTTAAAACAAATCCAGCTAAAATAGAATGTCTCAAAAATTTCCCGGAACCTAAAAATCCTAAAGATGTAAAATCTTTCCTTGGTTTAGCAGGATATTATCGTCGCTTTATACCAAATTTTGCCAAAATTTCTAAACCCCTTACGAGACTTTTACAAAAAGATGTTTCTTTTATTTTTAATAATGAATGTAAAAATTCTTTCAATGATCTAAAAGCTGCACTTACTTCAGATCCTATTTTGAGATATCCAAATTTTGAAGAACCATTTATTCTCACAACTGATGCTAGTGGATTTGCCATTGGCGCTGTTCTATCACAAGGTCCCATTGGTAAAGATCTACCAGTAAGTTATGCTTCGAGAATATTATGTAGTGCAGAAACAAGGTATTCAACAATAGAACGAGAACTCCTTGCTATTGTATGGGCAGTAAAACATTTTCGTCCTTATATATTTGGAAGAAAATTTACGCTAGTCACTGATCATCGTCCATTAACATGGCTTTTTTCCATTAAAGATCCCGGAAGCAGACTAGCTAGATGGCGACTCAAATTGGAAGAATATGATTACAAAATTGAGTACAAGCCAGGCAAAATTAATAAAAATGCAGATGCACTTTCAAGAATTAAAATTAATCATTTTAAAGAATGTGCAAATTTACAATCTAAAATTACAATTTTGGCAAATAATGAAACTAATGAGGTTATACCATCAACAAGTAAAGACCCTAATGATCCTATAGAATCACAAAAAAATGAAACACTTATAGAGGAACAGGATGAATTAATGACAGACGAATTTAATAGATTTGTTGACCTTTACAAAACAAAATCAATAATCGATTATTCAAAAATTGAAACATCAAATGACCAGTTACTGGATAAGACTCATAAGAATATTGTCACTTTATTTTGGCAAAATAAAGTCGAAGATTTACATTATTAAATTATTGAAGATATTTTTGAAGAAAATTTTGATTTTCAAATGAATTTCGTAAATATTGTTTCTAGTAAAACTGTGAAAGATCGCAAGTATTTTATAATACCTCTTATTTACGATCCAGAGTTTGTAGTTCAACAATTATTTTATACATTATTTAAAGAACAAAGTAAATTTGATCCTTCAAAAACTTATTATATAGAAAATAATCTTGAGTTACCTATTTTAGAAGTATTCTCTTTTATTTTTGCTAATGTTGATTTAAAATTTGTAGTCTGTCAAAATATTGTTAAAACACCTGATCGAGATGAAATACCTATCATATTGGACCAATATCATAAAGGCAAAAGTAATTTACATCGCGGAATAAATGGAACTATACGACGGATAAAATCTAAGTATAACTGGACAGGACTAACAAAAGATGTAGAAAAATTTATTAAAAACTGTGAAACTTGTCAAAAAGTAAAAATCTGTCGTAAGAATTTAAGCACTCCTCTGGTAATAACAGAAACACCAAAAACTCCGTTTGAAAGAATTAATATTGATATTTTTGAGTACCCAACAAGAAATTACGCTTTAACGATTCGAGATGAGTTAACTAAATTTACTCAAGCTTATCCTATTTCAAATAAAAAAGCTTCAACAGTTGTAAATACACTATTAATATTCTTTCAACATTTCGGAACACCTTTGAGAATTCATTGCGATTATGGTCGAGAATTTGATAATTCATTAATAAAAGATTTGTGTACGCTTTATGACATAAAGCTCACTTTTTCTAGCGTTGGCCATCCACAATCGAATGGTTCTTTAGAATGATTTCACGGAACACTTGTGGAAATGAACCGTGCACAAAAGACGGAAAATCCAGACGAACATCCGTTTAATATTTTGCCATATGCGGTTATATGTTATAATAATACTAAAAACAAAACAACTGGTTTTACCCCATATGAACTGATTTTTGGTCATACGTCTAGTAGACCACCTGAAACTTTATATAATGAAAAAGCCCTTATTACTAAATACATACGTGATTTGAACAACATAATGCAACATTATTATAAAATTGCACGAGCAAAAACAGCAAGTCAGAAAGAAAAAGCAAAAATTAGATTTGATAAAAATATTTCAGGAAAGCTTCCAGATTATAAAATAGGAGATAAAGTTTATCTTAAAGAATCTCAAATTAAAGATAAAAGTCAAAATTTGTTTAATGGTCCTTTTGAAATTGTGCAATTATTTGATAATTCTGCAATAGTTTTAAATCCACAAACTAATCAAAAATCAAAAATTAATTTCGATAGACTGAAACCCTACTATGAGTAGTTTCTTTGGTTTCAGATTCTTCGTGCTGATAAATATTATATCAGCTCAATACACACTTAATCCTGTTAATAACACCGTTGGAATCTTTTTCCATGAAGAATGTACCATCAAAATTACGAATGAAAAATGGACACTTTTAGTTTACAAAGATCTGGCCCCAATTAAGAAAACAATGGAAAATAATGATAAAATACTTATAGAAATTTTGGATACTTTAGAAGATCCGTGTCCAAGGTTTATAGCTTTTAAGTCTGAAGTTCAAACACACATAAGTTTATTATCACAAATTTCGAATTCAATAGGTCAAAAATATAAAGAAATTATAGGAGAAACTAAATCATATAACTCCAGGGCAAAACGAGGTATATTTAATGGAATTTAATGGAACTGTTTGGAAAACTATTACTGGTAATTTAGATGCATCAGATGGAGAATATTATAATGATTGTATTAACAAATTATCTCATGAGGAATTTGAATTGGAAAATCTTCTTAAAAAACAAATTTCAGTTACAACTTCTGTTATTAAAAATTTTAATAATACTACACAAAAATTACAAATTGATGAAAAAACTTTTAATGAAGATATAAAAGAAATTCAAAATACTTTGATGGATATTGCTGATGATGTCGCATTTTATGAAGCACAAATAAGGATATTGAATATTTGTGAATCACTAATGGAAAGCTATATTTTCTTAGAAGATTCCCTTAATACAATTTTAAATTCTATCACTTTTGCTCGCATAAGCTTATTACATAGCTCAATAATAGCACCTTCAGATTTAATCAATTCTTTACAAGATATAGCAAAATCTCTTGTAAGAAATAATTTACCTTTACAACCGTATACGTCAAATATAGCTAATTATCTTAATATTATTGAATTAGAGGCATATCAATCAGAAAGTAAAATAATATTTGTTCTCAAAATTCCTCTCACTGATCCAGAAGCTTATATACTATATCGACTCTATCCAATACCAATATTAGATGATCGAACAGGTATCTATCATATTTTACCAACTACACAAAAATATATTGCGCGGGACGATGATTCACTGCTGTATTTGTCATTGCGAAATCTGGATAATTGCAAGACTCTTGAAAGAAGCATAAAAATCTGTTCTAATCTCCTCCCATATCCAATTGACAACGATGCAATTTGCGAAGCACAACTATTAAGAAGATTAACTCAGATGCCCAAGACATGTCAAACATCTCTTCTTTTTGTTAAACATTATAATGTCTACCAAATTGATTTAAATCTATGGTTAATCACTGTTTCGGATCCTTTGCCAATCACGATTAAATGTGGAAATAGGGAAATTAAATCAGAAATTATTAAAACTAATAGTTTACTGAAATTACAACCTGAGTGTAGTGCCTTTATTGGAAGTACAAGAGTTCATGCTCAATACCCAGTTGACACATACCGAGAAATCAAGTATCGAAGTCATCCAGTCACAATTCCATTTGACTGTTGCAAAGATATTCCTGAAAAATTACAAATTCCTGAACTAGAACCTCTTAAGTTGAACAAAATTGATTCCGAAGATTTGAAAATTGCACAACACAAACTAAATCAGTATTCAGAAGAATTAGAAAAAATGATGAAACAATCTCCGATCAGTAAATATACACATTGGTTCACCATTTTAACCATTGTAATAATAATTGTATTGGTAGTACTTTATGTGACCTGTAAATGTAGAAGAAAGCATCATCGAATTGGAATAGCTTTAACCAACGATTACCCACCATCACCACCAGGACCAGGTTCCAGTATTTCATTCCAGCAAAGTATAAGAAGAATTCTTCCGAGAAGAAGAGCAAGTATCCATGTCGGAGAACCCATAGAAGAAAACATCGAATTAAATCCAAATAAATCATTAACTTAAAAAGTTGTTGCAAACTCCACCAACTTTTCTTAAATGGGGGAGTTGTTATATAAAGTTATAATTGAATTACTTTTTAAAGTCATATAATAATAATAACAAAGTATTATTTTAAATATTATTTCATAATATTATATTACATCCGCAAGACGCAGTATCTCACCATATCGTATTACATCTGCAAGACGCAGTACACCATATCATATTACATCTCCAAGACGCAGTTTAAGAAGATAACAAAAGTGATAAGGATATTTACGTGCCAGAGATGCAGACCAGTAGTCAGCAAGTTACCATAAAGACCATTGTTAATTGTTTATCCAGTTCGGCCTCCAAAAAGACATTACTATGTATTTTAATTATAATATTTCTAGAAGCTTCGATTCAACCTTAGGAGAAAAGATCCATTGTATTAATTTACGTTTCTTTTTATATTTTTAATGACTAAACATTTTTGATTGTATAAATACTAGATCTCTAGCTAACAGCATCACTTGTGAGTTTAGATTCATACAGTCAAGTAAAGTTAAGTTATATTTGTACTTTAATTTTTTGTCTTAATAAATAATTGTTTTTTTTTAAAAGTTAATTCCACGAGAAGTGATATAACATATATATATATATATATATATATATATATATATATATATATATATATATATATGTATATATATATGAACCACCCCTATAAGAAACGCACTAGCATGAAAGCAACATATTTTTTTTCAAATGAATCACAATTCCTTTCATTCTTAATCTGCATCGATATTGTTTTTATTTTGAAAGATAAATAACAGATGAATAGCGTATAATGTCCGGAGATTTTTATATAAGGAAAGTTTCTGGCGCCGAAGGCTTCCATATCTCTATTTGGTTTGGAGGATGACGATGCTTAACTAAACAAAAACATGTACATTTGTACATCCATCCAGGGCCATGATAGGATAGACGAGAACCCATAGCTTCAATATGCTCAGATGGCACTCTTCGCTTAGCAGACCTGTGAACCAACTCAGCTTCCGAGTGCTCAAGTGTCGTACGCCTATTCCAATGTTTGCAACTTCTGATCGTTTTAAACTGTTACCACAGAAAAGACAGACATCATTTAATTGGATAACCCTCAACATACCTTTCCAAAATTGCTGTACCAGGGACAAATACTCATCGCTGGTTTGCAGTTGTCTTTCGAGAGGAGCATTTGATAATGTGACAGAAAGGGATTTGAGCATAAAAAATACTCACCACGCTTCGTGCTACTTAACTTCGAAGAATGTATCTCCATTTTAAATCTGCAGTCATCCAAGTTAGAAAATCTGCATTTTGAACTATAATGAACTTTACAAGCACAAATCAACCTAGTCCAAATCAATTCAGGTCATGGCAACTAAAAGCAAACTCATAAAAGACAAGGATAGAAAACTGATTCGGCATAAAGGGTCATGTAGAAGAATCACCATTACAAGGTAAACTGATCATCTAGAACAAAGAATCTATAGATCTACAGAAAATATCAAGTGTAAGTATAGTAGGAAAGAAATATTGTTGCTTAGAAAATTACATAGAATTAATACATTCGTAGGTGCCAGAAACATATAGGAAAATACAGGACGTGATGCGAGACCGTCCATATTTCTCTGTCGTCATAAAGTATCAGAATTTACTAGAATTTCACTATTAACTTACTCAAGAAATATATATCTACCTAATAATAGATATTTCATTTTAACAAGAAATCTTACAAGATAGTAGGAATTTTAGCTGCTCGTACTTCGAGCCCCAAATAGTTTATGACTACCATAACTCAGCATGAATGATTTATATGACTCACGTGACATATTTAATAAATGTGTCGCATATTAATGCGTTACGGAGCTCAATTTCCCCTTAAAAATAAAGTAATTAATGAGATCCGAAATTAACATAATGTAAATTAATGCGACTGCTAATTTGGGAATAGGTGTACGAATTGGGTGGCAAAGGAAAAAATTAAGATACATATATGAAGGTTAAGCTCGTAAGGACATAAAGAAATACTTGTTCAGTGATAGTAAAGCAGAGTTTATATATTTTGCTTATTTTTACAATCTGGCTATGTGAATGTGACACCCGTAAATGCGATTTTTCATGAAAACTACTCAGTTCATTTAACCTAGATTAGCCCAGGATAACACATATTTCTTTTTTGTTCCAGTCTTGGATACAAATTATCACAACAAAAAGAATCTGTTTGATATCAAACCACTGAATATAAACAGTATGATTCATGCGCGTCCTGGCTGACGCATTGCATTCTCTTCCTCTCGCTAAGCAACGGGAAACCAGGGAAAGTAGGTATATTTTCCAACTAAAGCTCTTCTGGAAGGGTGCGTCTTGAGATTTATCTTAAGAAATATCGGAGAAATTGCCAAACGCATAAATTATTCAAAAACAAACTTGATGACCTATCTAGTTATAGGTGGAAATGTATCGGTATATGGAGCAAATATAGAACAAGTTCACTCAAATAAATATCTGGGCCATGAAAAAACAATTTTCCGTGACAATTGGAAACAGGAGATCCAGAGAAGAATAGGACGGGTCGGGGAAAATTGAGATATGTTTTAAAATCAGATGTACCAATGTGCTTCAAGAGGAAGGTGTTCAGGCTGCATGTTTTACAGAAGAGACACTTACAGGGACGCCAAAGTTTACGGAAAAAATAAAAAAACATATATAGTCCAGTGAGCTATGAAGAGGTCAATGCTAATATATCTTTAAGAGATAAGATACCCAATAAAATAATAAGAGAGCATATAAAAATTACAAATAGGACTGGATTGGGAATAATAGATTGACTCACAAACATATAAGCAAACTAAAATAAGACCGTCCTCAGACCTGAAAACATCAAACAGTTTTCTAAAACAAACTAATATCTTGGACAAACTGTAAGAAACATTGTACCTCGCTAATAACCGCAATGGCTGATGTAGAATTTTTGGAATTAAAAAAGACAGGATGCTCTCAGAAACAGGGAAAGACCTCCGAAAGGATAGTCAGACAACGTGAATAGATAAAAAAGACGTCCTGAGAGGCACAGGACCGAGAAGAGTGGAAAGATTTGACGAATGCCTATGTCCGTAATGGTTACTTGAGGCTGGCTGATGACTGTAGGTCCCCCTCTTGTATTGTGGTAACACTTTCAAGACAGAGAAGATGGAGAAGAAACTGGTACATATTACCATGGTAAAACTGTTTCCACCTCACTAGGTTAGGACCTGCCTTTGTCGCTAATGCTGTTATGTTAATGGTTTATCTGACTATACGTTTAACTGAAAATGAGCTGACGGGGGCTTAGACACAAAAACTCGATATATAAGTCAGTAAGTAATTTATTTTTCCATACAGACAAGATTTGCATACCATCCATAATCCATGATTAATTCCCCCTAAGGAGCCTCTAGAACAGATTAGAACAAACTGCTATTTCATAATTGAAGAAATTCCCAAGTGATGTTGTATTTTCCTCAGGAACTTCGAACATTATCTACCAAACCATATCAATTATTATTTAGTATAATCTAGCCATAGTTTGTTTGAAAAATAATATATTTTTCAATTAAATTTAGCCAAGATTTTGACAGCTGAAGTTCCCATATTGGTTACGATCATTCTAATTATTTATTTTGGCTAATTTGAGTACATTATTGCCTATATGGTAAGTAAGTACTCGAATCGATACTAGGATCTAAGAAAGCAAACGATACGGTAATGGGTATTCACTAAGATATTTTTAAACTTTTATTCTCGGAAAAGCATGTTGAAAATTACATACAATTCTATCTTCATTATTAACTACGTGAGTTGTATAATAAAAATATAAACATCCAAGCACTCCTGCAAATCTAAATATATCCAAACCTAATCTGCATACACATAATGAAAACGTTCCTTAGGAAATTATCGCCTCCACAATAATACATAATCGTTACGAAATTACTCAAAATGCTACATGTATTGTGAGTGTATGTTGAGTATTATTATGTGTATGTGTGAGCGTTTCAACAATGTCGGAAGATTGCCCTGCACAGCCCATTGTTCCTCGAATATATATTATACAATAATTAATTTGCACGATTACATTGTTGAGAGTTTTTTTTTGTTCATTGTTGTTAGCCTCACACACATTCGGTGTCACTCTGTTGATATGCATGCGCGTGGGTTCATATGTGAGAAATATAATAAATGAAATGGCATTATGAGCTAATAACAACAATAACAATATGCAATATAACAATGTTTTTGTTGTTTCAAATTGGCTGTGGGAAACAGAAGTCCTAATATTGAATTGAAATAAATAGATGTATTGGGATTACACACATCAACAGAATATAGATGTGTTTAACAAATAGAGCAAAGGGGGTCGACTGCAAAAAACCTAACGTAAAGAGTAACAGGAGGAAATGGTATTGAAATGTTAGTTTTCGTGGCGACCATAAGAAAAATCATGAGGTGCCAGGGCAGAATTTGTAACAAAAATTACTGAAATTAGTCTGAAAACTTAGTATTTACTGAGTGGAAAACAAATATGTTTGGGTGCCCCGTTAATCTTGTTCCATTACCTTGGTATCGTCCTGATTTTAATGGTTGTTTGGTCCACTACTCTTCCATCAAGTAACAGTGTCAAACTTTAACTAAATTAAAGTCTAAGCATTTTTTATTAAAAAATCATATCCAAATCTCACTTTTTATTTCTCAAACTACCTTAAGGGGTCTCGCTTATGATTTTTTCTATTTAACGTCCCCAAGGTGATGTACGAAATACTATACCCGACAATCCTTAGTATATGTATTACAGGCAATGTTAAAGAAAATTTGCAGATACAGCGATAGTTAACTGAAAAAATCAATTCCACTATAACTCTTTTGTTCTTAGAAATACCTATATTTTCTTAAAGAACAAATATGCCTGAAATTCACTGTAGAATCGCGGATCACATTTTCTATTTTCAATAAAAAATAATAACAAAGTTTTCAACTTAAATCTTACAATTCTTATTTTTGCTATTTGATCCGCGATTCTACATACTTCCACAGAAAGCATACAAAATTTTACGCAGATAGAATAACTAATTTAAGAGAAATAATGGAACTACGATATTACTAGGTAGCGGACCCTCTTAACACTCGTATTCCTCATGGGAATGTGTGGGATTAGATTAGATAATATTTGTTGGAGTGGCTGCGTCCTAGCCCACGATGACCATTTTTGTTCTATTGTGGTTCTCCATTGCATTACAGCTCAGTATCTAGATTTATCCTTTAACAGATGTAACATTCTAGATACCGATTCCTTCACCTAACGCTCTACCTTCGGTGTTCCTTCCTCGGATAATTGAAACAGTACTCCTACCAGAGCTTCACACTCACAAAGTTTGTGAGCTATGATGTCCTCCTCTTTCGGGTAGAACCTACATTAGTCGTCGTCGTCCAAGCCCATATTGTTCATACGCTGCCTAAGCCTAAAGTGTCCTGTAAGCATCTTCACAAAAATCCTCTTCCGACTATGAGTTACTATTTCACAGAACATTTTGTTTTTTTACGAATAATTTGGCTTCTCTCTGTACGAAGGTTTTTTGCCACAAATTCCACGCCTGGTTCTTGATCAAAGTCCACGAACATTATCTTCATAATTTTTATATGTTCAAAGTTTTGCAAAATAACGCCCTCGAAATCAATGCTCCCGATAAATTTTCATCTTGAAAAAAAATATTTAACGATATGATATTTTTCGTTGTAGTGGATCTTTATTCATTTACGGCCCCGCTAAAAAATTCAGACAGATTTCTCTTCTTCTCTCCTGGTTGGAGGAGCCAAGTTTTGCAAAATAACGCGTTCGAAATCAATGGTCCCGAAAAATTTTCATCTTGAAAAAAATTATTTAACGATATGATTTTTTTCGTTGTAGTGGATCTTTATTCATTTACGGCCACGCTAAAAAAATCAGACAGATTTCTTTTCTCTCCTGGTTGGAGAAGCCAAGGAGAAATACAGGCGAATTCAAAAAAGAAACAAAGGTCTAACGTATCTTTATATTAGAGGTAACTAGAACAATTCTCCAATTACAAAATATACTTTTTCACTTTTTGTCCCTTCATTTACATCTTTCCAATCATCTTTACGTCCCAAGTTCTTTTGTAGTTTGAATTTATTTGAAGCTATTAAGCTACTCTAGAAAATGCTTTTGAATTTATCTACCAAATATCTGACAAAATTCGCCATAAAACGATTATTATGAAAGTTCTACCAAATTCACCTCGCTAAAATAATGATGATCTCCACTTCTCCATGATTTATTTTCTACACCCACGGGCTGTGCCTTGTGAATTTTTCATCGTGGCTCATCTGTGCGCTGTAACCTGCGGAAAGATGGGGGTGTTTTCGTTGTTATATAGGTAGGAAGCATATAGGTATATCCCATATTCGAACTACGTACGCACTTAAAACCTGCACGAAACAATCTGCTGCGCTGTAATTTATGGAATAAATTTTATGATGTCCATCCACTACTACAGCACTACGACGATGTACTTATACCTACTGCTGCCATTGCTGACGCCTTGTGTATGCAGTACGTATTTACGTTGCGAGGTGGCACATAAAATCGACTTTTATGACGCAGGGCGTAACATTACACAGGATTATGTTCGAACTAAGATTATGGCTATACAAAAGAGCTCACCAGATGCATGCATATTCATGAAGCTGAAAAATAATGTGACCCGTGACCGCCCATAGGGAATAAATGGAAAAGGGCGTTTTATTTTATATTTCTAGCGTAAATCAATCCACCATTAACTACACATATCTTAAATGTTCCCGAAGATTTACTAACTATAGGGTAGAAATCGTAAATCTGAAACTGTTCCGAATACAATTCTATGTGTTTTCGTCCTTCGAAAACTATCAAACATTTCTAGTTATAATTTGTTCAGAGTTATTTATACAATATCAGGCTATCCATTACCTATGTCTGTGTTGTTCTTGTAATGTTTGGCAGCTCAAATTTTGAACTCTGAATGCAATGGCAAAAGTTCTCCAAAGCCATGACAATAAATTTGTACTCTGCCTTACTAGACTGGATTAACTAGATATACTATGTATATAATACGTACATATAAAGAAGCTGCTTAACTGATTAATCAACGCTCAGCCAAAATAACTGAAGCTAGAAACATGAAATATGGATATTACTTTCTTTTTATGGCAAAGAGACTCACTAAGAAGCGATTTTTCGGAATTCAGTCCCTAAGAGGGTGAGCAGGGGTGGCAAAGATTACTGCGGACAATTGATGAGATCCAGGACAAAAACTGTTAAAAAATCAATTAAAGCTCGAATCCGTCGATTTCAATTCATAAACGACTGTTTTTAAGTTTAAGTTTAAAATATACAGGGTATATCTGGAATATCGGGAAGAAGATATGACGACATAGATTTATTTTTTAAGTGAACCGGTATTTAAATTTCAGAATTATAAACAGCACATCTTTTTACGTACAACAAGATAAATACGTATAATTGTTACTTATGAAAATTGAAAAAATATATATTTACGCACAGAATGCACTGAAACTACAAATTTAAATGAGGACAGGTCATTTGTGAGTACCTTATTAATTCTTCGCGTACGAAGATTCGGGCACCAGCTTATAATAGACCAAATTATCAAATGACAGAGCACTAAGCTAACGACTGATAGATTCAGGCATATAATGCTATGGCCGTTAAAGGAATTACCTTTTTGTCCTATCCTAGTGCGAGTTTTCTGTAGTAGTCTATGTTATTAGAGCACAATATCTAGTTTTACATTTTTTACCAGGCTTATAGGCCTTGATACAGACTCATCGACATAGCTCTTTAATTATATTGAGCAAAGCCGAAATTACTTTTTTTAAAGTTTTATTTCACTTATCCTTACACAACAGACTTTATAAAACCTCGCGATTCCCGTACAAAATTATAAGTGGAGTGGAATAGCTCAATGGAAATGTTTTTAAATTAAAATTATGTATAGTCAGCATCTAGACATATACAACGGTTAAAGTCTAGGCGCTTACAAAGCTTTTCTTCAAGAATAAGGCATGTAACTCTTTATCGTTTAGGTGAAACCACACTTCTAGGAAACCTTCGTGCCAACAGTGTTTGTGCACTTCGGTTTTCTCCTATTACTTACAAAACCTTCAAAGACAGTCATCTACTAGGCCAATAGCATCTGTATTCTGATCCTACCAGTGTACAGTCAACATCCCTATTAGAATCCTCGTCGATACCAGACTTTGACTCAGTACGTCGCTTGACAGTTTGACCTTAGATACAATGAATTAACATGTGTATATCCAGGGGTCTCTTGCCACCAGAGTAGTGCCTATTTATTCACTAATTCACTGTTGCCCTTAATGCGGCAAATCCCCAGGAAGATTCTGATCCTACCAAGACTTCCACCCGCAGCTTGGCTTGTTTATCGGCCTTCTAGGGGCATTCTATTGTGACAATCTGATCTTTCAAGGGCCTGCGACGTTACCATATTAGCCTATATTATGTTATTCGATATGAGTTCATTGCTTTTTATGTCACCCGGTTATCTAAAGAACTCCTCGCGCAGCTTAGTACTTGTACCACCTTAAACTTGGCTTGAATAACATGATTTTGTTTACAATCAATAGCTTTACTGTATAATATTCTATTCCAATGCCTACTTTGATTTCTCTATTTATCTCTGAGGAACGAGGTAGATGCCTATTAGAGCTCCATTCCTGGGCGAAGTAGCAGATACAAGATATTATATTTTTTTAAAGTCATGTCACAGCACTGTTCAGTCAGTCTTGACAGAAAAAAAAAGTGGAGCTGCATTAACGTCGTATATACCTACATGTGGTGGAATGAGTCAGCATAAGGGAATATGACAAATGACAACTAAATATCTGTTGCTTTTATGTATCTCTCTTTCTCTTTTTCCCAAGCAAGAAGACATTTTCATTGTGTAATTGGATGAAAAGCTATAACTTTATATTATAAATTATAATAATAATATACTGATGAGTTTTTGAAAATACACGAAGAGTTTTCTCTCATATTAAACTTTCAACTTATGGTGGGTCCTACACATGAGCAAATTGGCAGATCCGATTATTTGACTTTTTACTCAAGCTATCAAGCGATCCGAAATAAATTCTTCTCAAGTGTGCTATGGATAGAGAGATTATTCGAATTACATAGCAAATTAACACCAAACTTCAGATGATTTTACTAGAATCATTCGATAGCATAAATAAATACTTTGTACAAATCATTATCCACAGCAAGATTAGTCTGCGTTCTCTGTTCTAAAAACTTAACATACATCAGCTGTCCCTATTAAGCCTAAAGATTAGTTCGACCTTTCTGCGGTGTGACGGAATACCTTCGCACCAATAGAGATTACCCATTTAACCTACTTCTTGTTTGTACATATTAGACCGAGGATATAAGGAAACAATATTCCTAGGCTTTTGTGGATGGTGCGAGATTGGAACCACTGCCACCAAATTAAGATTAACATTGTTTTAACTTGCACAACATTCCACAAATGATGTTTGTAGTCGAATTGTAGTTGGCGTGCCAAGGGCCCATTTGCCAACCACCTATATCATTTGGGTTACATTAGAAGTTTTACCGGGAGTAATTTTAGGGATAAAGCTTCGAGGTAAATGTATGGAATAATAGACTATAAAGTCCTTAATCGCACAGGGACCTACACACGTGAATGTAGTTACCAAAAGGTAATTAGGGAATTTTCTATATAGGCAGGAGTTGGGGAGCTAGAAGGGTAAGTGAAGGGGAAGTGCGGCCCTGAGTTATGGAAATTATTGTTTTCGAAGCACTTAACGATCGGCGCATGGGGGAACGACCGACTGACGATAATAATAATTGTGGATTCTCCATTGATGAGGATACAAGGGTGAAATAAAAGACTTTCTGTTTTTTGTGTACATCAAGTATTCATGAAACCTTACTATGAGGAAAAAATATCCAAGAATAATTTTGACAAATTCACCTTGGCAGAGTGATTGTTTTTATGGTCGATCTAAAAAGTAACATTTCCAAAGTATTTCGTCCTGTTGCTCTATCGCTAAGACTTTTATGAAATCAGCTTTTATTCTATGTAGTTTGTGTGATTAGGTATTCTCAGATCAAACTGAGTGCAGTTTTTTTGACCACGGATAGGCAAATTGTTACAAAACACTAGATAGTCTTTCATTGCCTGAGTTTTCACAATCCAATTCGGCAAATGGGAATCTAAATATACAAATTCCATCTAGGAAGCTTGGCATTTCTTTATATAGCATTTACAATAAAGAATAAATACTTTTATGCCTTGTAAAAACACATCAATACATTGGTCTAAAGAACATGCGGAAATAAAGTATAATGTCCATAAAAAAAAGCTGTTCATAATATGGAGGTTTGTAATAGAAACATATTAACTAAACTAAAATGCAATCATATCACTGACCAAAGTATTAAGTTTGATAATAAAAAAAATACATAGCAAACTGCTTTCATATATACAATAGTTTTGAAAGTGGAAAGAAAGTTTGTGTGATTGAAAAATAAAATAAAATTCGTAATTGGTAGAAAATCAACAGGTGCTGCCCTCTAGCTGGAACTACCACAGGGATTGCTTTGAATGTAGTTCCTAAAGATAAATATATACATTGTATTTTCTTTCTCTTACTTTGGGCCAGAAAATAGGTAGTACCCAAATATTTCAAAGTGGATTTTTAGAATTAATATTTTCTTTAGTGATTTTATAATGGTTCTATTAATAAAACATTTAGAAAAAAGTAGGACCGACTTTATTAGTTGCTACAAAATAATATATATATTCTACTGATGTTGGTAATTTTGAAATAGTGCAGTTATTTGAAAATTATAGATATTAAATAATATTAATGCTGCTGGTGCCAATAATTTTGAAGAAGTGCATTTTTTGTTAGGTACAAGACTTTTCACACCAACATCAGAATTGCCAGCACCAGTGGAATTAATATTATGTTGTATTTTTTGGAATACCAATTGCTAAATTCCATCCTAGTCTTATATAATTTAGTTGTTTGTTCTTATGTTGTTTATACAATGACATATTGAAAACTCACAGAAAGACAAATTATCTCTTGTTATTTTCCAGGAATTGTGAAATATTTGTGAACGTACCTGCTACGTGTGTATAGAATTGCGATGCAATCCACAAAGAACAAATACGAACAAAGGACGCTTTTCGTATACGGCTCAAGTATCCTCACCATTAGAGGACTCGATAATCCACGCGCGCCCCTCTTTAACTCTCACATATTTAGGAGTACCCTTAACGGGAAATCCGTTGTATATTGCAACTGTTTTGCTCGGCAAGTTTTCCAGTTTTCTAGTTCCTCGGTTGCACTTGAAATTCATCAGGCGGTGCATTTAACGAGCAAGTTTTCCTCCGCGACGCTTTCTGACAGACTTGAGAAATTTGTACTAAAACAACCTCCGACAACTTTCTCCTTTGTCAAGCTTCTTGTGGGCATATTATATAAGTAAAGAGACTTTGGTGATTTGCTATATTTCAAGTCCCCTATGCGGAACGTTGCTCATCAAGTTTAGTTTCATAAACTTGAATATGAGACCCTCTAACATGTGCGAACTACAGAAAACATTAATCGATAATGCAGATTGTTTTAATTCATTAAGATAAAAGTTCATAAGTTCTTAATAAACACTATAACAAGACTAACACAACAATTAGACTTAAGACACAATTCACAGACAGAGATTGAAATCACCCTGTTTTTCAGTTGTATAGACCGACTGCATTAAGCGAAAATTGTTCTCCACATGCGCGGCGGGAAGTTTGTAAAGGCCACTTTCATTTGAAATGTTATTCTTTTGAACAGAATGTACCAGGCCTGTGCTCAAATAATTCCATGACGATGGCTGTTTGTGACCGTTTCTATTAATTTCTTTATGCACTATGACATCTATGCGCTTTTACTAGAGAACACTGCTTCTACATAGAAGGTATCCTATGGCCGATGGGTC
Source organism: Crioceris asparagi (assembly GCA_958507055.1). Taxonomy (NCBI): domain Eukaryota; kingdom Metazoa; phylum Arthropoda; class Insecta; order Coleoptera; family Chrysomelidae; genus Crioceris; species Crioceris asparagi. Next base: position 19,464,228 of record OY293829.1, on the reverse strand, counting down.
ACGCATGCGGAGAATTGAAATTATTAATGCAATTAGTCTATTACTCATTTTTCACACTTGCCTATAAGTTAAACTTTGAAGAGTTTATTATTGTCGCGAAAGTACTCGATATCCGCACCCTTGACGATAGCATGCAATTTCATGACACTAGTGCGTGAAGTATATTTTTACGCCAGCATAGCATGAATTACAAATTATTACTTTTCGAACACGAGCATCGTTCAATTTTTCTACTGTTTAAATTTCAACGCAGGGATCAAATAAATAACGACTCTATGAAATTTATCTTCCAAGGCAGGTATTACAAAAAATTATGTATCGTACATGTGAGCGTGTATTCATGTGGTTATGACGCGTCGCCTTCGCTCGTTGTAACATATACCACACTTATCCTTTAACGAATATGACACATACCTAGGCTTATGTTGCAAAATCACGATTTTCAGATATTCGCCCATTTAAGCACTTGTAGCATAAACTACTATTACATTGCGTCCCAGAAGTAATGTCTGATTTCATTAAAAATCAGCCATAGATATGTTTGTTTTTATATACAGAGCGATCCAAAAAAACATTCGCAGTAGGCATTTGAAATGGGGAGCGTGTCTTTTTTTTATTTCATTCTATCGCATCAAACATTTCGGTTATTAGCGAACATGTATACATAACAATGATTAAAATCTGTTTCTTATCTCTATAGTATTTAGAAAATATTTAATAATTTGCAGAATACAGTTTGGACCTAGTATTGTTTCCAAATCTCCCTGTATCTTGTGGGCATTTCTTTGTGCGGTGTAGAGTGGACAATCAACAAAAATATGTTGAATTGTTAATAGTACGTTGCATGTTTCACAAATCGGTGCGTTACTTCCGTTCAAAATATGGTCATGGGTAAGCCGAGTATGTCCGAGGCGTAGGCGGGTAATAAGCACTTGGTCATTGCGAGAGTTTGGTAAGTTTTGCCATAGTTTCACTGAGTGCTCCACTTTGTGGAGTTTAGAAGTGGACTGACTCCATTGGTTTTGCCATGCACTCCATATGCTGTCTTTTATTTTACATCGTAAGTCATTTGCTACTGCTTGAGATAATATTTCAGTATTTGAATCGGTTATGGCTTCTCTTGCTGTTCTGTCCGCTTCATCATTTCCAGATATCTGTATATGTGATGGAATCCAGATAAATTTTGCTTTCTCTTCTGCTAGGTAGAGTTAGTTTCTGATTTCAATTGCAAATGTGTAGGTAGGATAGATTTGTTGCAAGATTTCTATTGAACTTAGCGAATCGGTCAGGATTAGAAATGTCCATTCATCATGTGAGTTGATTAGGATGGTCGCACGATAAATGGCATACAATTCACCAGTAAAAACAGAACTATATGTGGGTAATCTAAATTGAAGGTGTACATCAAGACCTTTGACTGCTGCCCTGTTCCTTCGGAAGTTTTGAAGGCATCAGTGTAAAGTAGGGTATAATCCTTGTGGTTCTCTAGTATGCTTTCTAGGTTGTTTTTGATGATTGTTGGGTTGGTGGATTTTTTAGGTACATTGGTGAGGTCCGTGAGGCATATTGATTTTGGTAGATTCCATGGGGGAAATGAGGTAAGGATTATGGGGAGAAAATCTGGAAGGGTGATGTTTAATTTGCTGGAGAAGACTCTGACCCTCTCATAGAATGGTTTTGCAGATCTCGGTTTGTTGTCGAATAAGTTTCTGAATTTATCCGTTATGGTATTTCCATAGGTGGGATGTCTTGGTTCGGCCTTTATTTTTGTAGCATATGTTAAGCTAAGGAATGTTCTTCTATTTGCTAAGGAAGGTTCGCTGGCTTCACTATATAAGCTTTCAACTGGAGTTGTTCGAAATGCCCCAATGGCAATACGTATCGTCGAGTTATGTATTGTATGTAGTTTTGCCAGCAATGATTTATTAGCTGAGGCATATGCGGTTGAGCCCTAGTCCAATTTTGATCGAATAAGCGTTCTGTATAACATGAGTAGTGTTTGGCGGTCCGAGCCCCATTCTTTGTTTGCCAACGTTTTAAGTAGGTTGAGTCTCTGATAGCACGAGGAGAACAGGGATTTTATGTGTTCTTTCCAATCGTGTTTTTGAATGAATGTCATACCCAAGAATACTATCGATGTTTCGTATTTCATTTGATTGTTTAGCTTGAGAGGAGGTATGTTGTTGGATTTACGCTTGCTGAAAAGGATGCAGCGGGTCTTCGGAGCTGAGAAGCTGAAACCAGATTTTTTTGACCAAAGTTCTAGATCTTCTAGGGCGCTTTGTGTCATGGCATGCAAGTTGCTAATGTTTTTGGTTTTGCATGTTATAACAAGATCAACAGAGTAGAGGCGTCCTTTCATGGGTGGTTTGAGGTTCTGTAGGATATCATTGATAGAAATGATAAGGAGAGTAGGACTTACAACTGAGCTCTGGGGTATTCCATTTTCAAGAGTCTTTTCGCTTGATAATGTTCCATTCGCCTTGACCTTGAAGGTCCTGTTCCTTTGATGAAAGACAGACAGTTTCCTTCAATGTTCCAAGTTTGAAGTTTACGGATGATGCGATCTCTGGAGGTTTCAAAGCAAATGCTTCGTGGATGACACTTTCCAAGTCTAAGATGTTATCAATTGTTAATCTATTCTGCCTGAATCCACTTTGTTCTGGTATTATTAAGTTGTGTTTTTCTAGAATCCATAATAAATAACCTCTTATTTTCAGTAATTTGCACATTGCGCAAGTCAATGATATAGGCCTGTATGATTCAGGATCAAGTTTGGATTTCTTAGATTTTAGTATGGGTATTATTATAGATTTTGACCATATTGCAGGAAATTTATGGCCTGTCCATATCTCGTTGAAGAGTTTGAGCAGATGCTCGTGAGCACTTTGGGGAAGATTTTTCAGGAATATAGGTGGAATGTTGTCCGGTCCTGGGCTAATATCATGAAGAGAATGTAGTGCCTCCTCGTATTCAATTTTGGAGAGGGGTGAGTGAGTTCAGGATATGTTTTTCGTTATCGCCGATTTTATTGCCTTCTGTTACTTCGATTATCTGGTTAGCATGTATGGCTTCTTTGTCATCTAAGCGTGATCTATCGTTTTAAGTCCTTGCCAGCTCTTCTGCAATTCCAAAATCATCAGTAATAATATTATCAGATGTTCGAAGTAGGTTTATATTATTGCTAGTGTGCAGCCCTGAGACTTTTTTAACATTTTTCCTAACCTCAATCATTGCTGTAGAGCTTTTAATGGTTGATATCAATTTTGTCCAAGATTGTCGTTTGGAGTTTTTCACTATAAATCTAGATTTAGTCCTGAGTTCCATGAATTTTAGTTGATTTTCTACGGATCGGTTTCTTTTGTATTTATTGAAGGCCCTGTTGGTGGCTTTTATTGACTCCTCGCATTCTTTGGTCCACCATGGCACAGGTTTGTGTTGAGTGATTTTCGTGTTTTCTTTATTGATCTTTCAGCAGCTTTTATGATAAAAGAAAGATATGGAAGGATTTATCTATATTCGCGGTGTATTTACAGGAGTTCATTTTTGTGTTTATTATTTGTGAGAATTTATCCAAGTCTGCAGTTTTTATATATTAGGAATAGCTTCAAAGTTATTTAGTCTGTCCCTCGACAATTTCGGTAGAGTGTTAGAATCATAGAAAGTAACGTCAAGGGGAGTCGATTCTCCTGATTGAACGTTGAATCTTGTAGGTCTTCCGTCATTCAAAATAGATAAATTGAGTTGCTCTAAAATGTCTTCAACTATTGAGTCGATATGGAATGATCACCATGCAAAGTTATAATCGTTGAAGTCGCCAGTTATGATTCGAGGCTCTGGAATTTGATCGAGTAAATTCACTAATTCTTGTTTTTCTATAATTTCTCCCGGAGGTAAGAAAATACTACATATATTTAAAGGTGTGTTTCCTTCTATCCTCACTGCTATAGCTTCGATATTACTATCAATTGGTATCAGGTCTGCTACTAAGGAGTTCTTTACCAGAATTGCGACACCACCATTTGCTCTTTGGCGGTTATTTCTGTTTTTGCAGAAATTTCGGAAATTTCTTAAAGCTGATTCATTTTCATGTTTAAAGTTTGTTTGTTGAAGACCGATAATGTCTATTTTTTGTTCTGATTTTAGAATTTGAAGCATTGAAAGATTGTTATAGTAGCCATTGATGTTCCACTGCAGTATGGAAGAGAAGCAATGTTCTGCGCTTAAATCGTTGAAAGTTAGTTGTGTAATTGAGGTATAGTTTTTGTTCGAATTAGAAGGAGATTTCCTGTGAAGAATCACTTTCGAGATCGGAGTGGTTATCGTCTTGGTCTATTTGTAGATGCATTAGTAATTTCTTTCTCAGTTTGGTGCATCTGCCTTTTATAGATCTTTCTTTAAGTAGTGGATAGATTTTAGTTAGGGCGGTGAAGTCAGTTGTATAGGTTTTTATTATATTGATGGGTTCTGAGGATCCATACACATAGTCGAATAGATCTGTAATTTGTGTGAAGTTGAGATTAAATGTAGGTGAATGGCTGGTGATAAACTCTTTATCTCTTATCTTATTATCCATGTATATTCTTTGGTTCTAGTTGTTATTATTGAGATCTCAAAACATAAGTATTTTAGGTGTTACCATTTTACCACTGCTGTATCTTAAAAACTGTAACACTAAGAAAAAAATGTTCATTAAAAATTTTGCTACAAATAATTAGGTCTTTCATGTAGTTTCCACGGATTTTCAATTTTCGAAAGAGATCGCCCTCTCCACATAGCAAAAATACACATAAGTATTTGAGAATTTAACATGCCACTAACTCGAAAACGGTAACTCTTTTGAAAAAAATGTTCAGCCTAAACGTTTCCGGATATAATCGTATCTTTAATTATACCACCTCAGATTTGCAGCCTCCACCCCCTTCGGGGCGATTTTCTGAGGGAAGGAGATTTCAGATTTGCGTTCTTATGAATATGGGACCATTTCTCAAGCCTCTTCTTTGCAAAGAATCAAAAATCATCAAATTCAGTGTAAGACTTCTATATAAAACGCGCGCACGGTCAAAAAACAAGCAGACAGTCGAATTTTATACCTCCTTCGTTTGGAGTTCGCCGGTCAGAAATAATAATAATTTTGTTGGTACTAGTAATTTTGAAGTGGTGAATTTGTAGGTAAATAGAAGACTTTGAAGGGTTAAAGGGGCAATATATACATTAAATAAATTAATGAATAAAAAAATCATACCTTAACTAAAAAGGAGTTATAGAAGATAGGAAATAAAATGCATGAAGTCGTATATAAAAATATATACCTTCAGCCGTATCCATAATCAATTTTAGTTTGGTACCATTTTAGATTATTTGATAGGTTCTATGTTAACGATATTAAACACTATGGAAACATGATATTTATATATTTCTTTAAATATCATTGATTTGTGCTGAAGAGTAATAAAGTAATAGATCACATTGCTCTTTATTCTATCGCAAAAGAAAAGATAATGAAATTCGTTGTGTGTCAAATTAACTCCACAGTAATCCTGATTCACTTAACTGTTCATTTGCATTAGCGCTATCTTCATGACAATATTACATGTTACACATCATCAGACACAGACAGGCTCAGTCTTTTTTTTCTATCAGTCTCTGTATTCGCCATCAAATGGGGTCCAATTAGGCATTCTTCATATACACATACACACATATAGAGGCTGTTGACGTATTATAGTCGCTCCGTAATTTACAGTGACATCATCATGCGTCGTACACATCTATGATATAAATTGTTAATTCCTGCGGATGGTAGCAGCCACTACCACCATCTCCTGAATATGCATAATCTGCGACAGTGTGTGGCAGGTTGCGTTATATATATAAATTATAATATGTCGTCAAAATAGATACGGAATATTATTTGGGGGGTATACAGAGTGTTCAAGATTAGCATGGCAGAGTATTTAAATCTCGATAACAGTAATATAAACCAAGTCGCTTAATTTAGGAAAAATATTAGCAATTTTATTGTCTCTTATATCGTGTTTACAAAAATTTCATAAGTTTTTTAGTTGTCGGAATTTTTAAGATAAGCTGAGCTTTACAATATTTTAACGTGAAGACTTACCCGAATAATAAACTACACTCACAAATGAACTATACACACACAATGCAAATTCCGGAAAACACGGGAAGAAGGCAACGAGAATAAGTCCTGGTCTATTCTCGAAGCCATATATTGAGAAATAACCTCCAGAAACAATGAAAACAAACACTGGAACCATCTAGAGCTTTCTAGGTTAGATATATAAGGCTGATGGTATAGACTGGATAGTTCAGTTGGTCATAAAGCACGGTCAGTGACAGTTAGTGATAGAACACATAGACACAGACAGTCGTTATAGTCCAGGAAATATAGTGTGAATATAAATGTTTATATAGACGAGTAGTTATTGGTGTAAATAAATAAGTGAAAATAAATCGAACCCAGTTTTAATATAAATCCCCGTTACAATACTAAAATTTTTTTTCTGAATTAGATAGCAGAAACCAACATTATTGTGATTTTCAACAGAAAGCATACAAGATTTATTAATAGTCGATGCTTAATGAAACATTAACAGTCGTATTCATAAACAGGTTTTGGTTCAGTAAGTATTAGTTTAGTTTGATACTAAACTGCGACGTATTTTCGTTACTGAATGTTGAGAAAGTGCATATTTTACCTACTTTGGAATAAAAACAATATGAGAAATCAATAAAAAGTTCATATATGGTTAATAGATAGAAACTTAGTTCTGAGAATTCTAAGGCAGTTCTGTACCCTGGGATTGTTCAATCCACAGGGGTTATAACTCGTGAGGTGTTAATTTGATACTTGAAACCTGACAACACTGCAAAGGCAGATTTATGCACAACTTTAGATTATAATCTGACCATGTAAGAAACGTCTTTCAGACAATAGTACCTATATTAAGTATGAAGAACGGTAAGGATGAGAGATGAAGAGAGTGTCTGAAATCAGTAAACCCATACCGTTTATGATGTTTATACTATTTTTGTACGACCAATACATGCACCTATAAAAAAATCGTATGAAAAAATCTGCTTGAATAATATATTATTTGTATAAATACCTAACTTGTATGTGACAAGTGCATGATACTTTTATGATGACAGATTGAGAAAATATGCTTTGTCTATATCCTTCAAAATTCTGTTACCGTTCTTTTAACGGTAAGTAATACACTTACCGACGTGTTTGGTAAGCAGCCAGGTAGCATGTTTAAGTGGTTGAAGACAATATTGTTTGAATTTTGAGATTCTTGGCTTCAAATTTTTATTTTGTACAGTTGGCAACGCAATGACAAAGTATAAAAATCATTCTACCAAAATAATTAAACTAAATTTTATGCCATAATGCCAGTAGGTACAACCTTAATTTGAAATTTTTTGAAAATTGATGAATAGTTTTTTTTTTGTTAAATATAAACATTCTTGCTCTAGCAAATGGAAACTTTATTCTATTAAGCTTCATTTATAGTAGTTTAAAACCTGATTAATTTTATTTATAGTCCTATTTTCAATGTCGATTGGATACCTACCTAATATGTTTAACCAAATGATCATTTTCTAAACATAGGTGTAATAGGTCATCCAACTGTAGAATGCCAAAAATTGACAAAAAGATCTAGTTTAATCCGCAAAAATGCTTCTAGAACCAGCTGAAGTTAACTTTCTTCGTTAGAAAGTGGAGCGTATAATTCTTGATCCAAATCAGGTGGTTTTAGATCTAACAAAGTAAGAACAATATAAAAGATAATCAAATACTCAATTCGCTTCCCATTTAACCGACTTTGTTTCTATTATCGTTTTCGATAATGATATCTCATCCACATCTTAGACAAACTGTATAACGTAAGTAAAAGGAAGAGGGTAGAGAAGCCGTATGTTCGACAGTTAATTAATGACCTCGATTATGGGGCGTTTCAAGTATTTATATATTGATTGAAATTGACTATTTTACATAATAAATAACACCCTTTATTAATATACCAGTCAAACAGACTGAACTATGAATATTCATAGAATATGACAAAGAGTGATGCTTTAATTAAAATGAGAATGGGGTAGATAGACGCAGTTCGGTTTCATCAGAAATCAGAAGAACGTTATATCAGATTGGATATAATTCATTGAGTGTGTTTTAATCATAATATATCTTTTATCACCGATTGAAGTTTGGAGTCGCTGTGTTATAAGATGTCATCACAAAATTGACTATTCTTTGAAAGAATCTAAGCGAGTTCGCGACCAATACTGAAATACAACTGCCGACCTTAAAATTAATCTATCTCTTTCACACTCCTCAGGCAATTTTCCACTTAGTAGCCAGAAAGGGAAAGCGCAGTCCATGGGTCTTGTCTACTTTTCTATGTAACAGAGTGACTCGCAATCTGCTAGTTAGTACGTACCTATATGAGTTTAATGCTATTATTTAACCTTAAGATAACCTATAAAAAGAAAAAGGATGTGGAGTAGATATAAAGCAAATTAATGATAATAGAACTAAAACTATATAGAATAAATTTAAAGTTTAGGAAGGTATATTATATTTGAATATGGAGTCATCATATATTCTTAAGTGTTATATAATATAAAATTTTAAGTGACCCAGTAATTCTTTACTGTCTCTCCTTTTGACATGGAGAATAGATATTATAATGTACATTATCTGATCATAAACTATACCGGTTTAACATTTTTGGGATAAAGAACGAAACCAAGAAAATATCCATAAAACGGAACGGAGGATATCTATGAAACTTTATATGCCGAAAGCAATGATGCCCTATGCGTCAAATGCAGTTTTTGTATAACTATAAGGTACTTCTGGTTTAAGTGAAAATACATAAGATGCCCTGTATATTTCTGCATATTTCGAAATATCTTGTTCTGCTGAACCCCTACTGAACTTTATATGCCGAAAGCAATGATGCCCTATGCGTCAAATGCAGTTTTTGTATAACTATAAGGTACTTCTGGTTTAAGTGAAAATACATAAGATGCCCTGTATATTTCTGCATATTTCGAAATATCTTGTTCTGCTGAACCCCTACATACATAGTGTGGATATAAGCTTTAAAATGAGAAACTAAATCGCTTTCTAACAGTTCTATTTATTTAAATTAATGGAAAATATTTGAAAAAATCATTTTAAACGGTCAAAATGCTCGCTGTTTACATCTTGACAATATGAAAGCCTATTAACAAATTTCTGAGTTACCCTTCCCAAGACTTCTTTAAGGATTAGCTCACAGTCATCAATTAGCCTTTGTTTCAACACCTGATTTGAGGTAAACTTAAATAAAAAAGATCTAAAGGAATAAGAACCTAACCTAACCTAACCTTAAATACAAAAATCTAAAGGATTAAGAACCGAAGATCGAGTAGGCCTCTTTATGAATATTGTAAGTGAAATCCATCAATTTGAAAAATTCCTATCCTCTATCATTATGAGGAGCCGCTCCATTTTATTGAAACCAAAAAACGTGAGTTAATTGTCCATTCTGTTGCAATCCTGAAATAATTTGATTATTCATTAAATCTAAATACATACTGGTCACCATTCACGTTTCAGTATGTGCATTATTAAAAATATTAATTCCATATTTTTTAGTTTATTCTTACAGTTAATTATCGTAAATTACAGTTTACTTTTTTGTCAACAATTACCTACTACAACAAATAAGCATAAGGTTGCTCATCTCATTTTTTTAAATTATCCAGATTATTTACAATAAACCAAGATTTACAGATTCAAATATACAGAATGTCCTATTGATATATATATATAAACAGTTGAGGTTATTTCAGCTTAAACCGGAAGTACCATAATAATACACGCAACTGCATCAGATGCATTGGGCACTTGCCAGCAAAGTTTCATATATTTCATTTCCGTTTTGAAAAATATTTACTCGGTTCCATAGATTGGCCAACTCAGTATATTCGTCGAAGTAATTCTTCATTTATAAGACTAGGTGATTAAGAGTGAGTTTGCTTTCAAAATTGTTCATATCCAATGGCTATATCAATATCATTTGAGATAATAACTAAAAGTAACTGAATGAATGCATAATTCGAACAGACACAAATAGTTAGATAGGTAGGTACCTACATGAACGAGCTTACTATGTAGAACGTTTCACAGTGTCTTTTCGTTTTAGTTTCAAAACGACCTCATCATCACTTATATACATTGCTGGATGCGATGACTATTTGGATAGTCGCTGCACAATTCCACAGCCATATTTCCAACAATTATAGCAGAACGCTTCGATATCCGGCATCAGCCAGAAATGAACTCAGACACATACACAAACCCTTCGAAATATTACGAGCTTCGTGGGCTGGGTTGTCGTCTTTTGCTTCTTGGCGGAGTTGTTCTCTAGCAACTTGACTTTGCCTTCTCTCTCTCTCTCTCTTTCCTTGTCTCGCTCCATCTTCGTACTCCATTGAATACTTCCGGCCAATTAGTGAAGTATGATGACTAGACAATTTTCGGAAACTTCTTCCTTAAAATTCCTCCTATTCTGTTCATCGCTATTATAACAAGAGAAGTAAGCAGCAAGATAACTGGAGATGCTCGTTTGTTTTCCGTCGATCGCGATGTTTTTCCGGAAATAATTGGCATTATGTAATGGGGCCGATGAGGTTGTAGTGAGTGTCTGATGGCTGCGGGGTTCATACAAGCACAATTTAAGTTTCGATTTCATCTGGCCTCCGAGACTCTGAATGAGATTTAAAATTATTCCATGGCTAGCTATATCTTATTATATTATGCTGCGTATCTTGATGTATTTGTCTCAAAGGTAGAGGATATATTTTTATGTCATCTGGGGACATTATAAAATATGATTTATGGCAGTATCGAACAAACGAGCTTCTGCCAAAAAAATAAACCACTAGAAAATGGCACGTAGCCAAAATATAATTAAAGTACACAACTGAATTTAGAGCTTAACTAGATTCTGAAAAGCGAAGTTTAAATTCCGCAATTGTGAGATATTTTATAATGACAAAGAAATTGTTTTGGATTTTTTGTAATTATTAACAATTTCTTTGCAACTTTTATACTTCTATATAAATTGAAACTATCTCATAATATTCATGTCATGCAAATATGGAAATTTGATGAGATAATTAATATACCTAAAATATAATATCTGATATCAGGCTAAATTATATGTAGTATTAAAACAAAACCTACCCTAAAAAAAATTAGAAAAATATTTTTTTCAATCATGACATCTTTATCCAGTTCATTAATGGATGTCGTAAAGATAAGGATGTCATGCTATGACGTAACAGCACAACTGTTCTGAGTGGGATTGTAGCATAATATTATGTTATTTGTAATGATATGCAATTATTAGGTATGATTATTCAATAAATGGGCGCTGAAACAAAGTATCGTTAAAGAATTTACGCACTGTGAATTTGAGGCTCCCCAAAGTTATATTTCATTGTCCATTAACTACCAGTAGTATCTATGATATTCCGTGCAAATTGTGGAAAATAGAATTTCGAGATTGAGAGAACTTTAATCTATAATGCCAGTTAATTATACATCGATCTAATCCCAAAAATTTATTATTCTCTCATTAAGGGTAGATACCTTCTTCAAACACATTAATTTTTCTAGCTGATAGGGAAAGCCATCACGGCAGCAAGTCTACCAGACCTCCAGATCCTTGTTGACACAGTAAATGAATAAAGTCGTCGAAGAGGTTTAAAAAGTAATATTAGCAAGATCAATTGGAAAGCAGAAAGAAAGCTGGATGTTGACCCAGTATACCTGCTTCTGGATGGGGAGGTGGCGGGGCATGTTGGTCACTTCAAATATCTTGATAGCTGGTTGAATGCAGGGAGAGATTCTGGCGAGAAAATATTATCCCGGATTGGAGTAGCTCACAAAGCATTTATATCATGAAAACTACTTCTATGCAATAGAAATCTCTCCCTGCGTTTTCGGAAAAAGATCCTAAATTATTACGTTTGGTTGACATTTTTGTACGCCTGCGAGACTTGGACTTTAAGAGCTACCAACATTAATAAGCTAGAAGCCTAGAATAGTGGTACTACCATAGAATCCCTGGATCACGCACACTTCCAAAGAGGATGTGCTTAGAATGATGGACAAGGAAAGAGAGCTTCTGAACACCATTAAGTTCAAAAAAACCGAATACTTTGGCCATATTATCAGAGGTTCAAAATATCACTTGCTTAGACTCATACAGGGAAAAGTGGAAGGAAATAGATGGATTGGACGAAAAAAGCTATCCTGGCTGCGTAATAATAGACACTGGATTAATCTCCAAGTGGAAGACCTCTTAAGAATAGCAGCAGACAGAGATGGATTTCATAGAATGGTCAATATGATGGAAGCCAACGTCTGAACCCAGGCACGGCACTCAAAGATGAAGAATCATGTATCAGATATTTTACATTTGGTCATCTCAATGATTGTTGTGTCTCCATCTAGAAATCATGTCGTATTTTTAGTCCAGGCTAAATTGTCATCCTGATGTTGGAAGCTATCACATTCAAGGGTGCTCTTCCATTTTATAACAGGTTTTTCCCTTAAATATGGTGTTAATATTGTGATTTTGAGAATGGTAATAATAATGGTTATAAAATATTTGCTCTATTTCAAACTAAAAAGATGATCAGATAAAATTTGAGGTATCTTCATTTTTTGCAGAACTATTCTTAAAAAACTGATTACCTACATGATTACATGATTTTTAAAATTTTTAATCCCACATAATCAAAATTTCAAGGTCAAGTAGTTTTGATATTTCATGTTTCGTCAGTGAGTGGTGACTTTTCGCTTTTATATAGGTAGGTATACATATACCTTCCTTAAGGAAAAACTTGGTTATGCGGTCGATAGGAAAACATTTAATATGGTAGCATCTGAGAGAGGAGATACTTTGTTGAGTCATTCGGTCTTTCAGGTTCAACGTTGATCAATATCAATTTACGAATCATCAATAAACTGTATCATATATGTACAGATTATAAATATAAATGCTGGTAAATCACTAGATTTCGTTATAATGGGTAACCATCTCATGTAGTCATTTCAACATTCAATCAGCAGGATTCGAGTCCGACTCCCTCTTTCTTCTCTAATTCCATCTACGATACTAATCCTAAATAATTCTCTGAGTATACACCAACAACAACATAGTTTCGCAACAATGAGATCTTCGACACTGAAAAAGATTCGTCTTATTCAATTTAAATTGCTTCTGTTAACGGTTCCCAACACGTCGATGAATATAGCGCTATATATCACCGAATTGTTAACGAAGACAAGCTAGCTGAGGAGACTGATGATCCACCCATTCATATTAGAATTATAAATTCCCAGTGTTTATGCTGAAGACGTCTGAGTTATGTCACTATCATATTAATGTGTGAGTGAATCGGCGATGTAGGATGACGGTAATGAAGTAAGTTGAATATTATAATGAACATTTGAAATATAGCGATAGTGGGCTCAAGTTTAAAAGCCCTTTGAGAATTTACCAGAAGTTCAGAATTTAAGTGAGATGAACACAATCTAAGGAATACGAAAGCACTAAATGAAACATAAATATAAGAAATCATAGTTATTATAATAATAGGACCGACTTTATTAGCAAGTGCACTAAAAATTTCATAATCATGTTAATTATTTTTTTTATTGATGCTGTTGTAGGTAAATAGAAGAATTTTGGCATCAACTTCAAAAGTACCATTAGGAATAGAATCAGCATTATTTAGAATTTTCCAGTGCAGCAACTAATAGAGCCGGCCCTATAATGAAAAAATATATATTAGACATTTTTGTCTGTTTCATTAGTCATGAAATATGGCGCCAACAATCTTGCAGTATTGCACTCGGAAAACCTTTATTATTAAATTTAAACCTTGTTGGCAATTTGAGAAAAAATATCCTTTCACCACCTTTCTTTGGGTATTTTTCGAGATAGGACGTTTTATATTTCGAAAAAAACAAATACGGGACCAACTCTCAATATTCTTCTGTCCAATGAAAAGAGAAACAGTAAAATCGGTGCACGTTTACTATTCTAAACGCACGTAGCTATACACAAAAAAGCAAACCTACAAATAAATTGTATACCTCCTCCGTTTTTCGAAATGTGTCTAAAAATTAAACCTAGTTGTAGTGTTTGAGATGTTTGTGAGTATGCAAGTGTTTACAAATCTAAAAGCAAATCTCAGCGATAGAAAGAAGTTAATGCGCTTCTGCGACAGTGTCCCATTTTCGTAATTTATTAATAAGGTATTTGCAGAAATTGATGGTGCTATCAAATACTTTGCAAAACATCTCCTCAGTCAATGGGCAAGCACAAAGCATTATTAGATGAATAGTGAAGAAAGAAAATAACTATTATATACTGACAGTGTAATAATTTCCTCATTTATACCCAAAAATAAGAAGTAATGCACGATTATTTAGAGATTGTAGTGGACTACTAACCATTTTTCAACAAACCAAATATAACCAATATCCTAATTTATACCTGTTTCCACAAACTGATCCAAGCGACTGTGACAACGTATAGTTGGAACCAGAATTTGATATTTTTGTGCCGCATCGCTATCTCCATCACGCTGGAATACGACTTGAAAATAATAATAATTGAAAAATATTCTCATAAACTACAAATGACGTAGATAATTGTTATGAAATTTATTTTTTTTTAGTTTTCCAAAGAACCCTATAAATCAAAAAATAATAATTACTCTTTTTTTATTTTTTTGTGGCATATTACCGGGCATGTTTTAACAATGGTTTGTAGTTTTTTGTAGTGACAACAGTTTTTTTAATATATCTTTTTCATTATCAAGCCATTAATGTTATTAATTAATCACGTAGGATAAATAGAAACAAATGTTTTTTTCCAGAAACCGCAAACGACGTAGATGATTGTAGTGAACTTTATTTGTTTATTGTTTTTCAAATTAAACTTGAGATTTTCATGTTTTCATAGCATTTTTTCGGGAATGTGTTGATAATTTTTTGCAGTTTTATTGTAGTGACAACAGTTTTCTTAAAAAAATTTGCCACTACATAAAATTACAAACGAGTGTTAACACATTCCCGGGGAAATGCCAGAAAAACATCAAATAATGTGGGAGTAATTAGTTTATGTTCTTTTATTGATTTTCACTTGTAGTTTCTGGAACAACAAAAAATTATCAAACTTATTCTATGTGATTTATTAGTTTAATGGCTTGATAATATGAAAAATAAAAAACTGTTGTTACTACAAAAAACTACAAACAATTTTTAACAAATTCCCGGGAAATGACATAAAAACATAAAAAAATGTAGGAATGATTTTTATTTTTAGGATTTTATTAAAAACCACAAACAAATAAATTTCACTACAATCATCTACGTCGTTTGTAGTTTACGAGAATATTTTTCAATTATCATAATTTTCAAGTCGTGTTCGAGCGTGACGGAGCTCGCATTGCTTTGCGTCGCATCTAGTTTTTCGTTCATATCATCACATCACTCCTGAATTATTAAACCTGATTTCATACAATACATATTTGAAATTGTAGATGTTATAACTTTCAAAGTAGAATTGACTTCTTTATAAAATCATTGCATGAACCATATATGTTTTTGACCAAAAACGGAGGAGTTCTACAACTATTTATCCACATCTTCGCTTTTGCTGTATGTTCTACATAGTAAACGTGCTTCGATTCTGAAGATTATTTATTCATTTGAAATAGAATTATTAAGAGATAGTCTCATCTTTCTTTTGTCAAAATCCGATATGTCCTTCCTCCCCAAAATTACCCCCCTAGTTGGGTGGAGAGGATATTTTTTCAAACTGACAAGACTGAAGAAAATATGATATCCAGCAACATTTGGATTGGACATTTAAAAAAAATCAAGGCCCTCTAAGTCAGACCTTTACTGCCATACATTGAAATCACTGAATATAAATGAACTTCAATATTTTTTATGAGTAACACACAAAAGCGTTGAATAAATATTTTTTTACAAAAAATAGGACGGACTTTATTGGTTCGTGCTCTGAAAAAATAAAATAACGTTAATTTTATTGGTACTGGTAATTTTGAGGATGGTGCTAAAAGTCTATTCTATTTGGAATAATCAACGATAAACGGCGAATTATAGTAAACCAGTCAGATTCAATCAATATTTCTTTTCCCTGGATTATGTTCCTGTGTTAATCCTCAATGCAGTGTAAGCATGTGAGCACAAATAATATTATTAACATAACCAATCATTTGGACTATTTGTTATTCAAAGCGCAAAGCTAACAAACAGCATTGTTCCAACAAAGTTTCATAATAAATATTCTCCATAATGCCCCTATATACACATATATTTGGTAAACAAATAAACAAAATAAACAATTTCTCTCAATGTATGTGTTTACTAGGTTCTCTTCCTAGCCAAAGTCAAATGGGTGAATATTGTAGGTAATTCTCACATTGTCTATTCATATTATCTTTAGAATCAACCTTCGTTTATTTATGTGGTACATTTCAGTGATCATTAGAGAGCATTATTAAGGTCACATAGACTTGATTTGTGTGTAAGTTACAGCAAACATTAAACCACACACTCGATCAAAAAAAAACCTTTGTATTTACTATATGTAACTAGTCCAAACATTTTCAATCGTTATATATCAATGTTATACTTCAAAATCACAATCTTAAGTCTTATTATATTGGATAACGTCATTACAGTGCGATGTGAAAATCATACATTTTTAATTTAATAACATAGTTAGTTGTCTTTTCAAATACGTTAGAAAACTTAATGGAATTTGAAGTATACGTTACCTACTTCCATATCATATTGATTAATGTATTGAATGGGATTATTACAACTATATATATGTCGTTAGCAGAGTTGATATCTGTATGATGAATGTTGGCATCCACGACGCAAACACATGTAAAAATGTAACTATATTTTACCAAAAATTGAGCCGACTTTCTGAGTTCGTGGTCTGAAAAATAAAAAATATTATTAATTCTATTGGTGTTGGTACTTCTGTAGTTGTGCAATTGTAATTAGAAGACTTTTGGAACCAACCAGCGGTTTTTGGAGAGAAGGATATTTCGGATATGAGTTTTTCTAAATATGGGACCATTTCTCAACTCTTCTCTTTCAAATTAATGAAAAATCATCAAAATCGGGGCACTTTTACGAACTGTATACCTCCTTCTTTTCTTGCTTTTGAAGTCGTTCAAAAATGAATGCAACTTGGTTTTGGAAGTAATGGTAATTCAGTGTCGTAACGTTTTCAGATAAGAATAAATTTCCATTAGGTAACTATCATTCAAGTTTTTAAATGCATAATTGAAAAAATAATCAATCGATTGTATTGTTCAGCATTTAAAAGATCCGTTGACAGCAACTCAGAAGTATTTCAAATAAACCGATCTAGCAGGTCCTGCTACCAGAATTGTCACTTTCAAAATTACTTGGTACATTTTCATAAAGCCGGCTGGAAATTCCACTTTCAGTTTACAGATAGTTCAATTCATTCATGTCTAAATCTAGTAGTATGAATAAATTGTCCGTTCAGATACTGCTTATGTCCATTAAATCAAAATGAAGAAAACTTACTGATACTTGTTTCAGGTAGGTAACAACACTTTTCTCAGGAATACTTACTGAGAAACGTTGAAAATATGCGATATAAGGCTGCAAATTCATAGTAACAGCTCTTGCTAAATCAGTATTTCCGGAATGAAGATATCCATACTGAGATATACACATTTATTGTTCCCACAAGTATGAATACAGGGAAACTCTTATGCGCCTGAGGGAATGTATTAACAAACAAACAGCACGTACCTTAACTACTACAACGCTATAAACATTTGAGTGAATCTCGTAATTACATTGAATAGTTCTCATTTTGGTGAAGATTTGCTGGAGTGGAATTGTATTAATATGTGAATATTTTAGACCTAATAAGTGTGGATGTAGATAAGGCAATTAGAAGACGCTTTAGTGTCATGATAGATTACGTGTCCAAGATATGTATGAATGCAAAGCATGGGATACACTTAAATCGTAGAAGATACGGGGCTGGTCAAGTTAGATAAATTTTATGATTTAGTTTTCCAATAAGTTTTCTAGTTTATTTGAAGGGGACAAAAGCCCTTTTTCATTGCCAGTTCTTCATATCTAAAAGATGACACTAAAAAAAATGATCACAATGTTTTCGAAGAAACCATAATGATACTCAAAAAAGTACGCTTAATAGATGGCATTTTGCATTAGGCATCAAACGATGTACTTGTGTTTCATTCAGAAAAATGCTTAAGTAGGCAATACACGTGAGGATCTGGTACGCCTAAGGCCAAATCTGCTTCTTCAATAGTGTGTGTGGTATCCTACGAATTTGGTCGGTAAAATACGGTGTCTGGCAAACAAGGCCGTTAGAGGTGCGGTCCTAGTACTCACGATCATAAAGACGTATTCCATACATATCACTTGAAAGCAACTATTTCACTATGTATTCTAAGACTAAACTACAATTACCTAAGATATAACCCAGTAGGTATACAAAATGAAATCTAAAAAGATTTCTTATAAAAGAGGTAATCAGGCTTAAATTGATTTTGTTTTAAAATAAATAGATTTAAAATAACAGATGGTGGAACTTTACATGGTTTTTCTTTATTTTAATGTTTTGTCAAGGTAGTGCAGGTTTTCTAATGTGGCATATTGATTTAGATAATAGAATACTTACTGCTTAGAAAAAAAACGTTTTTTCCCGTAATAGATATTTTTTAAATATACCTATATGTTCAGCTTCTACCCAATTTCTTTGGCATAAAACGAAGCAAGGCACCATATCAAATTTTTCTTCATTAGTTAAACTATCTACCTCCATTGTAAAACAAAATATATTTAAAAACTTTTACGAAAAAGATAAATATACAAAACTATTACTCGAAAAATATGCTTCAAGATTAAAAAATATGGTAATAATTACTCCAAAATTAATTTGAAATTGTGTCATCGCCTACTTACCACAACAAATGAAATGTTTTAAAATATAGATTTTATTCAACAATTTATTTGACGAAAAACATCAGTTCCCATATTTTACCATACATTGTTGAATTTAAATTGGAAAAATCAATATAATACTGTGTACTTTCTTGAGGACCATAATAAAAAAGAAGTTGATCATAGTTTCTCCGAAAGTGAAGTGAAATATTAGTTGTACAGCTGAAAAGTGCCTTTTGTATTCTCATACCTTCTCAACTTTTTGGAATAATAATAAAACTGTCTAAAAGATATACCTATTGTTAGGTAGATACATGAATGCGCACATTTTTTCTAATCTCCTAATATTTCCAAGATCCCCATGAAGTGCATTTTTATCTTGGCATTTCTTCTTAATCGATGGAGCCTCTATTCTGTGCGTAAATTATCTCTTCATCTTTTCCATGTCCTTGACTTCGTTTAGCTAAAAGTTATTTATCTCTTTCCTTTTTTAGTAGTTTATCTTGACCCATTCGTTCTATCTGTTCAATCGTTTTCCCTGTTATGTGCCAATTGGTGACCTTTCTCACTTCACATAGTCTTATTTATATCTTAGATTTTTTCTCTATGGCCTTTTTTTGGTAATTCTGCCAACTAGCTTCGTTTTAAATGTCTATTCAGTTTTAGATTTGTCAAGTCTAGTCTCATACGTGTAGGTCTAGATTCACTTAGGTTTTTTGACTTATTGGTATACATCATTTTCAATATCATCATCAAAAGATGAGCTACTAAAGAGATTTGTAAGTTGCTTTGTAGGTCGTTCTCATTTTCCACAAAGAGGACCACATCATCAGCATAACAGAGGCTCCTAACTTCCATATCGCCCATTGTGTAAGCCCTGCCCGTCTTGACTTTTCTATGATTTTATCCATATTAATAATGAGTAGTAATGTAGTCAATTCCAGTATTTACCAGCATATCCTTAGTAAGTTTCCCATCTATCTATTCTTGTATGATGTTTCCCTAATAAACTTTTTCGACGTTTCGAATCACATTTTACATCCTTTGATTGGTTTTGGTCAAAGGCCTTATGAAAATCAATGAACAATAAAAATACCGGTTTATTAAATTCAGTTCATTTTTCCACGACTAGCTTCATTCCAAAAACACGCTGTATACAATTTTCTGATCACAGTTTGCATTTTATGCAAACAATAAGCCAACAAACACATAGGTATACGTACTCACACTCCTATTGATTGAAATTCAACCATCGTTGTCTGGCTATACTCGGCTGTCGATAGCCGACGACATGGACATTTAATTGGTGTAGATTAAATATTGACTTGTTTGCTAATTTGCACAATAGGAGGATCGTATATATATATATATATATATATATATATATATATATATATATATATATATATATGCTCTTTAATTTAATTTTTTATTCGACTTGCATTCATAACTCCGTTCAGGTATTATTTCACATCCAGTTCATGGCATCTTTTGGAAGTAATCAGTACTTCCACGTGGAATACTACTGAAACTGTACTGAAGCTGGCGGAGTTGTGTAAATCTTTGGACCAAAAATAATAAATACAGAATTACCACATAAACACCAACACATTATTTTGTAACAGTTACAGGTTTAACTTCTGAAGATGCCAACCTTGTTGGCGGAACAATTGTCAGGTTTGACAAAATAAATTGTTGGTGTTTAATGGTGGTAATAAAATTCTGGGTAATAACTATTGAAAAAAACTTTTTGGAACTCTATGTACACTTTCTAGTTCATGCAGAATTTAACGACAATTTTCGCATAAGCTCTATTTTTTCCAGTGATATTTTGCTCGAAATTTGGCCCGAACGGTGTTTTGCGGATACACTCGTCCCAAACGGCCTTCGTATCATTTTGATAATCAAAAAATCTGGTGTGTCCACTCACATGACTTTCCTACCGCTCGCAGGCAAATTCCAGTGAATAAAACATTGTCCGATCAAAACGAAAAGTAAAATTCCTCTGGTCAAATCGTGCTACCACTCATTTTTTTCAGCATGTTAAGACAAACAGCAATGGTCATATAACATTTATTCGCAAGATGAAGCGTTTAGCCAGAATCTGAAGTAACATCCGGAAAATATGGAATTTTATTCATGCATTATTTTTTTTGTGCTTTTCTAAGAAATGGCGCTGTATATGGGTGGTAGAGGGCTCTCAGGAAAATACTTTCGGCAAGTTTAATCAAAATCCTTAGAGCCGTTTTCGCTCTATAGTCTTGATTAAATCACGTTTTTTGCTTATAGCTCAGCACCCAGTGTATACAGGATTCTCATTCAGTGCCAGCGGTGAGTGGTATGGGTACCAAACAAAATAAAAAAGAAAGCAACAAAATACACCGATCCGTTCCAGAGATAATGCTGTCACAGACAGACGGACGGACAGACAGACAGACAGACAGACCAATGGCTGAAAATATGTTTATTAGACTTAGAAAACTCTGAAACGCCAACATTTGTAAAAATATCGATATTGAAAATTTCACACGATTACAAGCTACTTTAGTAGCGTAGGAAAGTGAAAAAAAAGGATTCAAATTTGTTGGTTTTCAGCAATGACAAAGTCCAAGAAAACTCGATATCTTTGGTAGTACTTACCAGTTTCGCTGATATTCCATAGTGTTCGCCAAATTAGTTTTTGCTAGGAGTTATGAACAGACTTCGGATAATTTTGGGACACTTCGACAATATAAACCCGCAGAAAAGACGGTTCCCTCTTATTGAGATATTATTTCCGAGTTCTTAGTGTTTGGCATCTCTGCGTTTGCTTTGCGTTTTTTAAACGAAATCTAGCGATAACAGGGAGAACCTATTTCTAGTTTCAAAAACCTTTCCGGTAGGTTTCTCAGACTTAACTGCAGGTACTTATATTGAAATTTTGAAAATACGGATTCAACTTTTATGTGAACTGTTAACGAGTTAAGACCCTTCCAGCCCAATTCATAAACAAAACTAGCTTAGTATAATACTGTAACGTTTAACTCTGTGCTAGACTGTGTGGGGAAGTTCATTTGAATAAGTCTTTCCAGTTTCGCAGTTTGTTATCACCAATTTTCACTTTGAAAATCTAAACTGTCACCAACTGGCACCGTCTTTAGCAACTGAACTACTTCACTCGCCTTTTCAATCCGACTGAATTTTATGATTGACTGTGACCCGTGATCGACATTAATTAATTAAACAAATAAGCAACAACTATGTACAGTAAATAAGATAATAGAATAAATTGATAGAAACAAAAAATAATATAAACTTTGACTCTTGATCTAAGATGTAGTGCAATTGTTGGGATTTTTCTAATATATATTTTTTAATTCCCCTCATGTGAGGGTAGTTATTTTTTTTTATTTTTATTTTTAGAATGTTTAATTTATTTGAGTTTTGTTAAAATCAATGTTTCAATTTGCGGGTTTGGTGAGGTTTATTTTATTTTTTGTTTCTCTCCACATATTCCTTGCGTCCGGACTGAAGATGAGTCTATATAGTCTCGAAACATGTCTCGACATCTAAGAATTAATTTTTTAATAAATTGTAGAGATGAATTTGAGATCTATTTTCCTCAATTAATCTACTCCACTTTGAGAAATGGAGTTTCTTATAGAAATAGATACGTGCTAAAATGAATAATAACAGAAAGTAAGCGATATCCAATTATGTATACTAAAACTGTAACGTATGATATTAAAATTACCGTAGTACTTAACTAATCCAATTATTGAACTTGGAGTTGTTTACAAATGTGGTTGTTCCTCTTCCTGTCGTAATAAACTACCAATTTATATAGAAATAAATCAATTTTTATGATAGAATATAATAACATCCTTACCTTGTTAAATACGATGGATGGAATGAAACTGAGAAAAAAAACAGAAAAAGTTTTTGAGGTAAAGAGCAAGTCAGTATCCATTTGGTTGCAATACTATTCAAGAATTATTTGAAATCATCAGTAATGTATATCGATATGGAAATTGTTGGGTTCAAGTTATCTGGTGTCAAATATTTGCAATTTAATCATATATAGGTCAATACCTAAGCTACAGAAATAACACAGTAAAATGAACAAACAAATAAAGGCAACAAGACAAGATACTTTTCCTCTACACGCCTTGAATCGATCCCTTTGAGCAATAGGTGTAAGTGTTACTGGAGATAAATTTGGTCGAACCTACCCAAACGGGAGTTTTTTAAATATGGAAGGTCAATGAACTGGTGATTCTCACATAGACGGGATGAGTCAAAAAACTCATTAGATTTAACATTGGTATTTATGCTCGTTTGACCTAGGCCTGAAAAATCTGCATCAAATTATTTACGGCTATCCTAAGGACAGGAAGAGAAGAAGTAGGTCAAATGGATCGAAAGATAAGCCAACATTTCAAAATAAACCGACCATTTAATTTCATTCTATGAGAAAATTGAGAGTGAAAAAGTTTACTGGGTTAAACTAATAACTAAAAATCATTATCATGTTATAACTTCTCCAAGGATTAAAAAAACTGAAAAAATTGAATAGACGCTAATTTCATGGAATTCATCTGCTACTCTTTTTGATATACATCGAAATATATCTATCTAAATTAAGACTACAGCACAACATAGCAAGTACATTGTTGGGGAATATAAGTCAAGATTACCAAAGTCTTTTTTTGTAGGAATGCTAGATCTCTACATGGATTAGAGTAAAGTTTACCAAAGAACCATGCTCATTCCATTCTTATCCCGTCACTATATCTTCTCTCGAGTAGAAGTTTATTTTAAGATCATCCATCACTTTCCGGGAAGTGCAAGGGACACAGAACCACCTAAAAAGCGATGCATCAACATCTGTCTCTCTATGCCCTTTCCGCCGAAAACGTCTCAAAAGGATACGCGGTCTGTATGTTATGGTTGGTGCTTTGAGATGGAGGAGGACTGACTGGAAGGCGAAGAAATTCTTGTGCCATGATAGAGGATATCGTGCAGAGCAAAAGAGAGTAGGATGATGACAAATTTGTGCGGAATTAATTTTCTGGTTGAATAAAGTGTCACTGGCGAAGATTGATACGATATTTGAAGTTTTCCAATGACAGTTTTTAATACAGAAAAAGCCAAACAAATCTACAAGTACATTAAAGAAATGTTTAAACAATATTCTGCAATGATGATATTTCATCTGTGTGTAGCTTGGCATGATAAATTACACACACACATTACAAATAACTTATAACTAGTAACCTAAAACTGGCTATCAAACAATATTTGATAAAAATAATTCTAATTCAATCTTTGTTTTGCCTAATGTGATTATCAAATAAGTATAATATATAGGCACTATTTCTACATTTATTTTAAATTACAATTATTCATAAGTAACGAATTTTTTACCTTTTTCCAATTTCAAGTTTTTTTCATCCAGGACTTCTAATTCATGAAAAATAGATTGAATATTTCCGTTGTAATAAAACGTGAATTCTGGGTACCAGCATTTCTTTTCTTTTTAAGTAGGAGTATACTTTTATTTCTTATAATACTATTTGAATCTAAAAACTCATGTTGAAATGATTTATAATGAACAAGCAATGTTTCTAAATTAAACATTTGTTCAACATTGAATAAACCTAGCTTCTAAAATCTTTTGTTCCTGTCTATTTTTTATCAGTCTGTTTTGTGATGCCTGTACAATTCCAACTTAATCTGATAGGCACTCCCCCTTAAGGTTTTTGGGTTTGCTATTTGCTTCACCCAACTTTAAAGTCTGAACTCTATTACACCTTTTTCAATTGTATTTCAGAAGTCGTCAACTGTAATTCAGAATAGTTGTAATTGTATTAGTCAATTGAAATCCAGAACTATACAGATGAATTTCAGATGGGTCAATTGAAATTTAGAATTCGTCAAATTTATTTCATATTGGTTAATTGTTATTCAGAACTCGTCAAATTTACTTCAGAACATATCAAATATTAAACAGAAAGCATCGGATGTATTTCTTATCATTGTAGGTCTGCAAACTCCACAATTATTGTCTTTGAAGTTCATTTTGGCGAATTGATAATTGTACAGCTGCTTTTTACAATCAAAAACATTGCACAAATATGACTGACAAAAATAATCACCACGGTTACCTCTGATTTGACACATAAGTTCCAAATTACCCATCTGATGCTTTCTGATTTATATTTGATACTCTTATGTTAAATTTGACGAGTTCTGAATTACAATTGACTAATATGAAATGCAATTGACGCTTTCTAAAATTTAATTGATTATTTTGAATTACATTTGATATCTTCTGAAGTTAAATTGATGCTTTCTGAATTACGGTTGGAAAAGGTTTAGATAAGTAACTCTCAATTAATTTCAAAGCGACTTCCCTTATTCACCAATGTTTCAACTTTCCAAGCACCGTGTCAAATGCCTTAGAAAAATGGCTTGCTTTTATCAAATCGGTCATAAAATACTCTAGTAAGTTTTTCCATTGCTTGTCCCGTATTTTTACCATTTGAAAAACCATATTGCATTCTTGATATCAAGTAATGTTTGTTTATAATATGTAACAGTCTTTGGTGAAGGATTTTTCCAAAAACTTTAACGATGTTAGAAATCAATGAAATTGGCCGATAGTTAGTAGCATTTTTCTTGTCACCTGCTTGGTGAATTGGTACCACTACTGCTGTCACCATGTAGGCTAAAATTAATTCTCTATATATTTGTTGAATATCACTGCTAACTGTTCACTTATAAAATTCACAATATTTTTTAAAGTTTTCACATTAATTTGAACAACTCCACCATATTTATTTGCCAGACTTTCAATAATATTTCTTACTTCAATATGACTTGTAGGCTCAATACAGACATTATTTTCTATTTCAGAATTACATGTCTCTTCAGTTACATCAATTTTGTTAGCTAAATTTCATCCAACACTACCGAAGAATAATTTATTTAGCTCGTTTGCTATACTTAATATATTACTTTTTAAGTGAATCTTCCTATCTATCTAGCTGTATACATATAAGGATGATATTTTTTTCGTCTTAAAATTGTTTCTTAAGACGTTTGTTTTTGAAGTTACTACCCAGGTATTCCAAGAAACAGGTTTTGATGGAATCTTGATATCAGAACTCAAAATTATTCATTCTTTGGAGTAATTGTACAGATTAACTTTGGCGACTCCTCAATTTTACAATCTTCAATCATTCAATTCTCATTTAGTTTGCACATCGATTCCAGTTTTTTATGTTATTTCAAGAATTAAAGACTGCATGCCCACCAGTGCACTAATTAACGTCTATTACAGTTAAGTGCCGTCACACGTATGTTACAATCTAATTTTATGGGAAAATTCCAGATGCCAGAAAAATATTTGTTACTCAGAAAAAAATCATAAGAAAAATGTTCAACCTGGATTACAACCAAACTTGTAAGCCCACATTTATTAAACATAAGCTTATGTCTTTCTACAGCATATATATTTATTACTGTATTTTGTACATGATTTGTTTGTATATATGTATTATATTATTTTTTTGTACTAACTTTGAGAATATCTAAGATACACTCCTTAGAGTGAGTGATTAACCTCTATACTGTTGAAATGTCACAAAGGATAAATACATATTTCTATTCTCCATGTATCATTCAATATTTTGAATACTTTTCAGTTGACGTTATTTTTGTATGTACCGGGTGATTCAATAAGGGTGACGAGGTTCTGTATCTCAGGAACTAATAGTCGTAGAAGTTTGGGAAAAAAATCTTCAGAGGAAACCGACCAGGGCAATTGCTGGAAATATTTTTTAAATTCATACGTACACCGCTAGGGGGCGTAATAGGTTCAATCGTATAAAAATGCGATTTTTTCGAAAAATTTTCAATTTAAGTTTAGAAATGAATACTCTCACGGTAATGTCACCATAATAGTCCATCTTTTTGATATATAATTTTTTATTGTAGGACATAAAATAAAAACGGGAGGGGATGCTTAACTTTCTGGACTATAAGTGTCTATAACTTGAGTTTGACTTAATAGAACTTTGTTAACAAGGTCTGGTTCAAGAAAGGAAGGTTTGGTGAATATAATGTTAAGCCATAGCCATTGTTTCTCCGAAATCGCAAATGGATGAATATTTATTTAGATTCGGAAAGTAGATCAAATTTGCAACAAAATATGTCCAAACGGCATGATCATATCTACATTTGTTTAAAGGTTATGGCTCAAAGAATATTTTGTCAACGATTTTTTTTTTCTTCAAATTTCGTAGTCAAGCATGCCATGAACAAATAAAAAAAAACTGTTTAAAACTTCGTCCTCATATTAATTTAATCACAACAATAATGATAGAACATAACAAACAGGAAAACAACAATTTTAACAAATTAACATTATTGAACAATCTTTAATATTTACAAAGTTTAACGTTTTAAATCTTCAAAATATCCACCGTTAGTGGCCACGCATAAAATAAGTCAATCAGCTG
This sequence comes from Crioceris asparagi, assembly GCA_958507055.1. NCBI lineage: Eukaryota > Metazoa > Arthropoda > Insecta > Coleoptera > Chrysomelidae > Crioceris > Crioceris asparagi. The sequence continues at coordinate 19,436,622 of OY293829.1, read as the reverse complement.
TGGATAATAAACTAACTTAAATTTCGGCAGCGGAAATGTTTCTAATGGCACACCGAATTCTGTCTCCCATATCATCAGCTGTTATTGAACGGTCTTTATAAACTAGGTCTTTAAGCCTACCCATAAATCAAAATACAGGACCGTAAGATCGGGAAACCTCGCCGGCCAAGGAAAAATGCTGCTCCTTCCTATCCATTTTTTCGGAAACTGCCTTTACACAAAAAATTGCACATTTTGTGCATAATGGGCTGGGTATCCATCCTGTTGGAACCACATGTTCATTCTATCCTCCAGAGTAATATCTTCTAACAGTATGGGTAACTCATTTTCCCAAAATTGTATATAGGTAAGTTACGCCATTTAGAGGCGCAACAAAAAAATATCGTAAAATATTGAAATCGCAAATGGAACCATATGAATATTTTATTAGATTCGGAAAGTAGATTAAATGGGCAAGAAAATATGTCCCCACTGCATGTCGATATCTTCATTCGTTTAAAAGTTATTGCTTAAAGAATATTCTATTAAAGAAACCAAACAGGTAATTGAATTTTTAATTTTTGAAGTGAAGCTTTTACCCATACTGTTAGAATATATTCCTTTGGAGGACAGAATGACAAAATAAACATGTGGTTCCAACAGGATGCCCAGTCCGTTATGCTCAAAATGTTTAAAATTATTGGAACTGGTAGTTTCTGGATAAAGGAACAACATTTTTCCTTGGCCGGCGAGGACTCCCGAGCTCACCTTCCTAGATTTTTATTTATGGGGAAGGCTTAAAGACATAGTTTATGAAGACCGTTCAAGAACAGCTGATGTTATAAGAGACAGAATTTGGGAAACCACTAGAAACATAACCTATCCTATTTATTCCATAAGAAATATTTCCGTCCTAAAAAAAATCGTATATCAAAAAGATGGACCATTATGGTGACATTAACGTGAGAGTATTAATTTCTAAACTTATATTGGAAAATTCTCGAAAAAAACGATTTTTTATAAGATCGAAGCTATTACGCTCTAGAGCGGTGGACGTATGAATTTAAAAAATATTTCCAGCACTTTCTCTTGGTCGATTTCCTCTGAAGGATTTTTTTCCCTAACTTCTACGACAATTAGTTCCTGAGATAGGTACAGTACCTTGTCACCCTTATTGAATCATCCGGTACTTTTTCAATTATCTATAAATCTATATGTCAATCCCCGTCAGAATTACAGTGTCCACTCTTTTGATAATGGCTTTTCTTTCAACTAACAACCATTCACAGAAACTTATCAGAACAACATAACAATTAGGATTTTTTCGCGAGTTCCCGATGAACTAGCGGGAACCGAATTGTACTTCCCGGTACGTTTTCGCGAGATAAACAGTAATAGGGGAATATTTTCTGACGTCACTAATCTTATAAAACGGGAACTGATTTGGTTCCCGTCCTCTTGAGCATGGTAACTGGCGGTTATTAATGTCAAAAGTGCCAAACTGTCAAAAAATTAATTAATCTTTTTGTATTTGATTTGAGTTTTGGGTTAAAATTAATCGTATTTCATTTATTTTTCGCATCATTTTGTTGATCATAATGAAAGAAGAATTAATTGAAATTGAATTAAATACCACTCATCCTGATGAGTTGAAAGAATACTCCTTTTATATCTGGTAATTCAGTCTGAGTGGTCAGTAGGTATTCGGATGAAAATTTTGATTTTATTACACTTGATTCTCTAGTATCTCCATTATGGGCGCATTAAAAAAATCATCCAAAAATGGATGTACGGCTGGTAATATCACAAACATACTGACCAATACGTTTAAAATTGAATAAAGAAATAATTATTTGTCTTAAATACTTTAATAATAGATAAATAATCCTATTCTTTTAACATAAAACTTATCAATCAAAACTACAAAACAAAATATTTCTCAAAAAACTAAACGTCATTATGATAATTTGATATCCGGACCATTTTCCCGATAAACATAACCGAGAATAACCTTCAAGTTTATTTTAAGGTGGGGGTATAACCGCTCTATTACCGACAACAGATCACCGAGAACTCGCGAAAAAATCCTAAATAGCTTACAAAATTTGAACTGACATTCACGTCAGATAAATTTGATGCAAGGTTTTACACCGATATTCGGATATGTGGGTTTTGGAGGTAGGTATATTCGATCAGTTACCTCCTAACCAATAGGGAATTATTGGTAACGCTATAAGGTAAAGCCTTATTATGGTCGTCCATAAAATGACAGCTAAGCATGCGCACTGAAAAAATAATAATAAGGGAACCATAATAAAATACTGCCTTCCTCTATTTACGACTAGTTACCGTAAGTATTTAAGGTTTCCCTATTTCCTTTATTCGACGAATCTAACCTCACAAAAAATATGATTTCATCAAAAACTTCAAATATCTGGTTTGTTTGTGTTAAAATTAGTCAAATTACTTTTATACAATAAAGCAAAGACGCAGACAAAAGTATTAGGTTAGCTGTTGCTGCTGCTTACCCAGACAAACTGTCAATTTAAAGAGTGCGTTCCAATAAGTACTTATTTTTTCGAGAAATAACGTTAAGACCTTAATAAAATAAGGTACCCCTTAATAGTGCCTGATGTAAAAAATATATATCCAATAACTCCCTATTATGCTTATAAAATGATCTAGGAACAATAAGAGCATAATTTCAAAATTTTTACTACACCTGGCCCGGCTCTGACTGGTTTATTATAATCTACAGACAAACAGGGTGAATTTGAAATACCAACTTAATAATATTTTATACAGTTCATTTTCATGATTTCAGAAATGTATCAGAATTTCAAAAATCTCTATTATAAGATAGAAAAGAATGTATATATCCTGTACCGCAGCTCAAAGGAGAGAGGCTTAAAAAGTACAAATTTCACCATATAATTGCAGAAAGTTTACTTTTTTATTTATTTAAACGGAATCTTGGCGCATGTAAGTATTCAATGGTAGGTAGATATCTTTATTCAGAAAAAAATCACCTAGGTAAAACTTGCTTGTAGCCAATAATGTACATCACTTTGATAATTGTTGTAAGGCATGGATGATTTCCTAAGAGATTTAGTTATAAACAACATCCATCACGATATATTATTATTTCTATTCATTGAATTTCTTGGGATTAGGTAAGAAAAACCTTTTTTCTCACGACTTGTTGAATTATTGTTCATATTCAGAAATATTTCAAATTCACCCTGTATATTCACCACCAGCAGTATTCTAAAATTTGAGTGGGTTAGGTATAGTGCTTGCTACTCGCTAATATTTCAGCAAAGTAAAATTACTAATTCACCACTCACCCCGTTATCAATTATTTAACGTATTTTGGATGTTTTGATGCAGCAGTGCCTCCCTCTTTGGATTTTATGTGAAATTGTGGTTGTCTGCATTTAAAGTTTATTAGTAGTTTACTCAAATTTCTAATCAAAGAAAAAAGTAACATGTTCTCGAAACTTCTATATGTCAGATAGGAGTTGAAATATTCATGGCAATTTCAAAGTTTTTCAATTAAATAAATAACTATGTATCCCTGATGAATCACGGTACCAATTTTGTATTAATTCTCTCGGAAAGAACATTACAGGCTATTGACAGCGGGATATTATCAAAGCTGAAGATACTTTATTGAATAAGTTGAGGGGATTATACTAGTGGTCAGAAAATAATTTTAGGGAAAAGCACTAGCACGGTAAATTTAATAATGTTAAGCTGGAGGAAAAAGTCGTAAAATAGGTAGTACCGCAAAGTTGAATGCTACCACCGTTATTATTTGTTCTTGTATATTAACAATAAAGTTTCGAGAAAAATAATACTTTGAATCTATAGAAATTGGATCTGAACTCTATCGAGAGCGAGTAAATAAAAACTATTCAAATCAAATTTAAACTACTAAGATTGTCCACAAAAAAATTTAAAGGTAGGAAAGCATTATTAAACAGAAGAAAGGGAACAGATTTTGAGGTATATATATATAAGTATATTAAATTTAATCTGCAAGTTGGACTATGGGTTACTACCAACATATCTTCAAAGTTTAGAAATAAGAAATAGAGATATTCATAGGTAAGCTGGCCACTTTCTTTGGCAGAGAGAAGCAGCAATAAATGAAAAAAACAGGCAGTGCCAGTTCTAAGGTGTGAAGCACTGTTATTCCGAATGGAAGTTTAAGGATGAAACGGTAGAGTGGATAGTAGAGACGGGGTTATAGTTGAAAGAATAATACATCGAATGTAACCCAGTTTCTTAATCTTTTAATAAATTGCATAAACGATCTCTAGAATTTTTTAACTGGGTTTCCTATAAGTTCTGACTTCTACAGATACCTCGGCATCTGGTTTCGAATACTAATTATATATCTAATTATACATATAATGCTCGGAAGGATAATTTCCGCTTAAAAAATAAATATTTTCAAGACAAACAAATCTAATATTTAATTGTGTACTTCTATGTTGGAGTATTTATCTAGTAGGAAGGCCAAGAGTTTAATTAAATCAGGCAAAAACTTAATATGGTATAAGAAAACTATGGAAAAAAATTCAGAAGTTTGATACGGCTCTTACCTTTTTAACCTAATCTCAGGTAACCAATATCATTGTATTTTTAAATACATATATAAATAATATCATTTATGAAATTCAAGAAGCTCATACCTAATTTATCTGCAGAAAAAATGACATCGTCCTTATGAAACTATAACTCGAATTTCTGATTAGGCCGGAGCTGCTCGCTCTAAGAAATATTATTATGGTTTTGGAATGACTCTCCTGAAAAACTTGTCCTTTTATTTATAATAAACCGCCGTAGAAGCAAGAGCGACTACTGGCATAAATCAGTTGGTATGAGACATAGGTTATATTCGAATGCTTTTGATTTATGAAGGTGTTTAATATGAGACGACATAATTTTCAATGTAATGGGCATTCGCCATTTCTTCTCGTCATGAACGATTCGATGGTAAATTGAATTTTGCTGTTGAATATTTGAAACAAAATAAATTCACTGTGAATATGAAATTTCTACAATTATAATAAAGTTACTATCGACAAAATAATCTTTCTATTCAGAATAGGGTTGAACAAAAATAGAATACTGATGTAATCGTAAAATAATATTTTATGGTTAAGAGGAATACTGCTAGCAAGTTATAGATTTCAATAATTTCGATCGTTGATGTTTTTAACTTGAATACGGTAATAAAGAAAATACTGAGAAAATGAAATGCGTGACTGAACGGAAAACCAGATAAGCTACTCGATATGGACAGAAAATAACCAGATGTTTGACAGAATACAGGAGGAAGTGAAGGAAATTCATCAACTTGAAACCCGAACCTACCCAAAATTACGAGTTGGATAAAAAAATGAAACACCGTTGATCAATCATACTCATCATTTAAATATTTACGGGTGTTGATCAGCTATGTTGAGAAACACGTTAACTGTGCATGTCCCTATTTTGAAACTGTGAATCTTGATTTTCCCAAGTAAGTACTCGAAGGGGATGGGAAACAACTAAAAACATATTATATTTTCATTTCTCCTATTAACTGTTTCGACAACAACGGTATTGTCTTAGATTCAAACTATTTTTGAAATCCTTGATCAATTTCTCACACAAGAACTTTTTTAATTTGTTTACCTAAGATGTATCGTTCTCTTGTGAAAAATACATAAGTACAGTGCATCCCATTTTGGTTGAGACAGCCAGGTATCTCAGTTGTTATTAAGGATAGAACCTTGCGGTTTCCGCGGTCGTTTGTCACTTTTTTGTGAAACGCCTTAACAGATTTTGCCTAACTTCTTTGGTTCATAACTTACAGGGCGTTTTTAAAAATGTACCTTTTTTGGACTCCCCACAGATCTACGAAGTTTCTCAGCGATAATGTCAAATTGAAAACTTATACCAGAGAGAATTTTATTGCAGAATCCAGTAGCTCATGCAATTATTTTTTCGAGGTATATGGTAATGGATATACGACTCAAACTTATGATTTTTTCAATGGAACACCCTGTATTTTATTATCTCATTGAAGTTCTTATTGTTTTTTCTTCAAAATGATATATAATATATGAACATATAGTTTTTAAAAATGCTCTAAAATCACTAAAACATTGAATATTAATAGTTCGCTACGGTTTCTTCACACAGAAAAAGTTCCAATTGACGGAATATTAGGTACTTGTAAGTTTTCTATGAGAGAAACAAAAACAATACTAACGCTAATTCACTAAAAAACACAAACTTATTCATTGAATTGTTCAATTTGATGTCAATTTTCCCCAACACATAATTGACACACTTTTTCAATACGCTTTATGTATTTAAAATTATTAAAGGCCGTCTTTGTAAATTCTGGATTAAGTTTTGTGTTTTCTTAGTGAATTAGCGTAAGAATTGTTTTTGTTCTTGCATGGAAAATTCACTTGTAATATTCCGTCAGTTGGAACTTTTTTGTATGAAAAATCACAGCCCACTATTTAAATTCAATATCTTATTGATTTTGGAGCTTTATTAAAAAGTTTATGTTCATATTATATATAATTTTTAAGGAAAAAAATAAGTAATTTACTGAGATAATAAAATAAAATAAGTTTGAGTCGTATATCAATTACCATACCCCAAAAATTAATTGTGTGCGCTACTGAATTCCGCATGAAATTCTCTATGGGATAAGTTTTCAATTTGACATTAACGCTGAGAAACTTCGTAGATCTGTGGGGAGTCCAAAATAGTGACACAGGACCGCCAAAACTGCAAGGCTCTATCTTAACAACAACCGAGATACCTGGCTGTCTCAGCCGAAATGGGATGCACTATAAATTGTTTTCCCGAATAATAAAACTATTTTTTACTTTCCAACCGCTGGTCTAAGTAGCCTAGTAAGAATATTATTGCGGTTAAAATTTAGTTAGACAGTGGCGCGAAAACGGCTTTAACGATTTTGATGGAACATGTGTAATCTGCTTTATCACCTAGTATATCTGAGAAAAAGCAGAAAAATAATTTGTGCTAAAATGAACTAACAAATTCTCTATTTAGCCGTAATGACACCACGACCTGTTCAGACGATTTTTAGGGGCCGACTTTATTAGTTGGTGTAGAATGAAAAATACAAAATAATATTATCTGTATTGGTAGATACTGGCAATTTTGATGTTGTGCAGGTACAGGTAGACAGAAGACTTTTGGCATCAATTTCAAAAGTGCCAGGGCCAATAGAATTAATATTATTTTAAATATTCCAGTGCCGTGATTTCAATCTAAGTAAGCCTCTGGGACCCCCAAATGTACAATATAATAATCATCTGCATTTATCACATAGCCAATATAGCACGTCTTCTGAATTTTTCTCGTTAGGTTAGGTTAGGTTAATTATACATATTGAAAAACCGCGCAATACCATTACAGCCAAGCCCGGCCTGTATACATGCCCCTTTCCCAGCACCTTCCAACATTGCACGATATTTCCTGACGAAACGAGCTCCATTACTTTCTCTCCATATTCCGTGCTATATGAACGCCTTAACTAACATCCAAAATTCGGCTCATCTCAAAACCTCCAAAAGTTATGTAGATTTCAAATCGTGAGGCACTCTGGAAATAAACATTGAGATCAGAGAGAGAGAGAGAGAAAAGAGATTTAGATGGCGCTCATTCACCTTCCTTTCGAGAGATACGTTACTGGAAAGATATTTCGAGAGCGAAAAAAAATCACCCGACGCCGCCACACAGAAGAAAATTCATACACTGGCAAATCTTTGGAAACTTTTCCGATATGATGATAAAAAAACAGCATATCTCGGAGTCTTTTTCCGAGGCGGTAGATCGAGAATCGGGGAAAATTAAAGATCCCGTAGCAGGTGGCATTAACGTATTGTTCCACGGTTTATTATTTTCGAGGAGATTTGGTTTTATATTCTCTCTCTTTACTCTCTTTGTGTGTGTTTTTGGAAGGGAAGTAGTATCCAGAACGTTATTTTCGTGGTTGGGGTTGCCGAATTCAGTGAATTAACTTTTATGGAAGGCGAGTGAAATGAAATAATCCAGAACGCAGAAGGTTGATTACTTTTCACCTCAATCACAATAGGGTCTTGTGGCCAAAATTTATATGCATGGCAGAATACTTTAAACCAGAAATGAATAAACTTTGCAGCGATAAAAGTAATATCAGTCTTTGTCTTGAATTCATTTCAAGCGATAATTAAGAAATATATAATATACTTGGACTTATTTCAACAAAGTGCAATAATGATGTTGCTGTGGTATAACTTTTGTTAATACTGTGACTTGAAAATATATTACGTCGTTAGAAATCAGAAAAGTTCATTCTTCCCTGATTTTATTAAAGATTTTCAAAAGAAAATCATTTATTTGAAATGGAATTTATTTCGATAGGATTTGCGGAATTTCCATTTATTTTTTCAAGACAAAATTTTAATCAAAACAATGACGGTGGAACATAAAATTTATTTAACACTGGATGCCTAGCCCCAATTTCAAAACTCAATATACTTTCAATTTATCTCCTCAACCGAAGCTTTTATACGATTTTGATTTTTGTAATTGATTTATTCAAAAAGTGTCCAGACCTTTTGATAGCCACCTCAAACTAGTGGCAGTGCCAAATACAAATAGGTACATAAAATACAAACAATAAAATATGACACGTTAAAAAATAAACTTAAAACATAAAACAATATTCCTAAACATTAAAAAATATTTTCCTTACGCTTAAGACTACAAAATCTTTAATACCTATAATGTCTAACCTATCCAAAATATCATTATCAATAGAAATTATTGATAAATCAGTTAATCGCCCCTGATGCAGGTTTGAGAGTGAGTAATATTTTATTACTTTTAACTTATTATTTCTCCAGACGCTTTGGTTTTTGGAATACATAAAAATATTTTTACAATAAATAATAATCAAGTAACGTGTAATTGATTCTCATATAAATAATTTAAAGCTCAAATGGGAGACCGGTCATTCTGAACAAACAATCTGAATTCAGTTTGATATATTTTAATGTTTGTAAGATTACTGACAACTCTTTTACGTCAAAAACACCCTTATAAACTAAATAATTTAAAGACAAGATTAGTTGACATAAGAATGTATTTATGTCAATGAAAAAATATTATAATTGAAAAAAATACTGAAAAACAAAATCTTTCATGTATTATCATTCGAATTGCGCCTTACTCCGTGGAGCGCCCTTGTTCGGGGCACAACCTTATGTTTCGTAATAATTTCGTATTTCTAGCAGACTATAACCTATTCTACTGAATTCGATAGATAACTGATCAGATTTTTACTATATGCATCTAATGAAATTAGCGCATTTTGGATATTGCCAGTCAATCTAGTCTAGGAGACATTAAAAAGTAAAGATTTGTCAAGTCAACATTACAATTTCTATTAAAATAATTTATTTTTGGGATAAACTATTAAGTAGGTAACTGAATGAAAGTCAAGCCCGTAAGAAAGATACCGAGCTACTCAATTTAAACTTTTAACGTACGTACGTACGTAACGTACACGAGCAGTACGACGTATGTACAAGGAGGCATATCCACAAAGAATACCACAACCCTGGATGATCCCGGGAATTCATAGGAGGCAAGGAGAAGTTGAGGAATTTAAGATAAGGCGACATGATATGGTGCGACCAAGAAGAATACGCATTTTGAATAATATTGTGTAGAAGAAAACATTCCGAACAGTTCTGTCCATGAAGTCTTATGTGAGCTGCTGCTTCATATATATCATTATCAAAAAAATCAGAAGATTACGAAGGTCGTATGAATATGTGTCTTTTTTGGGGTTACCTAAAAGCACTTGTATACAAGACACCAGTAAATACACTTTAAGAGCTAAGGCCGAGAATTATTGACAGCTGTAAAATTATCAGACAATAACCAGGGCTATTCTTTAGAGTTCGTCAGTCTTTTTCAAGAAGACTTAATTTTTGCGAGGAAATGTTAAGTCCAACACTTTGAGAATCTATCGTAGAAAATGTCTTTTGATGGACATATGTTTATATAGGAAACTAGGGTTTATTTTTGACGTAGAATCACCTCTTAGTATATGTGCTCCCATTTTCCAGATACTCTGTATAACTTTATTTGTCAGGTAGTTATTAGACGTCTTATCTGAGGATTGAAAAATCGGTCCTTATCTTCTAAGCCGTTCCTCTGGGGATAACAAAAAAATATATTTGAATTACTACACTACAAATAAATAATGTAGTTTTTTTACCTTCCATTTTCTAATTCTTATATATTAGGTGGAATATTGTGGTGAAAAAATATTGTAAAGAATAATATTGGTAACTTTTGTATGCTTTTTTAGAGTTATTTTTTCATGAAAAATGAAAAGTGCTTGTACGCCGCTGTGCCGGTGGAAATGTATGAGAGAATTGCGTTGCGCTCAAGTGGCAGGAGCGAACTCCTCCTAACAAAGACTTGTGTGTAATGGTTAGATATAACATCCCGAACAGCACATCTTAAAGTGTACTTCTCATTTTTAAGATTAATAATACTTTCAACTTTTACTGCTTCTCGCGCAATGTTCAAGTTTTTGGTGGGCGGCTGCGATGTTGCATTTCGCAGCAAAGTTTATGCCAAGGGAAATTTTCTACTGTTATGGCGTGCTGAGGATTTTTTATGACAAACTTAGACTCACTTAAGATTGTGGTAGATGAGAATTCACCAATAATGCGATAGTCAAAGGCCCGTACAGCTATGGTTTCCTATGACAGCAGAATTTCTGTCATATCATCTTATTTCAGACTAAAATGTGAAATAAAACTCTCTTAGAAAAACAGTGATCGACTTTATTGATTGGTGCTCTGAAAAATACAAAATAATTTTAGTTCCACTGGTTGGTATGGTATGAAGTTGTGTTGTTAGGGATGGTTAGACTTTTGGCACCTATTTCAAAAGTAGCGGCGCCAGTGGAATTAATAGTATTTTGTAATTTCAACTAATATAGTCGGTCCTAGTTTTCGTAAAAAACTTTTCGTTCAAGTTCACTTATATTCAGAGATTTCAAAACATCGCGGAAACTAAAATATTTCAGAGTTTATCACTGCTGTAACTCGGAAACCGTATTTTTTAAATGTTCTATTTAAATATTGCTAGAAGTGGTCTTTTCACTAATTTGGCTATCTCAAATGTTCGATTTTCGAAAATAGTTGTCACATTGCGGAAACACACGTATTTCAGACTTTACTACTGCTGTCACTAAGAAACCTATGATTTTTTTTGAGTAATGTTTAGTACACGAAGGGCGCGTACAAACTTAAATTTATTAATTCAGAAACAACAATTAAAATGTATGATTTCTTCAATGAGACCCGATAATATTTAATAATTTTATGTAAATTTTCGGGAAGATTGTAAACAATCATTTGTATATTTTTTTATTAATGATGAGAGTATTCATTTAAATTTAATTAATATTATTAAACTGTTTTGAATGACATTGATGATTTTTTAAATATACCTAAATGTGTTTTGCTAACCCAACTCTTTTACATCAAGTGGAAAACATTGCTGTAGAATACATAAAGGTACAGCATGACGGTGTCACTTGCCCCACCGACCGTCCAACAGTCTTGTACGGGACTTTTCTTGATTGTGTCAAGTCCTAATTTGATGATGTGAGTCAATTATCACTTTCTTGAAGCTTTAAAACACTCGGAGTTGGCTGAAAAAAATATTCAAATTGGACTGAAAATATAAACATTATGAGACTTTCTCAACAAATATTAAGTTGTTGCTTTTTTACACTTTACAATAATTTTCAGTACTTTGCATAAAACTATATAACATTTAAATAAGTATGTCTCCTCTAATGTTCAATAATTTTAAAATATAAACTTCTTTACTTCAAAACAGAAGGAAAAGTTATTTCAGTCCAGAGTCTGGCTCCGAACTGAACCGATAAATTGAATGAGAACATCCGAAACTTTCTTGTAGACACAAGACACATACTCGTCGTTTCTTTAGGTGTGTCCGTTTATAGAGATGTGAAGTTGGATTAGAAAATTAATCATTAATAGTGTAGTGAGTGAGTCTGGGCGAATTCAATTTTAAGTTTGAAACGGGCCCAGATTAAGCTGTTTACTAAATTGCATATATATGCTCTCATTTACCTAATGGAGGTAAACTTACGGAATGAATGCTGTATATGGCGCACGTAGATGTATAAGTATATGTAGGTAGGCAATGGAAAACAACGTCTGCAAAGTTTATTCGGCAAAATATATGTTTTGCTCAACAACGAGCTCTATTCACGATTTATTTATGATAGAAACGTGGTACTTACAATGAATAATAACTGTCAGAACAAGTAGTTTGTATTCTGACTTTCTAATTATCAGGTAGGGATTTCTCAAAGTTATCTCTGTACATAAATCTCGAATTGAAACAGGAGTGTAATTCAAATTAATTAAAAAAAAGTCGGAATTGTAATAAATGATCTCATTCGATATACCTAAGTATTGAGAGATTTCACGCTGGTATAACAGACGATTTAAGAGGGGAAATAGCTCAATAGATTTGAATCGAAAGAAAAGAAACCATTAAAGATTTGAAAAAGACTTAGAGGGGACAATTCTGAGGGTGAATTCTCATAATAGAAAACCTATTTAAGTTTCACTAAGGTTAAATTATTTCTACAGTGGGAGGGAAATACAATATATTATGGGTTTTACAACAGCCAACATTTTATTCCTTGAATAGGGCAACAGGAACGATAACATAAATATAAATATATCAAACAATAAAAATAAATGTTTGTCATAAGTTAACACAAATAATAGAATATAAAAAAACTAGGACCAAATTTAATAGGCCATTTTCTTCATCTTCACTATTTTTTGAAAATCTTGATCTATTTTTATATCTTGGTTCTTTATACCTTATCTTCTCTAATAATAATATAATAATAAGGGTTTTTAACTTTTTTAACTGTCTTAGCTGCTTTGAATGCAGCCACTTAATTTTTTACAGGTATTTGTGTTAAAACCGTAAGTTTCATCTTTCGTCAATTTGTTTGATTTTCTTTCCTAAAAAAGGGGAGTTGAAACAGTAAAAATAATCCTCTAAATTTTTATGAAATTAACACACAAAACACAAAGATATTCGCTATTCCAACGCTATGTTTTGAATGATTTAAATGATGATATCTCGATACCTAATGAAAACTAAACAAAATACAAACGCATTATAAAACTATAGATATTTCAATAAAATGTCTAAAACTTACTTTTCATGATATTTGTGACGTTTGCACCAGTATGACACAATCGATTGGCCTACCAGACGCATGCTAGGCGCCGCTACCCGTTTTGAGTTTCGCAAAATTAGTGCTATATCAACTCACATCTGTACTTTCTTTCTGCCCTGTTTGGTGGGAAGTTATTTTTTGAAATGGACCGTTTTCAGTACTTCTCTTTCTAATGAGAAAGAAAATCAGCGAAATCGATGCATGTTTACCTGCGAAGTAACATAAATAATGTCTGATGGGCAATCCAATTTCACCTATGCTTCATCCAATTGGAAGATCGATCAAAAATTATCAAAAACTCAACTGTAATTCCAAAAAATATTCAGAAACTGACCCTTATCTATCATAATATACTCATCAACTTATTCTTTGACACCATTTTTTGCGATTCCATTCGCTATTCACGTGTAAATATTAGGCACTCTTGCCTTAGTTCTCAATAGATGGCAAATGCTTCATCCTCAATAATAATATTCTCAATCAACTGAACTCATAAGAAAATTTCAACTTTATAAATGTTTTCACAGCTATCACTCCATAACAGGAGAACCTCATTCATCATCATCATCATTTCCTGAAAGATCTATCCATACGACAAAACCTTAATTCAAAGTAATGTAATTCATTTGCTTTGAGATTTTTACGACTTCTCAAGTACTCCTTGGCCAATCACAGCATTCTCTACAAGCTCTCCTAAAACTCGAGCAGAACCATGCTCAATATATTCAATGACAGAAAATAAAATACCTATATAATATCACCAAGCTCTCTTGCTTCACTCGCAAAAAAGTACCCGGCAGCCGGTTACGGCCTTTGGTGATTTATACGCCACATCTCCAGAACTCCCAGCGAAATTCAATAGTCAAACATGCCGCCGAATATCATGCGTACTTATTCAAATAACCCAATTTCTTAGAGCCGTTTTATTTACGTCCGGATGAGAGATGGAGAAGCTTAAAAAAAGTGTTTACGTATTTCGAGAAAAAGAGAGAGAGAGAGCTACGTTAAAGGCATAAATATTTATCAAAAGATGGCGGGCGTTTCCGCTTGACCCGCGAAATGGTCGAATAGAGCTGCCCATAACTTTGGGGATGGTTCACACGGCCCCGTCATTTGCCGATATTCGATTAGTGAGACGAATGGTGGAAACTAAAAAATTGGAGATTCTCCAGAAGTTTTATCACTTATTTATTCCGATTTCATTTGCAGAAAATGTGTTTGGCTCCATGACAGGATATCGAATGTATATATAAGCTAGTTGATTTATTATAGTACGTATATGAACTTCACATGCAACTATATGCTAGTTTGGATGTATCAGAAACAAGGAGCTCTCCAAACTGTATCATATCATAGCTAACTCTACTGTCCAGGTGATAACTGACAGCGAATTTTTAAGTCAAATACTTTGAAATGTCGACAGATAGTTTGTACAAAGTAATGTTAATTTTTATACACAATATTAGAGTCGTTTTGGCAGCCTTGGAGAGGAGATTTAATACAGTAGACATGCGATCGCAAAAACAAAGCATAACTGAAATCCCACATAATTCTAGCAACATACTTGATCTTGCTAGACTATCATATACTGTGAACAAACTACCTTCGGTTATTGAAACGAAGGGCATTGGTCAGCAAATTGATCAACGTTGATCAAATGGGAATATTTTATAAACTGCCAATTAGAAGAACTGTTTAAGCAAATGTTATTCTTGCTGGGAATGTATAAATTAAGCATATGCTCTGAAGCTCTTATCAACAAAGTCCACTAGATTTATTAACTGTGATTAATTAGACAATCAAACTCAGTCACAAATTTTGACATGTCATGTTTGTGTTCCATGAATTGGTATATAAGACTTTTGCAAAACTGAATGGTTTGAGCAATAAACTTTGTGGGGAATTGCAGATTTACCATAAAATTTGTCTCCGACTTGATATGCCATAGCAGAGGAGTTTTCGTCAATTGTCTTGTAAAAGAAAACGTCAATTGCTGTTGATACAATATTTATCTTTCTAAACTCAATTATTCATTCTCTACTGTATAGGTATATCTTAGATAAGATGTTAATTTACATTCCTAATAATAAGAATATAATAAATATTTATTATACTTTGCAAGAAATAGGCGATGATAGAAAAACAATCCTTGGGCCAAATTTCTGAAAAGCTGCCCTTAAAGTTAAAAGCTATCACGTCAAAACTAAGGTTATGCCTACCATACTGGTTTTAATTTTCCATATTTGCGTAGGCATTGTACTATTTGCATAACAAGTGCCGCTCCAAGTCACTTCAGTAAGTCTGTATATTAAAAAAAAAGAGAAAATCTGTAATGCTTTGTCTAGGGCCGTTGTTTATGATGATTTATAAAAATCTCACTCTCTCACTCTCTCTCTTTCTAACTCGCTATAGCACTCTTCTATTTCGCTTGCTTCCAACAATCTATCAGTCAAAAGAATATTTCGCATTCGTGTTGAGCTTTTGCCGTTGCAAACATTGGCCCTTTGAGTGCATTTTAACGCGGAAACAAGAGAAAAATACCGCCAGCCTTTGGCAGGGGCGTCGGACCTATTTTCCGCACGGGTTTCCACTATATATGTGTAGGTATGTGTGTTTGTGTTGGCCAGTGCAAATAATAGAGGAGGAGTTGGTATGTACGTATAATAGTTTTAATTTGCGTCTTTTGACTTTTTCATGGGAGAATTATCTGAAGCAAGACAACACTGTGGAGAGTCTTCCATATTTTTCAAAGGAATGATTGCAAAACAGGCATAGATCTCCACTTTTTTCAGGGCAAATGGCGATTAAAATCTTTAAAGCATTGAATGTTAACGAAATTGTATTGGCTGATACTTGATGGAAATCCATGAGAAATTGAAACAAAATATTAATAAATTGCCACTTATATATTAAATACATGAATACATGACAATTGTCTAACACAGTGTGTCAAAACAATTGTCATGTATTCATGTATTTAATATATAAGTGAAAATTTATTATTATTTTGTTTCAATTCATTGAATGTTATTACAGTCGTTTTTTCCGGTACTATCGAAGGTAGTAAGTCTAATTACAATATATATAAATATGAAGTTAAAAGCTGTACGCCCGTTTACAATAACAAGTCTAGTTGAAGAGTAAGAGAGTGCATCAACCACCAACTTAATAATTTTTTTTTTGATTGATTATACCACATTGACATTACCAACAACAACCAGATCAAGGGATTTTTACGGCGAACCTTATCAGGCTGCCTGAATGCGGGTTGGTAGAAGGCGTGCCATTTACTAGCGATCCTTATACCCCCGGAATTTTTCAGAAAATTTCTTAACAAATGAAAAGTATTTTACCAAGTCGGACTCGAACGTCTTACCCTATAGACCACCGGGGGGCCATAGACTGACAGGGTTCCGACTTCACACTACCTTTTGCATATTATAATGCATCCCATGCTTTATCATATAATATATTCACTCCCAACATTCAAAATATAAAAGGTGCTTCCGAATTATTTGCGATAACTATAGTTTCACAAAATCATAATCAATCAAGTAATTTTATTATGAATATAGGTACTAATTTGTTGTGAATATAAATTGCAATTTATTCAAATAAAAACTTGACATGTCTAATGTCATGAAGTATGTTAATTTGTCAAGAACAATAAATCTAATTGTAATTTTAAAATCTTTCATATCGAAAAGAAAGGATTAAAATTGAATTTATTTGAATCGGACGTACCAAAAGTCGTCCCCAGAAATAAAATGAAGTAATTAGTTAATTTTTTACCTGAAAAAGTATCCTAAACTTCTTCCCAAGAAGAGTAGGTCCTCAAAAATAGATCCTTGAATTTGTCCCCGATTTTATCGTATTATGAATCACCAATACAGCTACTTATTAAAATCTATAGATTAAATCATTTCATAAAATATTGTAACGTTTAGCACAGGGTTAAACGTTACAATTGGTGTCAGAAGTGGGATCTTCGCATTTTGCTGAGAATATACGGTGAATACCAGATCAAAAGATTACGACGAAATAGCAAACAAGGTAGTAGAAATAAATAACTAATAAACGAATAACAACCGTAAGTACACGACTACTTATCCACGTTACACTGCCCCCTTCTTAGCTTTGAGCGTCCCGATCAAACATCATCCCAATACATTCTACAATCTCTTCTGGGGGAGCTCCTTGGATCCTCTGGTCCCAATCCTCGCTCTCGCCTCCCGAGGAACACAGGTTACTTGATGGTACTTGTGATCCTCTTCTTCGGTCCACAAATTTTTTCACCGAACTATGATTACCTCTAGGTGAAAATCCTCGAACAGGTGATCGGCTTCTACACAAGCACGCAAGTGAACTCACCCCACAACGTTTAGCACAGGGTTAAACGTTACAATTGGTGTCAGAGGTGGGATCTTCGCATTTTGCTGAGAATATATGGTGAATACCAGATCAAAAGATTACGACGAAATAGCAAACAAGGTAGTAGAAATAAATAACTAATAAACGAATAACAACCGTAAGTACACGACTACCTATCCACGTTACACTATTTTTGACCGACGAACCCCGAACGGAGAAGGTATACAATTCAGCTGTCTGCTTTTTTCATATATCTATAACAAATGAAAAACACCACAAACACATTTTATTTAAGAATCTGTAAACATTTACTTTTATAAAAATCTGTCAAGTACTTAACTGAAATGTCTGCTTGTGTTTTATACAAGAACATTCAACTTTTATTGAAATAAGCTATACATTTTACTCGATTACATCGATTTTTGTAGCTAGCCTACTGGATCGCGTATACTTGCACATTCATCACATTTTAAGAGTTTGTGTTTGGAAAATTTTACAGAGACTACAATTAGCACATAACTTTCAAGTTCACTCAAACTGACATGGCTTTCCATATTTCCTCACACTTAAATAAACTGCAATTCTTAGCAAGAAATATCATTTCAGAATAAAATAACAATCTAATATGAATGAAAAGTAATTTACAGTTTGGTAGAATTTGTATTCCTATTTATATTTCCAAGAAAGTATAAATCGCTTAATCTCTTGTCCAGGGACAAATTTTGGTAGGAGCTTAAAGGACCGTAATAAATATGGGGATGAATTATGGTAGCAGAAATTAGGTACCACCTGCTCGGGGACGAATTTAGGGCCGCCCCTTGAATCATTAGAAATTAATTAACGTAAACATTTGGGTAATCTCGTCAATGACCAGATCAATGGTATATGTCCACCCCGTTACTGTGTAATATATAACTGTTATTTAATTAGTTTATATTAATCACAAAGATTTATCTTAATCATCCTTATCATTCAAGTCGGTACTTATCCTCTTAGAATTTAGTCAATACTTTGTTTCTCAAAGGTACAGTGTGCCGATACAATTATATTCTTTAAAGAATATATTGTTGCAAATTAGTTATAGTGTTACTTTAATTTACTATGGATTTCCATCATGTAACAACCAATACAGTTGTAACTAGATCTCTATACCAAATGAAATTTCGAAGATAGAGAAAATGCTTACCTATCGCAATTCGTTCTGAAGGGAGTCCGAAACCGCAGAACTTTTTTTTCAAGTGCTCAATATGAAACAGGTTGTCCAATTATGTATGTAGTGAGAAAATGAGAATTAATGAATTTTCATGTCTTAAAAAAATTATCATTAATAGGTAGACAATAGATTTCCAAAGTTAAAAAGTCTATACACAGTAAACTTTTTTGTTTTCAGTGAAAATGCGATTTCTCGTTTATACTCTCCCGGAACCTCGATGGGACTGTTTATCCTTGTATATTTCAACATGATGCGCATGCATCAAGCTCGTTAAGCGTTTTTTTCAAGAATAATAATTCCCCATTCTATTACACGCGGTTAATTTTTGTAATAAAATTCTTTATTGTTCCACTACATTTTTTATATTGCTTTGAAACACAAGCGGGTGTGCAACTGCGCGATCCTTTGTACGTGCCACATTTGAATAAAAAAACCGTGACACGTGCGGTAATAAAGAAGATTAATATGCGCAAAATATTATTTGTTGTTTCTATCCATGATGGGGCTAGTAGGTATACACATTCGAAGCTTTTTTTTAATGGATAAAAATCGCCGAGTTTTATCGCTCTCTGTGTAGTTGATTAATTTTTTGTATTTTCTACTTTTTCTTTCCTTTCTATTTTCCATTCTCATACTCGTATAGGTACCTGCCTTCCAATCATTTTCTATGGTGAGTACAGGACATGCAAGCTCTTTTTATCGGGCCGATGTAAATAATGATGTTGTTTGATGTTGAGAGATGCTCGAATTGTTCATTACCGTCAATTTTTTTTCTCATATTGGAATTTTCATCAATGAGTGTGTTGAGATAGTTGCTGAAAATGCAATTGCACTCATGTTAGTCGCTGCTAGACAGACCTTTTTTATAGATTTACCAAGAGCTTGATTATTTGTAGCCTGTAAGTAACCAGCTGAATTACTTCACAGGTGAGCTGGTATGTCTGAAATTTCCAACATTGTCAAATCGTAAAATTGTCACAGAATCAGATGATTGATGGGTAATGATAAAATGATTTCTGTCATTCAACGCTCAAAATATTTGATATAAGTAAACGACACACATCTAGCTAAAAAAGCGCTGCAACATTTTTGACAGATTTTGGTATGAAACACTTGCACTTTTAAGCTGCAGAATCAAAAATACCCCAACAGTTATTTTTAAAAGCTCTGCCTTGAAAACAAGAAAAATGGATCAATCCAACTGACGGGAGTGAATCAGTGGCGTAACGATTTCGAGCTAAGATATGGCATTTAAGAAAGTTCATATAATTAGAGGAAAAAATTTCGATTGATTAAATAAGCAAACATAATATGAAAGATTTATTATCAACAATAAAACAGACACACAAAATACAAATTTATTGCTTGAGTTATGAAATATAAATTTATGCACCTGAATTATCTGAAATGTCACAATGACTTTGTGACGCCTATGAAATAAAGATTGCGTTGCCTTCAGACATAAGTGCAGCGCCCTATCATTGTATAAACGGACATAAGCTTGACATACTGATGTCGTAGCTGAGATCGACAAACGTAGTAGAGAATTTCATGATAATGAGATGCGTTGAGACCTATAGCGATATGTACGTAGCTCGTGAATGATTACACACAATAGCCATGATTCGTGAAACAAACCTTATATTATTTGATACAAATTTAACAGTAGTACGAGAGAAACCTTTAAATTTAACATCTACACTTCATACTATATGATAGAAATCAGTCAAAATTTAAAAAAATACGGCAAGTACGTGTGTGATTTGTACTCGACTAATAAAAAATATTTAGAGTAATAGTACAGGGGAAGCCAGCAAAAACAGAATTTGTCAACAGTCTGATTTTTTTAACATATCATGATATTTTCAGTTATCAATGCAAACTGTAGTTTGCAGAGGTGAGAGTGGTAGCTCGCACTTCTGCCTACAGAAGGATTATTTACAGAAAAATGTTGGATTTTCAAGGTCACGTAATGGTTTTTCCTGTATAATTAAAAAATAAAGCTTGAAATTAACGAGATATTGTATGTAATACATTTCTACATTGATAAGTAATCATTTGAAAATGTTTTCAACTCGTAAAAGGCCTTAACTTTTATATTATCAATATATGTAAAACAAAATAGACGGATTTCACAATTTATTTATTTTTTTGTCGGTGCTAGAGTTTTACGTGTTTATAGATACCTAAGTTATATAAAAGTCGGATAAATACCCAAGTGAAACCAACAATGTAATAATGAACGTGATAGCGAAATCATTTATTATTTTAAAAAACATGCAAACAACTTCTCTTTTATTCTAAAATGATTAATAATAATTCGTTAAACGTATATCTAACGTATACTTTAACTAAAGGGCAACGCGGTAGCAGTATTTCTCTCCCAACTGACAAATATCATAAGTCACTATCACTGTAAATCATAATTTTGGGTTATGGTTATGTTATTTAATCAATAATCAATATTCATTCTAATTCAGTGATTTTCAAAATTCGATTAAGAGAATTGGTCCAAATGGACTAAAATGTACAAATGTAGCAAGAACCATTAACTTTAAAGAGAGACAGAAACAGGTAGATATGGTTAAGTTGATAAAACAGCGGAAACTGGTAAGTATATTTTGTCGTATTTATATTTATCTAAATACAAATAGGTAGGTACCAATTAAATTGAGATTATACTATATCTACTTATTTTATGTTATAGCTATGTTAACAGCAGTATGGACTGATATAAAGCTAAGGATGACATAGCCACACGTTACTCACAAGTGCAATTCTGATAACAGCTATTTTGCTCAAGAGTATTTTCGATGTCTTTCACCGATTTCGCCAGACGAAGAAGGTTACAATTCGGTTGTGTTTGCATTCTTTAATATTAACGTAATAATAATAATAATACTTTATTTTCTTCATGACATGCGGAAAACATATGTAGAATTTGTCAATAAAAAAATCAAATTAAATCAAATACTAATTTAAAAACTAAATTTAAGACTAAGACTACTTACTGACTGTAAAATTCCTCCAGAGAGTAAAATCCAACCTTTAATAGGTATGTTATAAGACATTTCTTGAATGATTTCATTGTTACACATGATCCTATTGCTGTAGGTAGTTTATTAAATACAACTTTTGCCCAATCCACAGTAGGCGACCCATATGAAAGTTTAGTCTTTGAAAACGGCTCATACAGATCATTTTGTTGTCTTGTATTAATGGAATGAACTTGTTTATTAGTCTTAAAGGAGTTTAGATTACAAAACACGAAAACACATACTTTGAAAATATACAAACACGGTAAAGTTGAAATCTCGGCAACTAGTTGTACGAGACACCAGCGATAGTACGAATACTTTTTTTGTGAGATAAACACATCATTGGAAAAAGTGGATAACCACCAAAAAGATATTCCGTATCTTAGACGGGATCCGGCCTGTTCGAAATATAGGTAACATGATCAATGGCTTTTCTTTCAGAACTGATCTGATATTTTTGAATAAATAGCTAACAGAGTTAAGTTTCAATATGACTCACAGTGTTTCTTCCTATCAAGGAACTCATCAATGAGTCCTAGAAACCTTATACATGATACCTTTTTCACAACTTCATTATTAATATTTACATGAATGATGGGTACTTGTTTTTGCCAATAACGAAAATGTATTGACTGAGTTTCTTCTGCATTTAGATGAAGTGAATTAATGTAGAACCAGTCATACAGACTGGAAAGAACTTCATTGCATTTTTCGATTTGTCTGAGATAAGACATTTGTATACCTACCTATACGTATTAAAAAATAACATAATTATTGAAAATTAAACTCCGTGACAGCTAACCGAATTTAAAAAAAATTCCATATCCCCAAAAAACATTCCCAATGTAAAACTTTTGGAGGTGAAAGCTATATTCTGCAAAACTCAACAAAAAGACTCAAATCTTTCGCATATGCTCATTATGAGCTGAACCACACCGATACAATTTTTGATATGTTGTTGTATATAAGAATTTTGTTTTAATGGTACACATTCATCAAGTTATTATATCGCTTCCCACCGCCCCCAAAATTCCTTCCATGAAATTTCAACGTATTATATTCATAAACCACATTTACAGTAAATCTGGACTTGAGCATTTCCAGTCACTAACCTGCGTACTGTTAAAGATAAAATTGTCACTATCTTGCATATATACTTGAAATGAATGCACTATATTTAGTCTAGTATGATACGATCTATTTTTTAATATATACTTAGACCTAATGGAAATAATTGCTAACACCGTATTAAGAAAAGTTAGAAAGGAGTGGATTATCTATAAAACTTATTGAGTTAAAAAAAAAAACTTATGTATCAACGTCATACAATTGACTATTTTGTTTGAATTTTTACTATTGACCAGGGGCAAGAGGAGGAAGGTGGTGGTACTTCTGATCTTGTGAAAAGTTTTAGAATTGATGATGATGATCAAAATGCGTTAATATTGCGAATCATAAATGCAGGCTGGTGAGGAAATGGAAATGCTCGAGTCCAGATTTACCGTAAATGTGGTTTATGAATATAATACGTTGAAATTTCGTGGAAGGAATTTTGGGGGCGGTGGGAAGCGATATAATCACTTGATGAATATGTACCATTAAAACAAAATTCGTATTTACAACAACATACCAAAAAATGTATCGGTGTGGTTCAGCTCTTACTGAGCATATGCGAAAGATTTGAGTTTTTTTGTTGAGTTTTGCAGAATATAGCTCTCACCTCCAAAAGTTTTACATTGGGAATGTTTTTTGGGATACTCGTTACCAAAACAAATAGTTCATCCTTATTTTTTTAATACTCCCATCTTCATTTATGGTATCAGCACCGTACAGCCATAAACCTTTCCAATGTGGGCTAGGATGTCAGACCATTGCAAGGTGCAATGTACAATAGCTAATCGCATCCTCAAGCTCATTGACTTCTTCCTGTTATCTTGCAGTTGATCCTTCTATATTTCTTTCGTCCTTACTCTCATTCACTTGGTAATAAAGTCCAGTCAGAACAGTTGTACTGTTATGTTATGACATCTTAATCTTTATGATGTCCATTAATGAACTAGATATCATGCTATGGCGTAATAGCACAACTGTTCTGACTGGTCTATACTAGCATAAACCAATTGTTACAAATTTCCCAGCCTACCAAATTTCGTCAGTAGTTCTGGGTCCGATTTTTCAAACGGAGGAATGGAGAAGGCATATAAATTGATTGTTTGTCTCTTTTTAGGGTTCTGAGTGCCAGCGGAACCCGAATATTAAACCTCCGCTGTCAGTCCGTTTGTCAGCAAGCTGTATCTCTTGAACCGTAATATGTAGAAACATGACATTTTCAAAAAGTAAGTAATAATAGAGTTGCTACAGTAATAATTAACAAAAATTAAATAAAGTTTAAATTAAAAGTGTCCCCGTAGTTATATTTTTATTTTGCTGGATCTTAATAATGGCTTTATCTTTTGAACAGTAATAAGAAGGTCAGTTCTTGTAAGACGGTAAGGAACCCTTCGTGTGGGAATCTATCTCGCACTTGGCCAGTTTTATTTATTTATGTCAATTCTTAATTTCAACATGTGCTCCGATGATTTTATTGTCTTTTTATTTCAATGACGGTTGCTGAAAGTTGTTTTCATAATTTAAGAAATTCATCAAATAGAACATGAAAAATTTTTTTGATTTTAAAACTTAATGAGAACGGTACAAGAAAAAATACCGAGAGGTATATTTTAATATAGAACAATAAACAGAAGACGCAGAGCAAGATAGCCACTTGAATGGATTCCATGAATAGAAACAATAATAACCAACAGCAATTTGACTTGAATATAAACAAAATAAGTTATTATGTATACAAGAACAGTAGGACACACGCCAATATATTTTCCAAAAGTAAAAGCGACCACATCTTCATTATAATCAAGATATTGAAAATCAAAACGTAGGTATTTAAATATTTTGTCTAATACCTATTGTAATTGTGTTTTTTAGCATATATATTTTTTACAGCACCATCGATTGCAGTTTTATAGCCTATTACAACATTTTTTTGAAGAATCTGCCTTCCCGTGAAGATACGGGATTAGTGTCCGTTGAAGACACGCGCATATTACGACAGACCGCAGCTTAGCAAAATCTTCTTGCATCACGTTGGTTTAATTTCTAATAACCATAGTTAATAGAAAATAAATGGTCCAATCCTAATATGAGCGACTCGTCTTCTTCTTATTGCTCCGTCGCCATTCGAAACTGAACCTGGAATGATTTGTGTGGATGAGCGGTCAAACTATCTTCTTAGGTCTTTTAACCATGTGTTCTGGCCGAGGTTCATGCTTGTTTCCTCAAGACGCGAACTTAATTGTAGATAGGTAACTAGCAGCACCACTTTGGTTGAACCACACTCCCAGATTAGAGATCAAGAAAAATTTTAGAAAAACTATCATAATAAATTATCATTACATATATATCATTTTTAAAATTCCCTTCTTTTACGAGTTGCACTTTTTATTATATGAAGTTTATAGTATATAGTATATACCTACTAGCCTTGGGTAAGCGAGGCAAAAATTCTCTGTTTAACTTCTCTGGTACGTAAACATTGAAAATTTGGTTGATTAGTGAATGAAATATACATTAGATATGCTGGGGAATTATTCGCATCTAAATCGAATGATGAAGGTTCAAATTATGATTTTCCTCGACATTTTGATGAGTTAACATTATTTCCCATAACATAGTTTGAAGCTAATCCCATATTGTACCTGTATATGGGTCAATCAACGAAGGCATTCAACTGGTATCGATAGAGCTAGATAGAGAGGAAGGCCCATTATTGTCATCGGAATCATCATCAGGCTTGTGTATTATATTGATAGGACGTCAAGGTAGATATCCGCCTTATATGTTACTGCACTATGGAGTACATTATTATTGATGAACGATTTTAGACAAAGCGAAAAAGATCAGTGTAATGTTTAAACTAATTATTGGTTTATGATAACTAAGCAAGGAAAAGTTATTCAGGTTAAATTCCAATGTTTCTGGAATTAAATATGCCTATGGTCACAACCAATCGGTGGTTGGAATTTTAGATCCCCCCCTGATAGGCACACACCCTCATCATCAGATTGACATATTCCATGATTAATAACATTTCCTACAGCATGTAGGTAACATAATGAGTAGTTCTCAACAAGGTTATTTGAAAGAAGAATCTACTCAGACTCCAATTTTCCAGTTGATTCAGACAAAATATCATCCCATCCTCCCATGTAAAAAAAACGTAGTCAACAGTTTATTCTGAAAAGAACTTTACAAGCTTTACAAGGATAAGTACTATCTTCTTTGGTATTAGTGAACGTTCAACGATTTTCGTGAATAATATTAGACTTAAAAATGTGAAATAAATATTTTTTACAAAAAGTTGGACCGACGTTACTAGTTGGTGCACTGAAAATATAATATATATATATATATAATTCTATTGGTGTTGGTACTTATGAAGTTGGTGCCAAAAGTTATCAATTGAGCTGCAACTGCACAATTTCAAAAGGAACAGCACCAATAAAATGCTTATTAGTTTATAATTTTCAGTGCACCAACTAATAACGTCAGTTCAATTATTTGTAAAAAATATTTAACCTAATAGTATTAATGCTTTCAAGATATTCAATAAATGATTATTATTTAATTTCTAATTTGTTTCAAATAAAGTTTATTTTCTGTTTAACATGCATTTCAACAACGAAACCCTCATGGTATTACAACTTATGCCACATTGGGCATTATGATAAATGTTAAATGTGTTAAGTGTCTTGGAATAATAATAGTTTTATCTATGCAATAAAATATGATTAAAAAATCTACTTCATGTATGTAGATACAAGTAATACTGATCTCTTGGGTTGATCTATTTTTTTCAATACAACGGTTGAGTTGGATAAAAAAATGTTGAATCTGTAAGAACCTGACTCACCCTCCCCTTGTAACTTCGAATTTCGATACATTTCCGCCAAGTTCTTTAATTATAAGTTATAAATTATTTGAGATTGCAGAAAACTTTGTTTGAATACTACTCCTATACCTGTGTGTTGAATATATTGATTGTTTAAAAAACATGCTTTTGGATTTTGAAAGTAGCCCTGGCGTCCCTCGAAGGGATGAGTGGAAGGCTCTTAAAGCAAAAACTACTTTATAATGTTATTGAAGAAGTTAAGGTTAATAAGAGGTTACAGTTGCGGCCTTGAAATGAACAAAACGGTTTCCACTGTATCTATCAATTATTAAATTAATTTTAAAGTTTATTTAATGGCGTTGTCATATTTGCATTAAACAACAGACTTATTATTTCAAAACTGTAGATATTAGGATTTCATAAATGAAAATTAACAGACAATAGATAACTCAGATATTTCAGATATCGGGTCGCTTCTACCATGGGTTAGCTGTTGGTATCAGCATTTAGATTATCCAGCAACTCTACTCCAAGGCGCTTCTCAAGAAATTCCGCTCAAACTTATTATTTCCATAAGATTATTCTCCCATGTGCATCTAGGTCATCACTTGAGTATTTCCCCATCATCTGATTTAGATTGGTGTGATAGTTTAAGGAATCTTTGGTCCGACATCCTCATCAAATGCCCAAACCAGCGGATTTATGAGAAGTCTGCAAAAACATTTTGATCACTAATAATAAATTTATCGGGCGTTACCTAATGAAGTCGGACATATTTTTCAGAAAAGTTATTAATTATGTATTCAACTTTACAGAAATGCTATGTATTATATCAGTAGATTATCAACAATAATTTACATTGTAATTCTGCTATGTAGCTATTAATTGAATCAGCTGATTATTGAAGAAACTAAATGTATTGCCCAGAGCTGTTTCGAGCAGAATTTGCAAAGGAAATACATACATATAAATGCAAACCTAACTGAAATTCTAATAGTTTACCTATAACTTCCACATTCGCGCAAATACACAATGCGACTATAATATGCATTCACAATGCTTCAGGGCGATTCGGAATGAAGGTATAACTGCCCTCTATGAAAATAGAGGTGTTCGGATTGAATTTGGAATATTTACAGTTTTGAATGTCAAATATCACGTTGAAAAGGTTAGATATTTATTGAAAAAGTCACAATAATATCTTTGATCAGTGTTACATAATAAACTGTAATTTTACAACATCAAGCATTGTATTGTTCATAAAACTTCCTCTCAAGCAAGAAAATACTAAATATTCAGATTACCAGTATTTGTCATTGATTTCATAAACAAATTTCTCCACGAATAGCAAAAACAAAAAGATAATTTCATCACGCTTACTGTGACTTTTTTCTGAATGTTATGTCTACCTCCTAAGTTGAACCAATAATCCAATTTTATTAACAGGCTTTTATTAGCCTGGTATGTATGTAACGGAATCTTTGGACACGATTTTTTATCACTTAAAAACATCGGATCGACTTGAAACTTTGTATACCTCTAAAGGACCGATGACAATACAATAATTTCATGTTGTACAGGTGCGAGTGGGACTCCTTGATGGGGGGTTCCATGCCTATATATATGAGTTCTATGGATGGATTCTCGTGGAATTTTCGATATGCATGTGTGTTGGTAGGATATGTGATGGTGTGTGAGGGCGAGTGGGACTCTTTGGTGGAGGGTTCCATACCTATGGGTGTTTTTTATTTCTGGATGGATTTTTATGGAATTTTCGATACGACTGTGTGTTGGATGATTTGCGATGGAGTTTAAGAGTGGAACTATTTGGTGGAGGATTCCATACCGTCCTTGTATATATGACTATGATTGTTTAGGTATATCTCACCCCCTACATTTGTGCATCGCTTTAATAGCAAACCGAACTAAAAAGTGGAAAATAAATGTTAGTTTAAGAAACTAACAAAAACGCTTGAACAGCAAACCAAACTAAAAATTAGAAAATAAATAAGATACCATTTTAATGTAAAAAGGCGGGGGTGCCTTCTAAGTTAATTTTATAATGACTCTACTTATATCAGTACCTATCTATTTATATCAATGGACATCAAGCACCCCACGCTTTTTTCCATTAAAATGATATCCTATTTATTTTCAAATTTTTAGTTTGGTTTGCTGTTAAAGCGTGTTTTTTAGTTTTTTAAACTATTATTTATAATCTATATCTTTCATTGTCGCCACTGTCATCTTGAAATTCAGATCACATTTCTCTTTTCTTTTCTCTCTCTCTCTCTTTTCTCAATTCAATATATTTGAAAAAAAATTGCAAATATTGTGTGATAAATGTACAAACTAGTCAGTTTTGTCCATATGATTCAAAAAAACTGAAATTGAGAATCATAAAACAATGTGATGAAATCGACAGTTCATTTCGGTATTACCTAATGCTTCTAAGGCATGCAAAATGAAATTGAAAAATATTTCAATGAACATACTATTTTGATATGATCAGTGCATTGTTGATCAGTAAAATATTTCTTCTTTTTATACCTACTGACACGTGATCTTACAACATTATGTAATTTCATATACTTATTTCAAAATTCTATGGCGTACTAAGGATAATTTGTTCTCAATACTTCGATATTACAATTTTGAGTTTAATTTAGCCCACGTGTAATATCATTGATCGTTGATTTCAAATAATATAGGATTTGCCTCGATTGTTAAGTAAAACTACTAATTACATTTAGTGAACTTATACACTTTTGGATTAACATATTCCAAAGATCAAAATAATTATATTCAAGTAATCTTATCTTTTGCACCAAAATGCGAAGTTCTAGCGTTATGATTTATTAAATGTTTCCTGGTCAATAATTCCAAAATTCTTATAAAATTTTATAGAAATATTGTGGTTTGATTTAAATGAAAGCCTATCTACTAGTTATGTAATATTTATAAGAAGAGTTTCAAGTACGAGGTATTAATGAAGTTGGTCATTTACGAAGAGAATGTCTCCTCGAATAATTACAATGTCAAGAATAAGGAGTAGGAGTTTACCGATACCTTTTTGAGACAGCCTATATTACGTCGAGTATGGGCCATACCAATCTAGTTGCTATGGCGATTAATTCACCATTCAGACAGCTCTTGCACCGAACAATACTCATATCTTGTTCCTAATTAACGTAATAGTAATAATCCTGTAAATCGATGCACATCTTCGGCAAAGTTCCATTTTCCGGAAGCTACTCACCATACCAGGAAGTTCTCCAGTGTTCTCGACAACTGCCACCCGATTATCATTATCGGCGATATGATCCTTTTTGTGAGGTGGCTATTATAATCCGATGTAATAAATGTTATATGGAGAGATTATCGATTGGATTGCCATAATTTATTTTTAAGGATTCGCCAAGTCACAACTTCAGAAGTTTAGAACTAAAACGAAAAGGTAGAAATGGGTAAAGTTCTGTGATAGTCTCGTCGCGTAATTGCTATAAAATGGTTAGATTGTCCAAATGGCTGTATAGTGGTGCTGGAATTGGTTTTACTAGTTTTGTGCAAGCTTCAGATTGTGGAAAGTTGCTAGTCAACTGGTCGCCACTGGGCTCACCTATGGAAAGCAGTGTCCTGCGACACTCAAATTTGATTCTAAAATGTTTCTGTCGTTATTGGATAGTATTCTCGAGAATGCATTAACGGTCAGCCACAATAGATAATAAATAAATATTTTTTACAAATACTTGGACCGACTTTAATGTAGATAGAAGACATTCGGTTCCAACTTGAAACGCATGTCCTAAAAAAAATATATATATACATATATTTTAGTAACACAAAAAATATTTTTTACATAAAATTGTAGCGACGATATTAGTTAATGCACTGAAAAATAGGAAAAAATATTAATTCTATTGGTGCTGTTACATTTGAAGTTATGCAGTTGCAGTTAGACTGATAACTTTTGGCACCAACTTCACGAGTACCAGCATCAATAGAATTAATATTATTTCGTATTTTTCTGTGCACTTAATAATATGGTTGGTTTAATCTTTTGTAAAAAATATTTATTTCACCCTTTTGAGTGTTACATTAGTCACGAAAATCCTTGAACGTTCACAAATAACAAAGATAATACTTATCCTATTACCCACGGATACTCTTTGCTTGTACTTGTACAAATACGCATAAGTATTTTAGATTTAACCATTTTACCACCGCTCTAACTCGAAAACTGTTACTTTAAAGAAAAAATGTTCATTACAAATGTTGCTGCAAATATTTTTGTCTCTCATGTGGTACCCAAAGATTTTTCGAAATCGCCCTTTCCACATAGCAAAAATACACATATGTGAGATTTTAATATGAATGTAACTCGAAAACCGTAACTCTTTTGAAAAAATATTTAATATAGACTTTTCCGGATATTATCATTAATACTGGAATCTCGCATTTTAGATTTTCGAGAAAATTTGCTCCATCCACCCCCTTCGAGGGCTATTTTCGGAGGGAAGGAGATTGCGGATGTTAGTTTTTACAAAAATGGGATCATTTCTCAAGTCTTCCGTTTCAAATGAATTAAAAATCATCAAAATTGGAGTACGTTTACTATATATACAACGCGCGCACAAACTCCAAAGAGAAACAGACAGTCGAATTGTATACCTCCTCCGTTCGGGGTTCCTCGGTAGAAAAATAAAGAATTTGGAACTTATACTTGATCAGTCACTAAGGTTAGAAAATCATATGCTGCATTAAGAATGTTGTATGCTCATAGGGAACTTCTAAGCACCGCTAATAAAAAAATGCTATGTAATTTGTCATAATTCGACTATGGCAAATGTCCCCTGTTCCGACCAAGACACATTCAACAGAATACAACGGGTTCAAAATTCATGTGTTAGAATTATATGTGGTATTAGGAAATTTGAACATGTAACTTCAAAAATAGAAGAATCTAAATTCTTGCCGATTAAAATTCGAAACAAAATTAGAACTCTGTGCCTATTAAATAAGATAATTATTAACAAATAACCATCATACTTATCATCATACATATTAAAAAATCTCATTTAGGTCAGATTTTCATATCATAAATATCAGATTGAAGGGATTACTCACTTCGCTACCACACAGAACCTCATTCTTTGAAAGAGGCTTCAAATTTAATATATACAAACTGTACAATTCCGTTCCGGAAAATCTTCAAAAACTTGAAATCAGTAAATTTAAAGCAATTACTCAAAGATTCCTACTGCAATATTTGAATAGTTAAGATTAAGATTGTATAAGTAATAGGTGACACCCAAATTTTATTTTATTTCTTACAGTAAATATATTAAATTTATGAGTTTTAATATATATGGAAAATGATTTACAGTTTTTTTTTTTTAAAGACTACCATGTTCAATTGAACCTATTTCGGAAATAGTATCATTTTTAATTTTGCCTCATGCCTTTAACTCCTTTTGGAGGCGATTCTTAGGGTGAACGATGTGTTGAATTTAAATTTCTTTTAGTGGCACATTTCTCAACACTCCTCTTTCGAATAAAAGAAGCATCATCGCAAATGGAGCACGCTTAGGTACTTTTAAAAATGTACATTCGAGTTGTATATAACCGTCTTTTCTGCAAAGTTGGCTAAAAATGCGGATAAGAGTAATATTTGATGAAAAAACATGGCTCCAGTCCTTGTGGCGGATGCAGGAACTTTATTTAATTATCTATACATATTAGGAATACAAAGGACTGAAGGTATTGCCAGAAAATTGGCGTGTTAGCGTACTTCTGCAGACATTACTTGCATCAAGAATAAAGTAGGTAAGTGCGACAAGGTAGCAACAAAAAAAATTGAAAACCTTAGTCTTTATCTTGTTTGGCGACATCTTATATCACAAATAGCGGCAAACTCAAATCTTGCATGAATTCTGGGACACCCTATATTTGTCCTTCAGGGTGTATTCTGTTGTCAAAACTAGCGAACATAATCATTCTTTTAAATCCATAGACTTAGTAACTGTTAGACTGCGGGCGAGATAGTATGGTGGTGGTCCGGAATTTTCACTTTTTGTGTCCATCTAATGATTGCTTATAATTATTTTTGTCTTTATCTAGCGCGTACTGTGGTAGTCACTAGTTATACATACTGAAATGATGGCCCATATTATTATTAGGGAACCCGCAGTTTATCAAACATATGTCCGTGCTTAAACCTTAATTATAATTGGCATAAAGATAATATTTTCTTCAATTAGTTATAAAAGTTTTCGTTCATATAGCTGTTGCATATAGTTTATTGATGCTCAATTCCTATAAATATTTTGTATTTGTCCAAGTTAATTCAGTACCTCATCATATTTTGTAATTTACTATTCATCTTTTATCAGGTTCTATTCCCAGATCAGCACCGAGTAAATTTTAAAGCTTATGCAGTCCCTAAAGTTAGTATCATCGCTTCTTAAATTCACAATTTCCTTACTAATAAACACAGATCAGATTACCACAACTTTCTTTCAAAACTTCGTCGACTCTTATACCCCTATAACTTTCCACAAAGACAAAAGGTAGATAGATATAACTCGTGGAAGTTTTTCGATAGTTCGCGTAATTGTAATAAAGTTGCAGAAAAAGCGCTCCAGCAACTCTTTGCCGAATAATCGAAGAACGAGAAGTACCAATTTGAAATTTAACTTTGAAACGAAGTGGAAGAGGTGTTCTTCGTCTGTTCGACGCTATAAATCTAGAATTGGCTTTTGAAAAGTTTGAGTCCATGCTAAAAGAATTAAGTATCTCGTTTTCTACAGATAAAAGTCAAATATGATTAGTCTTCTAGAGACAGATATACAGTTTCATGGGAAAAGATACCTACTTTATATTTTCGATTATACGATTGACTTAAAATGACAAAAAAACATTTAAGATTTGATTACGTATAGTATCGATAATATTGTTACTATTTTGCATTTATGCACATTTCTTACTTGTGGTCAACGATGTAGGTACATTATAAAACTATGATAAAAAACTGTGAAGGTACTAGACATTCTTGTATATTATTGGCAAAAAATTAGTGTTTAAATATTAGTGTATTCCTAGCATTTACTATGAATGGAAATAACATGGTCTGGCTTTTTTATTAGATTACGTATTTTTCTGAATTTTCTGGGCTTAATTTTGGAAATGACTGTACCTACTCCATAGCACGGAATCTATATATTACTACGTGATTGTAGACGATTTTTAAGGCATACAAATTTTTAAAAAATGGTCTACGTCGTAGAAGTGTATTTTGTGTTGCATAACGAACCCAATTGCAATGTGAAGTCAACGAGTCAGGGCTGTAGATTGTTTTAATTAATCGTGAACGACAACCCTGGTCAAATGCGAATATTGTAACTAGTGTATACAAAGTGAATTTATTATTTTGAGGGTTACATTCAAATGCGCACTTAAGGTCATTTCAATAAGTTGACACATTCGATAGTGGATTAATGTATTAACAACGCAGGTTTTGCAATGCAAAATATTTCGAATTTTTTTTATTCAAACGGGTTGAAATAGTTGTTTTGTGACGTCACAAAGTTGTCTAAGCTGCCTAGGTCAGTCCTAATCGACGGTTATCATGATACTAGGATAAATAAGATATCTTCAGTTGGTGAATGCGTCTTAGACCACTGCGCGCATGTTGTCGATCCGTGAAGATTGTAGTGAAGACCTTAAAATAGTAGCATCTATAATATCTACAAATTGTAAATCATGTTCAAAATCCATGCCTACCGTCATAGTCAAGTGATCAAAGTTATACATACTATAGTTCAAAATTTATGGAAAAGCAAATTCTTTTGAATCAACTTCGCTATTCAGGATTGAGTAAAAGTGCAGAAACAACAGATTTCTAGCTAAAGATAACTAAAAACGTATTAAATAGTATAAAACAAATGTTTCGACATAACTTTAAATCTCTTCAATGACGTAATGTAGTTTTCAATATATAGCGTTATCGGTGGATCACCCTGTATACGGTATAGCTTTGAATTTTCAGGTAGTCCGTTTCTGAACAGTTTCAGTTATCTAGATAGAGTTATTAGGGTGTCCGACTAGTGGTTTGGTGTCTCCTTACTCATCGAGAGCAAGCAGCCAACATTCGGGGTTTTTTCGCACCAGAAAATAAACACAAGAAAGATCCAAGGAACGATCCCCTTTACTTTATTTTATAATGATCAATTTAAATTCTTTATTCGGATCCAACAAACTATCCTCTCTTTTACACATTACAAAAAACAGGGTTATATGTCTTTTTCGTACAAAAGAGAATATGGCCGCAACCTTGACTGGAACATCTAGCCAATAGAAGACGACAGAAGCCTCACTCCCATTGGTTGATCAAGGAGCTAAATTTGAATTCAACCAATCAGAGCAGGGCCTCTACATACGAGCTTATGAAGATTCAAATCAACGGCGGAGCAACTGAGGAAGATTCATCAGTGGCGTAGCCATGGTTCTTTATTGAAAATGCAAAAATATACAGGGTAATACATTTGGAAAAACCGATAACGTCATACATATCTCGAAAATTAGGGTAAGTGTTCAAAATCAAAATACGTCCATGAACAGAGTTAATCTTCTGCAAAACCTTTGTTAAGATATCTTTTTAATTAATTAATTTTTTGCCATTTCTTTTGTCCAACCATGTAGATAAATTTATTCTTTACGGCCGGAAAAATATTATTTTCAGAGGCTTAAAAAACGCATGGGGTACATTTCCCACTAGATGTTATGATGCTTGATAAAATTTACTGTCCTGTAATTTCAACTCATCAACAGCATCACCTTATACCTTCCCTCAATAATTTCATCTTCGAAACTTAGCAAAATAATTGTATTTCTTCAATATAAATTCACGTAGTTCTGTATCAAACCGCAGAAAAATAGTGTTTTTACAACAACCAAAAAATATATTCGCCGGTTTTATCAATAGACAGAGTAAGGCTATGAATCCAAAAAGTGGACCCACGTACGACGACAGTTGCTGACTATTAAGCAGGCAACTCCATCACCTCTCTCGATGCGTATGATGCGTATGGGGGAAAAACTCAGTCTCGATAAATAATAATATATTGAAGGAGTTGTTCACTCACTTTTCGGTCTCTATGTTTTCGAATGTTCAATCTATAGATTTTGTTGTCCAGAAGATAAATTATTGTAGTCACATTCTTCGTTTATTTAAAGACTATTCTGAAAATAGATTCCTTTTGATCTACTTATCTCTACCTATACACCACAAATTCTATATTGCCTTGTATTCTCAGAATTATTGAAAACATCAGATCATATGGAATTGAATTTCAACATCGACATCTATCTAATTGTTCTTCGAACAGTGGGAGAGAGAAAGCCTGTCGGACTGGAAACCGCTGACCCGTTTTCCAACGTCTGGGATACGTATAAAAAGTAAAACAAATACCTTTTCCGACAAAGCCGTCCAGTCAACTGAGGAGAAAATCCGATGGCGAATCCATTTTTGCTCGAGGTGAAACTTCTGCGAGAAATGGATCACGGCTTCAACGGACAAACCGACAGACGGATATTGATCTTTTACAAAAAAATAAAACGAAACCTCTTTCATATGTTCAGATCAGACAGGTCACTGCATGTCGCATGTTGCTGTGGCTTCACTCATTGCTAGATATCACTACTATTGTCACCACAATAATTGCTAAAATTCAGGTAGGTATATCAAAGCTACATATAAATCTATAAAAAACGATGTTTTCATAAGATATATTTAGAATTCTCTGCGCTCGTGCTGATATTAATGTATTTCAACTTCGCAAACTATAAAATATGAACAACAATGTTTCAGTCCTTCCATCAGAACAATATGAATAAGTTTAAAGTTTAAGAGGGTGTAGCCGCAAGCGATATGAGCTGCAGCACAATCCAGCGCTCAGCCACTGCCAGAGGTTCGGTCAAACACGTCCCGAGAAAAAGCCGTTAGCCGCCATTGAACAGATTTGGCTGGGAGGTCGGAGGGCGGCCATTACTGAAGTAGAGAGAAGAGACGCGTGTTAGAGAGACAATTTTGGAGAGTTAAATTTGGTGTAGTTCTGTTGTTACGTAATAAACTTCTTATAGAGAATTACTGACTATTTTCATTAGCGCATAATTAATTAATAGGATACGCCTATAGCAAAATCAATCAGCTAAAAATCCTATAGTGGTGACTTCCCGACGTGATCAGTGAGTTAATAGTTGAATTCGCGAAGAAGTATTTTTACTCGGTGTTAGTTAACAGTGTAGTGCAATTATGGATGAGCTGAAGGCACAAATTGCAGCAATGCAACAACAGCTTGCACAACAACAGGCACAGTTTCAGCTGCAGATTCAACAACAGCAGCAGGTACAACAGCAACTGCAGGAACAACTACAAACAACACAGATCCAGCTCACCGAGGCACGGCAACAACAACAAGCTCCACCAGATAACAACAATCCCCCGGCTCAGTTAACCCCACCTGATATGGCTGTTGGTACACATGAAATATCCACTGAACAGGTGAACAGAATTGGTTTTAGGGCACCACCGCTCTGGCCCGACAACCCGTCACTCTGGTTCTCCCATATTGAAGGCCAGTTTGCCTTGTCAGGCATAACACAAGACGCTACAAAATACTACCATGTTGTGTCTCTCCTAGACAGCCGCCAGACAGCCGAGGTAAGTGACATAATCGGTAATCCACCCGCCCAAGACAAATACGTGCGACTGAAAAATGAATTAATTCGCCGTATGTCCGCGTCACAAGAGCAACGGGTAAGACAATTACTAGTGCGCGAAGAACTGGGAGATCGGAAACCTTCACAGTTCCTGAGACATTTACGTTCTCTAGCAGGTCCGGAAGTTCCATCCGAGTTTCTACGATCAATTTGGTCATCTCGCCTTCCTGCCAATTATCAGGCTATCATTGCTGCATCTACCGAACGGGACTTGGATAGATTAGCCGAATTAGCAGACAAAATTAATGATGTCGCCCCTCCCCAGCAACACGTTGCGAGCATTGCGCCTCTCGAAACGGCATATGTTACTAACCTCACCTCAAGACTTGATGAACTTTTTCGCCAAGTCGCTGCTCTAACTACCGAGCACCGTCGTTCACGATCTTCTACGCCAGGAGCCAGGTCATCTCTGCGACGTTTGGAATCTCGTTCTCGTAGGGACGTGAATGACGACGACCGCGATGGTAACCGATCTACGTTTTGTTGGTATCACCGTCGGTTTCGCGAAAAGGCTACCAAGTGCACCCGCCCCTGTAGTTGGTCTCAGGAAAACGACTCCGGCAGCACCTAGTGGCGACAAGTGACTGCCTACCGTCCTCCCGCCGCCTCCTAGTAACTGATGCTCAGACAAAAATAGCCTTTTTGGTGGACACCGGTTCGGACGTGTGTGTGTACCCTCGTACTCGGCTCCGTGGATCAAGACCTCGAACTGATTATGAACTTTACGCAGCTAATGGCACAGTGATTCCTACTTTCGGCTGGATCACTTTGTCTATCGACTTTGGACTTCGGCGTGACTTTACCTGGAAGTTTGTAGTAGCCGACGTGTCAAAACCTATAATTGGTGTCGATTTCTTATCGCACTTTTATCTTCTGGTTGACCCTCGGTACCAGCGCCTCGTCGACGGCGTTACCGGCCTCACCTCCTCTGGTCAACGCATCCCCGACCATCTCGTTCACATACAGTCCGTTCGCGCTGTTTTTGGAAAGTCCCGCTATCACAAGCTACTCGGTGAGTTCCCCTCTATTACCAGTCCCTCTGGTTCACCTCGCCCGCCCGTACAGCATAATACTGTACACTACATAAAGACCACGCCTGGCCCCCCAGTGTTTTGCAGACCGCGCCGCCTCGCCCCCGACCGCCTAGCAATCGCTCAACGAGAGTTTGAAGATATGCTGCGTTCCGGTATAACCCGCCGCTCCGACAGTCCGTGGGCCTCTGCCTTGCACCTGGTTCCAAAGAAAGGTGAAGGTTGGCGTCCATGCGGAGACTATAGAGCCTTAAACGCGCGAACTATACCCGACAAGTATCCAGTTCGACACATAGCTGATTTTACAAGCCAGCTCGCAGGATGCACCGTGTTTACTAAGTTGGATTTGACTAAGGCATACCACTTGATACCCATCCATCCTGATGACATTGCGAAAACAGCCATAGTGACGCCGTTTGGATCTTATGAGTTCCCGTGCATGTCTTTCGGACTCCGAAATGCCGCTCAAACGTTCCAACGTTTTATGGACGAAGTGCTTCGCGGATTGACATTTTGTTTCGCATATATCGACGATGTTCTTGTTGCCTCGCGAGACAAAGATGAACATGAACAACATCTACGAACAGTGTTCGAAAGGTTCGCAGAACATGGATTAGTGTTAAACTTTTCAAAGTGTGTTTTCGGCGTGGAAGAACTGACTTTTCTTGGTTTCACCGTCTCTGCGAATGGCATACGTCCTCCTAACGACCGCGTCGCTGCTATACAATCTTTTCCCAAGCCAACCACTATGCGCCAGTTGCGTCAATTTTTAGGTTTGATCAACTTCTACCGTCGTTTTCTACCAAACGCCGCTGAAGATCAGGCACCGCTTCATGCCCTCCTTGCTGGTCCTAAGACCCCTGGCAGCCGTCCCATTCCTTGGACTCCAGACCTTGATGCCGTTTTCACACGCTGCAAGGACAGACTTTCCCGTGCTACGCTACTGGTTCATCCCGATCCTACAGCAGCTCTAGCCGTAGTTACCGACGCCTCCAGTGTTGCAATCGGAGCAGTTCTTCAGCAGCTCGTTAATGACGATTGGCAGCCGCTTGCGTTCTACTCCAAGTCACTATCCGACTCCCAGAAACAATGGAGCCCTTATGATCGCGAGCTACACGCCGTATACAGTGCAGTGAAACATTTTCGGTACATGTTAGAAGGCCGGCATTTCACAATTTACAGTGATCATAAACCTCTGGCTTATGCCTTTCGACAAAGAACTAGTGATTGTTCCCCAAGACAGTTCCGGTATTTAGATTTTATCGGACAATTTACTACAGACATTCAGCATATCGCAGGTAAAAGCAACGTCGTAGCGGATGCGTTATCTCGTGTCGAAGCAGTTAGCAAACCAGTAGACCACGATGTCCTCGCGCGCGCTCAGACTACTGACGACGAGTTGAGAGATATCATTAGTTCGCCCGACACAACATCTCTGCAGCTACAGCACATACCGATTCCGGGAACCGAGATATCCCTCTACTGTGACGTGTCAACACAGCGAGCTCGTCCTTTTGTCACCAAGTCCTTGCGCAAAAGTGTGTTCGACTCTCTACACAAGCTTAGCCACCCTGGCGC
Source organism: Crioceris asparagi (assembly GCA_958507055.1). Classification (NCBI taxonomy): domain Eukaryota; kingdom Metazoa; phylum Arthropoda; class Insecta; order Coleoptera; family Chrysomelidae; genus Crioceris; species Crioceris asparagi. The sequence continues at coordinate 19,396,340 of OY293829.1, read as the reverse complement.
CCGCGCAACCGCACGCCTAGTTTCCAATCGCTTTGTATGGCCTGGAGTGCAGAAAGATTGTCGAACCTGGACACGGACCTGTTTGCAGTGTCAACGCGCTAAGATCGTCCGACATGTCCATTCTCCTGCAGGATCCTTCCCAACCCCGTCTCAGCGATTTCGGCACGTACACCTCGATATAATTGGACCGATGCCACCAGCTTCAAACTATCGGTACTGCCTCACCGCAGTCGATCGTTTTACTCGTTGGCCTGAAGCATGGCCAATGACTTGCATCACCGCCGACGCAACAGCAGACACCTTCATCGCTGGTTGGATATCCAGGTTTGGATGTCCTGAGCTGATCACTACTGACCAAGGTAGACAATTCGAGAGCCATTTGTTCCAAGCGTTAGGCAAACGTGTTGGATTCCATCGCTCTCGCACAACCGCATACCACCCAGCCTGTAATGGACTCGTGGAACGGATGCATCGTCAGTTAAAAGCCGCCATAACTTGCCACCCTGACGATAACTGGTTAACATCCCTACCCCTTGTGCTTCTGGGAATGCGTGCAGCATTCAAAGAGGATATTCGCACCACCGCAGCTGAGTTAGTATATGGAGAACCGCTACGTCTACCTGGAGAGTTTTTGCACCACACAGATCGTCATGCTACAGATCTGGATACCACCAACTTAGCCACTCAACTAAGCAGTGCCATGGCGAAGCTCCGACCTGTTCCCACTGCACATCACTCTCGCCCTGGAGGTTTTGTTTTCAAGGACTTGAGCACTTGTACTCACGCTTTTCTTCGAGATGACACTGTACGTCCATCACTTACACCACCTTATACCGGCCCATTTCCTATAACGAAGCGTGATGATAAGACTTTCACCCTACTCATACGTGGTTCTGAAGTCCGTGTCACAGTTGACCGTCTGAAGCCAGCCTACATCGTGGCAGATGACATGGCCACTGTATCGCAGCCTACTCACCCTTCTCCCACGAACACTGCTAGACCTCTTCAGCTGAGAGGCGACTCAGCCGACACCGCTCAAACACCACCAGTCCGTCCGTCTGTTGTGACTCGTGCTGGCCGCCGTGTCCGCTTCACCGATTTCTACAGACCTTAATTCAACATATATATTTTTTTTTTCTCTAATAGATTGACTTCCAGTCCCAAGTGGAGGGCGCCTGTAGCCGCAAGCGATATGAGCTGCAGCACAATCCAGCGCTCAGCCACTGCCAGAGGTTCGGTCAAACACGTCCCGAGAAAAAGCCGTTAGCCGCCATTGAACAGATTTGGCTGGGAGGTCGGAGGGCGGCCATTACTGAAGTAGAGAGAAGAGACGCGTGTTAGAGAGACAATTTTGGAGAGTTAAATTTGGTGTAGTTCTGTTGTTACGTAATAAACTTCTTATAGAGAATTACTGACTATTTTCATTAGCGCATAATTAATTAATAGGATACGCCTATAGCAAAATCAATCAGCTAAAAATCCTATAAGGGCTTTGCAATGCTGGACCCTGGACCCATCAAATTTTAATTGACACTAAAATTGAGGATATGTTTTATAATACTAGGAAAAGGAGATATGCCCACGTGCATTTTCGATGACGTCACTCCGTGACAGAACGTCAGGGACAACCACAAAAAGCATTTTAATGATATAGTCTCAATAATTTGTGCTTGCTGGCAATTTGGGTTACGGTAGGTACCTAATCTAAAACGCGTCCACCGACAGAAAATATAATTTTTGACCTAGTATCATGATACTTGACAAAGATCAATTTTTATTGACCGACGAACCCCAAACGGAGGAGGTATACAATTCGACTGTGTGCTTTTTTTTTTTGGTTTGTGCGCGCCTTTCATATAGTAATCGTTGTCCGATTTTGATGGTTTTTGATTCATTTGAAACAGGAGCCTTGAGAAATGGTCCCATATTCATAAAAACGGGAATCCGACATCTCCTTCCTTCCGAAAACCGCCCCCGAAGGGAGTGGTGAGGGCAAATTTTCTCGAAAATTGAAAATCTGCGTTGGTATAATTACAGATAGGACAATATCCGGAAACGTTTAAATTGAACATTTTTTCAAAAGAGTAACGGTTTTCGACATAGAGACATTTTAAATTCTCAAATATACCTATTTTCGCTATGTGGAGAGGGCGATTTCTGTCGAAAATTGAAAATCTGTTTGCAGTACATGAAAAACATAATTATTTGTAGCAACATTTATAATGAACATTTTTCCTTTAGGATTACGGTTTTCGAGTGAAATCGATGTTAAAATGGTAACAACTAAAATATTCAAGCGTATCTCCGCCGCGATGTTCTGAGATCTCAATAATAACAACTACAAGCAAGGAATATACGTGGGTAATAGGATAAGTACTATCTTGATTGGTATTAGTGAACGTTCAACGATTTTCGTGACATATGTTACACTCAAAAGTGTGAAATAAATATTTTTTACAAAAAATTGGACCGACGTTATTAGTTGGTGCACTGAAAAGTATAAAATAATATTAATTCTATTGGTGCTGGGACTTGTGAAGTTGGTGCCCAAAGTTATCAATTTACCTGCAACTGCACAACTTCAAAAGTAACAGCACCAATAGAATTAATATTATTTTATACTTTTCAGTGCACCAACTAATAACGTCGGTCCAATTTTTTGTAAAAAATATTTTTCCGTATCTGGAATTGACATAAGTAAAATAAATGTCATAGGAAAAAAAACGTTTTTCCAGAAAAAGAAAAGATGACTTCGAGGATGACCTGGTTTGAACATGTGTGCCCATCCTTAAGCCTCCGTCGGAAGCAAGCGATCTGTAGATACAGCAATAAGATTTCGCTTACCCACGACATCGAAATTAGCGCATCTGGTCTATCTTCCATCGTTTGCGTGTAGCCATAGTTCAATAATTGTCTTTAAAACTCCATGCGCCCAAAATCACTTATTCATTATAAGGTACATAAAATATGGACCAATTCCTTGAAAATTACAAAATAATGTTCCGGAGCTACAATATAAAAACAGAGAAATACCACAACACACCAACTAATGTATTATTGTCACCCGACAATTGTTTCACCAACAAAGTTGGCATCTTCAGGGGTAAACCTCTACAATATTTACCGTAATATATAGTAGTAAAATATAATAATAATTATTAATCTTTATGCTAATAACAAAATTATTATTATGATAAAAGGTAATCATTCATCATCTTAATGACTTAATAACTTTTTCAAAATGAGAGTGCTAGAAAATTAAAATTGTCTTAAGGATTTTCTAATTCAAAAATGTTTTTGCAATATTAAAGACTTTTATATTACTAACTGTTAAATCATTATGTATTTGTAGAACTTTAAATATGTACTTGTGATAGGCCTATTTCATGAGTCTCACTCGTCTCATACATCACTGTAATTTATAGAATTATGTAATTTTTACGACTAGTCTAATAAGTTATATAGATAGGTTTCTCTACAAATCACAGAATTTTCTAATTAATGTAAAGTCAAATTCATCGATAAATTTTATTTGCAATTTCTTCTAAATTAAAGACAAACCAAAGAACGTTTTCTTTCCAAAAACAATGTTTTCTTATAAAATTTTGCCAATTTGCAATGAAAATCAAAGGGTATTTAATTTTCTAACGTTTTTCAACAAATTCAATTTTCAATAAAGAAAAAAATACAGAAGTAATAATCAGCTGTGTGAAGTTGGCTCCGCAAAGTTGGAACAAAGAATGAAAATCACAGAATGGTGAAACAATTTTCTAATAATTTAAAAATAATCTAAATGGTGGTCAAACGTCAAACGGTTTGTCTTATGATTGAAGTTTTCAATTTTCCATTATAGAACAAGTGAAATTTAAGAAAAAAAATAAAAATAGTTTTTATTGGGCATTTAAGATTTAAACCGTACCGATGAGTACCTACTATTGCTATCGTTTTCTCGATTTTAACTATACTTATGTATATGTGTTTGCCAGCAACAGCAATTCGATAACAAATTACTGTTTGTCTACCACAACACAAAATTAAACTTTAAATGAACAATAACGTCTGACGTCTGACAATTTCGACATAGCCATAGATGATCTTCCAGAAAGTACCTATATACCAGAGAACGAAACGTATATATACGCTCCATGCTCGTGCGTAATTCCAGTGACGGATCCCATTGTCGTTCCATGTCGACAAAATAATGATCTTGGTTGAATGAGATTGAATGAGATAATTATAATTTCCAATATTGGATCACACTTGGAGCTTAACAAGCGGCGAGATGTCTGCGATCTAAGTACGAATTCGAAATTTCAAGTCTCTAGACCGTATGGGGCCTGAGAAATCGCTGCGGAGTCCATTGATACAAGATCCGAAAGTAATAAAAAGTATTAAAAAAAACTATTTAAAAATAGCTTTCAAAATTTAGTTTTTTTTTTTAATGGAGGCTGGGCAAACAAAACTAATTGGTGGGCAATCATAGGCAAAAGATGGTCAAAAGATTCTGTGATTTTCATCCGTTCTCGTTCATTTTATGCTATCAAATTTCACAGAGCTCTTTTTGTCAAAGAATTTTTGAGCATAAAAGGGTTTTCTAATAATTTGAAAAGAATCTAAATTGTAGGCAAACATAGTTAAGCAACACGATTTGTTTTATGACTGCAATTTTCAATTTTCAATTATGGAAAAATAAATTTGTTTTTGTTTTTTCGGATATGGAGGGTGGATAAACGAAACTGATTGGTGGGCAAACATGGGCAAAAAATGTTCAAACGATTATGTAACTTTCATCAATCAACTGGGAAGATATTTTCTTTTTCTGGAAAAATCATTTTATTTTCTTAGGTATGCAGTCGATCAAACCAGTTTTTGTCATTTTGCTCTAAGCGAGGTTTCTAGCCTCGCTGTGCTGGACTTGGAACACATGCCACGCCACTCTTTGGACATATTACATTTTATTAGGTCTGTAGGAACTCTCCTATCACAATTTCTATATTATGGTGTAATTTCCATTGGGGACCTTTCCTCAAAATTTACATTTGATGAGGCCTGTTTCAAGAGATGTTCAAAAGTCACCCAAAAATAACATGAATGGGGCAAACAAGTTTCATATATATACCTATAAAAATAATATCTTGGAACTTGGAATTTGGTGTGCTATCATATTCGATCATCTTCTTATTTCAAATACAAACCTATATTTTTTCCATGTCATTTGATTGGCCTTCTAAATCTGTGTTGCATCAACTCCAGTTCTAAGTTATTGATATATGTAAATTTTTTTGAGAAAAATTAACGCTGTAGTAGTTTGGAACTTCCCAAAATTGGAAACCCGAATTTTGGAAGCTGTTAAGTGACAGTCCAAACTTACTTTTGATGTTCCCTCGATAGTCCCATTTTGTATAATATTGGCGCAGGCGAGTTTCAAATGTTGTATTAAAAAAAAACAGTATGCGTTGGCGAAGTCACGGGCATTTTCCAGTTCAACATAAATCTGGTATTGAAATAAATAGTAATGTGATTTGAAAGTGATCCCATGAAAAAAGTATCTTAGCAAAAATTTCCGTTAATTTTAGGACCTGAAAAGTTTCCTAAAATGAAATTCTATATTAATCAGGCTGTACCGAAATAACCTAATATTTACATTGTCAACAACAATAGGTATTATATTAACATGTGTGTGATTAACATGACTGAACCGGTCGTTGGCTTCAAGTCCATTAAAGATATAACATGAACTCACACAGAGAAGGCAGCCCCGGGTGAGGTTTCAGAAATGACCAGCGGCTTTGGCTGACCGACCGACCGACAGACGTGTATCGATTTGGTAAACCAAGCGCGCGGACCGGCTTTCAAAGACCTGACAGCATTGCACTCTACAACTCCGGCTAGTATTAAAGAGAGAGTACGCGTCATACCTAGCTAGCTACTGGTGAATTATTGATATTAACTGAGTCCGGGCATATGAACTGGAAAAACTTATCTGGAAAAATAATATGTTGAAGCTGTAACGATGTACTTGGAGTAGAAATTCTTGTTAGATATCACCATGGATTTCTGAATTGTAAAAGAAAAATTGTTCCTGTAAGCTGTAAGTATATGTTGAATGGAGGAAGATGTATGGATTACAAGTCCATGTAATTTAGACACTATAAAATTTAGATTATCTTTCATCAACATATACTTGAAATGTATAAGTGATACATGATATTTTAATGTTTACATTAGACACCAAGTTTAACACTAGAAGAAAGAACAACATTATTATAAAATACAGAATAGAAAAATAAATGCAAATTTCATGCATGAATATGTAATTCTCTTGTTTTACTAATCTCCTTGAAAGAATAGCCATTACTCATTCAACATAACTTGGTGCGCGTTTTGATTGGTTGACCTTGAATTTGTTGACCAGGTGAGTTATAGAAAATATAATAGAAGTGTACAGTTCTCGTTACTTGAGAATTGATTATAAACTAAATATACAGGATGAGTCGGGAGAAACAGACCAAACTCGAACTTTGGGATGCAAGTAGACACTTTTAATTACGCTATAGAGAGACACCTTTATTTACGCCATAACTTAAAATCAAATGAAAATCTGTTAATTGCATATGCGTTTCTGAAGTGAAACATCTAAGGTGGTGTTCTTATATTTGACGTAGAGAGATGGACAGAGAGAGAGAGAGAGCTATACAATTTGTATAGGTACCTAAAACACAGGCTTCGTTACAAGAGAGAGTAGATAGATATATAACATAGAGAGAAAGAGAAAGAAAGCTCTACATCAAATATATCAGTTTTGGCTATACGCGTCTCCCATTTGTGCGGTCTACTAAGTCCAAGATTAAAGTTGCTTGAAGGGGGAATAGTTTAGGAAGCGTCGTACGAGCAAGAGGGAGTGTCACATATTTCTATGGCTATGGAGTTGAGAGTTGGTAGTGCGCGTGGGTCTGATTAGGTGTGGGTTCCATACTTCTGACATGTTGAATAAGTATCTCCTGAGTGCATGGATGTATATTGATGGTATTTTCGATGGGTATGGGTGTTCTGTGGTGGAGTAGTGAAGTTTTAAGTGCGACTGGGGCTCATTAGGTGAGGGTTCCGTATCTGGCACTCTTATATATGCTTCATTAGATATTATTTTTGCGAAAGTCATAGGTGCTGGGGATGGTAATGGTTCGATGTTATGGTTATGTTTAAGCGCGACTGGGAGTCATTGGATGGGGGTTCCATACCTATACCCCTTTGATCTCAGGGATGCCTGTTATTGGTACTTGCGTTAAGGATGCGGTTAGGAAAGATAATATGATTGTGTGTGTGTCTAAGTACACTTGGGACCCTCTTTTTAGGTTTTTTGCTATTGTTTGAGAACGGCTCAATATTTTTGGAATTTTTAAGTGCGACTAGGACATATTAGATGAGGGTTCAATACATTTGGGTACTCAACTTTCTACAAGTATTTTTACTATTTCTTTGTTAACTAATTTTATACTGTTATATTTATTTTGAAATGATCCCTCTCTCTCTCACACACAAACACACAACTCAAATTTCTCTCATTCTCTAGTTTGCAGTAGTGTGTACGATGCTGCACATGATTTTTTATATATTATTTTAACATCAGCAGCTTGGTCCGTTCCTCCCGATTCACCCTGTGTTAGATCTTAGATTTCGTTCTTCAGTTTTGGTAGTGGTGCATAATAACGCATAAATGTGTCGGTTTCCTAGAATAAAATAAATATCTATCTAGAAGATCAGAAAATGGCGCTAATGAGATAACTTGTCTCATTAAATGGTGAGCCATTGAAAATTTTTGATTAATTTTTAGTACAACTTGTGGCGTTGTTGATGAGACAAAAATATTTCCATATTTTTAATTGCATTATATTCAAATAAAAAGTGGATTCAGAGACTCCTGCACAAGAAGACTGGAAACAGGAGAGTTAACTTCCTATGCTTCTATACCTATCCAACAGAAGTAGCATATCAGGGGGGTGGCCTCGTGTACGACGAACATTGACGAGCATCTTGATATTTACCTTAAATTAGAGCACTGTATAGATCGCTCTACTTAAATATTTGTTTTCTTTATTTATCTTCGTGATCTTGATCGGCAGTCTTTTTTAAGCGAGAGCCACTTGTTGCGTACGGCATGGTGCGCAGACGCATAGGCGTATAAAATTTTACACCATTTTTAGGGCGAGTTTAATCTCCTGTTTCCAGTCTTCTTGCTCCTGCAATTCATTGATTCTCTTCGGGCGGCTGACCCATTATTCATGCTAGCAAAACTTGAATCCAATTATATATTACTAATGTAGATTACCTACTTTTTTGATAATATTTCGAATGGAACACAAGGAAGAATATATAACTAGATATTATTGCTAGATCTTTATTCATTCATGGAGGTTTATTTATAAAATATATTACACAAGTTATCTACACTGTACAAGGTTTTGTTTTCTAGGAAACAAATTAATAAATCTATAATAAATAAAATACAGAACATTTACAGAAGAATAGAGACTATATATAGCACCAGTCAGACTACTCAATATACAAAGCAAAAGATTCAACAAATCCATCATTTAGATTTAAGTATTATTAGTATTTTTTCAATAACAATGTCTTACATAAATCAATAGAATAAACAGTGTTTTTTTCAGGGCAGAAAGTAACATTGACCGATATAGTTAAGCTGTTATATATACTTTTTTTATAAGGGAAAGATAACATAGAGGGTACATAAGAAGTCATGTTGATCATTGTAGAAACGAAGTAAATACAAATATACAGTTACGTACAAAAGTCATTTCCTTTTTCATATATATATATATATATATATATATATATATATATATATATATATATATATATATATAAATTTCAATACAACTTCTCGATCACAAAAAACCAGCAAAACACATTAAAATTTGTTGAGAATATTGAACAGGCATAATAAATCGTCCTATGACGTGACAGTAGTTGCTGGCTGCTAAGTGTCATAGCTTTTTTTTCAATGATCGATAAGATTATACCATACATATATATATATACACATCATATCAGGAAGTGAACTATAACAACAGCCAAACACTACGTGTAAATGTAGGTAGGGAAACGTAATATCAAAAAGTGCTTATTTACTACTTGCATCACAGACCACAATGCGGCATTCATATAATTATATTTATATATATGTCCACTTCGGCATACTATATTGTGCCGCATTTTATTGCAGTGGTGAAGCTACATCAAAAGATACCTTTTTTATAATTTATAGTTTCCTGTTTGAAAACATCAGAGATTTGTTACAAGAATCAAAGAGTTAAAAAATGAATAAACGCTTTAATTTCAAGTGGAAACATCTGTTTAGATTAAATTAAATAAGATTAGCAAATAGAGATTTCTATAAAGACTTTAGTTGTAGGTATCTTGAATTTTCAGTAATATTGTTTCAACCAGTTTACTCGTCTTTGACCAGCGCGGAATGAAATGGGGATGACCTAAAAAAACTGCATAAATATTGGACGAAATCCAATGATCAGTAGCGTTCGCATTAAGGTACATATATTGTTCCTGAACATCAAATTAAACTAATTACGTTTCATCTAACGCTAACGTTCCATGAAGACAAAGTTTAAAGAAACCAATAGAATACAAATAATTTTTTAAAGGAATATTGAATCACTATACGAAAAAAATCTGATGGTATCCAGATACACAACGTTCCTGACGTTCTTCAACGAACTTGATCGAATATAAGAAACGTCTGATCAAGTAGTGCGACACTTTCATTTTCCGTTTTCAGCGTTCCAGGACAAGCAACTATGACCATATCCAATTTTTTCATATGAGGAACCGTTTAGACAGAATATGAATAACATTTGACAGTTCATTTGACCATTGGAAATAACTCATATAGAATATTTCTTTTATTTCCTTCGTAAATGCATATGTGCATCGCATAAAATTACATCACCCAATAAACTATAATATATTCCAACAAAATGCCTCCGTATGTCAGATTTCGCTGCCACAATGCTCGCGACAACTTTAACAACACAAAATAATGTATTATCCTTTTACGGATTAACTTTGCACTCAATCTTCATTCTATTCGAAATAACTGCGCGATCCACTAGTACTTCTCTACTCTCCCAATGTCGTGGAAAGAGCGTGTTTCATAGCAGTTTCAACTCAGCTACACGCATTTGTTGAATAATTTACATCTATTAAATGGCGTATCTTAATTTGCTCAGAACGAGTCTCACACGCCCGCGTTGTAATCGAGGAAAATTGAAATGACCGATATGTAAGTGTCAAGTGTTAAAAGTGTTTTCACGTTAATTTCATCTAGGTATTTCTTGTGATACGCCAGAATTGAAGCTATAAAATGTACTCCCATATAGATGTGCGTGTATGTCCATCGACATATATCCGAGGTAAAATTCTTAAAAAAAAACAATATACTTTATACCCATTTCGTTTCAAGCTAAACTCGGATGATATTTATAGATGCCAAATATATAACAAAACGTGCCCCTTCGAACTATTTTAGCCCAGATATCACGACAGGTAAATTAAATGTTTACAACTATTTATTTCATATTAATATTCAGTTCGGTTGATGGATATGCCAGTATTTTACAACGTTAAACGCCCAAATGCAATATAGTAGGCGGCTTAAGCGATGAAATATTCACACAAACAATTCACATGTTATGCAATTTGTGATGATATCGTCAATAAATTCAGGATTAATTCGTTAAGGAGTTTTTAGACTACACCTAACTAGACACTCTTGTCTTTTATCTTTAGAAACCCGTAAAATTTAATTGTAATTTAATTAGGAAAAATTATTAATAAGTTCTTCTCCAGATTACCCCTGTTATTATTGAAAATAGATACAAGAAGGCTCCAATAGTAGTGAACCAGTTACCTAATACCACTGGGACGTGATAGTAGTAAATCAAACCAAGTTATTAGATGATATTCTTTACAGAAGAAAAGACAAAATTAGCATTCTATAAATGCTCAAATGATCAATAATATAATAAATCATTCACGGTTTGTGGCAGTAACCCCAGCATCACTAGATATATCAAGATACTGTGGATTGGGTTATAAATTTGTTTGAATCATAGGGAAGTCTGCCGTATGTCACAATGAAATTATGGCTCGGTTAGTGCCGGAATGCGATGCATATCACAAGCGACTGAAGGCAACCGCGATCCGCGTACAATTATTTCAATTACACAAGATTTGTCTCCCAACACGAACAACGGATATAGAGGCTGGAAATCAGGCCTCATATGTAATCTGGCCTCCCAGAAGCCATAAGCTGCAAAATTTATGTAGCGAAATCCAATGCAATTTCAATTTCTGGTTAATTAATTTGCACCCACGCTCCCGAAATGCGCTCCCGAAAAATTCGTGTCGTGGAACTGAAATGCCACGAATGTTTCCCTATCGATAATTAGCGATCCAATTGGCTTTTCATTTGATATTGGAGCGAATATTGCTGAAAAAACATATTACAACGAACAAGTCTATTATTACACTAACAAGGGCCCGCTGGCTCAATTGGGATTGAAAATTGTGACGATGATTTTCATTTAATGGCATAAAAATATCAAATATACAAACAAAAAGTCGATGTTAAATGAAGTTCTATAATTTAATTTAGGCAACATTTAATTGTTGAAGTCACTATAATTTAGAATCATTTGGAACTGAAGATGTTTCCGAAACATCAAATAGCGTTCATTCATTTTTGTAGTTAATTCAATGATTATCGGTTCAATACATTAAAAAACCTTCAATAGTTTATAAATAAAATTATCAAAACATATTACCTTCGATAATAACTCATCATTTCTAGTACAAAAATAAACCACCTCATATCGCAAATATCTGTAAAATTAGATAAAGTATGTTGTTATTTAATATACAACATGCAAACCCTTGTAGCTTCACCAACTGCTAAACTCACTTATTAGAAACCAACAAACACTCTAGGATCAGTTTGTACGATATATAAATCTGGCCGATCGGACTAGTAAAAACACGGATCGATTCACTCGAGTTCGCAATAAGAAACAATGTGTGTGTGTGTGTGTGTGTGAACAAAAACAGTTTGTTTCTTCTGTTCAATCTGTCTGTTGACACAACATCAACAAACGTCAAAATCAGCGGTAAGACCATAATACCAAAAACACTGACAACACTGTCACAACACCGCTGCTGGCAATATGCCGTCGGCCGGAATTGAACCTGCTGAGCCCCAGGGACTCTTCCACCACAGGGCTGCTGCTTCTGGACACTTTACTTCTGGCAGCGCCTTCTATGTGATTGCCATCTAGCTCGATGATGGGCGTACCTCCAGGCCAGCCTTCTGTGCTGTACCTTCGGTAGTTGCACTGGTCTATCGAGGACCGAACGTAGGGCTTGGACACATTGGGATAGTGGGAGTCCTTGTCCGTGTTCTGAAACAAAAAGACGCATTTAGAGAACATATATGGTATAAAGACGATAGAATAATAAATTTTCATTTAGCTAAACAAGTTTCATTCTTTATTGCCAATTCAACAAATAAGTGAAAACTGTTGATGGTTTTCTCTATGTTTGGATACAACGTGAAAAAAAAATATTTTATTTTATCGTGGTGATCCTGATCAGAATTCTAGGATAAGGTTTGTAAATAATTATATAGTCGTCGATCCTTGAGACGAGTTGAAATTTTCAAGACAATTGGACGTCTCAGAAAACAGGCTATAATTTTATACCACAGATTATTTATTAACCAACTTCACATGGATAAGGAGGCAAAATAATGTCGTTGATATTGACGGATTAATTTCGTAAAAAACTAACATAACAAACAAAATGCAAGGAAGAAGTCACGGACATCTTCTAGTTTACAATAAAATAATGAAAATTCCAACTCCATGCATCATTCAATGGTAACGAGATTTCTAATCACTGCAAACAACGTTTTAATAGCAAAAAATGTCAAAATCATTGGACTTCTTTCATTGAAAAGGGCCGGTGAAGGCATCTTGTCAAATTAATGTCAAACATATTTTTCTGATACTTCATGCCAAACCCTCAAAGGACATGACTGCAATTATATTATTTTACACCATAGACTACTTTTACACGATATACTTGAATGTCGTATATTTTTGACCGACTTCCCAAATGGAGGTATACAATTCGACTGTACGACTTCATATTTTTTTCAATATTTGTTGGCGCCTTTTGCATAATAAACTTGCTTCGATTTTGATGATTTTTTTTTCATTTGAGAGAGGAGTATTAAGAATTGGTCCCATTGAAAAGAAAAACAATGTTAGACATGGCCTTCCCCCAAAAACTTTTCCCAAAGGGGGTAGTGGGGCATTTTTTTTGAAAAATCAAATATTCAAGGTGATCAAATTAAAGAAAATTCCATATCAGAAAACATTTAAATTAGACATTTTCAAAAATAATCATATGTTTTCGCGTTACAGTCCGAAATATGTTATGTGGAAGGGGCAAATTTTTACGAGAATCGAAAATTCGAGATTGGAAAATTAATGAAGAGATCATATTCAGCAACATTTGATCTGGACATTTAAAAAAAATCTTCAAAATTACCAGTACCAATAGAATTAATATTATTTTGTATTTTTCAGTTCACCAACTAATAATGTCGGTCCATTTTTTTGTAAAAAATATTTATTATTTTGATTTTGAATTACGTAATATAAATTTTATTCATTTATTTATTTATTTTTATAAAAATACCCCTGCTATGCTGGTTCCGAGCTATACAATTAATTTAGTAGATACCTACCTAACAGTTTTGAAAAAAATCTAATCTTTTCTGCTGGAAAGTTAGTGTCATTCCATTGAATAATGAATGGTTGTCGTTTACGTAGGTACTGTTTGTTATTTAAGTTTTCTATTTGATGTCTTTTACTGTATACATTGCCTTTCCTCTACTGTTGTTTACTTACTTTCCCCCTTTTTTGGTACCTAATGACAGAAAAGTTGATGCAATGAATGAAATGATTTTTTCATCGTTACAGTGGCGGGAACTTTTTGTGTGTTTATTTTTCAATGTTTCTGATTGTAAATGTTTTGTATTTTTATTCGTGATAATGGAGGAACATGAGACATTATTCTATATCATCACTGTAGAATAAATATAATGAATCTAATGTAGGTAATACGAACTCAGTTCTGAATCACTCTTATCTGTCAGAAGGTATCTACCTAATGCCAGAAAGCAATTTAGGTCGAAAAGGAATTGTTTACCTGAGTGAAGATTATAAGATTTCTTTTTCTTAGCAAATATGTTATTATTATTTATCTCTTTCGTTTTACTACTTTCTTAACACAGGTTTTTGAGGGGGCTCGCTACCCAGTGATATCTGCGTAGAATACTCTATGCTTACAGAGAAGAGTATGGAGAATCACGAATCACATAGGAAAAATAAGAGTTCTAAGATACAAGTTAATAGTTATTTATTATACAAGCGAAAAAATTACTAGATTTTAGCTCGAGGTTGTGTTGTCCACGAGGCGAAACGATGATTTAATATTGAAAAACCTTTAAACTAATCAAATATCTGTTAATTTAATTCTGTGTTTTGATTGATATATAAGTGTATATATACTACCCGGAAAAAAGTACTCACTTTTTTCCAGTGGTGAAAAAAGTAATACTTTGTCACCTGAGATAAAATGTCAAACTTTTTTCTCGTCGCAGTAAAAAAGTGTTTTTCTTCTGAAAATCAAATATATGATCCGCGATTCTACAGTGAATTCTAGGCATATTTATTCTTTAAAAAAATTCGCTTTCTCAAAACAAAAGAGTTATAGTGGAATTTAAATTTTCGGCTAACTATCGCTATACCCGCTACTGTTGACATTATCTGTAATACACTTAATAAGGGTTGTCGGGTATTACATCATATGGATCAACCTTCATACTTTGGGGAAGTTAAGCAGAAAAATTCATAAAATCTACACCTGAGTAGCAAGGCCCCGAAACCGAGATACTTCCATGTTCATTGTAAGAACCTCTATGCTAGTGCTCATCACTTGGCAGTCAAATTTCGATGAATTAGCATATACTGCTTAGAGAACTACTATATATATTTAGAAGAAGTGCCAAAATCATTATAACATACGTATATTAAAATATACCAAAATTTGCATAAAACTGCAACAACTATTACCATGAAGAACCCATGCCATGCCAGTATGGCCAAAATGATGATTTTACAAAAAAGGAGCACGACTTTATTCACTCGCTAGCTCCCTCGAATATTCTGTTGACTCTACTAATAGCCTATAGCTTATAATATGTGAAATCGTTATCGTTCTCCCATAATAGATAACATTGTTGGCGTTACCATAATGGTGTTTACTATGATTTGAATGCATAATGTGTATCCCTTGAGCTATCCACCGCATAGGTTGACTGATCATGCCGGATTTTTCATTTTACGAAATCTATTTTATCTCTATCACTTGCCATATGTCGTGGTATTTTAGCAACGCCACCACAATACAAATAGGTAGATAGAATAAAGAATTATAAAGTTTCCAAAAATATAAAGAGCTCCATCTGGATCTATATTCTGTTGAGGTAACCAAAAAATGCAAAATACGCAAAGATAGTAGACTTATTAAATTTTCAGTAGTAAAATTATTTTGTGCAGATGGTTTTAAAAGCTTCATGATTAAGAATATTTTAAAATGAAAACAAAACAATATACTAACATATTTGAGGTTACTTTGAAAATTTTATCAGTTTGCGTATTAAATTTTAGGTTAATTGTTATGATTGATTCTACCAACGATTCTAGTATATGTCTAATCTTTGATTCTTCTATTTAGATACTTGACAACTCAAAAACATGTTCCTCCTAAAATTGTGAGAATGGCTTATAATCAAGATTCAATTATAGATATAAATTAATCAATTGATTCCAAATCCACATATAGCACCTCTTTCTTACTGACACATGAATTGATTTTTTTGTATATATCCAATAAATCTAAACTTGAATTTCCAGATAATTAATGTCAATTATTCGCAGCTGTAACTTTCGCCACTATTTTAAAGTGGCAAAATCTACGCACTGATCATTTGTAGGAATTTGATCGTTTTAACCTTTGACTTGTCATAATAAGTATACATTATTGTCCTTGGTTGAATTTGAAGTCTTGGTAACCACAATCATATTTTGCACAAGCTGAATAACTTCAATTGAAACAATTAGAGATTGCATGAAACAATAAAAAAAATATAAATCATATTCCATGACCCTATTCGAATTCCACTGCAACTGATATATTTAGTTTAATGGCTGCTATCAGCCAGTGCCATCCATTAAATTGTTTTAATAAATTCCACAGTGTTTGGAGCTTGTTATGGTGGAAAATTTATGCCAGCAACAAATCACATCGACAAAAAAGGATCAATTGACGTTTGAATTCAATAATTTATTCGAGAATTCATCTATATATCATTAAATTGGAAAGTAGGCCGCGTAGAAGTAAAAAACGGTATTATATTTGCATATATACGTATTTCATTTGTGACTTCTACTAGCTAATATAATATGAGGGCGTTGTGGAAATAAAATCCTATAGCACAGTATTTATTGAATAAACAACAAACGGTTGGTTAAACAGCCAAGATAACTGTTAAAGCAATGCATTAAGCAAAATATATTATTGTCAATCAAATTCATAAACTCACCGGTAATAAGGTCGATTGTGTTGTCCAGCACAAGGGCTTAAATGAACCCTTCATGGTCGCCTCTTGAAAGCTGTGGAACTGATTATCCCAATCATACGACACCAATCTTGACTCTAGCGTCATTCCAGCAAGTTCAGGTGGAGCCGCTATTCGAACTGGGTTAGATCCTCTGCAAAAAAGTATAAAACCATGAAAATATGAACACAGAAATTCAATTATAATATAGAGCATATCAACATTAGGGTGTTTCTACAACGTATTTTTACTTACGGGCTAAGTTCCTGGATTCCCAGCGAATGCAAAACGGTGGGTAAGCTAGGTAAGCTATGACAGGCAGCTAGAGCCTTCTGTCTGGGATAGTACAATCCCATGACAAGGCAAGTCTCTTCTCGACTATTGAGCCCACCCAATGTGATTGCAGTACGGCCAGAGCTATTGTAGGTGCACTGCGTTATCAAATGATCACCAGGTTGGATCTTTGTAGGCACCCCCAATCGCCTGTATTCTTGATAGTCGGAATCAATATTGTCATCGCTGGCAATTGGAGGCAGTTCCATTCCGTTCCTTATGTGTTTCAGCGATACCTGCTTGCCAATCTTGTGCGTTTTCATTACCACGGCAAACATATTGATGCCTCCATGAGGGAAAGCTTGCCTGGTGCAGTCGGCGACGCAATGGCCTGACGAGACAACCTTCTGCTGACCTGGAGGTATGATGTGTCTCCAGTTTGGATCCATGCCAATGGAGATGACACCAGCGTCGTGTCGTCTCAGCTCGGGTGTGTAGTACAGTCTCAGTCCAGATCCGTCGATAGAGCTGGGTGTACCATCGAGGGGACTAGTATAGTGCGTTTCCATTAGGTAGAATCTGCGAAACAATTAAAACATTTGAATTATGTGTTATTTTGTCGATTTGAAGATGGAGCTTACCTTGAATTCTGACTGTCTAATGGGTAGCCAGCTTCTGGTGGAAAACTAAAGCCTTCCGAGCCCTTGGCCCAAGAAGCTACCACTGTATTACATGATAGTGGTTGCGAGTGCGGTTCATAGCATTGTCTGCCAGGAGTATCAGCCAGTTTCTCAACTGCCGGGTTATCCTGGCATTCGTACAGGACGACATGCTGGAGTCCGTTGGCATCGTTGATGCCTTGCAGAGGCTCATACTGAAACAAAAATATTTCTTTAATAAAGTAACTTCTTAATAATGAGTCAGCTTCATCAGATGATGCACGGAATATGATGCTCAAATTTAAAATCCAGAAATATTCATAAAGCAAACACACTGTCGAATTTTGTATACCTCTTCCTTTTTATCGAGTTGGTCAAAAATAATAATTGCAAAGAGAGAGAGTTATATTATAATTTAGTTCATGATATTCTTTCGTTTCGATTACAATACTTTAAGAGGCTTCTTTAGATTCATGTTAAAGTCTTGATGTGTTGCCAAATGTATCAGATATTTGAAAAGACTAGGAAAAACGAAATAATTTTATATAAACAAAGGTATAGTTTGCATCCATATTCGATACATATAAAGGGATGAATTGAAAAATTAAGGTTATCAATCAAACTTGTAGTTTTATAAAAGAAAAACTATCAAAAGTATAAAGTTATAGAAAAAAACTACTATTGTATATTACTTTTTAAAATAAATTAAATTACCTGATATGATTTACAATAAAAAGTCTGTTTGGCCAATTAGCCAATAATCTGTGGCGCTTTATTCATTTCACAACTAAATAATTTTCAATTTTCCAATCCAATAATATTACTTTTCAAATATTTTCCAAATATAATTTCAATGACGATGTAAATGATAAGAATTCAATTCAATTAATTATCATAATATAGGCAATTTATTCTCCCAAAACCGCTATAATTTGCAACAATTATTCTGCATAATTGAAGCTTAGTTCTTAAATATCAACTATAAAAATACATAAGTCAACATATTAAAGAACGTTTACCTATGAAGAGAGTATAATTTCCATATCATTTGAATAATTATGGAGAGTTAACATAAAGTATTTGTTCTATAAACACATTGATATATTGATATAAGTATACTGAAGTGTAGTTCTCGGTGGTATGAAAACTTACGTGACTATTATGTTTATTCAAGAACTTCGAGCACTTCTTGACACTGAAAAGCGACTACAAAGTTTCAATGATTGTTATTTCCCTTTATTCAAAACTTGATCGGTTCTTATAAAAAAAAGATGTTAGCTGTGTATTAACACGGCCAGGGAGAGAGGAGATAATATTTTTAATTTGAATTACATACTGATATTAACGATGAAAGTAAAATATAAAAAATGTGTATTTATACCTCTCCTTATACCTAATACTTTTTACTTCATTTGCGTTTTCTTGCTCGATAAAATAAATTATTATCTAGTAGACGTTTTCACACGACCCCGAAGAGATAATTATCAGTAATGGAAGACTCTTGTGCAACTTTAAAACTTAATGATTCTTATACATATTGTTATTGTTATTTTGTTTTCTTTAGTGCACCATCTCATGAAGTCTTAGTGAAGTTATTTATTAGGTGATTTGGGTGAAATCGTATTTTGAGTCCAAGATTTACCATTTAAATGGATCACTCTGTATATATGAATTATGTTGAATGTTGACATCTCATGTCCTAAAACTATTTTCTGGCATATCTCTCTGTCATCCTTTTCTCTTATAACAAAGATACATATTAAACATACACTTGCTTTTCTTTACATACTCATTTTTATGACATCTAAAAAATACCTCT
The DNA here is from genome assembly GCA_958507055.1 of Crioceris asparagi. Taxonomy (NCBI): domain Eukaryota; kingdom Metazoa; phylum Arthropoda; class Insecta; order Coleoptera; family Chrysomelidae; genus Crioceris; species Crioceris asparagi. Next base: position 19,376,809 of record OY293829.1, on the reverse strand, counting down.
ACCCTTTAGCTCAGGTGTTAGTCTAAATTCAACATAATAATACGATATCGAATAGGTATATCAGTTATACTTTCCAAGGAAAAACTGAAGATAGACAGGTTGTTTTTAGCTTGGTTCCGAACATCCTTTAGGATAGGACTATGGAGGGTAGAGGGGAGGAGCACCATCTCTGTGGTATAAAAATGGCCCCGAAAAAGCATTAAATTAAGAGGGCGCTGGTGTACCAGAGTACCATTTTTCAAAGAGAGCGCAGAAAGTTGTGAGAGTAGACAGTAACATGGAACATTTTCAAGATGGATAATACAGACACTATATCAAAAAACACAATACACACACTATATTATGTATGGCTATCACTTTTAATTTTTAAGAGCTTTTCACAATCAAGATCAGAAAATAACCAAATACTAATGTCAAGTGTCAAGATAAGATTTCAGGTTAAGTTTAAGAAAAGATACAAAAATATTTTACACCTTCTAGTACATTAGCGCTATTCTGGCCATTTTCTGAAACGTTATTTAATGCTTTTCTGTGGACACTTTTCAAGCGAAACATCCATATAAGATTGTTCTTCTCCCCTCTATACTCCATAGATAGGACGTTCTTATGTCAAAAGGAGAAACAGAGACATAATGAGTCAACACAATTTTTCATTTTGAAATCTGTTTGATCCCAAGCAAAATGTTTATCTATGGCATAAACAAACGGAGAACAATTTCCTATCAGATAGGATGAAGGTATATACTTAGTATCAATATGTAATGTTGAAAGCAAATGGCAGTAAGTAGGAGGTACAAGAAGGGTCGAGGAGGCTGCATATCAAAGCATGCCAAAATTAGGCGTTTACCATTCGGTAGCGTGCAAATAAAATACAAATCCTCTGATAGAGGAACTCTATTTACTCATCGCAATTGACATTATTAGTGTTACCAAACGTGCCTTTGCCGTTATATATATCGGTCCAAATATTTGTACAAATACCCGGCGCACTGATCAATATTTGCTCGCATGTTCGACTGCTACTCTACCGACGAGAAATATTCTTTTCGGTGTTCCGCAGATAATTGGGCAGTGGGACGGGGGCGTTGAGCGGTTGCCGAACACGAGGGTTAGCAATGGGGTGGTGGAGTTCCGTTTCCGATCGGCGGCCACACATTTCTAGCTAGATCAAAGCGAACGCAATTTTCGAAAAATAATTCCAAATTTAAATGACAAAGGACCACGAAATTGTTGCCGAAAAACAACGAACCACAGTGAAGTGAAACTAGCCAGAAAAATTGATCAATTGAGAGCCCTGCTCGCGTTTATAGGATTTTTGCATAGATTTTCATACAAGGCCTATGTTCTTTATTTTTTTCAAGACTTTCAGATATAAGAGGGGGAGTGAGTGGTCAATGTTCGTATATTTTCCTCAATATTTTCTAAGCACTTGATTTTATGATTAAAAAAATAGATTACCTAATCATAATCAGCAGCGCATAATTAGTTATTTATACATCCGCATTACTGACATTGCTATCACCTAATTCTGTATAAGTAACAAATTTCAACAATCTCCGTTCTGTTAATTCGGAGAAGATAGGCTGTGACTGACGGGCAGAGTTGTCTATATTAAGATTTAATTTTTCAATAAAAATGAAGTTCGTAATCAAGACTACATTTTTTAAGTAACGAGGCTTCATTCCAACCCCCGTTCGAAACAATTTCTTATCAGAATTATGCGCAGTGGCCTAAATGCGTTTCAACCCAAGCCTCTGACGATTAGTGAACTGTTGATTTTCTGTTCCATCAAAGCTTTGAGACAGCTTAAAAACGATGAGATCGGTTTGCAGAGGCTATTCGTTAGGGACAAGCGGTGTTTGGTTCAAAGGGTTCCTTTCTGACTTTGATACACTTATTCCCTATTCCAGTGATAAATAAGCAATTCACTTGATTCTAACCCAATAGTGTGGTTGAATAATTATTGTTTCTATTGAATTATTTGAGAAGTCCATTATCATTACCATATATCACTATTACAATTGCATACTGAGTGAGGTATAGACTAACAGGTGTGAGGTGGCATTTAAATTCAAATTCAAGTTGTTCCAACCACTGTCAAGATTCAAAAGATGTACCTGACAGACATGCGCATTGAGGACGACTTTCAAACGGCTTAAAATGGGTATCGGAAGTACACTTGGAACAAGGTACATAGGTTTCAAATTCCAGTCTAATTTAACTGGATAATAAAAGTTGAAGTTGAAGGGAGAAATGATGACGCAACCTAGCGACGGCGTACGCATAACTTCATTCGCGAAATTCGTGTGCCGATTTATAAACTAAGCAATTTACATGTCAGATCAGCCAAGGGGCCAAGAATAAGACGCATGTGGAGAATATGCCTTCAGGGGCTGGAGGGGGCGCCGTGATACGTAGTCAAAGAAGATGGCAACGGCGTCTTCGAAATCTGTACGGCATCGAAAGAAACGTGGGTTTTTCAATGGAGTGCATTAGCGACGACAGAATGTATAATCGGGAAGCGTTGTTGGCCCCCCTGTGGAGCAGATTCTAGAGAGAAGAGCTCTTTGGATGAACATGTTGGGGTGGGCTGAAGCTAAGGATAATAATAGATTCTCCGACCCTAGCTGCTGCCGAATATAGGTATATATATATATATATATATATATATATATATATATATATATATATATATATACATATATATATATATATATATATATATATATATATATATATACATATATATATATATATATATATATATATATATATATATATATATATATATATATATATATATTTGTTACTCCGGTTTGCGTTTATGTTATTTTGGTTCAAATGAAAATACCAAGAAAAGACGATACAACAACAACAGAGAATCTGTGTAGCTATAAGAATCTGTTTACAACATTTTTTTTCAAATTGCAGCTCTTCCTTCTATTCTATCTAAGCTACCTTTAGAATAATTCAAATAACAATATTTAAAGGGCGAAGTTAAATACAATCAAATTATGTTGAGGAGACTGTAATAGATGAAACTTTCTAGAATAGAAGATTTACATTACAAGAGAAAGGAGAAGAGTCTTCAGTTTGTTCTGAACATGTTGCTAAGAACCAAGCTATAGATACGGCCTTTCTGTATTGATAGATAGTATTTATTACTTTATTTCTATATCGTTTTTCTATTTTAGTTAATGATGACCTGAAGGGTCGAAACATGTACTAACCTTTTTTAATATTAAATAACCTTTTGTAGAAGTTGGACTTTGATTTTTCTCCAATTTGCCTACTAATATTTATTTATTTAGAAAAATACTCACCCTTATGAGGTGATGCTTCCTCGTGATGGTAGGTATCCTAAATACTCGGCACCAGTACAGCGTCTCCCCAAGAGCAGGTGGCTCAACCACAGGATTCCTTAATTCCCATACACGTGCCGTTTCTTCTGGTCCTGGTGCTTCCTGATCCGCTCTCTGGACCAGGTAGAGCGATTGTGAGCCACGTTGGGTACCCTCGTGTTGAGGCAGCGATTTGGGACCAACGGCACCACCCAACGGTTCAGAGTTGTGAAATGCCCAGATTATACGCATTGTGTCATTCTGAAACAAAGAAAGACACATTAATAACTAATATAATAATAACTAATTTTTGTAGATAGAGAGTTTGGAATATTCAAGAAATTCAATTATTATTACATCCTAAAAATGAAATGCTTATCAATTTTTTTTTCAGGATTACACTTCAATCATCGACAACGATGAGATAGGAAATTTCAAAGCTGAAAATTTTGCGTGAAAAACAATGAAATGTGTCGTCTTCGTTCTCAGTCACGTTGCAGGAAAATTCCATAAATACACACACGGAAAACCTATTCGTGAATCGTGAGTTTCGCTTAACGAGTCTATCGAACGGATTCTCCCGGCAAATGGGAAGTTTTCTCGGAAGTTTCGAGACGCTCCACTGACACAGAAAATAGAAAAAGAGAGCAAAACGTTATTCTGTAACAGAAGGAGACCGTACGTATCTAGTTATAGAATAGATGTATTCCCAAGATGTACTCAATTTCATATTTTGGCGATTAGTTTCAAAAGAATGAGCTATTTATTTATATATAGAATTTTATGTCTACCAATTTGTCTTGGATTAAAATCAATGAGAACATATAATAAAAGATACAATCAGTAGTACCAGTGAGTATCATTTTGCGTTGGAAATAATTGTTTCCAAGTACCTATCCACATTGAATTTTCTTTCATGTAATCCGCTACAGTTTTCACTAGTACATCATTTTTCTGGCAGTTGATATATATTTGAGGCCATGAGTTGGTCAGTCTTATTTCATTTTTATCTCTTTTTGATGAAGTGCATGGATATTCCACAGCCAACTTTCCATTACTCCCACAAAACATATCAAATTTCTTTGCGCCATTTCGAAGTAGGTACATACCAGTTATTTGCTATTTTCACGATACGATAAGATACAGGTTTTAACTAGGATGGGTTGGACAAAGTTTCGGCAGAGAGAAGCCAACAGTGTTCGAGAACTCTCTATGGAAGTTGTTTGAAAAGCGTCAACTTTTTCGAATCTGAATAATGCACTTGCATTGAAAGATACAATGTAAGGAATTGGATTTTATAGTTAGATAAGTTAGATTTATGAGAACGGAGAAATATGGCACAAGATATAACATAATATGGAATTTTAGATATTGAAGGGAGATGTAATATTAGTAGGAAAACTTTTATAATCGCTATTGAATATTTTACGCAGAATTGACAAAACAGGAAAATAAACTGAACAAGCAACGTAAAACAGTTTAATGATTAGCGAGGGCCGCTACAGATGAATCTCACACATCAGTCTAGTTATTGTGTTAGTATTTTGATAAAAAATAATCCATCCACACCAGTTGTGGATATGGAATGAAATTACTCCCAGACTCAACATTGTGCTCGTATAAGTTGGCACATTAGAACACGACAGGCAGTAGTGTTTCGCACCATCAGAAGATATAACATCTCCGACATTAAGCACTCGTATTCCCGCTGTCATCGTCTGTTGTGCGCCTAGATTACGACATTTGTCAAGTGTGCAAATCCTCCCGAAATCCTGGCGCACTCTCCCCCAATTAACCCCCATTAGTAACACGTGTTTGAGCCGCCAAAACCACCCTACCCCTTATCCCTCTCGAAGTTCCATATTCTGGCTGTGAGAGGGATTTTAAATGCGTTAATAACGACTTTGACATCACTTTGAAAATGTTACCCTCCAGATAACGTTGCTGGTTAATGGCCGGCAAAACGACAGTGGCCATGACTTGCTGGGATGATGAAGGTCCGAGACAACGAAATGTCGGAGATGGCGCTGCTTGAACGGCTTAATGACTCTCAAAAACGTCAGATCGATGGTCAAATATCATGGAAAATGGAGGCTGATAAGTAAGGGGACCTGATAATGTAGGTAACATTTATCCTTCTAGAATTCTAGACGCAACATATAGATATTATGAAGCGGGATATTTCATTTAATGTTCCTATAGGAATTAGTTATTATCGGTTGCACTGTATATTTTTTTATGTAAATGAAATAAGATGAATAGTACGATCCAATTATTACATTTGAATGTGACTCTTTATCAAATGGGCAGCTGATAAGAGCTCTCGAAAAAAACCTTTTTTACCACATTCAATTCAAATTCATTGAACTAGAAACTAAAGGGAGCTCAAATCAGCCCAAAGCTGCCATAGCATAGATTCTGCAGAGGCACCTTGGTAATACACTGTACTTATCGATAAATGCCAAGGGCTGGTACCTCTTTAATCCGGAGTCTTCATAGTATACCTTCCGATAACTCCCAGCGGCGGCCTAATAGCCTTGTGTCTATTTTTGGCAGTTTTATCTTCTGTATTGGAGAAATGGGCGGCGCCCTTTTGGCTCATTTACCGCTCTAAGTGTATACGTTGTTATTCGGCTCCGACTTTTAAATGGGCGGAAGTACAGAATTAAGGATGTCTATTTGGCTCTCTCTTTCTGATTAACTAAACCACGTCTGTCTCACTCTCATACTGCTGCCGCCACATTTAAGATAATATGTTGATAATGAAGATGTTAATTCGGTTTCGAGTGCGTTAAAAGTGGATCGTCTAAGCACCTTCTGAAAGATAAGCTGGCGAGAATTCAAAGGGCTGTAAATTTTAATGGTTCGGAACTTTCAAGATTGTTATTTTGACTCTGACAGGAAGTCAGTCACTCGCAGGTTTTCGGAAAGGTTTGTGATGTTTTATCTACCGAGCAGCTATTACCAAATGTTAATTAGTAGTAAGACAATTAACAGGAATGCATCCATGACTAAAGGTTGTAGGTAATGGTAGGTACCTAAATATATCAGAAATCACACGGGAATGTCGTAGAATGTATGGTCGTAATATTTCAAAAATAAACCAAAAATAGTAGAGTGGAATTCATTTTGAAATAGCAGGAAACCTGATATTCGTATCCTTTTTATTTTTTTATTTTAACAAAAACGTGTTAATTAACCTAATATTTCAGTTACTCGTCAAACTCTAATAAACATACTCATTATGTTATTACTCCTACGATGAAATACCTATTATATCAAAACTACGGCAGTCAACTTTTTTCTAACTATATGCTTTTCCTTATTTATGTAGACATTCACTTATCTACATATATAGATCAATGTGGAAATACAGTACACTTTTTTGAAAGAAAAAAGAACCGTTGTATTCACACCCTTATACATTTTTTCCTTCGATAAAAAAGGATACTAAGCCTCATACATTTTTCAGAAAACTTTATCAAATATACCTAGATATCGAATTATCTTTACAATGACATCTTATTTCAAAACTGCGATAGTCAACTTTTTTCTTCCAGAAAAATTTGTTGTATCTACTATTAACTAATACTATGTTATTATCATTATTAATTATTCAAACTAGTTAACCCGTGATGCAAACAAAGGGGTGTCTATCTGTGACGATGTCTGTGATTAAATTTTTTTGAAGGGTGACATAATCGAGAGTGCTCTTAGCTAGTATTTCTTTGATTAAGTTCCACGTCTGCATCTGTCTGTCTGTGTGAGGCAACACAACTCACAAACGGATGAAACAATTTTGCTTTAGTTTTTTTCCTTTGATAAATGAGTAGTTCGAGAGTCATCTGATCTTTTTCAATGAATGTATAAGTAGATTTGAGGAGATCAACAATCCATATGAGCAAATAAGCCAACATGGAATAGGTAGACATGAAGACTAATACTGACTCATTCAAGTTTTAAATGCTAATTCAAGCGATAAATAGCATGTTTCCGAATTCAAAAACGATTTGCTTATCATTGTAGAAGTAGTAGGTATATGTGACACGTTCCAATTACATTAATCGCCATTTAATACGAAATGCAAAGGTGTGGCAGCAGACAATGCGTGAGAGAATCTAAACTACCACTAAATAATTATTGTTTGCTGGTCGTCCGTAAAATCAATGAGCATAACAGAGAAGTGCTATTAGTTGCGGAAATACTCTCGATATTTAAATCGCGTGGGAAATATATCAAGAACCAACATTTTGACTTATTTCCATTTAGTAGATTGAAATATCCAATTCTCTGACCAGAAAACATGTAACGTGTCCAAAACAATGCATATTTTTTGTATAGAAAAAAAGAAGTAAATGTGTTCGAAACGAGCCAAATCCCGAATTCGCAAATGTTTTATTCATTTTACTAAAACTCCTGTAAAAATATTATGTTGTAGCTATATCTATATCATGTTTTACGCATTTTCAATTATTTTTTAAAATGTTACATGTAAAAATACTTTCCAGACATTCTTGACAACGGTGAGGTCGGTAACGAGAAATTCAATTTGTTGTTTGCGAATTTGCCCCGAATAAAAAGTTTTAATGGGTTTTTCGTAACAGAGAGAGCCCAGCTACCTTGGAGAGCCGATATCGCAGAACAACAAATTTCAAAATTACAAATTCTCTCTCACTTCCTCTCTTTGCTCGACAAACTTTTAAGCAGATATTAATCAAAATTACTCGAGCTCCACTTTATATATATCGGCATAACCTCGAACTTCTTTAATCATTTCATGCGCCAAAGTTTTTCACGATATTATATTATATATTGCAATCCTTTTTGGGTTCATCTAAGAACAAGTAGTAGCAGTTTGAGACCCATATCCACCATAACAAGGAACAATAAATTGCAGTTGAGTTTTTATCTCGGTTTTTATCGGCCAAGAAGACTTTTAGAGAAATTCTTGCCGCGTTTACTTACATAGTTTGGCAACAGGGTGGGAAAATGTACCTACCCCAAAAACCACTTTTAGGAAAAATTAATGTACTAAAAAGAAGTCATGTCGTTTTCACGATCTTCGTACACCGCTTAAATTTTCATAGTAGGTATCGTAAATTTCCAAGCATGATTACGTTGTTCTATATTATACGTCCAAATTTGATTTGATAATCTAAACAGTAATAGTGATGATTTCCTGAAGATTTGATTTTCAAAGTGTCAAGCTAAAAAAAATGAAGCTTGATGGGATGACACTTTTGCAAGAGTTTAACCAATAATTTGATAATGATTTGAGAATATTTTTTTAAATACCGATTTTTAAGTCAACAAAAAATCTACTTTAGGTAGGTAGGTATATGATTAAAATTAATCAGGATTTTTTTCAAATTCTAAATTTAGTCTAAATTTGGCTAAAGAGGCTCTAAAAGTAGAAATAAAATCTGAAAAATAGACGAAAATTCATTAAATATAAAATTTAAATAAAATGCTAAACTCTTCGAGTTGACAAAGTATGTGGCCTCTTCTTGTCATGTCAATCCGTTAATATAAATCTGATCCTTCTTCGATTAAGAAAGAAATATCGCTAACCACACCTGCAGGATTAAAAGTCGACAGTTTTTTTTTTAGTTGCCTCATTTCTGTTGAGAATAAATTTGTTGATTGGAAACGGCAAACGGACCTATGAATAATCACAATGTTGGTTTTTTGCCAATACCAGCACACGTCGTCATCAACATCTGCTATTTTAAACAGTGGTGGTACACGCCTTGTCTTGTCCCGATTGGACGATATATTTATACCTGTTCATTTTAATTGGCTAGACGACATATGAGATGGCAAACAACTTGATTAATTATCTTCCTTGTTAGAATCGATATAGCATTCATGTCCCGTACATTATTCATTCTGTTGGTGTGCGGTCTAAGGAAAATAAAGCTGGCTAAATCTAACACGTAAGTTCAATGAAATGAATATTTGCCTGCCCTTCCATGAATGTCACTTTAATCACAACACCACTGTTCATTTTGGGGATGAAGAAAAAAAAGGTCAATCCCTTTCGATGTTCGGCAGACATTCCCGGTAATTTCCCATTTAAAATCGGGACCATGTGTTGAAAGTAGCTCGATCCGAAGGACCAACGGCTTAGACGCTCCACACCACAGTCAATTATCAGGGTTTGCACAGTGACTGAACGGTCGAAGAGAGGACATAGCAGCGTATCGTATAGCTGCTGAAGAAAGGCATCGATGGCTCGAAAATGGCGAGCAAATATTTAAAGTGTGACTTAGCGACCGACGACCGTGGGGAGCAGGCTTCCTATTTTCAAATACCAGAAGATGGGAGACGTCGTCTCGCTTATTAGACTAGTTGATTTACGAGCTCTCGAAGGGGATGTTAATGAGGGGGGAGGTGTGAGGTGGGTTATATTTTTTCTCTCCACCATACGTCTGACAAGCTCGTTAACCATTTTGGGCTGTCAACGATTGTGTTGTGTTCAGTAGGAGATATTAAATGTACTTGAATGTCTTTCACATGTTTCCAATGGCAAGCAGAAAAAGCTTAATGTATAAAACATCGGGTGTTTATTATGGGGTGAGAACAGGAAATGTTTTGAAAAAAAAAATATAATATTTATATCACAAGTTTCTATTTACACTTTCTCACCAAGTATCTGAAGCAGGTGTTGATAAATGATTTGACACATATGATAAATACAAGCTTATAAATCAGTGAGTGAGAACATACGATGAAATTATGAGAGCATTCTCCGTTGGTAAAAATACTTACAAAAAATTATCTCTATAATCTATAATTCATACTGTAGGCGACTCAATTTTTGGAGTTAAGAATCGATTTCATTTAAAACCCCCGGTAGAAAAATTTGATCGATAGAAAAATTGAGCGGTAACAAAAATCGTTTTGTTCTTAGGAATGAATTAATCTTAGTGCCATCGAAGCAGAATATTTCAAAATTAAAACAAACTTTTCATAACACATAGTAATACCTATATCTACGTACCAGACATGTATTATTCTTCAGAATAATATCAGTATTCAATCTGTACTACAAAAATCAACATTCAGTTTGTGGAGCTTTGGTATTAAAGTTACGTTTTATTTATAAATAAAGTATTGCAAAATATTGAAAAAACCATTTCAAGTGATGATGAAAAATTTTTCTTATCGTTCGAACGTCCACTCGAGTTACCACCTATTGTCACAGTATTAATTGACGATAGTATTGATGAAATTAAAGTTATAGATGATATTAGTTGTGAAGGAAATCAATCGTTCTGACAATGTATTTAAGTGAAATAAGTAATATATTTTTATGTAACATGATTTAGGTATGTATAATATGTTATCGAATCAATTTAAATCAATTTTAATAAATTATATACCAAGAAGCTTTCAGTCTGATAAGTGATTATTTACTCCCTCTGCCTATTGTATATTCAATGACAATCGTACCCAGAGAGTAAACTCCAGACGCGCATCGGAGCTGACACGCACCCTTTTTTTCTCATCCAAGAGTCGATAGATCGAATAAAACAAAGCTACTGAAAGATCGGTCCCCCTCTTCATATTTCATTCGAAAAGTAGGTATATACCCGAACCGTCACCGAGATTGATACAATGTCCATTTAGTTCGTCTCTCTTTCTTCCATTTCTCCATTATTCAGTCCGGTGTGTCAAGCGGAGCGTATTCCGGAGCCTGAGACAATGGCGGTGCGGGGAGGCCTTTTTAAGACCTAATTGGTATTACAGTTGACGTCAATGTTGTTGTTGTTGCCATCGTTGTAACAGCAACGGTCCTCCACCCGGAACCGTTTATTTACATATGCGAAGTAGTTTATTTATGTCGCTCAAACACACCGAAGGAGAGTCAGCCATCTCCTCTCGTCGAGAGAATATTTTCACGTTCGAGTGAATAAATGGAGAATCGATTGCTCGATAGGAAATGCTAATATATGAAGTGCTTTATGGAAGCATTACAGGCACATATTCAATGGAAAAACTATGCACAACTATGTAGGTATACGAGAAATGATTTGTTTAGATTTGCTAAATTATCTGTTAATAAGTTTTCCTTTCAAGCTGGATTTCTAGGCAATGGGGAGTAGGTAATTTGCAAATGCAAAATATAGATTAAAAATAACAAAATTCTATCATAAAGTAACGTTTCAGTCATTTTTCAGTCAGTGAATATCCCTGTACTAACTCTTTTGAGTATTCATCATAAGTATCAGCCATTACAAAACTACATTTCAATTTCAAGGAAACAGACAAAAATCTAACAAACAATTTGGAGTTATTGGATAAAAAGTATGTAATGGAAATAATATAACAAACTAAAGTTAGCAACCAATTTGAACAGCTATAGCACTTGTTATATACCTAAACACATAGACTTGCGGAAGCTTTCAGGGCTCCTGACTAATGCGGCTCATTATATATGTGTAGCATAGATTCCAATTTGACAATTCAATTATCACCCGATCCCTTCGTATCTACAGCCTTCTGTGCATACCATTTAACTCTGGTCGACTTCCATATATTCTAACCTGGCTCTAATAAAGGTCCAGCAGCAGCACTTCCGTATTATCCATGAGGGGCATTTGGTATTATACAAATGATGTCGCAAGACCCAATTCCAGAGACCCTTTGACCCGACACAGAAACCACAATTCTATGTGGTTCAGGACCGATGCCAGCCTTTCTGAGCATTGTGATAGTTTAACGGATTAAGAGTTTAGAGTGAACGGACAAGTTCTGATGTCCATCCAATTTGCCTTCCAACTACCGTTCAAATATCCACCCAGGCAATTAAAAAAACCAGAAGGAATGGAGAAGGGAGATTATTTCATCTTGTTTCCATTTTTAATTTATGAAAATCAATAGAAGCTGATGCAGTCTTCTACTTTAAATCAAATGGCAATAGGATATATTGTGACGTTAAGGAAAAGGTGACAGTATCCAGATAATCAGATTCAGTGTGTTCAGAAAAAAATAGGACATAGGACTTACAATTTCCTGATTACATCGAACGGAACAAGTTCGAGTTCAAAATGATTATAATTTGTTCTCGACATACCCAAGAGAAAACTTTACCACGAACGTTCTTCAAAAACATGAATATATTGCAAATCTTTTATCCATAACACTAACATCATACAAAAAAGTTAAAGATTAAATTAATAATCAGACGGTAGAGCATTATCCAGCAGGTAACTCATGATATTTTTCCTATTCCAGACACTGTTCTGTTGTTCAATTGCATCTACGTGGTGTAGTCGTAAGTTGAATATAAATTTTAAAAACCAGTACCAATTAAACATTATCAAAGAAGAATGCCAAGAGGAAGTATTAACCATCAAACCAAGTTGCTCATCATTAGCAGTCAATGACTTCAATTCTACGAAACTTAATAATATCCTAGAATTCAACATATATGGATAGATTACATGGAGCTAGTTTTTTTCTCATTTGTTGACTTTATATAATATATATAATTCCGATCTTCATCCTCTGCATAATGAAGCATTCACTCTTTGTGAAAATTCAAATTATTCCGTATTCGTCATATTGTATAAGAATTATATATTGGATATATATAATTATTCTTCATGACGAATCGTTTATATTTAGCTATATGTCTTGGAATTATACCTGGGCTTTCTTTTCTTTTAATAAAAAAATCGACCCATTCATCAAATTGATATATTTATCAATTAATACTCTAATGAAGCGAGATGTGGTTCTGTTGACGTGCATTTTTTATTTTTTCTCTTTTGAAATATTCATGGTTTCATTATTAATGAGAAGATATTCAGGTATAAGAAGACAAGTCGATAGATAGAACAGTCCAACAAGTAGGAAAAAAATATAGCCTCAGCTAATTTAACGCAAGTTATTTGGGGATGACCTGTATATAAAAGCGACTATAAATCATTCACGGTAATAAATATATATTGCAGATTCGTTATTTCCTCGTTAATTTGTTGTGGAATTTTTAATTATGAGCTATGGATGGTTGTAAATTTGGGATATTTAATGGAGTTTTGACGCGAAGTGGATAATAATTGAAGTATTCTCTGTGAGCAACGGCGTGGGGGGTTCATTTGTTTTTTTATTACTTCGCCTTTCTAACGATTATAATATATTAGGTATTTTTGTATCTAATCAACCAAGACACCCGCCAGTCGATGTTAAATGGTTCGTTGAGAAAATTTTACGACCCCATCATAAAAAAGCTATTACAAAATTAATATGACTAAAATGTGAATGATTTGAATGATTGTATCACTTACTGTTATGGGCACATCATGATGGTCGCAAGTGTCTAATCTTCGCCTGAACCTGAGAACAGTGTGGGTGCTGTTCTCGTAGCCCAGAAGGAGCTGATAGTCCTGGCTGGGATCCACTTCAGGCTCCCTGTCTATGGCGCTCGCAGCAGAATCCTTTACGTGGCGGTCCTGTAAGTAAGTAAGAACAAAAATGAAAACTTCCTATTCTCTTCTGCTGTTCTTATTGTTGTTGTTGTTGAGGAGTTGTTTGGGCTACGAGTAGTTAATGGGCAACGAAAAATGAGATCAGGGGGCGTTTGGTGAAGAAGGGAGGAGTATTTATGGAATATTAGAGTTTGGAGTAAAAGAGTTTGAAGAGGGCGGGACAGAATGGCGCTTCAGACTGTGTAATTCTGTTAAGGATGGAAGTTCCGGAAGTTTGGATGTCTACTATCACGAGACTATTTGCAGAATAGTTTTCCGATGATCGATTTTTTGAAGAACATCTTCATTAAGTGTAATACTGAATAAAATAATCGAAAAAATATATATTTTTTTAGGTCTACTGATGATAGAGGAACTCATAAGAAATTATGGATATATCTGAATATATTTGATTTCACCATGAGTTGGATTTCATCAAAATAGCGGCAGAAATAATATGTATGTGAACTTTTTATTTTAACTACAAAAAATAAAATTGCTACTACATATTTGTCTGCGCATGAGATACATCGCAATCTTCCGGCTGCCAGAGGAAAAACAGCTAACTTATGAAGCGCCTTGCAAGTTTCCGAATGTGGTGTAGAAAGAGGAGGTGGAAATTAATTACCGGGTTGGCTCCTCCGTCCTACATATGGCGTAAATGAGCTGCGAATTGCAGGTTTTTGCCTATATATATATATATATATATATATATACATATATATTTAGTCTCGAAGGAACCCCGGCAGTTGGCTTATACTTGTTGTGTTTTCTCGCAGACATGTATTTAACATGTCGGGCTGTTTATTGCTATTCGAGAACCATCAAGTGAAGTGCTTGTTGCTAGCTTTCTCTCTATCTCTTTTGCAGGGTAGAAGATACACGCTCACTTCCATTAAAATACTGCATGGAGAAGGTCTCGGCATGCAGTAATAACTAAGTTTTCGTGTTTGCTATAGGTGGTCTAGTGATAGTTTGATCTCTCGAAAATCCACCAGCCATATTTTTAAATACTTACATAAATTCATTACTAACAATATTATTTCTAACAAGTAAATTCTTCTATCTGAATTGCAATTCAGCAACTTGGAACAGAAAATTTTATTAATTCATGTTCCCATTCACGAATCAAATATCCCCCTTGTATCCATCCATCCCTCGAACATGTCGTAACTCGTAACATAAAACACTCCATCATATTTTTATTGAATTGAAATATGAGACATTTCACACCACACCAAGAAAGGAAAGGAAATATTATTACCGATTATAATAAAGTTTTTTCTTATACAGAATATACTTAGGAAGGCGTTTTTTTCTAATCCGTTTTTATCGTCTTTACATAGTGACTGCAAATAAATCTTGACTCTACCGAGACTTTCATTCATGCCACATTGTGAACATAAATCACGTGCACTATTTCTGACATAATTGCTGCATTGCATGCGCGAAAACCAGTGGTGGTGGACTAATGAATTAATAATAAATTAAGGAGGTATACATTGCTGGTTATTCGTTTAAATAACAGTAGGTCGGTGTATGCATATGTTACAAAAGATGCACAATTATAAGAATGTGGTTTTCTTGAATAAGCCGCTAATTCTTACCTACCGATATTTACCTGAACTGTTTTGGTATCTTAGTCTGAACAAGGTACTGAGTAAATTAGGTAGGAGAGGTTATCCAGATGTTTCTCAGAAAATAAATCTGAAAATCAAATTACTTACCAGGTTTTTTTTGGTCGGTGAGAAAATTGTAAAAATGCATTTGGTTCAATCTTTTAATTTCTTACTGCCTTCCGAATCATCTGGGTAAGAAAAATATTTTCGATAACACTTTAGGTTTAAGAATTAAAAAAAAATATTAGGTAGGTATTCAGTAACTGGTCTGCTATCTATGAGTCTGCCTGTGTCAATATTACATTCCAAAGGGATAGATCGATTCTGTTTATCTCGGTATGTAAGAAATAATATTCCCAAGATTCGATAGAACAGTGTTAATAAGTGTTAATATTTGGCCTTTCTTATAAAACTATCGTCATGTGAGTGGATATCAGTGAAAGTTTATTTATCGTTGTGGTTCATAAACTGAGAATTTAATGGATTTTGAGAGTATTCCATTCATGAAATACTTTTTTGAGAAGAATTTGACAGGGTATACAAAAAGAATATATTATCGTTTGTGTTTGAATTCCGCTCAGTATATGTATACCCTCGCTATTTCCTGTGGATGACATGTTGAATTTTTCATCCACTGAATCCTGTTTTGAAACAGTTTTCCAATGACAATAACAAGGTAAAAAACTGTTTTCGATAAAGCTGGTTTTGAACAGCAAAAACACCGCTCAATACAGCCGTAATGCTATGAAAAGATAGATCATTAATTTTTAGAAGTGAAAAACAAACAGTTGAGTTATTCAATCAAAATGCTCACCATCGTTTTCGATATAAAAATAAACTAGAAATTAAAACAGTCAGTTCGAAAATTAAAAAAGCAATTTAATGGTCGCCAATTCGGTGTTGTTATAGGTCGCGTAGATTTGTATAGATAAACAACTTACTAATCATGTATTTCAACAGATTATGAACTCGATATCAGGTCAGTACACTAAAGAGTATGTCGAACCAGAGAACTTCTTGGCTAATACGAGAAAATTATGAATAAATATAGAGAAGTGCATTGAGGGAAACAGGGGCACATTCTATTAAATTGATATAAAGTTGTCATATAGGAATCGAATATTTTGAAGAGCCGTTTTAGAGGTGTACTGCCATGATTATTATTCATTTCATTTGGACAAAATCAAATAATTTCAACAATCCTATAGATTATTCTGTCTTTGCAATAGCAATTTTAACCTGACAAAAGCGAGAAAAATAAAATTATGTTAAAACAACATATTTTTTAAATCAAGCTGTTTGACTCGAAAATGTTAATAGCTATTTTTCTATATCATAAGATGTTTTAAGCTAATGCGAAAAGTTAAGGAGTGTTTATGTGTGCTTATGTTAATAGTTACGGATGTTGGTGGTAGAGTTTTAACTCAAATATAGGTACTTAGAAATCGTCGTCGGGCTTATTTCATTTACTTAATGCATAATTATGATGTAGCTGGAAGCTGATTAGGTTCACATTAAAATCTGTGTAGCACGGTTTCATCAAAATTATAACAATGACAAAATTTTATAATTTTAATTTGATTTTATTATTAAAATACAAAAGGTTCGGAACAGATCAAGTAAACGAGGCGTTCTTTGGATAAATCTATTCTAGCTTCCATAAAACCGATGTATCTGTAATGCACCTCTATCACAATCGGATAGCAGTTTCAGCTTGACACAGTTCTGCATGACATCACAAATTCTGCATAAACGCATGCAGATGAACAACATCATTTCATTTTCCAACACTTAACTGTTACCGCCTAACAAGGACTATAAAAGTACTCGAACACTTTAATCTACCGTTCCCGCGGCGCTAACAGAATAATTTCCATTTTTATTCCCACAAGCTTGTTCCCTCTCTTTGCTCTCTACATCGCAAATTGGCTGCCTCGTCCACTTTTATGGCACGTAACCAATGACTACGACTAGCCATTTGGCCCCATTCGACATGGGCTTTTTAACTGCAGACTAGAACCATAAAGACCTTAATCGTCCAACCCTTTCGACGTTACTGCAAAAATTCACTTCCATTTCTTATCATTCGAACAATTTCTCGCCGCTGGCGTGTTTTCTATGTTCACCTTCTTTCACTAGCTTTTCACTCGGGGCGAGGCCCATCTAACCTGGATGAGGTTGGTAGGTTTTATGGGTTCTCGCTTCATAAACTTCTTCGCTCTTAATTCCTGGAACGGCATCTAAGATAATTGAAATAATGCCACTCTAGGTGCAACTGTGGATTTATTCTCCTTTAAGAAACAGAAATGATTTTACAAGATTTTTCATATTAGTTCATCGGTGCGTTATATCCACTTCAGCTGATTTTATTTCACATGTATTCATTCATATGATCTATATACATTGTGGAGGTTTCGAATGGAAACCGTAAATAAAATTATCCCTGTATAATTTACGCAAATACGATCGAACATGTCATTTTTTTAATCTGATTAAACATTTTCTTAAATGAAAAAAATATTCCTGAAAATGGCAATATGCAACATTATAACCATAGAGTTGACAGTTTTCGAGACAAAAGTATTTAAATTTTGTAAAAATGAAAACAGAGACAAAAACTTTTTTTTGTACACAATAACAAATAAAATGTCTTAATAAGCACAGCATCAAGTAATCTTTATATTTCGTTAAAACCTTGCGAAATTAAGATCCAAAATCATTGTTGTTCCCATAAATTTCCTACCATTTTCAATATCACAAAAGATGATAACTAAATTTGACAACGACTTAAAAATAGTTTATGGAACTGTCACATGTTTGAGTATACTTTTGTAAATTATACAGGGCGTATTTTATTTGCGGTTTCTATTCTAAAGGTTCACACTGTAGATAAAAATCTTTGAAAATATTTTGATACCTTTTAAACCTCATAAGAAATATTTTTTTGAACTGATTCAATTAAATCCAGCATAGTCTTCATCGTAGAAAACTTTTTACCATTCAACAAAAAATATGATATCCCCCAGTCACACCTGTCCCTAATTGAAGTGATCCATCATTAACTAATTAAGTAGAAGCTCTAACCCTATCGGATTTCATGCATCAATTCAATAATTATCAACAACCTTTCGAAATCAATTTAGTATTTCAACTAAGTACTACCTACCAATGCATCAGCCCTTAGTTCTGAATTATTCATATAAACTGAAGGTGTTGCATTGGGAAGAACCTGATAAAGCTAACAAAAAAAGTCTAGTGAGAAAGACAGCAAGCGGAGGACTATTAAAAACCACTAAACTGCCCATTTCTTTTCCAACTACCTTAGATCAAGCCAAATAGAGACATGATTATAACAAAAGAGTCATTACGTCTTCTGGAATAAAATATTAGTTTCATGAAATTGAAGAAAATCCACAAGACAAAACTCGAGGGGGTTGAACGGTGGCAATAAAATTCTCGAACTCGTTCTCTAAGTATTTGAAATTTAAATTTAAATGCGCTGCTAGCCTTCTGTTGGTAGAGATAAATAAGAATGATAAGATCTCTTAGGACTTTATTGGTCCATTTTCTTCCAAACCAAGTCAAACATATAATAGTAATTGGTCGAATGGTCAGAAGCGCCGTATGTCAGGAAAGGAATTTAATGGGACATTATCTCTATGGCATGTATACAGCGGATCTATATTTATTGCTAAGTCTAAGAGATATGAGCGAGCATTGTGGCTCCAATAAAGAAATCTTACATTTTCAGATATCTTAGAAATAAGATCCCTATATTTGTGACTTTCTTTTGGATGGCGCATCAATAAGTCAATATAAAACCCCTATGGTGACACCTGTGTCTATGGATCCGATCTCTGGTTAAGGTTGTTGGAACATGGCTGAAGCAACTCCATAAAAAATACCTACGAAGGTGGTGTAGTGGGCAATTTTTCGAAAAATTGCAAATTTTATCGGGCAGAATTAAAGAAAATATCAATATCAGCAACATTTAAGTTATGTTATGTTTCAAAATCACAGGATACGAGCGCTTCACGTTTATTTGGTGCAAACTGAAATCTTCAATTATAGTGTCATATACTTAACACCGAGCTTAACGCATAGAAAAGTTAGTTTTTCTATCTTTACAACTAATTAACGTAAATTGTTTTATTGGTTGTCTCGTTAAAGAGCTGATAAAAAAGTCGAGCTCATTATGGCATGTATAGAGCGATGTCACGTTACTACAAGTTTCGTTAATTAGAACAATAATATAGGACAGATGTTTTCATAATGTTTTAGGGAGTTTTTCTGTTATGCGTATACAGTTGGACTTTGAATGTGTCATTAGGGGAACATTGTTTATCAGATGATAACTTATCATGTACTTCATCAAAAATGATTAAATTAGTTGACCAGTTTTAATTTTAATATTATTAACCAAAGGAAACATGTAGAAAACATATAAACTATGATAGAAAGCAGGAATTGAACAGATAATCTGAGATTTTGGCAAATGAGAGTCTCCATAATAAAAAAAAAATCATCAATTGAGAATAAATACGTATGATTAGACCAACTTAGTTTCTAAAACCAGGAATGCACTTAAATAAAATCAAAAACAGTCCATCTCAAGCACAAATAGGTAAATAAATAGATCAAGTCTCAAATAAATTATCATTATTCTTGCCTTCTTCCAACATTTTCAGAAAATGACAAGCCCATTATTAAACGAAACAGCACCAATTATATAGAAAGCTGAGTGTAAGTTAAATTTCGGATATCACAAGGACCAAGCACTGGTTCTCTGGCCTTCGAGTTTTTAATTCTTGACAGCGCTTGAAACGGCCCGCCACATACCCGGGGGGTCACACACCATCATCGACGACGTTTATACGTGTGGTTGTCAAAGAGTAGGTACGTACAAGAACTTGCTGCATATACAAGATGTATGACCTAAAGGAGCGTTTAAGAAGTCGTCTCAAAATGTTCTTTCTAGCTTTCTTGTACCTTTCTTTAATCACCGCTAGCGTTTTTGAGAATTAATGGATTTACACCCATATTCGAGATGGTCGATAAATTTCAGGCGATGAAATGATTGTTCTTCGTTTATGCCTTAGGTAGGTACAGTGAAATGTTGATCACATACTTATACTTATAGATAGATATAAGCGAAATAAGGACTTTCTGGGAACTTTTCACGTGATTATGAAAGTTACAGTTCTATTTTTTGGTTCCAAAAGGGAATGAATGGATCCAGTGATTTATAAAGTTGCTCTATTTTATAGTATAATAATGTGAGGACCTGATGAACGCTCTAGTATTCACAGAAATTTTAGAGCTTAAGGAATTTCGTTTTAATAAAAATATTTCTACAGTAGCAAAGTCAGAATTATGCATGAATATTCTCAAAATATGCAAGAAACCTTTGATATTACAATGAAATTATCTTATGCGATCATGTATAGTATGTAAGCCGAGTAGGCATAGGTTCTTTATGTGCGTATATTGATTAATCAAAATTTTTCATCATGTTTGCCAATGATTATTGTTAATTCTTTGAGAAAATCTCTCTCAACCTGAGATTGTTTAATAAAAATAATTATGTGAGAAATATATGGGCTTATCATACCTACAATAAAATTTGAATTGTCTTCAAATCCTCCATTCTATTATTTGCCATGGGCTTCAGATTTCCATATGAAAAAAACATTCAAAATATGCATTTGATCTGGTATACTATCAGGATATGTTAACCTAAATCTGTTCAGCAAAGCTGTAATCAAGTATTAGTATTCGTTGATTAGTTGTGTCAATTTAGCATAATGTCACAATATATTTCCATACATACAACAAAATTATCAATAATTTAATAACTAGTTCGTTTCCACTAGTGCTTCAACATGTGTGTTCTATTTCTACGTCCAATATGCATACAAATCTAGATGACAATATAACATCGTTCAAAAGCAATATCTCTGCTAGTATATGTATTATTGCATCTATCTATCAAATTTGGCAACATTGATAGAGTGTGTGTGTGAGAGAGAGAGATATCATTGCAGTTATTGCAATTTCGAAGCGATTAGCGAAATAGCCTGCAACTCTACTAGTACTAGTACCACTCTAAATCATATTTTGGAATTATACGTTCTCCCTTTGGAAATGGCATTCCAACAAGTACAACAACTGAAAGGCTCAATAGATGAATAGAAATGTGAGCGTATTCAATGTAAGTATGGGTTTGTCATTCAAATGTGATCTCTTGTTTCTAGTCTATCTGATGGCTGATTGGTTTTGTATATCAAGACAGATGAGTTGTTCCAACACCAGTTTGGTAGCTTCTTATATTTCAATTAACCGTGAAAATATATTCATTTAATAAGTACTGAACCCAAGTTCCTGTTAACAACTCAGTCGATTCTGTTTCTTAAAATTTAAACACTGTATTAAAATTTATATTTTTATTTAGGCGAATATGAGCTTCAACTAAATTCTAAGAGAACAGTGCCTATTTATATAATAAGGAGGATGATACTCTTAATACGTAATGCCTATTCTGAAGTACCTACTTCATTATTTATAGTAATGGGTAAAACATGTCATCGATCTGGTATTCTGTGTCTAAATTGCAAGATTTCGAGCTAAAAACATCAAGTTATAAGTAAATGAATAATGGTGACATTGAAGTTCAAATAAAGAATTCGGCTCGCTCAGATCAATAAATTGTAATGAGTGCTAACAAAATAAATAATAACCTTTAGTCAGAGTCAGAATACGAAGCTTACAAATAAAGCGCAGATACTGATGATTAACTATTACAGGTAAAGAGGTTTATAAATAGCTAACATCGGATAGGAGGACTCTATTATCTGCTAAAATATTCATCCAAGTCATGCTTTGGGGGAAAATCAATATAATATCGTTGACCCAGAACTTAACATATATATTTGAGGGACAGAATGTGAACCAATATATTCAAGGCTTGATGCATAGATTTGATCCCATTTAGGTTTACCTATTAAACAGATTACAACAAAGTCGGTATAAAGTGTGTCCCAGAAGTAATATCTAAATTCATTTGAAATTCAGCAGTGCGTTTTTCGTAACACTTTCTATTTTATAGTGCGGTTTTTTACTGGCAAATACAAGCATACCTAAGGGGTAACTCAAAAATAAGTTAAAACTATTAACTTAATTTTTTCAAATGAAAACACCTATTTTTTATTTCATTTGTGAATCTTGATTTGTATTCAAGTATTTTTTTATATTCCATGTTCAATAACTAAACTCAACAGGTATCGAAACTATTACGATTGAACATATATATAGGACTAGTACGTACATGGACATACTTAGAATTCCAGCAAGATACTTTTCATTTCCGAGCGTTTTACAAAAAACACACGGATGAATTTAATTGAATTTATAGACATCACTTCTGGGACTCAATGTATACGTATTTCCTGCGATAGTGGATATTTACAGACAGTATATTGAAGTTAGGTTAGTTAGTCATGTAAAATTGTGAAAAAAGCAAATCAATGACACATTTCTAGTATATTTAACCAATAGTGGAAATTTGACAACAGTGTGACCATCGTCCCCATTTTCACGCGCCACATCTGTGAAGAGGCGATTCAAAAACAAAAGCCGGTCGTGATAGAACGAGAAGAAGAAGAAAAGGAGGACTGAGAGAAGAAGAAGCATTTAATTACTACAACGGAACCTCCGCGGCAATCTATCGAGATTCCACCGAAAAACTCAGCTACACACACACACTACAAATTAAAAGAACAACGAGAACGAGTCCAATTTGGAGAAGTTTTCAGTGTCTTTAAGGGCGTGCCTACGTCGACAAAAAACGTCGGGAATGTTGCGAATGATACAGGCCACTGCCGAGATGGGTATTTTGTAAAGAATGAAACTCTTTGTATTTTCCAATTCCATCAACATTATAGTCTATTATGTCAAAATAGGTATTCTTATTGACGAATTAAGCAATGCTGTTTGTGCTACCGTTAGAAGAACGAACAAAGCATTCAGACTTCAAATAAGTCATACATCTACTAAAGAAAATTGATTAACTTGCATTACCTACATTTGAAATATTAGTTTTAGTTATCATGCAATATTTGGAAGCAGTATTCTGTTCAAAAAATTGATACTATTCGTAATACTACTATATTGTGGATGTATGCTTCGCAAATTAACGAGAATCAACTAACAATAACAAATAGTAAGTAAAAGTTGAACTTCTTATTTTTTAATGAGTGTGTTCAAGTGTGCAACCAAGTAACAGTGATCAATTAACGAATAAGAAGTAGAGGTTGGCCAACTTTTAACTTTCTTACTTTAAATGAACGAGATTTTGTACTTGTACGCAATTAGTGGGCAGGTCAACGGGTATTGGTAAGGCCGATGAGTAAATATTATGTAAATAGCCTCACTTCTTAAAATATTTGTTTATTTTTTTAGGTACCTTGAAAAATAGGTCGGTATCTTCCATATTGTTGAAAATTTTTAATTCAAAACACTTGTTTTCAGTTTTCCAGTGGACAGAGGTTATTTTGAAAAATAAATACTGCGGATGTCAGACTTTTGCGCATGCTTACTTGATTAGCATGAATGCATTTTTATACTTATTAATTGATAATTGTTATTTGATATTTTTTACATGATAATTCTTTAATTCATTCGAAAGAAATGACTATTTGGATCCTTTGATTCGTCTTTTGGTGATACTTTGGTAAGCCAATGGCTTAGGCTGTGAAGCTTATACTTGTTGGAAATCGTCTAGTTATTTGACTTGTCACACACTCGTAAATGACGGCTAGGCTTCTGTTCCCGTACTAATTTTTGTTACAGCAAATGAATTACACTTCACGTTTGTAAGAAATAACTTAAGAAATAATTTCAGATGCTTTGCAAAGACAAACACGAGTGAGCATCATTCTTAAGAAATAAAATGTTCATGTAAGACAACCTAGCAAAGAAAATGTCAGCCAACCGCATTCTCAATTGATAATGGTAATGGTGATTTTAGATTGTTATTTCTTGTCTCTTCTTGATTCTTTTTGTTGTCCTGATTATGTACTGACGCGAGACATTGTTCACTTTTCAGCAGACTGTTGTTGCTTGTGCTGAGAGCAGATTCCGGGCGAGACTCGTTGTCTTAATTATTTCAAGATGGGTATACTACTTTGGTATTCTTTCGTGGAATCCCAGACTTGTGAGGAGCCAGGAGGAAGAAGATAAAAGATAAAAGAAGAGACGTTTTTCGAGTCTAATTTAATAATTACGTTCGCAGTCTTTTCTTCTTCTCATTGCAGAAATACAAACAAGGCCGCTCCGAAAGGTTTTTTCTCATCTTACTCTCCAAGAACACCACGGAAAAAAATGCGCTTTCGGGATAAGATACACGGCGCTTGTTATCCTGATTGATGGTAGGAACGGTTTATATCAATTAGCGATCTTTTTCATTGTTTGCGTTCTTTTTTTTTTTTTCTATACACGTTGACTAACTATTCGAGCTATTCTTGATGCTTCTGTAATTTAATCTGTGGCGTAGATCACAAGATACATTTGATTTTCCATTTTGATTGCTGATATGAGCAATCCAGAGCACCAAAAATATCTTCATTGCTAAGCTGATGTTATCACAACTCTCCACAATAATTATATATTCTAATTCCATGTCAGTCATCTTTCAATTCGATATGAGTTTTGTTCGTGATTTTTTTTTTCAATTAGAAATCTATCCTCAATGATGTGATTGGCGTGCTGGCACCAATTAAAACGAAGAATAAATATCTCAAGCCGTCTGGCATCCAATTCAACGAGTGCCTAATCAGAATAACTGATGACTTAATGATCTAATCGGCGCATTCAAATCTATCATCCGTCTGCTGTTGAGTTGTTGCTAGTTACTCTCCATTTCCAAAGTACGATTTAATTGGGCAATCGATACGGTAAGTTCGAAATGTGGATATATAACAAACTATATATGTATGTATATACAATGTTTCGACCTTTCAACATGACTAGGCTATTTCTTCGTACACAAAAGAAGCTTCTCTAGATGAGTTTCTTACTCGAAGTTGGGTTAAGTATGAATATGCTTGTCTAGCAATATACATATTTCCAGGTATTAAGCGACATATCTTCATTGGTAGCTATTTGAACATAATTGACTTTTAAAAAATATGGCCAACTCCATTAATATTAATTGAAAATTGAAAGTTACAAAATTATACACAATAAAATAAAAATGTCCACTCAAAAGTTTTTGAATTATAAGAAATTAAATTAAAATTATTTGAAAAGCATATCCAATTTTGATTAGTTTCCTAGTTATAAAATTTTGCAAAAACTAAGATCAACTTTATCAGATGATGCAGTGCAAAACAAGAAAAAATATTTATTCTATTCGTATTGGTAATTGTCAAATTCTGCAAGACATGTTATAAGTAGAAAGAAAATGTTTGACTCCAGTACCATTACTTATCTTCTTCAATGGGTAGGTACTAACAAATAAAATTTTAAATTATAATTTTTACCCCGACGGTTTGTGGGGTAAGCTTATAAGCTTATGGAAAACAGAATGAATGTTGAAAAGTTAAGAAAAGGGACCATTCAATTGCACTCTTCCTTCCAATGAAAAATAAAATCGGTGCACAATCAATAAGCAGAACATGCGAGTAAATATTTCAAAATGCAAGCATAAAATCGAATTTCATATAACTTCCTTTTTTACAATCTCTTGATAATGGAAATATAGGAATATTGCTTGAATTGAAAGAAATATATTGACGTACACAAATAGTTAAAATATAAATTACTTTGATCAACAGCAGATAAATAGTTAAAAACCATTTCCGTGCCTACCAACGATGACTCGGTGAGCAAATACTCCATCCATTCCCCGTTGCATTACATCGTCGTTGATCATGGTCTATACTCCGTTTATATACCATGAGTACTCTATTCACGTTATTCTTAAAATTGTTTTTCTAATCGCAAATAAGTATACCATATATATTCAAATCCAATAATTATTATTTCCTACTTTTGATTATTAATTGTTTGTCTCGTTGTTTTTTTAATGATGTCAAATGGTACATCTAAGAAACCTCAATTCTGAAAAATATCTAATCAAAAATTCCAATAGCAATATTTCTTTGAATAATTAGAATGAAAATTTGAAGATTAGAAAAAACATTTGTTTCTCTTTCGAGTTCTCTGAAACGGAAACGGTTGACGTTTTTGTAAAATACTGGAAATAGTTTCTTCTTTCTTTCTTTCTGATTTTTTTCTTCATAATATTTTTATATGTTAAAAGAATATTGTAATTTGTTTTTATTAGGGGGAAAATATGCTGGGTGTCTTAAATTAAAAATAAGTATAAGAAATATATCCATGAAGCCGGACAAAAAATTAATATTCCATACAACCAAACTACCAAGGAGATTTGAGGAAGCTCATTTACCTTATCTAATGTCCGTTCTTAGGGTCAGTCGGCATAACGTGTATATATGTCGGTCGAATATTTCAAATTATATATTATACATGTCCAAGTGGGCCATAACTACTCGGGCAGTTCGACTTTCGACTGTTTCTACTCGTCTGCTGCCTTGTCGTCGTCATTCCGGTATCTCTGAGAGAATATTTTTAATATGAGGCTTGGTCCGGTTTCTTCTTTTTTTTACTCCTCCTTTTTCCAAAACGGTAGCCAGCCAGGTTGTGTGGACATTCCTTTGTAACATGTGTTTTTCCGACCTAGGGATATTAAATGAATTTATTGCGCTTTTTTCTTCTATACCTACGCGCCGCAGTTTCAATAGAGGGCCGGAGAATGTCGGACGGGGAAAAATGTCGAAAGCGTTGAACTCATTGCGTCACTATATAGGTGATTCTATTTTTTTGTTTCAAATTTTTGTTGCGACTCATTCGGTGAAGATGACGAGCATTCTTTGATAGCAGCTCTCGAATATTTTGATAGGTGAATTACGATGGGAAAGGTTTTGTAAATGTGAGTATTCACATAGGTATATGAAATGGAATTTATATATCTCAGCTATTCTATTGTGGAATATTTCAGATATTTTATTTTCGAATATTTCTGATATCAATAATTCTAGGTAAATCTTGTCACAATCACATTCTGTTTATGTCGATCAATAAATGTCTAAAAGGATGAAAAGCGAGATAGAAAGACTGTTGGGTTAGAATTGAAGGGCATGAGAAAATTTACATTTTTTTCCTTTTTCATCAGCCATAATGTCCCTTTTTACGTACTTTAGTCCCGCCCAGAGTAATTAAATAAGATGTCGTTGTCGTTGAGTGAAAAACATGGAGCAAAGATGACAATTTAGAATGTTCACATTAATTTTTTTAGAAAAAAACCTAATGAATAAAACATCCATTCCAGAGACATCTCGATAATGGAGATGAATAACTTTTTACAGTTTTCTCCATGACGAAATCATTCAACATTTTATTTTCATCATTGATAAAAACTTTTATTCCTGATTTGTGATTGATATTTTCCTTTGTTATTTTTATCACGAATATGATTGTAAATTAAAAGACGCCATTACGTTTCTTAGACTCGAAATATACTGTCTGCTGATGAAGCTAACGCAAATATAGACAGACATAACAGACATACAAACTCGAAACTAATCCACTTTCACTGTCACTCTGAACGGTCTCTTGGTTCAGTGTTTAGGTAGGCACTGAAGGTATTACATTCGAGATCAAAGGATTCTCTCCACCATATCTAGATCTCTTGGAATGTAGGTAGGTACAGGGTACAGTGCTCTTAAACACAAGAGGAATATCCTTTATCAATCCTGCCAATTTATAAATTATATATCATCAGTATTACATTTTCTACGACCAAACTCTACAAATTAAGCCAAAATATGAATTATTATACGTGCAAACGTTCAACCATGACTAAGTATATTTTTGGAAAACATGATGAAATGATTAGGAATTTATGGATCCTCTACAACTAAAATAAATATTAGTGCATACATATTGATTCCAATTTTAATATTTGAACAGCCTTACCCATGAAGATAACGCAGCCATTAGAGAGACACAAACAAAGATGCGGCAATAAAAATATAGAGCAAATAATAAAATTACAGATATGTTTGAGCGGAGAATGAAAAAACTATTTGATTGTCCATTAGTCAAAAATTGGTGGGAGCATTATTTAAACGTATAAATTGAGAACTATAATGTGTGTAACTTCAAATTTGTAAATTATTTTAAAACGGTTATTTAAAAAAAGCTAGACTTAAGTGATACACTGAAAAATACAAAGTAATATTTATTGAGGTGTCATTTACAGGTGGAGAGAATAATCTTCATAGCAACTTCAAGATTACCAGTACCTCAACCAGTGCTAAAATGATATAGTAATTATTTTGTATTTTTTAGTACATCATCTAACAAACTCGGTATTAGTTTTTGAATAAAGATAGTTACTTAACATTTTTTGCAGCAACAAAAGCTCCCAAGACTCTCAATATATAGGTATAAAGATTGACAAATTTTTGGAAAAACCTTCCTTTCATACACTCTAATTTGGAAAAATTTCAGAATATGCTCATCTTTTCATTTGTCAAATAAATTTTCAATTAGCGAAAAAAAAAATACATGTTGAGTTTCTTGATTTACTATAGGGGATCGTTTCTGACCAGTTTAATTTCGAATAAAAGAAGAATCATCAAAATCACAGCACGTTTAGTAAGTACAACGCAAGAACATACATTGGATACCTTCATAAAAAGCATTTGATTAAATCAGTAACTAATTAAATTAACCAAGAAATAAACAGCGATATTTATGGTAAAGGCGAGCGCACCTCATTAGTGAAGTAGAATTATATCTATATATTTATAGTATGACTAGGAACTCACAGAGCTCACAAGATTGGTCATCGTATATATCTCGGATATTGCAAAATAACAAGCCCAATCTGAATCATTTTCCGAAACGGTCCAGCAGCTTCCATGCTCTCTTCTTTTCAAACAAGCAACGACGATGACGCTACTTTAATTAAAACCTTTTTTGAAAATAATCAATTAACGAGAACCAGTTCCCGGCATATCCGAGCTGCTTGCTGCTGCTGATCCACAGCTATAGCTGCTCTTCTCTTTAAAGAGCAAAAGAGAATAAAGAAAAATATCTATACACACACAAACACAAACTCACATAGGTTAGGTAGGTATATATCGATACAAGCGCACACATACAAACTCTTAGATGACTTGGCCAGATAGTCAAGGCAGGTTTATTATCGCCACAGTGATTGGAATATTCAAATCTGGATGGTCTTCCGTTCTGTGTAAAAGGAATGTTTGTTCGTCTTTTTGGTTTATATATACATATATACAGTAACAGTAAATACCCTCGAGGCGTCACAAGAAGAGACATAGAAAAATAAGAAAGAAAAGAAGAAAAAAAACATCCTGATCCTGATTATCGGATAAAATCGATTACACGACTCTTAAAAAAACAAGTTCTACACAAGAGAAAGAGTGAGTGAAACGACCAGAGAGATGTTCTGCTTCTGATGCTTGTATGGTAGAATAACTGACCAATTAACTCTGGTCCCTACAGAAGGGATTAAGCTCATGGTCCTTCCTAACTAGCCTCTTATCGACAGACATGACATTATTGGAGAATATATAATCGGATGAAAATGCTAATAAAATGAGGTCCCAACAAGTAGATTAAATTGTTAAAACCAGCATAGAGAAGCTATTGAAACAAACGACAGATCAGTGAAGATTCATTTTGAATTAAACCAGATTCAAATCAGTTCATCTAAAAATGGTAGATGGTAGATTCAAAATAACATATTATGGAAAAACGCAGTAGGGGATATAATATTATGGTAGGTATTTGAGAATATTTTTAGAATCCGTAAATTTAAACTTATGAGGCGACATTTTGTTGAGTATTGAACGTACAAATACAAATAATCAGCAACTGTAAAACGTTGCCAAGTGTTTTAATTAGAACTGATTCAAACTTGACTTTGGTGATTATATTTATCTTTTAAAATATAGAATGGAATATAATAATATGAAACATAATATGAATATTGTTCAGCTAAAAAAAACATAATGAACTATCGTCAAGTATACCCCGCAAAACGGTATATTAGATAATCTTCGTATTAAAGTATAGCAAGCACAGTTAAGAAATAGCCAATTAGTCAAGACAAGCAATAGTTTTCATGCGGATATTTCAATATATTTCATATTCAGAGTCAATAGTCAATATATTCAACCTCTATAATAAAGTTCCCAATTACCTGAGCTCTATATCTCCTCCCAAACGGAGGAGATATAAGTAGCTACAATTCGACGGAGTGCTTTTTTATGTTCGTTTGCGCGATTCGCATTTTAAACGTGCTGTGATTTTGAAGATTTTGTTTCCCATTTAAAAGAAGAGGGCTGAGAAATGGTCCCTTAACGAAAACGAAAGTTTTCTTCACCCTAAAAACCGTACCACAAGGGAATATTTTTTTCGAAAATCAAAAATGTGAGACGGCAATATTGAAGAAGAGACCCTAACAAGCAATGGTTAGATTGAACATTTTTAAGAAAAATTCAGTTTCTGAGTTATATCAATAGTAGGTAAATCTGAAATATGTGTATTTTTTTAAATCTCCAATGACTGTTCAACAATTTTGATGGTTAATAATACAATCTAGAATGAGATTTTTTTTACAAAACCTAGATCATCAGTAGAATAAATACTATTTTGTAATTTTTAGTGCACCAACTAATGGTTCTAGTATTGGTAAAAAAATAAGATTCACTATCAGTCATTTTGAGGAATTAAAATCATTTAGTTCTTCAGTAAGTAGTACTTTAATTATTTCCCAAAACAAGCATCCCTAGAAGGAATATCAAGATCTTCGTTAATTCCTTCAGTTTCAAACCCAAATGCCTAATTGCCCTCAAGAAGTATTATAACTCTTATTTCTTATTAAATCTCATCATGAATAAAAACCAAAAATGATCCTACCATGATGATGATCGCCTTTATATCGCACGTGACGAAAACATTGTCTTGAAATGAATGCTGACGACGTTTACTTAATTTAGTTGCCTGGGTCGCATCGAGGGTGGGGGAGTTACTTGAGGAAAGTCGCTCGAGGGCTAATTAAGGCTAACGACGTTATTGTTCCAAATAATACAGTGACGACGATGGTTGGCCCACACAATGGATTGCTGCGAGGCCGGGTATTTCGGCGCCATTTTCGAATTAAATACTGTGTGGGAGGAGGAAGCAATTTTGAAGATAAAGTAGATTGTGAGAGTATTTTTGATCTGCAATAAGTTGATGATGAAATATATATCACGAATTCGCTAATTTTGCATTCCATCGCTCGCGCGGTATGTGTTCCGTACTTTTTTATATAGGTTTTCTTGTGAATATGTGAAGGCATTTATTATTTTGTGTTTTTTTTAAATTCGATGCTCATTAATTTCAGAGATAAGGAGAAGGGATGGTCAATTTTCGTATATTTTCTGATTTCTTCTAAGCCGTGCAATTCAGAATAATAAAAACAAATATATTTGAATTACTCATATGTTGTGGGAGAAGAACATTGTTCTTTTCATTTTCTAATTCGCTCCACAAAATGAGCTCAGAATTCATTTATTTTAAATATATGTCCATGTTGCGGTCTCCAAACTCTGTATCATTACAGAATTTCAGCTTTATCCATTTTGTGTAGATTAGGAGGAAATAGATAACTAATATTTTAAATGGTTCTTGACTCTTTTAATTAAAACTGTGAGAAAAGAGCTTGTTGAATATTGTGGTGCAGTCGCTGTATTATTATCTACAGCAAATACTTTGTTATCGAATTCATTGAAATATATATAATATTAAATTAAGTGTTCACGGTTGAAAGTATCCAAGATAAATCGGCAAATGCGTTTAAGAAAAATATTAGACTGCAAAATCTCCACAGAATCATAGAATGAATAGAATATCTAGAATACTGACAGACTCTAATTAGCATTTTCTGGGATTTTCTGAAAGAAAATATTCTCAAGATCTACTAATTAGATAAAGTTTCTGCAAGATGAGAAGATTCTTAAGAAGTTTTTTTTATATTTTAGATACATTATCAAAGACTAAAAGGTCTCACAAAATCCTGGGTTTTAAATATGTATTTGATTATATTGAGTTGTAATCATGACAATAAAAATAAACCTCCCATCCTTCGCGCTATAAACACGTAGAACCATGATCCATCTATCTAATAATGGTCGTTCAATTATGTCCACCACAGTACAAAATACCACCAAATAAAATTCTGCATAGTTTCGTTTGACTACCGATTAGATCTGAGGAGACATACTAATTTGGCAGCTGAATCACAAATAGAAAAGTATACGTCTCCGTTTCCATTTCACATCTTCCGACGCGGAATTTCCTCTGCAGGTAGGTACATACCTATTTATTCACTTTGCAATAGAATGATTCATAAAATCTAGACAGCAATGATATTAATAATTCTTTATTATTATTATAGAAACAATCTCTCATTTGCCATGTTATCTCATTCACCAACCAACAGAGTTGCAATGAGTTAAATTATCTTTGTGCTCTTTTGATGGCCTTGATTCCTCAACTTTGCGCATAGCGATTTTCATTGGGTAATTTCGAGGTAATTTAATGTGTAACAACATAGTGTTGCCCAGAGGGCTGTAAAGTGACATTGTATGTATAAAAACGTTGCTCCTATATACTCATAATATGTGTGCCAGCACAGGCTAGCACATAGATCATATCTAAATTTTGTGAAAAAATGGCATGGGGACAACGATAACGATGCAGACAATGGAGCCATTGGCGTAACACAAAATAATGAAACAATATGACCCAGCTTGACAAAAATGAAAATTACAAATGCATGATAATATCAAGCGATATCAGTTTTTTTGTGCATTTAGTTTTAGATACAAATATGTTCTTTCCTATACTTACAACTGATGGCTACTTCTCTTATATAAACAAGGTATTTACCTGAAAATAAAAAGATGACGTTAGAAAAATTATAATACAAATCTTATAAAATTTAAAATAGAACAAATGAATTATATAATTAAGTTCAAATAATGATATAATAAAGGTAACGGAAAAGTAAGAAGATAATCGATACTTGTATTACTTTGATTTTGAAACTTGATATGCTGAATATTTGTTGTTCATTTTATTGTGTGTGAAAATAGTTATAAAAATAAATCTTATTATGTGAAAGTGTATGGTCACTTAGAAATTATTCTAAGAAATTACTAGAATAAGAAGTTATTTCTACAATGTAGGTACTAATATTTCAATAATTAATAAAGTGGAAGGACTTTTTATTCATCTATTTTAGTTGTTTCCTGCGACTTGACGTGAAATTTACTTTCATCTTAAGTAATATCTCTAAGCAAGGATATTTTTTCCTGGCACCCGATTTAAATAAAATAAAGTCTCTATTCTGATGTACCTGTGAAAACCGCATTAAAATCCGTTCAGTAATTTAGGCGATGACCTATGGTAAATATATACTTTATTCTTTGAGTTAAACCGAGCTTTCGAGAATGTTTATTCTCTTCTTCAAGGTAAAAGTCGTGAATTTAGTATAAATTACCTAAAAACAGGAAAGATTTATTAGACATCAATTAGAAATGTAATTTTTACGTTTATAATGAATATAAAACCAGTCAAGAATACAAAATAAAAAAAAAATATCTTTGTTATAAGATCAACAATGAACAGATTTACCGATACAACAATAGGTCTTTTCGAGTTTTTTGTATGAAATAACAACCAGGCTAGTAGTCCTCTAAATTTCCGACATGTCAAATCTGCAAACATTCAAGCTATGATAATACTACGAATAATGAAGTATTATCACAACAACCAACAATCAACACACATCATTTGCATATAAAATTGAGTTACTCATTCCGACAGAAGCACACTATTTACCACCAAATAAAAAAAAATGTATATGATACGCTTCTGTTGCACGCGGCGGTCGCCACTCTGCTCGTAAACCAGACCAGAAAAACTCGGCCGCTCGTAATTAAGCCATAGACTAAAACCGTAAATTCAACAAGACCGACTACCGGTTACCATATTAATTACGAGGCAAGAGGACATCGCGGGAGGCCTTGCAACTCTCTTTTTCTCTCCCTCGTCCAATACACTCACTCACAAAAAAAACGATCACCGAAGCGCGCTTTATTCCCTCTTGCTTTAAGGCCAATTAATGAGGCGCATGCTCTCTAAAATGTCCTCTCGTCTATTAGAGAGCATCAGCTAGCAATGGAGCTATTAATGATTTTTTTGTGCTTCTCCTAGATATTCCAGCATAATTGATCGATTACCTGATGAAAGGAGACGATCGCAAGGAAAAATTCAAATTTTAAATTCCAATCCACAATGGTATTACATCTTGGCGGTATAATAGAACACGCCATTTCGTCCACCATTGTATATAGAGAATAGCTTGTTCTCTTGATAAATTTATTGTGGAAGAGTGATTACATTATATTTTTTATGATTTTTTCTTGGGAAGTAATATTCGAAGGGAAAATATAACCCAGCAACTACGATTTCTACTACCTATATATGTTCGTAAACCTGAGGGATGAGCCTCATTGGCCACCAAAAGGTATAGAGATGATTATCGCAGATATTGAACTCGAGAGACTTCCACGTAGTGAACCCCTGAAGACTACGAATAGTCCAATTTATTTATAATCAACAAACTCATTTGCTGTAATAACTCTGATTAATTTTTTGATATGTGAGATGAAAGCTCGGAGCTCTCAACGTTATCCATTTTACTCGAAATAATACAATAACAAAGTTCATTCCACTACTAGCAGTTCATATGTTCTCTCATTGCAAATAATAGATGAACTTCCATATTCCGAGCATGTACGCTGAGAATGAGCCACTCATTCAAGAAACTAAATGGAGCACGGCTCAGAAAAGAAAAACGAAATTATAATCACATGTCCCGTGCCTGAGGCAAGGAACCTACCTACCTAACGTACGTTATGAATGAATTGTTCCGAACCAGTCTCTCATATTCCTAGAGTGTTGTTCCATGATGTGTCGTCTCGGGAAAACAAGAATAAAGCTGCTGCCACGATAATTAAGAAGGGTGGATATATTATATCATCTCTGGCAGCATACAAGTCACGTAGGGGAAAGAGACAATGCTTGGGTGCTGAATGGGATTTCTGATAGCGCCTCAGAGGTGGGAAATTTGTTAAAGAGCCATTTCTGGGATGTAAACACATAGAAAATGGCTATTATACTGGGAAATAAGCCCTTCCAGATACATTTTGTGTTAAAACCGATTATGGATAAACAAAGATTCACTTTTCTTGATGAGTTTGAAATCAGAGAGTAAAAAAAGTAACATAATGCATGTAACTTTGTCTATACCCGCCATCGTACTTCGTCTGACATTACATAACACTGAACCCAATTCCCACAGATGAAAAAAGAATCAACTTTGGGCGAAACAAAAGAAAAACTGTTCTTCCGATTATCTGCCATCTCTCTACTTTTATTATGCTGAGACGTACAGCATTATGACCGATACGGAGTATTATATATATAATGATATAAGAACATAGAGCTTTATACCCTGTAGGTGGCATACCTTCACGAACTCATAGAAATAGAATGAGAGAGAAAGCTAGAAGATGCGGAGATCTTCCGTCTTTGATATGTCAGTAGTAAATTCGTAAGAGAAGCCTTCATCTTGACCATCTCACGGCCACCAAAAACACGATCTAATCATCTTTAGCTGTGTCAACGTGAAAAGCATCTGACTCATACCACAATCTGTCAGAGACGTTGCCTATAATATGCTTGAAAAATATTTGTAAGTTTATAAAATATTCAAATCAACACTAGTTTAGAGAGGATGACAAGAGGGAGTATTGTTATGGTATTTTCATGGTTTACCTTGTAGAGACGATGATTATAATTCAATGTCCCGATGGAGATAAAACAAGACAACAACGACCCCACAGATTGGTGTATGTGCGGCAGGTTAAAGAACGTGAGGTGGCCGGTTAGCCGGGTCAGATGTGTCAATTATACCCAGCCAGCAGTGAGAGACGAAAAGAGAAGGAGTTGAGAGAAGAGAAGCGATCGTAAATTCATGGACCTCACACATTTTATGCGGCAATTACCGAAAACGTGATGAAAAAAGGTAGATTTCGATAACAGGGCTAACGCCGAATATTTAACAATGGTTAATACAGATCGATAGAGCTACATAAAAAAATATGATTGATTATATTGAAACAATAGTATTGGAAGAAATAAGAGAGGAAATATTCAGATGCATAGAACGTGAGTCAGAGCTCTACTTTCATTTTGTGATTTAATCAGTTCCATTTCATAAGGGATAACGGAAAGAAGGAACAATGCATATTTTCAATTCAAAATAGCGGCTCTAACTGAATTATTATAAAGCTACCTAGTAGAAAATTATTAATTTCATAGATTGATGAAACATTCAAAGATTTCTTAGTAATAGCTTATAGGCTACGAAATCGATAACGATCCTAATTTTTCCGATGAACTAACTTTCCTTAGAACTGCCATTCACAATGATACAATATTCTGCCTAATAGAGAAAATCGCGAACGTGTTTTTCCCAGAACGCCCCCGCAAACAATAACGGGTGGTTTTTCATCGTATTCGCTGCAGAACTGCGATCTTTTTTTTTTGCTCTGTTTCCGATCACACTAGCAGAGAGAAGTAGCTACCATTTTCCAATGTTACTCGTTAGCTGAGGCACTATCCCGTGCGTAACGAGAGCCTTTGATTCCCTCCAACAGTTACAGGTCTTTTGTGCGTTTGGTCGCATCCACCGGAACCCATTACACTTTTCAGGTGGAACAATCGTCTGTCTGTATGTCGCGACTGCTGCGAACGCAATTATCTGGATAACTACTCGGTGAAGGAGAAAAAAAAAGCGATGGTGGAGAGAAAGAAATAAAGAATAGCCATTACGACTTTACGTATGTGTCAGGTTGAAGCTTGTCGATGGAACGTAACGGACGAAAGAACGCAGTTGTCGAGAACGAATTTAATCAACTATAATGAGACGAGATGCTTGGCAGAACAGTAATCAGTCAGTTATTACATTTTCTGATACGCAAGATGTTCTATGTTTTCACAACAATAATATATAACTTCAAAAAGTCCTATAGCACTATGCAAATAATAGTTTCTGATCAGAAAGTCCAGAAATTATTTTGTTCTAATCTGTCTCAATGATCTTATAAAGTTGTCAGGATAATAATGCGAGAAGTTTTCCAATCAAATATTAATAACAGTTCTTTGAATGACAAAAACTTCAATGTGAACCATTCAGTATTATCATGTTTAAGAAAAAAATCACAATAATAATCAGGAAATATATAGATGCTGACAATAGGGGGTATTTTGATTGAACTAGAGTTATCTGCAATAGCTAAATGAGAATATGTATATGAGTAGTACATGCACTTCAGATTGTTGAATCTGTGGAAGGTTTGATTTATGCTTGAATCGAGATCTGTAATGGAAGTTAATAAATTACATTTCACTATCATGTTCGAATCAAAAGGACGGCTATTACGTTCGTTGAAACAGAAAATTTGATAACTATTACCTGATTGATAAGATCTCCACAAGATTTAAACAACTAGTGAACAAAAATGACTTCAAATACCTTGGGACAAACAAACAATGCAATTACATAAGAGGAGCTAGAAGCTCAAGTAAAAAATTCCATAGTTAATAATCAAATACTTGAGAGAAGCATTAAGCCGAATGTAACATGATAAGGCTCAGCACTTAAACAATAAAAATCAAATTACCAGTATAAGAGAATCCAGCAATTCTTGACTAGAGAGGGATTATGACATCAAAGACACAAGTTTCAGGATACAAAGTTATACTAAAGTGGACGAAAATTTGGATTGAAAAAGAAATATATCTACCTAGAGATAGCGTAAGCGGAATGTGAGGGTAGCCAAAATTTCCTCGTAGCGTATTTAATTTATGGCTAATTTATTATAAATTCCACTACTTTCGCTCTGATAAAGAAAATAAACATTCTCGAAAACTTGCCTAAATTCAATTTTTTTTTATTAATTAATGACTGCATCACCAAGGGTCATATTTTTCGATATATTTTTATTGAACATTATATCATTTAAGAATACCTATACCTATATACCTACTTATATTGTATATAAACTTTCGAAAAAACGGACTTCTTTATTGACATTCATCATACCGTTGAAGTGCGAATGAGCACACCAGTAACTCATGCAGACCTCCCACTATATGGTAGATATATAATATATAATAAGAGTATTTTCTATCATTCCAACTGATTTTATGGTACCACTCATATATTTCGAATATTTTCTACTGCTTTGTACGTTAACAACGAATTTTATCTCTCATATTCAGAAATACCCTATAAAAGATTACTTTTTTTGCATTTCCGAATGTCAACTATGAAGACACTCGAATAATTGATACCCGCAATCAACTGTACCATTACTCTAATTCATACTTATGAAACTGGTTGTTGCAAAGTTACGTAGGTATTTTTTGTTGCCAAAGAATAAGTATTCCACATATCTTCTCGTAATAAACCTGCAACACGCTCTTCCATTTCTTCTACCTTACCACCAATAGAGTAAATGACGCTATCATTTTTATTTGCTCAATTATGGTTGGAAAGGTAGCAATGACTATTTTAATGAGCAATATTTAATTAAATATCGAAAATTTCGCACAGCTGCATATATAGATACGTATATGCCATTAGACTGGAAATGTTTATTATAATGAAGACAGAGCCAATCGAGTATTAATTCTTGGTGGTTGGTAATGCCAATTATTAAGATTCTAATTGGACGGAATATATTGCAATCATTTTTCTGTCGATAGTGATGATATAAAAAATATTAATAAGCTACCCATAGAGTTGAGTTGAATTGTATCTCAGGAATGCATTTCTGCATTTCTTAGTAGATATGGAGTTGCCCGCATTCGGTGGCAATTTCCTGTTTAAGCGAGGGCTCTACCTTCCCAGAACTAATACAAACTAATTAGCTTTTGAGGAGTATTTGTCAATGCAGTTATGAATAAGCTAAACAGAAACACTGTCATGTTGATATGTAACGTACGAGTAGAATGTGCTAGTTAGTGTAAGCTAGTAAGAATTATCAAGTAAAAAGTACCAAATAACAATTATCAATTAACGAGTATAAAAATGTGGCATTCATGCACACAAATTAAGAAGTAAAAAGTAAGCATGCGCACACGTCTAACATCCGCGATATTCATTTTCAAAATAACCTCCGCTCCCTGGATAACTGAAAACAATTGTTTAGAAATCCGAATTTTTAATAAAATAGAAGATACCAAATCATTTTTCAAGATACCCAAAGAAATACAAAAATATTTCAAAAAGTGAGGTTATTTTTATATGATTTACATCAGTGGCCTGACCAATCCGCATTCACCTGCGCAGTTATTGCGTACAAGTACAAAATCTCGTTCAATTAAAGTAAGAAAGTTAAAAGTTGGCCAACTTTTACTTCTTATTCGCTAAATGATAATTGTTACTTGGCTGCATGAACACTCTCATTGAAAAATAAGAACTGCAACTTTTACTTGCTATTTGTAATTGTTAATTGTTACTTGACACCTACTTCTTAATTTTGTCTGCACATACATGACTTTTATAATATCGGTTAGTAAAATTCGGGAAGGTTTGCAAAGCACAATCGTTTGTAGGCTGTGATAATCATTGATGTAACTTGATCCTTTGTCGCTATTCTAGACACAATAGCGATGCATGGGTCAAGTATTTCCTCATACCTGATGTTGTTGAATGCTTGCTACAAACGATGATAATATGCAAAAGATAAATTAAACCTAAATGCATTACATCGGATTTCTTTCTCCACCTCGCGCATTTCTACTCCTCCTTTGCTCGTTACAGGCGATTCAATTATAACTGTATATTTCGAGCTAATAGGACTTTTATGTGGCATAATTTTAGGTTATGGTGGACTTTAGCTGAGAGGCCGTCGTAAAAGGACATTGTAGTATGTTAACGCAGATATGCAACACAGCGGCAGCATCTCATCGTAGTTAACGGGATTGTGTTGTGTGTTTCCCTCTCCCTCATTCCCTGTCTCCGGCGCTTCTGCTATCTTCTTTTAACATGCAAAACGTTCCATATTATAAGTGTAGTGACGGGTAATTCATCTCGAGCTCATTTTATTGAGCGTCAGATATAATCTTGATGACCATCTGTGTTTCTTTATATTGTCTGCTAACGTAGGTAGAGATATAATCCAAGTTATAGTGGTCATGGAAATTGGAGCCCTCTTGCCGATGAAATCAAAACGTTTATCTCGAAATGGAATGCAAACTTCAAAATGTCATTTTGATTTTGAAATAAGTGCTGTGATTGATTGCCCCTTAAAGAATTTACACGAAAAACCGAACTCAATGCTTGGGTTTGAAGCTGATTCAATGTGCAAATGAAATGGACTATGTTACCTCTATTAATTCAAGAATTGCACAAAATCATAGTATCTGGAATATAATACAAGTGCCCAATTGCCAAATGACGTACTTGAAAGTATAAGTTTAAATTTGTCAATGAAAAGATGTCCTTTTTGAAGAAGTTGCATCTTCTTTTCTTGAATAAGTTTTCTCATAAATTTTACAGTTTGACTTATTCAAGCATCAACTATCTTGAAGTAGTTCTACATAACACTTGTGTGTGCTATTTACTACCTATTTAAATAAAGTTATCTCGTCGAAAAATTACAAAAAAAACTATACTGATAATTTCCAATGACAAGTCATAGGTTTTGTAGCACATCTAACTGAACGGGAGTGCAGGATGCAGGGTTTCTCGGGCGATATGTCAAATCCCACTACTTTTCGATTTTCGATATAACCTAAAAGTATTCGGAAGTTCCGACATTCCGGAGTTGAAAACGTAGATCCATAACATCCCTAGTTTCTGCACTTTCTTTTGTACCACTTTGTTCGGATGTGAGAGGTGGGCAGACAGACAGATGGGCAGTCAAAGAATGGACAAAAACAACACTGTCACCCCTCATTGCCAACTTTGATTTTCAAATAGGCGCTGTAATTGATTGTACCTGTCTATACAATAGCTGAAAAACATAGCTAAATGTTGGTGTGTTTGGCTGACTCAATGTGCTCATAAAATGGAACATGTTGGTTGGCTTTGTGCCTTCAATAGCCGCACACAAACTCAAAGTACCTATCTGGAATATTATAATACAAGTGCCCCAAGTGTAATAATAATTTATCACAATCTCGTCGCTGGTGGTTGCCTGCGTGTGTTTGGGTAGGAGCAAGACAGTGAACTGTCCCTCCGACGTAATGAATACTGAAACGCGTAATAAAGGAGCCAGGTGCACTGTCACAGAAATGGTTATTAATTGCTGTTATAAAAATGTTGTCAAGCCGGGGTATAGGAGGATTGTGTGTAATTATTTTGCAGCGCAAAAAAATACTAGTACATACAAGAGATTGAAGTTATTATGATAATAATAATGAGAATAATAATTATTATTATTATAATAGCCGTTGGTAGATAAGAGACGGAAATTCCACATACTTGTGTATACAAAATGAAACCTCCCTCTTGTTTTTTCAAACATCCACTGGAGGGGTGGAACTTGGATATTGTCATCGGATATTTTTATATGCTTAATATAACATTTATTCAATAACTAGTTCAAGCGACAGATGTTGTATTGTCCAAATTTCAATAAATTTGTAGTCGTTTTGTGAGTTTTGCGAAAAGCTTTTGGAAATGTGTATTTTCTGACAAATCGCAAAACAACAAATAAAATCAAATGTATTTTATTTCTAATCTAGAAATGCTATTTTGCATTATTTTTTCTGTATCTCAACCCAGGAAAGGTGACTGAACACATTCGATTGAATTGTTTCCATTCCTGGTGCATGAAAAATTAAACAAATAAAAGAATTAACCAAATATTTCGTTCCGATCGTCAGCTGTGATCGAGAGTGCATAAAAATCTGTAATTGTATATTTCTTTTAACCCGAAAACGTTTCCAGGACCACAACCATAGCATAGCAGCATTTGACAACTGTTTTCTTAGACTTGCCCATAAAACCCCGTAGAATCCTTACAAGATACAAACGCATCGCAAATATATGAACTAACTTTTTGCGACAATGTTCTAGGAAGAATAGACTACCAATTTATTCAGTTCCCATCAGCAAGAAGTAATTTTAATATACTTCGCGTGTCGAATGTAACTAATCGTGTAAGATGCATTACAGGAGCTCCTATGAACTAGGAAATTATTCTATCGTATTTAAAAATATAAAATTAATAGGCACCGAATGATAGTTCGAAGAAGGAGAATACAAAAACAGCACATCAAACGAGTTTAATGATGTAGCAAAACGTTATATTCATATAGTGAGCAGATTTTCCCAGCAAACGCAATAGGAGCGAAGAAGAAGATGAAGAAGTGCTAGCACGCATGCGATCATGATGTAGGAAAAGTGTAAATAAAATTTGTGACTATTATATGTATATAAGTACTTAGATTACTTTAATAAGAATAGATGAATTAGTATGTTTTTCTTCGAATATTTATAATTTTCTTGTACCATTTGAAAAAAAGGAAAATTTTACTACCATTAGTTTCCAACAAAAACAGTAAATTATAGTATATTTATATTTACCTATATCTATATCTTCTAAGCAGATTATACTAGAACTTTGTAAAAATAAATTTGAATTAGGATTCATTATAAACCATTATATTTGAAATTTCATATAATGTAAAATAATGTTTGTTCGAACTTTTCAATTTGTACTACAAAATTGACCCCTAGGAATATATTTTTTTAATTTACCTTATTTGAACCCCAAAAATCACTAAGTGCGAGTCGGGTCTCTTCAAAAAGTGTTCAGTACTTGATATTTTTAATTCAGTTTAAACAAAGTAAGTATGTACCTATTCTAAGTGAAATCTACATCCTTTATAGTTATTTAAGCTCAGTAGTGTTAGAGATACGCATTCAACTTTAATATATTTCAATTATTGCCGAAAATTACGTTGAAAGTACTTGTCTAATAAATTTATAGATTTATTTCAATTGTTTTCTCTTTTTTTTTCTAGGTATTTACTACCAAGATCTCTAAATGCACACTGCACAGTACCAATGAGAATAATAAATCTGGGGAGATCTATTTTTGATAACAATTGAAATGATCAAAAATATGAGCATTGAGAATATAAACATATCTAACAACTTATTCTAAGACATAAATTATAAGCATTTATTGAAAGTTTCACTTAGTGATTACTCCGTTTACTTCAGCTATTAAACTGTGACTGTCTAAGAGTATAACATTTTCATCATGAAGCAGCCCTGATTTACAAAATTGCAATTTGTTGAGTCAACTGTCGTTTCAAAGTTGTGACAAAGAAGACCGACCTCTAGTTGCCAATTGTTCTACAGGGAATTCAGTCCCATCTCCAAACTACATATTTAACTTCCAACAACGACGAACAAATTTTGCAGCACAGCACACCCAGCGGACATGTAATCAAGCCTCATTATATCTTATCCGGATTATTAGAATTACCGAGACATCAAAATTTCTGTGAAACAGTGTGTTTTAAGTTGCGAGGTATACCTTTTTGGGTACAGGGTAATAATTATAGTTACCCGAAAACCACAAGGCACATATAAGGATTATAATAATAATAGGTCCCTTCCACTCCTTTGCTCTACTACCCGGGATTAGTAGAAGCAGCGAAAATTTAACCCTTGTTAGTTCTGTCTCTATATATAATATACTATGTATCCTGTCTACCCAATGACTATATTTATTCACATTGCTTTGACGATATTTTCCTTGTAGTCACTTTATTTAATTAATTGCGTATGAGGATTACGGTTACCGTGAAATTACTGTAATTTTGTGGTTAGATTCTACCATTTCCGACTATTACAAGCCGCCTGCCTTTTGATATAATCGACAACGACTTGAATGCGATGAAAAAAGACATCATCTCGTGTATCTGACTGTCTGATTTTATATTATACTCTTTT
This sequence comes from Crioceris asparagi, assembly GCA_958507055.1. Taxonomy (NCBI): domain Eukaryota; kingdom Metazoa; phylum Arthropoda; class Insecta; order Coleoptera; family Chrysomelidae; genus Crioceris; species Crioceris asparagi. Next base: position 19,332,159 of record OY293829.1, on the reverse strand, counting down.
CCAGGTACAATTTTCGTATTAAGTTCAAAGAAAAGGTGTTTTAGAGCGCTACTAGATACGATTTTTAAAATGCATAATTCTGCAAAAATATAGCATTGCATTTTAAGATCTTGAAAAACTTCTTCATTAACTAACAGCACATAATAAAAGCATTAAGTATATAATATATTATATCAATTCTATGTAGGTATACCTATACAGCCTTTTTTATCTTTTATCTATAGCCTGAGCTTGAACTAATTGACTAGATGTCTTAAAATGATATTACTGAGAAATTTTAGATTGGCAAGCTTATGAAATAGGGGTAACAAATATACAATTTTGGTTGCTAGGTTCCGAAGAGTTCCTATCCCCATTTTCAATCTCTATCGAAGAAGTTTATTCATAGAATATTAACATTAACTATAAATAATAAACAGGTCAAACAGTCTATAGGTGACCAATCTGGTTCCTGTTTGTACTCGTTCTTCTGCAAGGCAACAATAAACTGGCAAGTGTGTTTCTTAATTATAGTTCCTCTAGTATATTTGATTTTCAATTAAACGTTAACTTCATTAATTGTCGCTTTTTTGTCGTAAATTTGTTGTGAAAAACTCAATTTTGTCGCGCTAATAGTTTTTAAGTTAAAATTATAAACAATGATTTTAGAGCTTTGATTCTTTCACGACAAATTTATGACAAATTAATGTAATGTATATGCAGAAATTTGGGTCGATCTGATCAATTTGAAGGGGTGGTACTGCTAACTTGATCGTCAAATTAGCAGTAAATAGTGCATAACTTAAAAACTATTAGCGCGACAAAATTGAGTTTTTCACGACAAATTTACAAAAAAGCGACAATTAATGAAGTTAACGTTTAATTAAAAATCAAATTTGGTACTGCTAACTTGATGGACGTAACAGATCATTAATTAGTATTTGTTTTTTTTTAGACTATATGTAGATACTAATAAATCTTTCAAGTATCTAGTGGCGATAAAATGCGTTACAAGATTATGTAAAATTATTGCAAGAATTTGCTCCAACATTTCAAGCAGTATAAACAGCTTCAACTACATTCTTTGGTATGACATTGTTATAATGAATAGGAGCACAGTCCATTCATTCAGTCATTTTTTTTTCACAGTATATTCTTTCGAACATGTTGAATGAAAAACTAACTGGCAATTTGCTTTGTATCGTAGTATTGTAACATGTAAAGAAACACACATCCACTATAATACGATACCTTGTAGATCCTGTGTAAGGAAACCTCAACATTGTATATATAATATTATGATTTTAAGAAACGAACAGACTAAACAGGAAGGATGTGGGCTGAGTCATATATATATAAATATATTCTATAGGCATATACTTTTTGCAATGTAAAACATCGACCAGGGTCTGGTGTGATCTGCGATAACCCGATTATAGAATGCATATAGATTGTTTTTTTTAAAGCTGTTATTTATCATTCCGTTATTTATCAAAGAAATTAGTAGCACCCTCTAGTCCATTCTTATTTACAGAATTTTCCTATTACCGGATGTTAGCCTCTCAGGGACCTAATTATCTTTCACTAGTACGAAAGTATTTTAGATTTAGTGTGTAAGGATAGTAAATATTCTTTGTGCTTAAAAATAAGTTTGTTTGAAAAGTAACCTGAACAAAAACAAAAATTAATTTGAAAACATTTATCATGCAATATTGACGTCTATGTAGCTTTTATAAGTTTGTAGGTTATGTTTGGTATTCAATTTTGACGTTATTTGTCAGTTTTAACTCATTCACATTATAGTAGTCTAGAATGATAACTTTGCATAATATTTTCACATTACAAAAATCGTGCGGAAGTGAGTTGATCAGTCACTGCTAATCTTAATCAAATCGATTGTTGGTTTCACAGGTCATTAAGCATTTACTTATGAATAAAAACGTTTTATTCAAAATAATTCCTATTTAACGTCAACGTTAAGTCGTTATATCAGGGCGTCACATAACAACACGTAATCCATGAAAAAAATGTATTTTCATTTACATCGTCCTGTCGAAGCAAGATTACTAAAATACATAGGTAGATATATATGTATATCCCCATAAGGGTCGAGTGCACTGGAAATTATTTATTAATTCATGATAATCTCTGCGCGGTAAGACTGGCTGCGTTTTTTGAATAATTCATGTTTGTATCACAGAGAGCAGAGCTGAAGAGATCGAGAGTTAAGGACGTGTGTATAAATAAGGACATATCAAGCTGCTTAGCGGAGCGCATATGAACATAAAAGCGGAGAAACACGAGACAGGATAAAATCATATTCTTTATATCGAGATACGCAAGGGGATCAAGAAGAGAGGGGGAGGAGGTAAATGCGGCAGCTCTGATCGCTGCTGGAATGTCGGATGATAATGAGGGGGGGAATTTTTTCAAGTAGATGATGAGAGTCACACGTTGAATCCATATTTAATTTGCAATTAGCATTGCAGAGATATTAATTTTCTTTTTTCCATTCTACATTTCTCCCGATCTCAGACATGGACGGTTCTTGGGAAACGTGTTAGAATAATACATTGGATATAATAATGAGTATGTGATCCAAACGTTCAAAGGATATTCAGCAAAACATAAATGTAAGTATACAGGGAGTGTGAGAAGTAAATCTCGTTCCTTCACCAGTAAAACGTATGTATCTCACCGTAGCAGGCTACACAGCGGTCAGCGGCTACCATTCTAGTTCCGTGTGGTAGCCAATAGTAGCATTCACACTTCACATGGCACATGAAATGTTTCTTATTGTTGAATTATAAATAAATAATTTTAGTTCTACTCTGAAATTGAGCAATAGGAGGATTGAAGACTATTTGCGTCAACTTCAAAAGTACCAGTAGGTGCACAGAATTTAAATAACAAAGATTTTTTAATTAAAATCAAAAGAATTATGCTTCATCCTTTATCGAAGTCGGTCAAAAATCTACCATTACAGAAAGAAAAGATACCTCGTAAACGGAACAAGTGACAGTTACTGAAAATTTTATATCCGAACAATCCCATAACATCCTAAAATACCACATATTCAAAATGTCAAACTTATAAATATCCCGTTAAATTCATTAAGGCATGTAACCCCAATGCCAGAATGCTGAATTACGGCTCTCGTTTCGAGGATAGTTGTCAGCAACGGCAAAACCTTGAGATCTACTTTGCCGGCTTTTTAAATCCGACTTTAATTAAAATCCAAATTACCCAAAGCTGCTGCAAGTAAATTAAGGTTTATTCCGGAATTAATTTCACCATAAAACAACATCTGCGAAAATCCCACGGCCGAGTAGCCACAATCCCTTTATTAGTCTTTTAAAATTACCTTGCCGCAATGACCTCCCAGATTGGAGAAGACTTTGGAGCGAAGCTTTTTCTTGAAAATTCCAAATGCATGGATAAATAATCTCAGGTACGGTGATTATTTCTTCAAGTGAATTTTGAGAGGATGCTTCAATATTTCTTATATAAAAAGGAGTGATGCTTGAATTTCTTTAAACTTTTTTGAAGTCTCAGAATTTAATTATTTCAAATCAAATATTATCAATATTACTTAATTAAAAAAATGCTTGAAATTTATTGAACTAACAAAAAATAATGCTGCTTTAGTTTACACACTTTGCTTTGGCTAGAAAACATCTTTTTTGATCACTTTCTATGCCAAATAGGACAATGTGTACGAAATTATTAATTATGAAAGCACCAGAAAAAGTAAGCACAAGTAACATAGTTACAAGTGATTTCATGATTATTTTCTTCATTTTTTGTTTTTATGCTAAGAAAGATATATAACAGATAGAATATAGAGAATCTGACGAAATGTATTTTCAAATTGTTCCAGGATTTTAAAAATTCAACTAAAGTACAGACCAACCATGGCTATAGTCAAAAATAACTGGTCAATCACAAGAGAATATACGCCAATAAAGCTGACTAAAACATTAAGTGATTTATATTGTGTAAAGGTATGCCGAAGATATCTATACTTCTCTTTGAAAAATTTATTGCGACCTCTCCATTATCTCGATTGAATTTCAACCAGCCTTAAAAAAAATCTGGACGAGAAAAAAATCCATCAGCATGCAAAAAAGAAATGCCCATCACAGGCAGAGCCCAAAAAATGCAAATACTTAGCTATATAGTATAATATAACTTTTCTTGAGCTTGGGGCATTCGTCTTGCTTAGGTTTCATAAAATATACATCGGCAAGCGATAAATCTTTATTTAGCAACTTAAAACGTCCCGTGCTCGAGTAAGTGAATTAGGTCAGCCCCCGTTGGTGCAATCGATCTGCACGGTCCTGCAGAGAGAGCATATTACACATTCGCAGGAAAAATACTTATATAGCAGGAAGTCCCCGTGCGCAGTGGTGGCGTGTCTCCCTGTGAGTCAGCAGAGTCACAATTATTGTGATATATATTATTAAAATGATGAGATGTGAAATGGAAATTTCTCCCAGTAGATGGCTTCTTGGTGTTGGTACCTTGTCAACCAGTAAACACTGTCTATGCCAGAGATTTGTTTATTTAATGTGAACGTTGGTTTCTAGTGAAATTTCCTCTGAAATTTCTGAAACTGAAGGTAACAGAGAAAAAAGCCCAGCGTGAAGCGCGTAGTTAAATAATATACTAATAATATGGCATCTAGGTACTGTGAATGAGTTTATATTTATCGTTTATAACTTTGCGTACCTGAATTTTAAAACAAAGAACTAGATGGTACATTATTATCGTTATTGTGGTTTTTATGAATAAATAGGATTATCTCGAGATATTCTCTCGTTTCCCTATCTAAGTTTATAAAGAAAACTTTTTTACAAAAAATACAAAATACATTACAAACAATTACACTTGTGCTGGTACTTTTGGAGTTGTGCAATTATAGATAGGTTATACAAAATTTTAAAAGAACCACCATTATTATTATTTTGTATTTTTCAGTGCACCAAATAATAAAAATCGGTCCTATCTAGTTTTTCTGAGAAAGTTTCATTTCACAATTTTATGTGTACATATTATAAGATATCAAAATCGGTGAACACACACTTATATATAGATAGTTTACTTATGTTTCTTAGCTTAAACTTATTATTATTCATTCATTGTTGTAACTCGGAGACCCTATTTTTGTTTAATATACAATTTAAATACTGGTGGATATGGCCTCTTCCATGAACTGCCCCCTTCACGTAGCGAAAATATACTATTTTAGACTTTACCACTACTGTAACTCAAAAACCCTATTTTTTCAATAATTTCTAATGTAAATTTTCGCATTTCGAACAAAATTGTCCCGCCGCCCTATTTGGGGAAGGAGATGCTGGATTTTAAATATTTGTTTTATGGAACCATTTCTCAACTCTTCTTTCCAATAAATAAAATTATCAAAATCCGGATCAGGTTACTATAGGAAGCGCGCGTACGAACATAAAAAAGCAGTCGAGTTATATACCTCGGTTTAAAATGGGAATCTATTCGTTAGTAAGAGCATCATTTGTGAAAAATTTATAAATTGCAAAATTCATAAATTTCTTCAGCATTCCATAACGTTTTCCTCTGGCAACGACAACGTCTTCAGTCTTCATTCCAAAACAGGTTTTATTGGAGCATTTGAACATATCATTCGATAAATTCTTATCTATTCTCATCCATATTCATATAAGTTTATATATATACTTATCTTCCTCCAAGTCTTGAAATATTAATTTATGTATAGCCTGTTATATTTCTTTATATGCGACAGAACTCGTCTAGATCAACTTCCGATATACAACCATGTTTCTAAGCGTCACTCGAACTCTTTTGTTTTGAAGTGAAATATCGTCGTCTACGTCCCTTGATGAATATAGAGTCATAAGTAGGAGCATCCGATTATGAAAACTCCACTTGAGACACCATCATCCATCTCAATAGATAGCAAAATGCGCGAGAGCTTCGTACGTAAAATTTGTTATTTTGTTTAAAATAAATCAACTCTACCACATCCACTCGTATATTTCATTAACACCTTGTTCAGACACGTTTTTATGCTAGTACCAGCAAAACAAATATTTGTTCAGTTTTAGAGAACTGTTCAAGCGTGATCTTTACTATTATTATTACAAGGTCATGAGACATATGTTAGTTTGCGTGAGAAATGAATATTAGAAGAAATGCCGACGGCGTGAAGCTAACGGAATGGTAAGATTCTAAATAAATAGCTTGTAAGTACTTGAAAATAAGAGGAGTAATCAGTTGTTTTTGGGATGAAAACCCAGACAAATATCTCCTGGAGAGAAAAAAAAAACAAAACAACGAAAATTTTGCTCTAATTCAGGATTGGATAATTTTTTTGGCGATACCATTTTGAATTTCATCTAACACTGAGTTTAAGAGAATATAGAATATATAGGGTAGAAATAAAAGTAGCATTTTCTCCTAGATTTCCAAACAATCTGTAGAAAATTTTCAAGGCACAGTTATGTTTCGTTGTACTAAAACTTTAAGCCTCATCTTTTCTTACCATTCCCATTTTTGATTGATATGCATAATTTAATTTTTAAGGAAAATGCATTTTTTTAAAAGAATGATAACTATGCAGTTTACAACAACAACTGAAGATACAGATTTTATATTGTAAATAACTGCTAACCCAAACCGGATCGAGAATGTGTGTTAAAGAAGCTTGCCCGTAACTGCCAAACAGAAAGTACCTATTCAAAATCTTCAAGTGGCTCTTCCTCCTATTTAAAACTTATCACATCGCATGGCATTTATTTGTACAAATTCAGTTAGGTCTCAAGTTTTGCAAATGTTTTAAATTTTCCTACTTTCTGAAGCAAGATATAAACTGCTTACTTTTCTGAACAAATCTGTATTTTCTTTAAGAATGAATCTATGGTTCATAACTATCAAAAAAAGGAAGCCTTAAAAAAATATGATATTTAAGAAAGCCATACGAAAACACAAACTTAACCGTGTCTTGAATTGTGTTTAGAAAACTTTTCCAAGCAAACAAAAACTTTGTCAAAGCAATAAGAAAAAATGAGGACTATTTACTCAACGGTCGTTATTTTAAAATTTGAATTTAGTTTCATATGCCAAACTTCAATGTAATATCTTTAAAAGTACGACAAATTATGATGATATATTTTCTATACAAAAAACTACAAGGCAACAATTTCGAGCGTATTGCTATATTCTATACTATCTATTGAATAATAACAGTGTTCCATAGGCCACGTTCCTGAACATCTTCAACGTATATCACCAAAGTTAGTCGGTCGATTTATATCTATCGGTGTCTACAACAATTAAGATAATTATTATCAACGCAGTCTAGAAACCAAATAGGTCTTTCCCAGCATGGTTCCGTGCGGTAACCATCGATTCGATCATCCAAGGAATGAACATTCATTGATGGTCACGGTTAGAGTTTGACTATGATGCAAATTTGCTGAGAATCTTGGAGTTTGGACAAGAGCAAGTACATGAAGCGTAGAGAGCCGGTGTAACTACAAGTTAATAAATAGATGGACTGCGCAATATATGAAAAAAATCCATCAAAATTTACATTTAATGTGCATTTGGTTATTTATTAATCTATTCAATTAACATATAGGACAATGCAGGATGACTGTATACTCACATTTATTAATGTGAAAATTGGCAACCACTTTTGCTTAAGTATGTAAAACAGAGGCTTGAGATTCAAAGTTGCAAGTCATAACATTAATCAAACAAGCAAATATGTAAAAACTTTAGGTATGAAGCAAAATGCCGAGTTTCATCAAAAGATATCTACCAGAATTTGTTCCCACACGCATTTGCATATCATTTAAACTGGCATAGTACCGGTAGGCTTTGCTCATGTAGGTATAGCTCCACCTCTTGGTAGCGACCACCAATGGGAACGATCCGTGGGTACGATTCGATTGTTTTTTCTTGCAGTCACTTCCGGAAACAACAAAGCATCCGCCATGACCAAGACAGATGCCCATTTTAATTAATTCATAGGAAATCTTCAGCAGCATGGAGTAGGTATTTATATGTAGAGAGATATATATATATATATACATATATATGTTTGATGTGTTTTTTTTGTTTGGAATTTCAAAATTATGTCCATTTACAAGCCCTCCAACCGTTACTAATAATTCAACATTTGTTATTTTAATGAGCATAATGTCGTTTTTTCCAGAAACCAATTTAGTTAAAAAAGTAGTGGATTTGTTTATGGTTCGAGACACATAAATAATTCATTTTTAGATTAGGTAATTGTTTTTTCTAATTTATAAGAGAAATAACTGAACTTTGTGATGTTCAAGGTAACTCACCATGCATACATAATACTTTGAAAAAACGGGCTGACACTCACCTGAAAATTAGAAGATATAATATATTAGTATAATGTCGAAAGCAAATCAACAAATTTGTTGGAATTAATTCATTAATGAATACCTTAATGGGGGTTTCATGTATTCACGTTCAATGATTTACAATATATGTGTTATAGCAGAATATAATATAAATTATATCCCCTCTAAAATTTAAATTTAATCAAATCTAATAACGAGTCTGAATGCTATTGCAGTCTTGCTACAAGTATTCAAAACTTTCTATTTATGAAATTATTCCCATCATGCTAATGAATAAATATACCGAGACGGAGAAACTTCTAAGAACTCGAAAGAGACTAAACTTCCATCGTGTCGCCTCTTCAATTTCCAAAAGCATCTAATAATCTAAATACCTCGGAAATAGTGTAATTCCTATTCTCATCGTCGCTCCGTCTTTTTTAATATCGGTACCTACCTAGCAATTAGTAACCTTTCCATTAACCTCAAAAATGAGGAAAAAAATGATATGCCGGCTCGTACCTAACTCTAATGTTAAACGGCGAACATTTGTAACAATTAATACCGCATAATCCTCGTATTTCTCTTCTCTAAATGGCCCAATTATATAGGTATATTCTGTAAGTTTCCGAGAAATTTTTAAAAGCGGCATTTTTTACGTCCACCTCATTTTTTCCACGGTTTCCCCACCAATAAAGTAGGCAAGTTTAGTTTTTTTTATACAGAACATGAACTGGCCAAGCAATGGTAGAATAGCTGTTCCGTAGGAAACAGGTACCTAACAACAGGAATATGGAGGGTGAGAGACGCGGTTTGGTTGGTATCTTTTAATGTTGCATTTAATGGACAATTCTTTTCATTGTAAGAATTTTGTTTACACTAGTTCGAGTACGCCGGGAAATGCTTGGAAGGTTGCACAGCGGCGTACCATAAGGGCTCTTTATTGAAAAAAATATTTATTCCATAAGAAATATCCAATACCCAAAGTTTTCCTGTTGTCATGAATTTCCCATCTGAAGGAGGCATGTGTATATTATGATGAAATGAGTATTTTCGAAAAATGTTCAATTATAATGTTTCCGGATATCGATACCGATATCTCTAATTCTGTGGTCTCAGATTTTCGATTTTCGAGAAAAATTGTGAAAAATGTGTTTTTGGAGAAAAGAAGATTTTGGATTTGAGTTTTTACGAATATGCGACCATTTCTCAAGTCTCCTCTTTCAAATGAATCAAAAATCATCAAAATCGGAGTAAGTTTATTATAGACAGCGCGCGGTCAAATCAAAAAAAAGCAGATACTCGAATTGTATACCTCCTTCGTTTGTGTTCGTCGGCCAAAAAATATGGCATATTCATATAATAATGAGCAATGATGAACAAAGAAAGCTTCTTCTCGATGATATCGCAATAATCTCTGAAATGTATTTATTATTCCTCAAAAAGAGTTTGTCACTGACCCCCTGCTCCCGACCTCTGCTGCGCCGCTCCTCTCGATACACACACACAAGAGAGCTCGGGCTCGGCGGTCTCCGAAACAAAGTAGCAGCGAAGAGATTCGGATCTAAATGCTTCGCATTAACATATGGCCGCTATAAAGCACTCGAAAGGCCGGCAGGAGAGATAGAAGATCGGACGTACGCAGATATATATCATCGCGCGGATCTTTCGGATCCGGGACCAGACGCGACGAAGGAAGAAAATTACACTTTATCGTGTACCCCTGGGGCAACGAGAACGCCGCCGCCGCCACCTTCTCTTTACCCTTTTGTTCATCGTCCGAACCTTCTTCGTATGAGGTACGTACGGGTGTATACCGTATAAAACGAATACCCACCTATCTGCTTGTCTGGAACCATAGAACTCGACCTAAAGAACTGGAACGTCCTGTACACACAGAATTATTAGCAAAAGTGTGTCCGCAAATGTACGATCTCTGTCTTTGTAGTGACTGGAGAAGTGGACGGCTTATTTCAATATTTATTTCCAATATCTCAAAACAAGACTTTATCTGAAAGTTTCGATACTTTTTTGATTCGAGACTTCAGTAGTTCTAATAACATTTGTTTTGTCGTGTTCTCTGGTTTGAGAAAATTGAATAATGGTTTCAAATTCGACTCATATTCTTATTACTTTTCATTTTGTTTTATTTAAAAGTTAATACATTTATTTGAACACAAAGATTTTTACTTACAGAAAAAAAATGTATCAACAAATGAATAAGTGGTTTCAACTTTTAGTTTCAGTCCTTGATAGTCAACCATTTTATTAATACATCATACGAATATCAAGGAATGGCATTTGCTTCAATTATTATTTTTGAAAATTTGTTGCTACCACAGAATATTGCAGACACTACTACCGATGTAACTTGGAAACGGTTATTTTTCATTAAAAGTTCAGTTTAAATGTTGCTGGATATAGTTTTTTCTTTAATTTTAACGTCTCCACCCCATTTGGTGTGGAAGTTTTGGGGGGAAATGAAATGTATTTTATTTTTTCTGATATGGAATCATTTCGCAACGTTCATCTTTCAAATACAAAAAAATATATCAAAATCGGAACACATTTACTATATGAAACGCGCAAACGAACATACAAAAGGCCCACACAATCGGACTGTATAACTCTTCCATTTGGGAAGTTGGTTAAAAATGATCCCGCACATTTCCAGGAACGGGGGAGGTATACAATTCGACTGTCTGCTTTTTTATTTTTTTTCTGTTTGGTCGCGCGTTGTATATAGTAAACGTACTCCGATTTTGATGATTTTTAATTCATTTGAAAGAGGAGATTTGAGAAATGGTCCCATATTCGTAAAAACTCAAATCCGATATCTCCTTCCCTCCGAAACTGAAAAATTCGAGATACCAGAATTCGAGATAGGACAATATCCGGAAACGTTTATATTGAACATTTTTTTCAAAAGAGTTACGGTTTTCGAGCTACATTCATTTTAAAATCTCACATATGGGTATTTTTGCTATGTGGAATGGGCGATTTCTTTCGAAAACAGAAAATCTCTTGATACCAAATGAAAGACAATAAATAATATTTGTAGCAACATTTATAATGAACATTTTTTCCTTCCAGTTACGGTTTTCGAGTTAATCGGTGGTAAAATGATTAAATCTAAAATACTTATGTGTATTTCCGAAATTCCGTAGCGATGTTCTGATATCTCTACATAATAAAAATTACAAGCAAAGAATATACGTGGATAATAGGATAAGTACTATCTTCTTTGGTATTAGTGAACGTTCAACGATTTTCGTGAGAAATGTTACACTGAAAAGTGTGAAATAAATATTTTTTACAAAAAAATTGGACCGACGTTATCAGTTGGTGCACTGAAAATACAAAATAATATTAATTCTCTTGGCCCTGGGACTTTTGAAGTTGGTGCCAAAAGTTTTCAATCTAACGGCAACTGCACAACTTCAAATTTACCAATACCAATAGAATTAATATTATTCTGTATTTTTCAATGCACTAAATAATAACGTCGGTCCAATTTTTCGTAAAAAATGTACTTTCGTCTCATTTCCCGTCCGTTCCAGTTCTTCAGGTTGAGTTCACTGGCTTTGGTGGACCACGGCATGGAGGTTACATAACAACGGCCCTATCATAACCAACAGAGAGGACGAACACAACGATGCCTTTATTTATCGGTCGAATAAATTTCAATATCCACTCTTCTTCTCTCAGGCGCGATGAAATATGGGAGCGGACACCGAAGGCAACAAAGAGATTTTAGCGCTCTCACCCGCCATTTGGAGCCTAATGAAGAATGGCTTCTAATGTCTTCGCAATTTACCAACCAACATAAACGAGCTTGTGACACAAATTAGAGTTTGTTGTTAGGTTCTTCTATGGAATTGATCACTCGTTGGTATCAATTCAGTTATATGGAATAAAACTATTGAATATTATTAGAAATATATTCATCATATCAAATTTCAGCTTTATGAATCAATTAATTACGTTTTTAAAATTTTATTAGTAGGTATACCTAAGATATAGAATCTAGACGATTTTGTAATACGAAAATTAAAGATTTTATCAAGTATGACTGAAGAAGATATTAATTCAGTCACTTCTAGACCCGGTTTTGCTTTTTAATTGAAGTTTTACCAAGTTGGAAAGTCGAAGATCACAGATTAATGACGCTTTAACTTGAAATACAGAAGAAATACAACATAGGATTGATTTAGATTATTCAATTAAACAAATATCTTTATTGAATTATTCAACTTCCGAAAAGGAATAAGATAGATTTCAAATAGGTATATATATTTTTGACTTCGTACTCATGTATGTAAAAATAAAAGAATTAAAGTTACACGTCTACCTAGCATCATGGAAAATTGAATAAAATGTACTCTAAACACACTTTCCTGATGGTCAAACAGGTATATAATATATCCCTTTATATTTGTAACGTAAAATATTTTCGTCGCAACTGAAGCCGAAAAATTTTGTAAACAAGATTGTGCGACACCAGGGGAAACAAATTAGCCTTAATAATATTTTGGAAGGATACACCTTCGATACTATCTGGTCAGGTAGAGAATGAAATTCTCCGAAGTGATAATTTGCGGTGAAACTCGGAATTCCACATAATCTTAATGGTGAGCGGACTTTTAATCAGAGGACAAGAAAAAATATCCTGGAATCCACGTGGAGCTATTAGTAGTGACTGTCAAAGATAATAAGCTCAATAAAAATATGTCTGCATGTCAACGATTCTTAAACTTATATAATTTATAGATAAATATAAAATGACGAATCCATGACAAATTTTTGAATATTTTATTTTATAACTTTCTAAAATTATTTATACCTATATATAAGTTATAGATTTGGCTTTCAACATGCGGCTATAATAAAGATTTTTATTACTTGTAGAATTTTGGAATGTTTATAATATAATATTGAAATATTATGTGGCACTCACTTCATCGATATTTAGTTTCGTATTCTTGATTATATAAAAGGCCATCAAAATGAATTTATAATCAAATAAAAGTCAAGTTCCTTTTATTTTAATATCTTACCACTATTGTAACTTATAAAGTATTAAAATGTGTATAGTATTACTACAAAGAGTTGATATTCTGTTTGTTTGAAGAGGTTGATAATAGTTTCGAGCAGTATGAATGCAATCCACGATGTCCGCAGACATACTATGAACTTCTGTACAATTCAAATTAAAAGAGAGATATTTTTTATACAAGTAACGGTTCTATTATTATTATTATAGAATAAAATATGACTCTACTAGACTAATAGTTGACAAGAAAACGTTCATTCAATTCAATAGATTACATTTTATTCTAATATTCAAATTGAATTTAATAGTTGAGAGGAAGGCTATCTCAATTTGGCAATTAATTTTTTATATACATATTTGATGGAGTCTCTCTCAGTTTTAATATAGAACAAAAATAATTCTACCATGTCACTTGACATGAATTGATATAAACGATGATAAATAGGTCGTTATATTTATATAACTATCGCTAGGTATATCTTTTGTTGTTGAGAAAAATTAATTCTACTTCAAAACATTCTCGAAACCATTTAAATCAAAATTACGGAGGTATGAGTGGATTTCATATAATACATGAAATACGAGTTTTCAACTAGAAAAGTAATAGCTTAAAATCAAATGAATCAATACAAATATTTTGACATGGGCTTTGACTTGAAATGAAATGCTTTGTTTAAGTTAGACTTTAGTTAGATTAGAAATATGTTGTATGTAGATACTTTTCACTCACGTTTCGGAATATGGTTTCAAGTTTGACAATATACAGAAGGAAAGAGATTAGGTTAACTGTTACAATCGAAGATAACTTCAAGTTAATTACTATTTCAAGTTAATAGAAAGAATACTGTTTTTTATAATGATAAACAAATAGGAAAGTTATGATATTTATTATTTGCGATTATAATAATTTAAACTGCATCGAAATCAGGTTTCTACTAATAACGAAACTGTTTAAATTTGAACATACAAGTACTTTTAAAAATGTAAGACTTTATCAAGCTAATAAGAATGTTAATGTCACTGCACATATATATATATATATATATAAAGACATTATAAAAACGTGATTTTCAAGTAAAAAAAGAACCTGAATAATAATTCGAGGAAATTAAGCGCAACGTGACTTACATGTACATTTTTATCTGATTCAATTACCCAAGTCGACATATTAGATTTTGTGTGTGTATGTATGTACTTAGAAGGATAATGTGAAGGCTTAAACGGCAAGAGCAGGAATGTATGTATATGTATATACGACAACTACCTACCATGTAGGTGAGAGCTTTTGGAAGGCGACATTTGAATAACAATGGCCATTTATTCATAAGGTTGAAGCAGCGTATGACTTTCGAGTGAAATTCTTGTTAAGAAGATTGTTGGTAGGATTAATGTGTTATTGCATCTAGATGGTTGGGATATGACTTTATCGCTTATGGAAATCGAGGCTTAAATGTCTACTACTTATACATATATTTATAACCTAAATGATTTGATAAATAGCAGCACAACGAAATCCATAAAGAAGAAAAATAATCAAGAGATTAGAAAAAAGTGGGAAGACCAAAAGTGTTGCCATTCATTATCCATTATACCTATATATAAGTATCTATATTTTGTGAAATTCAACGTAAAGCGAATTAGTTTCCAAGTTATTGAATATAGAAACTGAACACACATGAATAGAAGTAAGTAACTGAGTGGAAACCATACGAGTTTAGCATGAAGACTGTTCCGTAGGTAGCTATTTAGGATTTTCAGTCAGGTTTACGTTTGAACTGAGAGAAAGCCTATTCTTATCTGTTCAAACATTTAAGCTTAGTACTTAGATACCTACATTAGGAGATAAAGGAGAAAATGGAAACTTTTCGTATTTTTCCTCTAAAAGCTTTTTAGCTGTTTATATTTAAATTTAGAAGAAATATATATTTGAGTATTTGAGTGACTCATCCTTACTTCCATTTAAAATGCCAGAATGAAGAAAATGTTTATATAAATTTTCCAATTTTCCCCCCAAAGTAACTGAGTTCCAGAATCTGAGTTCGTTTATTTACGACAAATTACAGCGAAACACCATAGTGATTGCGGCTTCGTAATAAGTCTCATCAGCAATAGTTTCTTTTAGGATTTTGCGCAGTAGGCCAACCGCTTTCCAACCCAAGCATCTGACAGCTAGTTCGTTAGGGACATATTACGCATGTTATATGGTACCTCTTTGTCGTCGATGCATTAATTTCATAGATAAATAAGGAATTTATCTGAATCCAACGCAACAGTAGTAGGTTAGTAGGTAAAATAAGCTCTCAATTTGATTTCGAGTTATCAGTATTTGAATTCTAATTGTCCTTCTTTGTTCTCCTTCCTGTTGTGGTGAATTTTGCATGTACCAATAGATTGCTCCATTTATCAATGAAACAAGAGTGAATCGAATATTTTTCTTGGAGGCAAGTATCATTTGACTTACACAGTTTTGTTTTAACAAGTATTTAGATATTGAACTTAAGAGAATATCAAGAAAGGTGCTATTTGTGAGGTTAGATTTAAATTTTAATTCTAGTAAGTTACCAGGAAACTCTAGTAAGGTATCAGGTGTTCCAACCCAACTACAGTCAAGATTCGACAGATGGACAATTATTATCTGATAGACATGTGCATCGTAGGTGTTTTGAAAACTATTATAAAGGGGCTCCGGATTTGCTGATTCTGATCATCGGATGTATAGAATAACAAAAAATGGAGAACTGAAAAACGTAAGGTATATTCGAGATGCTTCTCTAGAAAATTCTAGAAGAGTAGAATGATACAAAATTCATGTGAACTTACTCTACAAAAAGGACACATACAATTATATTTGGTCGGTCGATCAAAAAGAAAATATTTTTTTTTCTCAAATTGGCAATTTTAGGCCCTAAATTGGTCTCAACCGTTAGTGTTTTAAGTTCCATTTCCAAAAGAAGTGTATCCAGAGAAGAAAGATGAGGCAATTGGGAAGAAGGAATGTACGGAAAGTAAACAACAGTAAATTACAATTCACTCACAAATGGAGAATAATGTTACAACGCCGTAAAATGCCTTTCTTAAAACGCGAATAAGGACAATAGAAGACACGGCGTAAACTTACTATGGTATCAGATATCTTACAATTAGTGACAGGCTTTTAGAAATGTCAATGATATACACGCACAATGAATGCCTTGTAGCTGCTGCTACAGCAAGCAACTAGTCGAACGCGATAAATTATGTGAGAGAGAGTCGCACCACTGTCTATTTATATACCAGTATACATATATATATATATATATATATATATATATATATATATATATATATATATATATATCTTTCTCCTTCTGTTTCATTTTACTTGTAGCGCAAACGATTGGTTATTGTGGGCCCCTAATGGGCGATCTCCCAGGATGGCAGCCATCCCATTGAATTCATATTTTGCTCCCCAATAAAGAACACAAACCGGACAGTTAATGTTGCTGCAACATTACGCAGACCGTCCCATTATATCATTACCTCCCAGTCGATATAGATGAGGACGAAGAGATAGTCTATACCGTGGAAAGCTGCTGGTTGTTTTGCCGATGGACAAATGCTCCAGTTAAATTATCCATTCGCCGAGGAGCTTCTTTGGCGTTTGTTTCGACTAGAGACTAAACCTTGAAATATTACACAATTTATGTTAGAAACAAAGATTATAGAGTAAATGCGTCTCTCGACGGATCTCTCTGATAAAAACCATAGGCAGTTGCTGGCAGTTCCAGAAAAACCAAGATAATGGATCCGAATGAAGCCGCGCAAAGTGGTAGAACTCGAAGGTGAAAGAAATTATAACTACAATACTTGATTCGCGTTCTATTCTGGGCTGGGTTTCAGTTCCTCAATAGTCAAAAGCTTGTAGCTTGCACCTGAGTACATGTACTAACTGAAATTATGATGGCCTGAAAACCAAAGGAAGGAACGACAATTTGACCGCAGCATTGTCTCCTCCTACCTATAATATAATACGGTTGCTTCTGCAGCTCTCTCTGGGAAGAAAAAGGTGCATTCGAGAGATGCGGCATAGAAATTATTAGCATACACTTTCAGATGACAGTCAGATGATATATTCTCGGTGGCGGACGACGAGTTATGATAATACGGCGGCCGGTTATGACCACCGCTCCCGGGGGGCGGGACTTTTATGGTTCGGTTATTTATGCGATGAAAGATGTGCATAATATAGCGAATACGTATTATCGTTCGAGCACATCTAGACAGAGATCGGTGGACTGGACGTGTCCGGTTTTTGTTCTTCATATGGAGGTAGGGTTCGATATATATATAGCTTTTCTTATGACGGCCGAAGAAATGATATCAGTAGATTTTATCGATTTCGGATTTTTTGGTTATAGAATAAGAAGAGAAAAAGAATCGATGATTGAAATATATGATGATGATAAAATTAAAAAAACCACTCACCTGCTGCAAATTCGTATTGTTTATGTAAATATAAAATGTGTTTCGAATATAATCGCAACAGATATGACCATTGTCCATATTTATACTTGTTAGAGTCAAATAATGTCGATGTTATGCAAGGAATACCTTCAATCCAAAATATAATCGAAATGACACAAGATGACTGATGAGTGAGATATTCGGAAATGATTGTGTCTGGCTTTTTTACGTCACTCGACTCAGCAAACTGTGTGACAAGTAAATGCATCGTTAATCGGCCAAGAGTCTTTCCATAAAAATGCCCCTCTTCGGGCCAATTAATGACATTCTTCGTTCTTAATGTTCGTGGCAGTGATTCATTCCATCGAATCCGTCGAGATTACTTCTTGGTAATCCGGACAAAGCCTACGCATTCATTAATCATGACCGCGGATCTCTCGAAAGCGCGCTCGGAGCTTTCTAAAAATACACTGATAAGGACTTTTAACAGGTACCGGTGACTGGCGCGCCTAAGCTGGCAAGGCTAATCTTCGAACTTTGCTGCTGCTTTTTGGGGAATCGATTGAGGGGGCTGTCGCCTTTTTTATCGTAAATGGTATCGTCCCATTAACGCTCCTGAATAGATGAATTTCTAGAGTTCCTATAATCCGTTCATGTTAAAATTTTCATTCTATTCAAACAAAAAACATATCATCTTACCATAATTACTAACGTGATAAAGAAAAAAGCAACATTGTCAAGTTTTTGTAGTCAAGGTCAAATACTATCAACTATTACAGTAAACTCCCACATTTGAAACATTTCTCTGGAATAGGTTGAAAAAAAATCGTTAACTATCCCAAAAACGCGTTGAAATATTAAGACCGACGTCACGAGCACGGCCACCTCATTCATCATTCGCGTCCCTTTAATTTTCGTCCATTTCTCAAATAGATGTGAGCCATCTCACTGCTCCACCATATACTTATCTAATCGAAAATGTTACGCCCACGCTTCTCGATGTTGGAAAATATAGAGAGAACTGAACAGCTGCTCGTGATTCCCGCGCGCCCATACTTATTAGAATATTATGTAGACCGATTACACCACGGTGATATTTCATCGAGAAGCGACCGCAGAACGCCGAAACGTTCCGTGAATTGGATTTATGGTGACATGGGACGTAAAATTTGCTTCCGCATCGACACCAGCACCTGTCAAATTTCAATGGACTGCGTTAAGAGACACGTTTACACGCGTTGAAAATGTCGATAAACCAAAGCACAGATTGGGGGATCTGTGTTGAGTGTAAAGGGTATATGTCTATATATGTATAAAGGAAATCAGGTTGTGATCGTATCAACAAGTGCACTCTGGGAGCACGCACGATCGATCGAATCTGCTAGGCAAATGTTTGATGTATAGAGTTTGGCGCGACATGAAACATGAAAATTGAGTTTTTCGAAAGAGTTGAATTTGTTGCTTGAACGTGAGGATTATTTACAGTAGATTGGGCTTAGCTTGAAGGAATATATTTTCATACAAAGACAAAAGGTAGCACCGAATACCTAAGTGAATATGATTAAGGAAGGCGGTACAGTATCATGAAATTTCCAGTAAACTTCAATGAAAATTGAAATAGCTGTTTTACTTTTAATGATAAATGGGACAAAATGTATTTCATGCATCTTATAGTTTGAATACATTTTCTATGAACTTTATATCAATTATAGAATCCAATAAACTTATTCCATTTAGAGTGGCTAATGAAAGTCGAGCCAGTCGAGCTTATTTCAGCAGCAATTGAAGAAACTACAGAGCAGAAAAGACAGTTTAATTACGCAATTAACGGAACTTAACGCCTTCTTCTCGTCGTTTCTCGTTTATTCAGTTTCATTACGAATTTATGTTTCTATTGCTACTGTAGAGTCTGTGTGATACGGGTGGGAGCAGGCTCCACACTTTCAGGCTATAGAATAATCATGAAAATCAAATAGAAAGAAACTTTGGTGCGCACACCATCTATCACCAGAAAGGCATTATTAATCATCTGCTCTATTCACGAGACATTAATTATATTTTAGTTTAGAATACTGTCGAATTACTCGAAATACTGACAACTGAAATTACTTTTCTTTTGCTCAAATTACAAACAAAATAATGTAAAAAGTAGATTATGTAGATGTTAGTACTCCTTAGCTTCAAGTTTTTATTTTCTTATTATGCTATTTTGAGTCCAGTGATATTGTCCTAACATTTTCCTGTCGATATTTAATCAATTTTCCAAGCTGTTGTGGTGTTTGTTGCTGCTTGTTGAAAGTTTTGGATAAACTGCCAGCGGCTTTATTATAAACTGAAAGCCAACCTGAGAGTGATTTTCAATAAACCCAATTTAAAACTTCCGTCATTTCTATTCTCGCTTATTTATTGTATTTTTTGTTGTAGTCGCTGAAACTCTCTTTCGTTCGTCAACTTATAATTAATATCGCCTCGGAAAGTTTGCCGTTCCGCGGTATTGTGTTTGTAAGCCATTACCCAGTTTCTTTGCACAATTATTAAACTTCATCATAATAAAGTCGGGAGAACTAATCAAATTCCGGAACGTAACTTTTGTTAATTGCCCCCATGCCACTGTGCCATCGGATCTGGTCTAGTCACGCGAGTTAAGTTTCAATGACCGAGAAATACCTTTTTAAAAAGATTTATTTCACATTCAAGTATACAATTACAAGACAAGATTATATCTAATCTGAGAACAAGTATTACATGGCTTTTATAGTTTAACAAATGAAAGATCAGCATTTAGTTGTAATATGATCATCAGAGACGTTGTGGAGCTGTGTCTGGCTACATGACTCCTCCCCTCTAGGTTTGAAGCACGTCCTCGTGGTTCGACTTAAGGATTGATCTAGGTAATTTTCTTTCTTCTAATGGAATTTCGATGATAGCAGATGGACTTGGTCTCCTTGATGGTAGAATATTTATTTTTCTACTTATCAGGTAAATGATGGTAAAAATGATGATAAGTACGATGCAGGCAAGAGTGATTCCAAAATGTCCTTGGTGGAACTCGATTGGAAGTAATTTGGGCTCTTCATATAGGGGTATCATTTTAGTTGGATCGTCTAGGTGGAGTGGTTTGACATTTAACCTATGTTTAATTTTTGATGGTTCTTGGTGACTAGGCCATTCTTGTGAAAATGTTTTATTTGAACCTATCCATGTATACTTTTGAAACGAATACGTGCAGTCTGTGTTCCCTAGAATAGCATTACATTTTGAAATTTTAACAGACTTAAAGGATTTTGAGCAATCTTCATTGATGTCTTCTGGTTGTTTTGTACATATGATTGTGTTTCCATTCGATAGTTGAGTAAATAAAGTAAAATTATTATCAACAGTGGCAAAATTGCATTGTGATAAATCGTCTAGGCTGCAGAGGTCTTCATGTGGCACTTTTTGGCAGTACCAGAGAGAGAACGTTTTAATGCAGTCTTCGTTGGTCCATTTAGTTGATCCTTTTGAGTTGAGTGCAAATGTATGGGGTGGTATTAGGATATTGTTATGGGTACTAGGAATAGGAATTATTTTGGACAGATGGTATAATTCATTGGCCAATATAGGTATTTTCAAAGTACAAATTAGTGTTTTTGTAGTAAACATAAGATTAATTTTGGTGATCTCTAATAAAGTTGGTATGTCGGGAGCAACTTCAGTGTGGGAGTGAATCGATTTAAGATAATTGAAAATTTCTTGTAGTTCCCGTTGGTTAATCAATTCAACATTAAGTATACCTTGATTACTAAATGATATAGTTCTCAAGAGTCTCTGGATGTAATTTCTTAAGTTTCGAATCTGTTCTAGTTCTATATGAATAATTATTTCACTATTCAGTCTATCCTCTATATCAGATAGATCTTTATAAACATTTTCTGCATGTGCTTGAATTTTGAGTAGATCTTTTTGCCATCTTTCAGTTATTTGACCTGCTAGTGTATGTAGTTTGGAGATTTCAGTCATTAACTTCTCTTCGTTGGAATTTATTCTCATAAAATTATTTTTTATATCAATTAAATCATTTTGGTCTAGATTACCTGAAATATATCTAATAGCTGAACCTAAGCCATCGAACAGACTTCTTTTCTGATTTTTGTCAGGGCGGGAGTATATTCTTAATTTGTTGATATCTTCGGATAGAAGGTCAATGTCTCTTTTGTAAGTAGTTAGTAAATTAGGTTTGTCATTTTTAACTTGATTCATTATAGGTATTTGATTTAAAGATAATTTAGCATAAGTTGTTTCAATACTTTCTATACTTATTGTAAAATAAACTTTGTGGTAATTAACTTTATATTTAGCTAAGCCTAAGTCGTCTAAAATGTATCCAGGGGGGTCAATTGGTGTCAGCTGAAGTGCCTGGTTGGTGGTTGTCAGTGTCATTGTCAATCTGAAAACATTTGGTGTTTTTGATCATGTGCTTACTAATTTTCTTTCCTTTTTGTGAGATAAGAGTTTGTTCATTTGATTTGTTTGGGTCTAGAAGCACTTTCTTGTATTTAGGTTTAATCTTATTTCTAGGTTCTGTATTCAGATATACAATATCGGTCTTAGGAATTTTTCCGGTACGTTCTGTATTTACTTTTTCTAAGTGATTTGTTCGTTTCTTGAGTTGTTTTTGATATAGATCGTTATAGAAAGGGATGATCTCTTGTTTTCTGTGTTCATTGTAGTCCTGAAATATTTGCTTATCTAGGTTGATCTCATGTAGATTGAGGTTTTCATATGGGCCATAAAGTAATGAAAATGGTGTGAAATTCGTTACTGAATGAACAGATTGATTGTATATTAGGATCGCGGTGGTAAGTATATCCGTTGTACTTTCTTTTGATTTTTGCCTAAGGATACGCAATTTTTCTATTAAAGTAGAATGTGCTCTTTCTATTGGGGAATTCCCCGTATGAGCTTGAGGTGTGGTGTAGTGAACTCGAATTTGGAACATGGACATGAATTCCTTAAAAGTTTCACTAGAAAATTCTTTAGCATTGTCACATGTTATTTGTGATGGATAATTGTGATGAGAAAAGTAATGTCTTAATTTGCTAAGAATAGTTATAGAATTTGTGTCAGGAAGTTCATATGCTTGAAGATATCTGGTAAATAAATCGATTATTGTTAAGAATCGCTTATTTTCAACAAAAAATGTATCTATGTGAATTATTTCGAAAGGTCTTTTGGCTATAAGTGGACCGGAAAATGGAAATTTTCGAGGATTTCGATCGTATTTCGAAGTAAGGCATAAATCGCATTTATTAATATGATTTGTAACAAGATCCTGAATTTTTGGGAAATAGTATTGGGACTGAAGATGTTTTATTGTTTCAATTATTCCATTGTGGGTATGTGAGTGATAATCTGAGATTATCTGTATCTGTTCTTCTTTGTTAAGTATGTCCTCTAAAAACGTATTGACTTTAATGATTTTAACGTTGGGCTCAAATATTTCTGAACATTTTCTGTACGCTGATTGAATAAGGTTATCATCTGGGCAGTAGATGTAGTATGTTTTCGTAGGGTCTATTATTTCATGAAACATATTGCCTAGTACAGTTTCGTCAAGTCCTTTTCTAAATGTCAAAGTATATCTATTTTTACCAAAAGGTTTTGTGAATTCAATATCATTCTTTTCACCATATTTCAGTAGAATCTGATAATGGGTAGAATTTAAAGATTTCTCAGATATTGGAAAATTAAAAACTGGATTTTCTTGTGCTGTATGTCTGGTTTCACCTGAATCATTGTTGCTTATTTTCTCATCATCATCATTTTGTATACTGGATTGATTTGAGAAAGGGTTGGCGTTTAAAATATTATCCGCTTCACTATTTGTTATGGATAAATTGGATTCTGAGCCGAATGTTGGTAGTATTGATAAAAGGTCGGTATCTCTATCCTGATCATTTTTTATTAAGTCTAAGTTTTTCTTTGCGGTATTTGTGGGTGGCTTGACTACAATATCGCTGATGATGTTTATTTTTGGGTCTTTTCGAGCAGATTTTATAAGTGCTAAGTTTTTTCTATTGCGTCTGTTTGGTATG
Source organism: Crioceris asparagi (assembly GCA_958507055.1). Lineage (NCBI taxonomy): Eukaryota > Metazoa > Arthropoda > Insecta > Coleoptera > Chrysomelidae > Crioceris > Crioceris asparagi. Next base: position 19,308,235 of record OY293829.1, on the reverse strand, counting down.
GTCTTATCTATAGCATTTATTTCAATTCTTGAAAGAGCATCGGCAACAAAGTTCTCTTTTCCTTTTTTATACTTGATTTCGAAATTAAATTCCTCAAGTTTAAGTTTCCATCTAATAAGTCGTTGATTCGGTTCTTTTAGTGAGTGTAACCAAACCAAAGGTTTGTGATCGGTTTCTATAACAAATTTCCTGCCAAATAAATATGGGCGGAAATGTTTACAGCTATCGATGATTGCGAGCAGTTCTTTCTCAATAGTACCATAATTTCTTTCAGCGGAGTTTAGAGTTCTCGAGTAAAATGCAATAGGGTGTGAATTTTGGGAAATAACACTACCTATAGCCACGTTGCTAGCATCTGTTGTTAAAGTGAAAGTTTTTGAAAAATCCGGGTATGCAAGAACAGGGGCGTTACAAATAATTTGTTTGCATTTTTCAAATGCATTAATATATTCCTGATCGCTCGTATTGATTTTAGTATTTTTCTTAAGGTATTTATTGATTGGGTGGGAAATTTTGGCAAAGTCTTTGATAAATTTGCGGTAATATGAAATCATACCGAGGAATGATCTTATTTGCTTTTCTGTTTTTGGAAGGGGGAATGACTGAATTGCTTCAATTTTATCTGGATTGGGTTTAATTCCATTTGGGGTGATGATATGTCCTAGAAATGCTACTTCTTTTCTAAGGAATTCGGATTTGTCTAATTGAATTTTCAAATTGTGGTTCTGAAGTTGTTGAAAAATTTGTTTAACATGAAGAATATGTTCTTGGAGTGACCTAGAGAATATAACAATATCATCCATATAAACGAAGCAGAACTTATATAGAAAGGGTCGTAAAATTGTATCCATAACCCGCTGGAATGTTGCTGGAGCATTCTTAAGACCAAATGGCATACGAGTATATTCATAATGGCCATTATCAACAGTAAAGGCTGTTTTCTCAGCAGAGTCTGGATGAATTTCTATTTGGTGGAATCCCTGGGCAAGATCTAGTGTCGAAAAGTAAACACATCTGCCAAGATTGTCGAGAATTTCATCAATTCTAGGAAGAGGGTATTTATCTTCGATGGTTTTTTCGTTCAATTTCCGGTAGTCGATGACCATACGGAATTTTCTTTTGCCGCTAGAGTCTAATTTTTTTGGAACAATCCAGACAGGAGAACTATAAGGCGAAATACTGGGTTTTATAATCTTATTGTCTAGAAGTTTCTGAATCTGATTCTGGATTTCTTCCTTAAGGTGGTACGGATACCTATATGATTTTTGATAAATAGGTTCTTCATCAATAGTTCTTATGTTGTGTTTTACCATGTGAGTAAATGATAAGTCGGAGTTCTCATTATAAAAGACGTTCTTAAATGATTTACAAAGTGATATTATCTGGCTTTTTTCTTCGGGATTGAGATGTTCGGTACGGATAAGTTTACTTATATCGATGTTATTGGTTTCACAGTTTGGATTAGATTGTTGGAATTTTGAGAGGGGTTGTACTAGAATTGGTTCGTGATAGTTTATAGCGATATGAGATAATGGTAGATCTTGTTCAATTGGAATATGAACGTATCCATCTAAAGCTGAAGTTATACATTCAGGGATAAAAATGTTATTCAAGGATATTTCCGGAAAAATTACTGGTCCGTTTTCTATAGTAACAGGAATTTTAAGAATGGGTTTATTAAGCTTTTGTTCATATGGTTTAAATAAACTAGGATTTAGTTCAAAATAAAATGGTATTCTAATATTTCCTATTTTTAAAATATGGTTACTATAATCGATTAGAGCCTTAAGAATATCAAAGTCTTGGCTACCAATAAGAGCGTCGAATCTTTCATGCCACGGTACTATAAACATATCGAAGATGTGTTCAATTCCAAACTCATTGAGTAGGGGATATTGACAACTTAGGGAACCATTATATGTAGTTTGAATAGATTTAACAGAAAATTTTGATTCGTAAATGTAATTTGAAAATAATTTAAAAGCTGGTTTCGGATTAATTATTGAATTAGTGGCTCCTGGATCGATCAAAATCTTAAGGTCCAATCCGGCAAGATAGATAAAAGGTAGTTTTGGCGATGAGTTTATATTATTAATATCTATTCCGAGGCTATTAATTAAAAATTTTCGGTATCATCGTTTTCTTCTATATTTAAATTTTGAAATTGATCATCTGTATAATCTAAGTATGTTTGTTCGTCATGTGTATAGTCATCTTCATAATTATCGTAATATTGGTTTTCATCAGCGTTGTGGTCTTGTTCAACATTAAATAGCTCTTCCACCATTACTCTGGGAGGGCCAGTTTGCTTAAAGTGATTCTGGGGTCTATTTTGGGGTCTGAATGTATGAGCGGTTGATATGCTCATTGGTGTGGGTTTGTAGTTATCATGTGGTTTCTGTTGTCTTTTAAAAACTTGAGAGTTAGAAGGGAATTGTTTGGGTGGGGTGGGCTTATTTTCCGTTGGAAATCTCTGAGGAAATTGGGGTCTGAATTGCTGGTTTTGCAGGAATTGATTTGGAATTTGATGTTGAACTTGTTGATATTGTAAAGGTTGAATTTGCATTTGTGGCTGAAACTGTTGAGGTTGATTCAACATATGAGGCCTGAATTGTTGATATTGGAAAGATGAATTTTGGGGCTTAAAATGATGAGATTGGGATAGTTGTTTAGATTGATAGTTTGGAAATTGAGATTTCGGGAGTGGACGTGATTTAGAAGTTTTTTGAGCTCTTAGGAAATTTGCGAACTCTATTTGGGATCTTTCATTTTCAAGTTTCTTGCATTCGAACAGAGCATGTTCGAGGCTAGGAACAGAGATATGAAGGAGATGATCTCGATAGGGTTCTAAAAGACCTGCTTTGAATATTGCAAGGGCTTGTTCAGTATACATTTCTTCTTTTGATTTACGAACACTTGCATCATTAGTATTGATCGCTAAATGTTCTTTAAGAATTTGTAATTTGGAGATCACTTCTTCGTAAAATTCGGAAAAGGTTTGAGGATATATTTGAATCGAAATATTTAAGTCATGAGCAAGTAGCTCTTCAGATCTAGGATCGCCGAAACGTTCAGTAAGGGCTTTCTTTAGGCTTATCCAATTTTCAAAAGATTGATTGATTATGACATCCCTAGCTGGACCGGAAAGTTTAGCTTTAATTTGTTCTAGAACCAGAGTGTTGAACAATGCATTATCTTTCGTTTCCAAAAGTACAATGTATTTTTCGGATTGTCTAATAAAATATGCAAGGTCTTTCGAACCTCCCGAATATTTCGGCAGAAGGTTGTTGGCCATGCTAATTTCAAGTTGAGTGATTGGATTAGACATGTTTGATGTTTGATTGGTGGAATAAATATTCAATTGTTTGAGTTGTTCTAATAAACTGTCCGTCTGTATAGGTGATCTAGATCGACTACGATTTTTGCTCATAAATAAATTGATTGAAAAAAAAAATCGAGAGAAATTAATTACTTCACTATTTTTGTCTATATATAAATGATTTAAAAATCAAGCAAATCTTGCAGTGAATGTTTTGTAAAAAAAATTATTCGAAAATGAATAAAATTAATCTTATCTTATAAAAATATGTTCTCTGAAGGAACTCTATTTTTGTACTAGATTCTACAGATGAGAATTAGCCAATAAATTAAATTAAAGGAAAAATGACTCACAGGATGATGCACAGAAGGATCATTTGCCAGCTTATTCCTTGTCTCTTGGTTCACTGGAGGAACTGGAGCCTGTCTTTTCGACCTGGATTCCTCTGAAGGGTTCTGATGTAGGCCGGAGATATAACCTTTGATGCACCTCGTAATTGCACTTGGTCACTAATGTCTTTTTTAATTTTTGTTCGTGATATCGTCCGAATTTCTTGATAGAAAACAGTAAAACTATTATCGCACTGAAGGGATAACTTTATTGATTTACCGACGATATCCTGTCCGCAGCGCCAGTTAAGTTTCAATGACCGAGAAATACCTTTTTAAAAAGATTTATTTCACATTCAAGTATACAATTACAAGACAAGATTATATCTAATCTGAGAACAAGTATTACATGGCTTTTATAGTTTAACAAATGAAAGATCAGCATTTAGTTGTAATATGATCATCAGAGACGTTGTGGAGCTGTGTCTGGCTACATGACTCGCGAAAGCTACAAAAGATCGAAAATCTCCACCAGCTTTCTAAAAACTCCCGATTGAAAGGGATATCTTTATTTTTGCAATTATTCGTTAATTTTTTTAATTCATACGTTATCGTTGTCAGCCCCAACGTTGTAATAAATAAACTAATTGATGTTTTCCGATCCGATCATTATATCATAATTTATCACGACTTTTCAAAGTATTAGTACCTAAGTATATAACGACTAATATGTATATTATTACTTGAAGAAAATTCTTTGTACCCGTTTTTAAGCATATTGCGCTCACGAACAAATATATGATTGGACTTGGATATATATCTAGTTAAATTTTATTTGAAAAAGGAGTGTAGAAAGCTAAAATTAAAATATAATATGTGTTACGAACACATTAAAGTAAATTTATGTCGACCAGACCTTTTTAGTTATCGATATATACATTCTTAGAAAACTTACAGCTGACACAGGATCGATTCTTGTTGATGCCATTGCCATTTCATAATTATTATTTTAAATTTTAAACAAAATTCAAAAAACTATTTCCAATAATTACTTAGAGGGGTATATTTACTCATTAACAGAGGAACCTCAACAATATTTAAACTTAAATTCAATGAATGACGGTTGAATTTCCACCACCGGGCTATCACCAGTAATGAAAATTACATGAATTCTATTATATTCCAAAAATACTATAGTGACAAATTAAAAGAACTCGTAATGTAATACGTAATAGCCATGAAATCTTCTATTATTAGAAGGGAAAATTGATTATCATTTCTATTCACATTCACGTAAAGGTTTATCATTATTATCGTATTCACGCTCGTATTCACGTGTCCTCGTATTCGGAACCTGAGATTTTTGACCGACTTCAAAAAAAGGAGAAGGTATACAATTCGGTTGTAAGATTGCTTTTTTTATGGCTGTTCGCGCGTTTCGCATAGTAAACGTACTCCGATTTAGACGATTTTTGTTTCATTTGAAAGAGGAGAGTTGAGAAATGGTCCCATATTGAGGAAAATCAAATCCAAAATCTCCTTCCCTCCAAAAACCGCCACCAAAGGGGGTGGAGGGGACAAATTTTCTCGAAAATCGAAAATCCGAGACCACAGAATTAACGAAAAATCGAAATTTCGAGATTTGAAAATTAGAAAGGGGACCATATCCGGAAACATTTAAATTGAACTTTTTTTCAAAAGAGTTACGGTTTCCGAGTTTCGCAATAGTAAAGTCTGAAATATGTGAAATGCGTGTTTTCGCTAGTACAAGCTAAACCTTCCTATAACTTTTTGGGTATCAGTAAACTTTCAACAATTTTCATGACTAATTTTACACTCAAAAATGTGAAATAAATATTTTTTACAAAAAATTGGACCGACTTTATCAGTTGTTGCACTGAAAAATACAAAATAATATTAATTCTATTGGTGCTGGTTATTTTGGAGTGGGTGCCTACAACAACAAACTACAACGGCACAACTTCAAAATTACCAGCACCAATAGAATTATTATTATTTTGTATTTTTCAGTGCAACAACTGATAAAGTCGGTCCAATTTTTTGTAAAAAATATTTATCAATATTAAATTGACAAGATCAAATTATCAAATCAATTATTTACAACGCTTGGGCAGGCTAAATATAGAGCTCTCCCGTTGCACCACCAGGTATCGCCTACTCGATCCTCCTCCGGTTCATAATATATCCGATATCTACATCCGACCTCAATTTAATGTCAATTCAATTAGATGGCAAAATAACTAGATGTGACTTGACAAATGAACAATTGCTTATTTTATCCTTCTTCGCCCCTTGTAGGATTCGATTTAATGAATGCTGCACGTGTTGCAAAATAACAGTCAAGGATAAAACAAGTCGCATCGTTAGGGTACTAAATCGGGTGGGGTCATTCCCGCCGGCTTCTCTTCCATAATTATATTTGTTAAGAAGCCAAATATAATAAAAATAATTATTATGGTTTGGAATATGATTCTTCATACTGTACTTGGTGTATTCAATGTGTGGGTTCTCTTATGATAAATAGTTTAAAATAGTGAAAAGTTACATTCTCATGGACGTCAATCTGACTGGGTTTTTGACATACAAAAAAATACAAACCTCAAATGACATGGTATTGCCACAGTCAATTTAGTCGTCTATGAGAATGCAGACATAGCAATGACATAAGAGACATGGACCGCACATAACATTATCTCGCTAATAAGTGGAAAAGTCTAAGAATAATTTTAGGGCACTCAGCATATCTGCTTTGGTATTGTCTGTAGACTAGCTCTGTCTCTCTCAAAGAACAACGAGAACAATACAATTTTTGAGAAAAATGCAGAATCCATGTCTCGCGACACTGATTTTGAATCAAGATTCGGCTTGAATAAGGGAGCTGCCCCCACCACTCAAATTTCGAGCAGCCGTTAAGACCTGTGTGTACAAACGTGTACTCCTGTTTCGAGAGGTAATAAAAGTAGTATAACTGATAGTAAATATTTTTTAGGTATTGTTAAAATTCTGGATACTGACCTGAAAATAGACCTGTCCATGGTCCACCCATCCAACGACCATATCGGCGCCCGCCATTCTGCCATCCTTGCTGAATCCGAAACCCACATATCCCAGCGTCCTGACTTGCAGCTCAAAAGTAATGTCCTGGGGACCGGGTCCCAGGGACCACAGTAATCTGTAATCGGGACTGAGGTAGGCAGAGTGGGACCACCTGGCGCTCTCCGACAATCTCACTAGGCACAATACACTACTCAACACTAAAACCACACGCAACATCATTTGCTGCTGAAGACGCTCCATTTTGATGATGGCGGATTCGCTCAGAACACTGGCATTATCTGAAACAAATTATATAATATTTATTAATCGAAATTTTGATTTATACAACAAGCATTCAGAGAATCCAGCATGAATATTATCAAATGAATGGGTACAAGCATTATTTTCCATAAGACACAATTTTCCTTGCTCACTCTGTATAATGCAAGAAAGGCACTAGACCTTGTCTAACGATGTAAAATACACCCGAAATCCCCTATTTCCCTTGTCGTCCTTTTCTGCATTAGCACAAGTCACATGAATCCTTTGCTCGGCCGGATTAAGAATCCTTAGAATTAGCAAACTTTAATCCCACATGTCCCGTTACGAGTAATTGGATTTTTTATTCCTACAACAATCCCATTTATTCCCAGTTTACACTACTTCGATAATGTGGAATGAATCCGAGAGGAAGTCGTACGAATTTTAACCCGTTGGTTCTCTCCAGTAACATTTTACAAATTGAGGATATATTGTATTGATAAAATACAGATGGGGGTATTCTCCAGAAAATCAATTTTCAAATTAATAACGTGTCTTGTTTATGATAAAAATATCAAAATTGTTCTACCTATGGCAATAGAAAAAGAAAATACATATTTGGTCTGATGAAACCTGAGATATGCAAATCAAGCTTCAGATACATTTTTGGACCCATCATCATATCCTTGGTTACTGAGGAAGTAAAAGGAATTGACATTTATTCTGAAATGAACATGGCCTTAAATGAATAATAAGATAACGATCTAGAACAACAATGTCACGCTATGCGATCGAACCACTTCTTATAAATGAGAGCAAATTCGCAAATCTTCAAAGCCCACCAAGGTGGACAATGAGAAGGTCATATTCTCGATAATATAGTTTAGTTCACATTAAAATCTAACAAAAGATCGTGTCGAAATTTCAAGCTACTTTCGGCGTATTATAGAATTACAATGCTGTAAGATATTGCATAATCCAATAATAATAAACCGACACAGTCATCATTGAAATAAAGACATCCAAGATTTGTGAATTACGTAATTTCGATATGAACATTGATAATCGCATCTGGATCGCGATATTGTTTGATGGAATATCGAATAACCCTAATTGGAAAGTACGCACGGCTAGATACCTATTCACGGATTTTATAATGAATTTCTATTTATTCCCTAGCCAGATTATGAAACGAATTATGAGTTGGAGACTATAGGGAGGAGATATGATTTTCACAATAATTAAATTGAAAGTTTTATTTATATTTGTTTGATCGAATGTTAGCGTGAAATTAAATTTTAATTACGATATATTATTAAATATAATTAAAATTATGTTTTTGCAATATTATTTTATTATGGAAGCGAAAGTTTTAGAAATAAATAAAAAGGAAAGTTTACTGAATCTCAGTTAGGTAATTTTATTGAGTGTGGTAATGAGATTGAATGAACTGAATTTTGAAGGGTTGCAATGATGTTTATAGATTCTTGAGGTATTTTAAATACCCCATTAGATTTAAGTTTGAACACTATTGAGAAGTTCTTCTTTCAAAGAATATTCCTCTACAATTATTTGATATAACTTCTTGATTTTTGTTTAACAAAAAAATAAAATGAGTTGGCCAAAAATCGAACCCGGGTCAGCTGTACAAAAAGCAAATACGTTTCCACTACACAGCATTAGTATTAAAATGGGGTCCAAAGAATTCTCTTGGCGTATTAATACATAGATATTTGATCAATGTATGTAATTAAGATATTTAAATTACTTCAGGCACAGTTATAGTTGGATCACCATTATTTAGGACATTACTACCTAACTCCAAAATGACCTAGTCAAGTTGACAAGCTTTAGTGTCAGTATGTGATGGTGATGATCAATGATTCCGGTCACCAGATAATGTTAAAGAACTACCGATTTCATTATTTATTAGTAAATTACTCATACAGTACAGTAAATTTCCAAAATCTTTTCGTCGGCATCAATATAATAATACATATTTATTTAATATGGATGAATTATAAGTAGGTATATCACTCTGTCATTCAAGTTCCTAAAATGGATTTATTTACTTTGGGTTTTGATTTGTACTCATGGACTCTTGAAGTCAGACTGAATAAAAAATGAGACATGTAAGAGAGAATATTCTCTAGAATTCCCGAAGAACCTCAAGATATTCGGAATTTTCTTTGTCTACTTCCTCACAAATAAATTATTCACGCAGTTTTTTCAGATTTATGAATGTTTTATGTATGGCTCTACCTGCCGATCTGCGTCCTTCAGAATTTGTCATCTCAAATGGTTCAAATAATCAACAATTCAACAACATCAAAACATTGATGATCACAATTCAGCTTATTTTCAACACACAAAAGACCTATAATATTCTTTTGGTCATTATGGGTTAGGTTAGACCATTTACATTGCTGACTGAGTCATCAGGGTGAATAAGTTTCTTTAACAGCATATATTACGTAATATTCCTATAAATATTCCTAAATAACGGTGCTACTGATCATATATAGTGATGCTCTTTAGTAGGACATAACAAAAAATCATAACTAGCAACAGATGTAATATAAAATAATGTACATTACCTACCAGTTAATTACTCAATTGGAAATACCTCGAGAGCAACTTAATATATACCCATAGAAAATCCTGACAGGATAGAGATAATATAATAATTAATTATTGTGCGACCAAAGCTTGGTGCATTAATAACCAACCGTCTGGGTATGTAAACGTTATAACATATTCGGCATGTGACTAATGATTCTCGACGCGCATATGAGAAGAAAGAGAAAGAACGATATGATGTACATGGGATGGCATAGAGGTGTTAAAATAAATTAGAATTTATTCAGCGTCTGTGGCGATGAACGATGAAACTAACGTGGAGGATAAGAGAGGAAGAAAAAAAACGTCGGTACAAGCTTAAAACTCGACGCTCTCGCTGATGACCGATGAGGATGAAAAATGGTCGCCTGTCGACCGGAATGTTTACCAAAGTATTTTTAAATTGTTCGTGCAACCTTTATGGCCGATATACTACACACACACAGGTGTACTTCTTTTCCTGATGGAAATGGCGTGAAATTCGTCCAATGGGGTGTGACTAAAGCTGCTGCACATATGGTTGTTGCCTGATGAAACACCATCACCGATATTCTAGGACCTTGTCGCTTTGTAGTAATAATATATTCTCAAGTTCATCGAGCCCGTAATGGTCAGGGAAAAGCTTTGATGTCGGATTGATAAATTAAATTATTATTCGAGCGAACACCGAGCGGCATGATGACAAGACTCGTTAACTAAGAAGAGGGTTATAGTAGATAGATTCTCGTCACTTGCCGAAGAGGTTTGTGTCAAAAGGAACATGGAAAATCATTAAAGAAATTAGTCTATGTAGCAAGCGACACAAAAAATCTAGTAAGCTATTGCAAATGAGAACAATGCCTCTGCATGTATTTGCTGTAGTCGGATGGAATTTACTTGCCATGTCATAAACAATAGGTGTGTTCGGATGACCAATTTAATAAGCCAACAGTCGAAAATGACCTTCTGGCCAAGGTCTGTTTTGTTTCAGTATTCAGGTTGCACAAGTGCGTCTGACAAGACCTAATGACTACCCCTTCGTAGCCGGTACCAATGCTTAACGTGACTTATGAAGCAGTCTGAGTATCGGAAAAATCCTACTCTACCCACTCAGTGGCGACGGGCCAAATAATAGATTACCTGCTTTAATTGAAACTGTTTAAACTATGAAATGGATTCAAATACAATTCCATTAAAATTTCAAATATTTAGACAAGCTGTGCTTAGATTTGTAGCAATGTATCTATATTTAGGAGCTTTTGAAATAAGAATTAATGAATGATTCAACCGAACTAAAACTGAGAATTGATGAACAGTCTGGAAATTATCAATTCAATGCACAGTCATTTCCAAATATTATTAAATTATACAAGGTGAAATTGAAATATATTTGGATGGAGATATAGAAAGTTTAAATATTACATGAGTTCAGGTTTGTCTGTTTATTTAAATTTTGCTCAATAAAATATCTCTGCTCCATACAAGTGTTGTTCTAATATCCAAATATATATATATACCCACATTAAAACTTCGAATGAGATTTTTCTGGATGGCTCGATATAACTATGAAGTAGAATGTAAAATTTAATATGGATCATCCTAATGAAAAGCGAATTCTAATTATATAGAAAGGATTTTTCATCCATGAATGTGTCAGTATTCAGGATAAAAGCCTATAGAGAGTTTAGAGTAGACAGATAATTAATAATTACTACCAATCCAACACACCTTACATTCAAAACTAAATTGGTTCCCAAAATGCTTTTTGACGGACCAAAGGAACCAATATACATCGCTGAATACAAATCTTAATGACCGACTTTCGCGGCCTAATGTGTTACTACTGCCTCTCTTACACCTCTATATGAATAACGTGACCAATTCACGAATGACAGGTAGTTGAAAAGGAAGAAAGAAGAAAAAATTGTGCACTCAACAAAACAAATTTCCATCACAGTATCTTTGTGTATGCAACAACCCAAATGAAAGATGGTGTGAAAAAAAACAATTTCACAGCTATGATACTGAAGAATAAGATGAAGAAGATGGAGTTTCATTAAAAGCTACATTAGGTATAGAATGTTGAATTAAGAATCGTTATTCAGCCTGAAATGGATGTTGATGATTCTGATTGGTTTTCTTATTGTTGTATGTTAACGATTTGGTCTATAGGGGAATCATTGTGATTATAATGTACCAAGAAATTGGCTATGAATTTATGTGGGCACTGGAATGGAATTGATGATATGCTAACTGATTGAATGATTATACATGTGTGATTTTTGTGGTTTAGGCATGAATAAATATTCCATTTTGATGAAACTGTATTTTCTGATAGGTTTGGAACAATGTTTTATTTTCTTCAAGTGAGTAGCATGAGTTATCTCGTAACTAGGCATTTACTTTTGTCATCAGACCAATATGAAATTAAAAGTAAGTGACCGTACTTAACACAAGTATAGAATGAAGCAATGGGTAATTTGAGATATGGAAACAGCATTCCATCTTAATAATTAATTTATTGAGATGCTGATTCAACAAAAAAGTATGTTTTCTAAGAATGCTTTTTAACTAGAACATGTTAATTGGAAGAATTCATTATCAGCAACATCTAAATAAAACATTTTGAAATAAAGAGTTAGTTAGTGTACACAGAAAGTTAAAAATTATAACTGCTATATTTTGACCTTAATGAATTTGAGTAAACAACATTTTATAAAAAATACGAACGACTATATTATATTCAGATTCAAAAATACAAAATAATATTTATTCTATTTGTGGTGGAACCTTTGTTAGAGTTGGTACCAAAAGTCTATTATCCACTTATAACTAATACTTTATCCCTTGCATATATAACCACGAAATTATCAATAGAATAAATATTATTTTATATTTTTCAATCCATTATCAGATAAATTTGGCTTAGTTTTTATTTAAATTATTTATATTCGGAACACTACATTTTTTTGTTAAAAGAGCATATATTTGATATACTGCTCAAATAGAAAGACATATTACTTTTGCATAACAATGTTCGAATGATCAAATAATTACTTTGTTCCATTAGGATGGTATAATCAGATACTTTCGCCATCAATGAAAATCTGTTGTATTTGTATTCCCAATAGGTAGTTGTCTGTGAGGTCCCAAACTGATGAATATTTCCAAGATTGTATTAACTACTACACTGTAGGAATTGAATTATACCTATATATAGTGGATGCACATCATAAAAAAGTCAAAAACTTTTTTATTCTCTCTCTTTGAAAAAAGTTCCACTATGCAAACAGCTAATCACACATCGCTGATTGCCAGCTCAACACAAAATAATCATCAACCCGTTATCTCATCTGTCAGCAAAAAATGTCATCCAGAAAAGCACCAGGATAATAGAACGAAAGCGCTGATAACATCCAGTTCGCAAACGAATTTTATCGTGTGCCCAATTTTCACGTCGCTTGATATGATATATATATATATATAGTAGGTGGGGTTTTTGGGGAAAATGTTCACAATAGCGATATTTTTTCACCGTACAAAGCTCACAAACCGATACAGGAAGATACGGGTAATTGGGATAATGTTGTATATGTCAGCATTTTATTGAATGGAAATTTTGTATGGCGCAAATCATCAGAGAGGAACATTTTTTTGCAAATGTATTTTATAGTACATCAAAATAATAATGATCTCTAAGTCTGTATGAGCTAAAATTGGTAATACAATAAAAATATATTTTTCCAATATTTTCTTCTAATAACAATGTCATCAATTTGGAAAACAATAGTTGAACAGAACGAATAAAAGCCATGTAAATGTCACACCAACTACCTACTATCTTTGTTTGCGGTATTCTGTTATCCGAAGGGATATTTCCACAAACGCGAGAAAAGTCAAAACATATTGGGGTCGACATCTACGTCGTATCAATATTCAAAACCGAATCCTTCCGCATGACTCGAATCCTACGAAATGAACGCCAGGGGAGCGGCAGTAGGAGCAGGCAGAAGGACGAGTTGATCCTTTTCCCCGCAACTATAATAATTGACAGTTTGTAAATCCCGTTCTGCAAAATAATTTTCCAATTGATCGGCTTGTTGGCGTGTGTATGTCATTTCCTCTATTCAGTATCCAAAGGGATTTTGTCTCGAGATAAATTGTCTGCTGAATACATGCATAAATGAGTTTGATGCGATGTGGGAACCAATTTTAGAAGATTTAGTAACGTTAACGTTCTAACTGTAACAGTTAGTTGTAGTTGTAAGTCTCAGTGAAACACATTAATAAATAATAGAATCACCCGTTTCTGTTGTTGGACTGGGAAGTTCAAATTGCTATGTAATAGATGGAATAACGCCAATAATCATATGACACATGAAAGAGTAAGGCGTATTTCAATAGGTACTTAATTTAAAAGTTAAAAAAGTTATGCGGTGGAAGTTACTTGAAAAGTTTTTTTACAATGTTTATTTCTTTGTATTTTCCACGGCTCTATAAAGCCTATTATTGACCAAGATCAGGACATTCCAAAACTCCTCTTACTTGAGTGACAAATCGATGTAATTATTTTTAATAAAACTTCAGAAACTTTATGGTTCTGTGGATCCAATAAAAAAAAACGTATCACTCACTCTGGTACACATCTCTTAGTTTCTTCTGTCGCAGCCAATTTTTTCGGCTTCCAATAAACGATGAAATTGAAATTCGGTACCTACTTATACAGAAACCATAAATGTTGATGAATAAAACAATTCTGATTATGGAGATTAATTTCATGGGTGAAATGGTAACATTTAAAGAAAAATTACCTCCAAGCGCATCATGTTACTGACATCAAATAAAAGGGTTTGATATAAGTGATTCGATTATACTTTTTCTCAAAGTTCAAAATAGAAGATACAAGGTAAAAACAAGACAATGGACAAATCACCGCCCTTTATTTTCAGAACTACTCATTTTTTGTAAAATCTTGAAAAAAATTCGCTCAAAGCATTAAGGAAAAGCTAAGCAAAACTATTAATTAATTAAGTGCACGGATATTTATTTTAATTATATTTCGCTATACAACATCATAGTTCTCTAGAAATCCACATGTAGAGTCGCAATACATAGTAATATTTCATAAGACAATTTACATCAAACACAATTCTGAATGCTTTTATATGAATCAAATCCCAGGACATTTATATATGAACTCCCACATTTGAATATGTCATGTTATCTTTATGAGGATGATCATGATGATGATAATTTAATGGGATCCCTTCACTAAATTCACAACCTTATAGCATACAGAGAGAGAACAATATTGGGAGACACGAAAGGCCGTAGTATAACAACAACAACAACTCTCCAAGTTTTCTCCCAACGGAATCGTTCTCGTTAGTTATATTATTATACAACGCTTAATCCTTGCTGAAGGACCGACCAACCAAGCTGCGTGTCCTGTGCCAGAATTCAGCACAGCAACAATTTCACGCGAAATTAATATCAAGCCAATGGATAATGTCAAGTGTAAGGTTGGTTGGTTTGGGTTGGGTTGTTTCTGCGATTCTCGTGTTTTGTGCCGTGGCAGCGCGTAATTAAAAGCGAATACATAATTTATCGCGATTTTATTCCAGATCGAGAAACGCGCGCGTTAGCTGCCATTCACCTCCCCGATGAATATCTACTCTCAATCGACATGCAATTAGAAGGAAATAAGAAGACCTGCATACATACACGACACACTGGGTATAATTAAGTGGCGGATTGCGTGCTATGGCGGCCGCGCTTCGGAACTATGTTAAATAGCGCCAGTGTATGTAGGTATTTGCATTTTAACCATATTTGAGGCTGTTGAAACGCCTATCATCCCCATGTATATGCGATTTAGTTCTATGCGCGATTCCGCTTCTTTCATTTCACCATTCCTAACCGACATTTCAACACCAGTACTCTGCGAAATCGTTAAGATGCAACATTTTAATAGACATGAAGTAACTATGTTCTCGTGTTCTTCTCTTGCTTATGCATACCGTATTGGCCTTTCATCACCTCATCATCTTCTCACCAAAGAAGGACTGAACAAAATGGCACGCGGGTGATGATGATGATAATGATGAAGATCGCGCTGTTCGAGCTTCGATTTCTAGTAAGAACCAAATGCCATCTCAAATCACGACAGCAGCTGTAAAATTTGTGTCTGTCATGGTTTTGAATATCAAACCATTAGTGTCCCAACCTTTCTTAAGATATTTCAATTTTGAAACCTGCTGAAAAAAGTAGAAGTCTAATTACATTCCTGAATTTGTTTGCGAAAGTACAGGATTAATAGAGCCCAATCAATGACAGATCTATTACCGTTATCACCAGTATTTATGAATCAATTAGTTACTCATCTTGAAAAATGTCTCAAGATGTGGTTGGTCAAAATTAAAAGTACATTCGTACGGCTAATCTATAATAAATAACTTATCTTCTAAATAAACAGAAATTAGTATTTGTGTTTACTATTAACAAGTACTTGTTGAAAGATTATTGCTTTCACATTTATTGGTTAGTATAGAAAACTATATTATTTATTCGTTGGAAACATATTTTCTCATTTTTGTGGCAAAAACTAAGTTTGTTTACCTAATTTTGTTTGCATTCCTGAAGCTATGAAAATAGATATAGTTTTTGCACATATTCATAGGAGTTATATCATACAATTCGTTGAAATATTTCATATTTGACACGATTTTATTTTACAACATTGTTCAGATTTATCTTTTACAGCCTAAATTCCTGCACCAGTTGCCAGAGTATAACATTATATTGTAGTCAATACACATGTCAATAGAACCGAGTTAAGGAGCAAAGCTCTATGACTACCTATTCCATTTTCTCCCAACAGATAATAATACTGGTATCATAATATTAAGCACCACTTCAGATGCATAATTCATTCGGGTTCAAACATTCGAGTCTGTGTTTACAAATACGAGTCGCGTCGCACATAAGTAATATTTTTGTGTGCATCGCGTGAGCCATCGCCGAACTTTTCGAACACTGTGCTCCAGAAATTAGGTTTCTACACGCCGCCGTCGAGTAGAAGAGCTTGAAGGCTTTAAAAAGGCCAAACAAAAAGTCTCCTACTCTTTCAACATCGATTGTGTAGTTTTCTGTCCTTTTCTACCTCCTCGGGTCACATGGTATATATATATATATATATATATATATATATATATATATATATATATATTCGCTCTTACATACATACAGAAAGAGAATCGTCTATTTATTTGGAAAAATAAAAGACATATCCAACTGTGGAAATGGACTGACGATGTCTATATAACGCCCGGAGGAGAAACTGGCAGTAATTTCGTTTCTGTCATTACGTTACGCATGCAATAGTTTAGGCCAAGAGCTGACAAGATTTTGTTCAAACACCATGTAGAGCAAATCCGTCCTCCAGTCTTTTACTAATCATATATTCTTCAATTCCTTGTCAACAGCTTCTTCTTGATCTATTTTCTTGTAAGTTTAAATAATATGAGCGTGATTCTTTATATTTGATATAATAACATTGCCAGCTCCTGTTCTATATTCCTTTATTGAATTCAAACTTTTTCCCGCAAAATTATAATAATAACCAACCTCCAACATGTGTGTGTCGCAAAGCAATTTTTCCTGAAATAGATCTGCGTGCCTCAAACTGTTGGAATAATTTGTTTTGGGTGGTTTTGTACATGTTAAAATTGTACTTAAATTACTATATATATATATGCTTTATACTTTATATATATACAAATTGCGATTCACAAACGCCAAGTTTCACACTTACGTAATGTAAGATCGATATATTATGTATGTAGTAGGAATTCAAAGCGGTTGAGCAGAATGTTGCTCGACTTACTTTGGGTTTCAAACTCGTGTGCAAATTTATGTACCTAATGAAATTATTGAAGTCAAATAGCGAGAGTTTAGTTCAAGTTGTTCGATCTTGAAATCTATTGGATTATTACACATATTATTGGTGGCGTATATACCTACCTATATACAACTGGTTTAACTTGATAACCTAATTATTGTCAAATAATAAAGCTTTGATGTTCACATTCTATTTATTAGTTATGTTTCTCAAAAATTCGAACATAACATAAATTTTTAAAACTACGTTATATAAACAAAATATTTCTTCTTATTACCTTTGCAATATCATAATAATTGTCATAAAATTATATTATATCAAAGTTAAGTCTGGATAATAAAACTGATTCATGACCAAATACATGTTTCCTAATGTATGCTATATTTATTAATGTAATGGACAGTACATACATATCTATATAATTTCATTATACCTATAGGTACATATATGTATAGTGGCTTCATGTACCTATTACGAAAAAAAAGTCTCGACAAAACCTTTTACAAATGGAACCAGTTTTTCTGGTATAGATGATGAATACATTCATCATGGTGAGCGGAATAATTCAAATGAATTTTTTCTGCTTCATTTTTATTATTCGTATTCACATTAGGGATATGATGAAAAAAAGTCAGGATATGCCGAGAAGCAGAGATTGCATTTTTTGTTCATTCATTCATATATAGAGAAAATGTTTATATTCCTTGAAAAAGGACTAAGCTAATTGGTAAGTTGATTAATCAAGTACATTCCAAACTTTAATAAATATGAGTTTAGTCAAACAATATACTCGTATATAGGGAGTTAAAGCTGATATTTGTAATTATTTTTAATAGTCTATTCTCAATGCTATCTACTATTTAAGAGTAATTATTATTCAGGGAGCTGAAGGAAATGGATGGCCGCCATTTTGAAACAGAATTAAAATATTTACTTTGATAGTAATTTTATCTAGACCTGTTTAAAAATGATGAAGGTGCAGTAACACAAACAATTATTGGGCTCAACAATCAATAAGATTAGGTATTACTTGTGTAATAGGCTTCTTGTGACTATTTTATTACTGCACTAGGTCCTTGCCTTGAAATTTCAATCATCTACAAAAAAGACATAAACAAAAGTACCAAATATCTATCCTGTCTCAGCACCAAAAAAGGATCAGTCATTTCTTGAATACATACATAAATGGAATTAACATTTCGAATGCGCTTACATTCAGTCAACGGCTTAATACGGCTCCAATGTTCTATGCTCACTTATCATTCGTTTCCTGTGCTGCTATGCCGGCAAGGCACACTAGGACTAGGCAACAAACACCATACCACCACCACCGCCACACATCGCCGTCACATCATTCCAAAAGACCTTCTTCATTGTGTGTGCCCTTATCCGCAAACTGAGCCGCCGGATGCTGCGCTCTAGTATCAGACCTATACTCTACTACTCTCTGTACTCTATACAATTCCAAGTTGACAACATGTGGTTTACTTTAAGGGATAGGAGGAGAAGGACCACCACCACCAACACATTCAATTTGTCTTCTGTCTATGATGTGACATTTTGTTTGGTTTAAATAGAGAGGTGAAGCAAAGTGAACTACAGCAAATATTATAACGCAAATACTCACGTAATTAGTGACTTTAATAAGTTATAAATTTAATTTAAATGGCTTCACAACAGTGAGTGAATAAGAGTGGTTGGGGTGGATGGTTTTAAAGCACCAGTTAGGGGAATGCAATTCCCAAGCAGGTCCGGAACCTGGGAAAAGTGTTGATTCATCCATTCACAATGGAAAGCGTTAGTTACAGTATTTTAAATTTATATACTTCTTTCAACAGGATATTTTCAATAATTAAAGGTTGATTTACCTCTTTATTATAACCTTCTAAGCTGCCAGTTTATTATTATAGTGACCGACAACATGCATGGAAAATAACAATAATGCTTCAAGGGTGGAATAATGAAACATATAGGAAATATTTCCGGTACTGGAGGTGCATACTCGAACTTGTTCGTAATGAAAAGGTATGTTGTTTTAGGAAGAATAAAAACAAATAAGACATCCTTGAAATTATATACTTCAGGCAACAGTTATGAAATATTGCCTTGATAATAAATAGTTATGTCAGAAAACTGAACCCAACGATAACATGGAACTGAAATACTTTTCACATCAAACGAACATATTCGCAATAACAGAAACTAACTTTTTTTATTTATTATAATCAGTTATTTATGTGCTATCTATAAATCAACGAAGAAAGTAATCATATCCAGCCGTCAGAGCATAAAATATATGTGCCACGAAAAAAAGGTCCATAATATGAAATATTCACCATATTTGATACATTATTACATTTATATTACACATAAAATTGTTTTTTATACTTATATGAAACATCTCGGTCCCACTTGCATGCTAGCACAACTCCGCTATATACTCCTAGTTGTTGTGAGACTTCATGATGCCTCTAAAATGAATATTAAATTTCTACAGCACTTACGCCATACACCATTTATATGTCTACGAGTTTATCCTGAAAACTCACGTCAAGTCATAAATGTGTGTGTGGATATTCGGTAGAATATAACTGAAATGTTTGACGCTCTATTCGAAATACAGTTTACACACACGTTTAAAAATACAGTAAAATGTTTACGAAAATGATCACAGATCTTAGAAACTTTGCATATAGGTAGTATGCAAATATGCCCTCCATTATATAACTTTGTTGTAGGAGCTCAGTTTCGAGTGAAGTATAAAGATAGATCGTCTGGAAAGTTGTAAGTTTTTATTTTAAAAATACTACACTTTCATCTAGTAGTGAATATAATAGTAGGGCTTCCAGCAATTATAATGGAAACATGAATATGAAGCAATAGTAGCTACAAGAATTAAGAATTTGAGGGGTTAATAATAGCTTCAAGATAACACAGACAAGAAACACCTAAGAAAAGCACTTCCTTGTTAATGCAGTAATCAAGTCTCAGAACGATGAAAGCAGATATGAAATGAAGGTAAAAAGCACTATAGATAGAGGAGGAAAAGCAGAATATTTGGACATGAACCACACACTAACAAAGAGGCTCGTCGAATAATGACTGCTAATGAACTAATTTATTACTATTATTGAGAAGAGATGCCTCAAGTGGTTTGGATAAGTTATAGGTATGTATGATCACAGATGGCCTAAAGAAGTGTTCCGGCGTTCTCCACCAAGTGAAAAAAGAAAGGAAGGAAAATTAGCGAGGCAATGGTTGTGAAGAATGTCCTGGACAGAGATGCTTACTTAGTATGACTTGGTATCAATTTATTTTTTAAGTTATACGCTGACTTTAACTCTCATAACATTTTGACCATCAAGTAATCTGACAATCACTTTCACAGACCCAGATACGGCCCTGTACAACATGGCCAGGATTCGCTTTCTAATCCTCTTTCCTGCACACTGTCTCAGCCTGTCTGAAGTGAGCTTTGTTCTCGACGAGCCCGAATGACGAGACAGAGAAGACCCTCGACATATCTCGTCTCCACCCGCTAGATCTCTCTAACGTTCTGAGCGGCAATTGGGTGGTGGCGGTAGTAGCGCTCTCTCCTATCGCCTCCGCCATAAGAACGTACCCAGCAAAATTAATTAACAATTGTCTCTACGTCACGAACAGCAAGATACAATATCACGTGATGTAATTGTGTAAATGTATCCAAAGTGTTGACAGATCGAAATGGTGGAGGACGGACACTAGGCTCGATTGGTGAGTTAGTTTGTTTCATAACATAGCGTAAGAAGCTTTCCAGAAAGAGACAAGGTTAACAATTCGAAGGGTTACTACCACCTCTCATGGGAACAATGATAACTTGAGATGACAAGCTTGAGATTGCTTTATGAATTTAAGTGAAGTCACAAAACAAGAGGATTTAGAAGATCGGTACAATTGCTTTTAATTCATGTAAGAGAATAAGGTCGTTATTGTTACAATTGAAAATAGCGTTATTTATTATGGCAATGGACTGTTCCTCTCGACGTAAATGTCATGATTAAATCAATAGATCTCAATAGATTTCATTTCAAAATTAAAACTGATGAAGATGTCGTTCATCTTCTCGTTAGTATAGAAGTACCGCCCTCCTAGTCACATTTTCAGTTTAGGGAAAAAATGGATCTCACACGGCGCTAGTGCGTGAAAGTATTAAATATCTACTTCTAGAATTGATATGATTTATTCTCACAATACTGGTGAAACTCAACGGATTCTTGAGCAATTTCAATTAGACAGAATAGTCCAGGTTCAGACTCAACGCCTAGTGTCTTCCATATCTTCCCCAAAATGAAGAAATGGCAAGAACTTTTTCCAAACTAACTAGGAACTACAAAAACAACGTAAAATTCATTGGCACATGATGAAGAGCTTGTGCAGTTTGTTCATAGGTACGACAACTGCCTCGACTTTTACTTATGGATTATCAGCATTGAAAAACGAAATGGCTTACTTTATCTGGTTAGTGTGAAATAAGACAGCTACGAATCTAAATATTTTTAGATGTCTGTATCTTTGTATAAAATGATGAAAATATAAGTTATTAATGCATAGAATTTCAATGGTTACGATCGCCTGCCTTTCTAAATAGAAATATATTGAATTAAAGCTCAAGATATTGCGTTTGATCAAATTAAAATGTATTATTTACCACACACCTGCTAGCTAGCTATAAGTACTTTTTTTATCTGCTGTTACCAATTTTAATAACTCAAGATGCACACACAGCCGTTCAAAAAGATACATAACTACTATAATCTCATGCAAAACCAAAGAAGGCAGCTAGAAATCGATGATGGCGGCTCATCACTTCATCCTAATGCACCCATTAGTGTAACATTAAGTGGTACCATCTCCTTTTCTGGTGTAGGTACCCATCGACTCTGCTGGGTCTCAATACCCAGACATATCATCCCATTATTTTTTATGTAAATTTGACGGCATGGAATCAAAGGAGGAGGCATGGCATGACCGTCTTGGTATTTTCTCTACAGAGATATGAAAAAATGCACGTCATGCCGTTGCCGAGGTGACGAAAGATGATGCGATGAAAAATTCAATTGATTGGCTCTTTCACAATAACTGATGACTGGAAGAGATGGAAAGATAGATAGATGGATGGATATATTTGGTGAGTGAGTGGAGGAGTGACGGATTTTTTTTTCAAGCTTGCATTGTTGTTGACGTTTTTGTACTTGGTCCATCAAATGACAGGTCTCAATTCTACGCCTGTATTGTGCACAATTATTTTTTCAATGATAATCATGATGGGAGAACCAGAGAGGATATGGAGAGGCCATCATTTAAGCAAGGAACTTGCGATGCATTGGGAATTGCAACTGTGTAAGAGCAGAGTCTTCTTTTTTACTATTAGTAGCTTTATTTTATTTGATAATATCGGCTCAAATGCGTAATTTATTATAATATTAACGAAATATGCACCACATCTAATTTTGTAAATTTCATGCCGGCCCCCTGATTCGTAATTTTTTAAATTTTCTTTGCAAGAGCTCAAAGTTCCCAAAGAACTGCTGAAAATAAATTTCTTTATGATCAGAGTCATTATATCCCAATAAAAAGATGAAAATAATCGAGTATTATATAAGTAGATGAGTGCATATAGCTTATTTGATTGAATTAAAAATGTTATGTATTTCGATTTTGTGATAAAAAAACTGGATTACTTGATGCGTATACAACTTTTGTCCCACTTGAAGAAAAACAACTCCAATGAACGGAGTTTCACAGTCTAGTACGCTCGTAAAACTGAAATAACCCGTGTTTTAGTGTCCCCTTGAAATGGCTTTGCTCCTTTGGATTTTATACGCCATTTCCCGTGAAAAGAAACCACCACCCAAGTCTCTTTTTTCGCAAAAATAATATTGAACTGGGGCATCGTGGGGGCCAGCAATTCGCGTGATGGCAGAACAGTATCCACCTCATCCGTCGAGAGCAATCCGGGAGTGTGATTTCCATTGCTGGAAAATAGTTTTTCCGATTTTCCAATCGCAGTTGTTAAGATGCCGGGCGCGCATTGTATGTTCCGCACGGCAGAAGGCCGTAACGACTCGATTGATGTTCCGTCTGTAAAGTCGATGCACCGTGCAAATGCAGTGCAGATAATAGATTTTTTTATAGAGTTCATAGTTGCCAACTAAATAACACAATAGTACTTTGTCTTGCCCGCCGTCCAAAAACTAACACCGAGTTATAGATATCCGATAAATTGAAGTTAAACCCATTTTGATCATTTTTGAGAGTTGCACTTAACGCTTTCCTCCACAACCAAAAAACTCAGTTAATAATTTGAATTATGAATATAAAAATCAAATTTCATACGATTACAATATACTTTCCATATTAAGCAGTAGGAAAGTAAATAATGAATGTAACAACTATTCACAGAATTAAATGTTTCAATACTTTATGCTTTTTTACAATTCCACAGCCAATTAAGGATTTTTTAGATAACATGATAATAATAATAGATAACAGTTTAAAAGATGGAATTTTCAAACATTTTAACAAATCTGCAGCAATTACTCAAAGTATGAAAATACAAACAAAACATGTTGCTGACGTAGTCTCAAAGAAGTCTATTTTTATTTGTATATGAAACAAGACAATTCTTATTGCGCTATCTGTCTTGTACATAAAATGCCAAGCAATGTGTCGAAATCATCATCTTTCAAGTCCATCGAACATGGTGCCGCGCGTGAAGATTCACATCATTCCATTTCCAGGAGACTGCGGTTTTGACCAGCAAAGAGAAAGAAGCACCTGTCTAGTTTTTTTTGGTTCTTCTTTCATTCTGCATGTTCGATATGGTCTAACGATACTCTGTGTGCTGGGAAAAGCAGAGTGATGATGGGAATGAGAGACACAGACTGACTATATATAAATTGGACGGTTTATTTGATTGTACACAATTCAAAACAGAGGCAAAAAACAGACATCACGTAGCCGTTACTGAAATGCCATTCAGCTAGGCAATATAAAAGATACAAAGAAATACCATTGATTCATTATTGCTTTAGTTTGATTCTGAATGTTTTACAATTTATTGTTCACCTATTGACGCATAAGGACTATGTTTTTCCTAGAGTATTTTAAATAATCTGCTAAACTTTTATCAAAGATTAAATTTATATTAAAATGGTGGTGCCTAATTCAGAAAAATAAATCTTTCTATAATATAATTTAAACAGCGTTTCTGTTAAGAACGAATTGTTAATAAAACAAACTTTTTTTTCGTCAAAACAAAACGATCTATCAATATAAATGTGAAGCGAGAAAAACAACTTCCACGCTAACTTCATCAGGATAATCTTATTTTCACTTCTGTTTGAGTTCGTTCCGGAAACTCTTCACAAAGTCTTTCTCGCATCTACGTCTGTGGTCTTCGATTGTCGGTAAATAAATTCGATAACACTGGTAAATTAAGTGTTGATAAGAGGTGCGACATACTAAATTCGTCAACGCCCTTATTCGTTTACCAAAAAAAAATATCCAATTACGAGGAATAAGAATTTAAAAGAAAAGTATCGTGTTTCTCTCAGGTCACACGCCGTGTTTCGTTATGTATTTTGTTTGACAAGAGGATAGAATCAAGCGACACCTTTTTTTATGGTTGTCAATAATTTGATATTGAATTATATCGACACTGTTTGTTTTTTCAAGTGTGAAAAAGGTGGGAACTGTAAATCAAGCCTTGATATTATGTGCCTTAAGGTGAAGAGAAACGGCCATGATCTTTTGAATACGAAGTGATATTTGATCCCGATTCTTAACAATTAGGTATTATTTACAAAGATCTATTCCATTTCATGTATAAAAATTAATAAATTAGGAATTTGAACGAAAATTTACGTTTTCTTAAAAGAGGTCTAATGTAATTATATCATTGAAACGTGTACATTAGAAAGCGAAAAGCAAATGTTGGAATTGGAAATGAACAAGGGATATAACTATCACACTAATTCAAAGTTGGCGAATTTTAGGTAGGTATATTTGAATGATATAAGTATACGATAAACTTGTACGACAATTGAGGTATATCAATATTTTGCAGTTTATTCTTTAAAGTTTGTCTATCTGATGTACGTGTAGGGAGTAAGAACGTATTGTGAGTGAAATATTTTTCATGATACTACAGGGACCGCGTAAATTGTTTAACGAAACCATTTTTAAAATATTGGAAAAGATTTCTCCTCTACACGTGGATCGATTTTGATTCAGTTTTTTTGCTTGAAAAGCGAACTGATCGAAAGTGACAAACGGATGAACCAATTTTCTTTTTTTTCTGTTTGAAAGATAAATTGGTCGAGATTTTTTTTATTTGATTATGTTTAACGTATGTATCTGTCTGTCTATCTGAAGCACTGTAGCTTTCAAGCGGATGAATCGATTTTGGTTTTTTTTTGTTTGAAAGGTGACTTTATTGAGAATGCCCTTAGCTGTTTTTTTTTGGGATTTTTTTAATATAATATATTATTTCTATAGTCCATTACGGAAATTCTAGGCACTAAATTCTCAGAAATGATGGTGACGTACCAATGTTTTTCTGAATCTTCCTTGAACTATTTGGCTGCATATAAAAAAGTAGCAAGTAATAGAATAACAAAAAATTAAATCTTTCTCATCGTTCTTTTGACGCTTCCAGATTTCATGGAATTTAGTGTCTAAAATTTCCAAACTCCAAGATTTCGATAATATCTCGTAACACAGTTCAATTTATTTTACTCACAGTTCTCTCTGATAAGATGGTTGCATCAAAATTTAGTTTTACCTGAAAGAAACAATATAAATTATTGATAATGGTTCGTATAATTCTAGTCCAAAGGTTTCAGACAGTATTAAAAATACATTTGAGATTAATTCAACATTGACACTTTCATGTAAGTCTCCATCGGCACAATCCGATAAATATTTTATCAAGATATTCCAATTTAATTTGTCTCGCAGAGCATTTCAACTAATCAAACTGTCTGCTGCCACAGTCTTTTGTCATTAGATACCATCATAATATATATGTAGAAAGTGAACCAGATTGATTTTAATGTCAATCAACCCAAGGTGGAATTTCTTAGATACCTATATTACATTGGACATGTCATCGTGATATTATAAAGGAGGTAGACCGATTACGTAAGACATGTAAATGTAATTATTGGGATGCAATGTATCTAAGTTCTTTGCATAATTGTAGAAAATCTAACAAATTATGAATTTAAATTGCATTTTATAAATGACCGCAATTTCCTGAAAGCATTTTTTCTTAATTTCTTATGTAAGTACCAACGTGATGATGGAGGTGATGATCTATATTAAATATGTTAATAACTCAGCATTCCAAATTATAATGAGTATTGAGCATTCACAGACTGATAATTATCACAGAATAATATTTTCAATCAATCGTTACGATTAATTTGAAACGTAGCTTGGGAAATTACTGATATAGAATCGAACTCACACACCAAAGCAAATGCAGATTCTTGTCGTGCCTTCTTTTTGTCTGTATCTACAAAATAGCGCTCATCCATTCAACCAGAGGGATATGGTGGCTTGTTTTATAGTAGAACCTCCACTACTGAATTCTCTTGGTTATTAGTCACGTCGAATGGACCAGGAGAAGCGTATCGAAAGGCCGTTAAAATATTTTCTCTTCTAAATCGATATAAATGTATATATATATATATATATATATATATATATATATATATATATATATATATAGCAATTGAAATGAAAAAAGAAATCATTCTCACTACCACTGAGCTCAACTAGAGAGAGTAGCTGTACTACCTACACCATATACGATTGATACGGCGTGTTATATTATCATCGTTCTACATCACGATTCTACACAAAACCATAAAAAACGTGGGAAAAGGAAACCATACAGTAGAAATTATCCTTTTTGGAATATGCGATTGCAGAGAGAACACGATAGTCAATGTTAGTTTAAGCGGGTGTAATAAGGGTCCAAGCAGAAGTCATTTTTGACCGATCCAAATTGAAAAGTTGTATACAATTTGAGTGTATGTTTCAGTTTTTATGATTGTAACTTCGTTTCTCATAGTTCCACCGATATTAATTATTCTTTTTCCATTTGCGAGAGGATGGCTTAGAGAAGATGCCATATACAAATTTTCAGATTTTGCTAAGAAAAACATATTATTCATCGAAAATGACTTCCTAATTTTTTTTTTTAATTTCTGGAATACACTCCCGAAGAGGTAAACAGGATACCTGTGCACGGGTCCAGTTTACAAACAACCATGGCTCAGGCGGGATTCGAACCCGCGCTCAAGATGAACTGTCGCAAGCTACGAACGCACTTCCAGCGCCTTAGCCCACTCAGCCATCGTGACCCCAACCATTAACCATGATCATTAAACATTTTGAAATGATTAAAAAATGAATGGCTTTATTAGCCATTGCACTAAAAAGTATGAAAGAAATACTTGCACTATCTCTTTTGGCACCAACTAATTTTTTTAATGATTACTACATCATGTGTCACTAGTTCAAAATCTTTAGTGCAACATCTAATGAAGTCGCTCCTAGTTTTTCTAAGTTAATGTTTCATGTTGTGTTCTATGTAAACTTTCAATGGGTTTATTGGACATTCCGGTGATGTTCTCCTTTCCCATTCCGATTAAAAAAAAATTAATTGCTTGAACTTGAATACACATAAGAGTTTTGAAAGAGCTAGAGACGGAATTGTAGGTATAATGAGCCTCTTTAACAAGGTAAGAAACCTTTTGGAGGCAAATGGGATATTATGTATGAAAAATTCGAATCTATGCAAATTCGAAAACAATCTACTTAATGTATCTGAACAGTAAATTTTTGAATAAGCTATAATAATGTTCCTCATGAATTGTCTGAAAGAATGGACCACGATGTAATATTACCATAAAAGTTTCGAAGGTTCCATCGTTTCCTTAAAGAAAATTATGTAATCTCAATTGATTTAGTAGACCGATTCATCGGCAACATCTTCCATAGACCTTATCCAGTCAAGTCCTATAAAACAGCCCATTATCGGCATTTTTGGGATTAACCTAAAGAAGCCAACTTTCTCAGTACCAACTCGTTTCATTTTAGTGGTGTAGCGTAAAAATGGCTTTTTGGTAGCTTTTTTACAATTTAATTTTATGGTTATTGGTAGATATAAAATTGGGGAGCCGGTATCAAAAAGGCATTAATTTAATGGAGCGTTCTGTTGGAATCTATATAGATATATATTTCACGCGGTTTAGTGGTTTATGTGGCGTGATTTTAATGAAAAAGTCCCGAAACGGAAAATAAAATACCTACCTACCGTCAAGGTGGGTGTATACGTTACCTACTTCCCAACTTGGCATAGAAAGCGGCGTAATCATCTCTTAAAAATAATGTGTTAAGCCGTTGGAAGAGATTTGCATGTGATAATACAAGCCCGGAGAATCCGTTTACTTACGGCCAATTCCATCCGGATGCAAATCTTGGCTGCTCCAGAGTTTGATTGCATCCACAGATTGGAAAGCTGGAATGTGGGGCAACGAGATAGTTTCACTACTAATTTTAACACGGTGAGTTTATGACCCAAATAAGCAGGACATGCCTTGGACTGTTAACAATATAAACAACATAGATTGTGTGATAAATTATTGTTATTATTATTCAAGTAATTATGCATACGTTTATTCAATTTATCATCGAAAAAAAAGAAAGATGAAAAAGTTATATTTTGTTGGATTGGTTAGTAACCTCGAGTAAGAAGAGTTCGATGAGTATAAACTAGGAGGTGTTTTTTCGACAATGACGTTGTACATCGAATTTGACAGATCACAGCTTTTTCAAGCAGACCCACACGGTAACGAGCTCTTCATGGGAGCGAAAACAAAATCCTCGCCCAGGACCATCTATTCATTCTTTCTTATAGTGTGCTCGAATAATGCGCGTGAAATTAGTAAGATTTCTTATGCTTTTTCATGCGGTATTGTATATTGCGCGCGGATGGTACCTTTTAATGGGTTCGGACATGAACAATACCCCGGAGGTATCATCGATGATGGTGATGGTACCCTTCAAGTTTCAGTCTAACGTGACTCATGAGGCCATAGTTGCTTTGTGTTGTATGGGTCTGAATGAGCAATTAATGCTTCGGAAAGCGCGTTATCTGGGATGAAGTGAGTACAATGGCGATGGAATTCTTCGCGCCGATCCCTTCCATCAAACGAGACGATGTTACAAGACACACAGCTTTTATTTTATAATGATTGATTTCTTTTATTTTCAGTCCCCATGATGGATCTTTGAAGGCATTCTCTCAAGATTGGAATGGAACAATAAGAATAAATTTAACAGATACAAATCTTGGTTAGCTTATAGTTTTGATTTTTTCTAAACATATAAATAAGTAGGAAACAATATTAAGAAATAGCAACTGCTTAAACAATCAAAATAATCCATAAAATACCGGCAAAAACATTTATCAATAACTTTTTATACGACCGTATCGAACATTTTATCATCTATTTAGAGCACTCAACATTCCCACGTTGTAGTAAACCGATATTTATTGATGTGTAAAATGACGAACCTCTTTTACATTCCTATAGATATTATGTGTCAATAAAAAAATACATGTATTTCAGAAAATTTACTGAATATTTCCCATAAATAGTATTGTACTATTTATTAAGGAGACGTGTAAAAAATGACTTAGATTTTTATGGGATGAGACTTTGTTTGAAAGCTGTGTATCATCAATGACGCTTTGACATTGGTGACAAAAACAATAAAAAGACAAAACTTCATAATAAACTGATGAGGAACAGATGAAACCGCACGCGCGCTTTGAGAAGTTGACAGCTAATTCGGCTTATCTTTCTCCATCCCTTCCGAAACTTCACTCAGATCCCATCTTGTTCTGAAACTTCAGACAGGCATAACACACTTAATCAATTAATCCACAACGCAAATATAACCGACAGAAGTACAATAATGAAGTACATTCCCGACGACGACTCAGAATTATTGTCGTCAAAATCCCCTACGAGAAAATAGTTTCGACTTTAACAGTGGGGCGCGCTGTTGATGTCGTTTTTGTCGTAGGCGATAAATTCATATAGTAGGCACTGCATATACATGTAGCTTTGTCTCTCTCTCTCTTTATATTAATAAATGGGGTTTGGAGCTTTGCCGGGCTTTCGGAAGTTTCGATGGGACGTTCCTGCGGGAAAGAGAATGAGACTTCGATGAATTGGAGAAACGACGAGACGAGAGTTTTCCATTAGTTCTGAGGATTATGGAAGTATGAAGGTGTTCTTCGACGATCCACTCGTAAGGCCTCAGCTGAGTATTTATTGTGCGACAGTTTGAAGTTATATTATATTAGTTCAGTTCTCTGTTATATGCTAACTCACTATTTGTATTAGGTTAGTTTTGTTATTTTTGATAATCATTCCAAAATTGCTTTGAGTATAAAAATAATCATTTCTATATCCTGATCGAAATAGCTTGTCGAATGTGAACCTTCATAGCACCTAGACAGCAAGTCTCTAGGATCACTAGAAGAAAAGAAAAACTTACTGAAATATTCCATTTATTTCAGAAAAGAGCAGCTGTTTGAACTGAAAGCTACTATATAACACATCCATTTCCTCCTATTCCAGCTTCAAACTATCTGGGTAAATACCTTGTTGCATCAGCGAGTTGAACACAATTGAAATTTCACGAACGTTCGGACCTGACCCATTTCGAGTAGGGGCCATCTGCGACTCGCTTCGACGAGTATAGTGAGCGCCCAGCAAGCACCTCTGAAATATTCAGTGGATGAGAGGCAGTGGCCCCATTCGCTGTTGCAATGTGTCTCTTTCTGTCTTCTGTACCCGGATTTCTTATTCTCATAGCCCCCCAAGTAAACCGCAGTTATTTAGTGTCCCTTCCAGCAGGGCCCACTTTGCCTGTCGCTCGACAAACACGAAGCACAATGTGTTTCATCACGAACGGTCGAAGTTCGTGCGAAGGCGGTGTTGCCATTTCACGATAAATATTCGAGGAAAAAGAATTAAAGTGCAATAATTTGATGTAGAGCTAGGCCTTTCTTCTTGAAATTATTATATAAAAAATACATACCTAGGTGTACTATTCCACAAGAAGATACTAGGTATATGGGATTTTTTATATAAGTATAAACAGTTGAAGCGGCATTCCTATTACGTGAGTAACTCTAGATCTGCATATTGCGAATTTACAGGTGCTTTAATACAAATATGAGCTTGTAATTTCATACCCGAGCATAATATGCATATATGTAACAACTTGTCTACAATGAAAAGAATAATATATAGGTACACATATTCCCACAGTGACAGGCAACATTTCATAAAATTAAACAAAATTAATAGGTGTGTATATGCAGTTGCCTTATCAACGTCATGATATTATGTCAAGAGACATGAATAAATATTAATTTAAAAAATTAGGGCTAAATGAGATCAAAACAACACTTGAAAATGAGCAGCTGGAATGTAGGAATTAATTCGTTTCAATAAGTAAGTAGGAACTAAATACACTACATAAATTTTAATCTCAACTGAGAAAAATATATAGTCACTTACGCATACTTTTAATTTTGTCACTTGAGAAATTGATGGATATGGAATTTATACACAATGTCACTTGATATTTTAAAAGAATGGTGAAATTACAATGGTAATTTTTATCATGACTTGTAACAACAAGTGGTTGATTTGAATGATTAATAAGGGCAATATTAAAAAGCGTTAAGACGCCTCCGTTCCCAAAAGAGATTTGCTTTTGACATGTGTAGCCAAAACGAGATATGTAGGTAGGTACTATCAAAGGCATTCGCTCTATATGATTCGTCATTGTTAGTTTTTACATACACTAAGTCTATAGAAAGAGATAACGCTCTTATGTGTTGTAACTGTTTGTGATGAGAAGAGGAAGACGACAGAGCGAATGGCCGATAACAGAAGGTGTTTAACCGGCGTGTTATCGGAAAGGGAGAGAAGAAACGTTATTTCTTTATGTGCACGTTCGCGCACTAACATCGCACCAAAATGGGCACGGCGATCTTCCTCTCTCCTCAGTTGGTAAACTTTTGACGATGTCTATGGAGTTTAACGACGCACCCGAGGTGTTGTTTGTCTCTTTTATATGAAGTAACGCCAAGTTTTTTTTTGTTGTTGTTGCAATGCTGCTTGTGTAAAATCAACTGCAAGATATATACAGGATGTCCCACGACATAGTTTGGGAGTGTATTGCTGGGGTGATTTCAAGTCAAAAATGCCTTATGAACATATACCCGGAACGCTATCCTAACTAAGCTAGAAGCATTTGAAATTTTAAAGTCCACTAATGCAGGTATTAGGTTCGGCTGTTGATTTTGTTATTATTAAGAAGACTAGGTGGCTGTGAAACATCATTTATTATTTATTTTGAGTAAACGGCAATTAAACTAATTTTGAGTATTTATTTTCGTGTTAGGTACGTTAAAATAATAAAAATATAAAAGGTATGTTTACTTTTTGGAATGAAGAATACGCCGAAATTCATTTTGTTTATGAATTGGGTAATGGAATCGGACGAGCGGCAGTTGATGATGAATATCGGCGGCGATTTCCCACACGTAGGGTGCCTTGTAGAACTATTTTTGTCAATGTCCATAGAAGTTTAAGAGAAACAGGCAAGTTTCCTACAGCTATTTCTGAACGTCTCATAGTTTCGTTCAACAGGAACTTGCTCAAGAAGAAGCAATACTTAATGCGATTGATGCACAACCTTCTATTAGTCTCCGAAGAATAGCAAACACACTTAACGTAGGTCGGATGAGAGTATGGAGAACTTTACACAATTTCGGTTTTTCACCCTTACCACATCTTATCTGTACAAGCTTTAAAACCTGCCCACTACAATTCAAGACTGTATCGTTGGATATTGAGAAATCAAAGGATTTGTCGGATAATATTGTTTAGTGATGAAGCCTCATTCATACGAAACGATATCAATAACATCAGGAATTCACATTCACTTGAAAAGCCAAGACAAACCCATTTTTAAGATAGATCTTCGATGAATGTTTGGTGTGGCATTATTGATGATCGCCTCATTGGTCCGTTAATAATGGAAGATCTCACAGCCATTCTTTATTTACATTTCATTGAAAATGATCTTCTAATATTGTTCCACACTTTGGTCGACAAGTAACAGAATATCATAATCAAAATTACAAACCGGTGGATTGGAAGAGTTCCTTGGCCAGCGAGGTCACCAGACCTTAATATCCTAGATTACTTTTTATGGGGAGGACTGAAAGGTTTGGTTTATGCAGAAAATATTGAAAGCAGAGAACACCTAGTAGTCAGAATCAAGGATGCCGCAGAAACTATTCGTTCTGATTCTGAGACTGCTGGCAGAGCTACCACTTCAATTCCAAGAAGAGCTATACTATGAATTCCCCAACTGTAAATTTGTAGGGAATTCCTACTACTACTTAACTAAAATTTCAAATGATCCTAGCTCAGTTATGATAGAGTTCCGGGTATATGTTCGACATTTTTCTCTTCAAATCGCCCCAGAAACACATTCCCAAGCTGTAGCAGTCATGTCGTGGGACACTCTTTATATACAGGTATGTGATTATTTTCCGGCATTCAAACAAGAAGACTTTCGAAAAAGTTTCTTTCTTATAATGTTCGTTATAACACCTTGTTTTGTGCCAAATTTCAAGTGACAGACTCAACCGGAAAGTAGAATTGGCCTATAGATTAGAAGGTGTTATTTATTTTCTCTTAATATTATAAACAGCAACTAAAACGAGAAATTTTTGTTCCTATACTGTTTATTTTGGATCAGTCGTGTATTCTTGAGAAAATAATAAAATTACGTGATTCAGCGTTGGAAATACCTTCCTACATATAAATGTCATGGATCATGGTGATGTGCACAATAAAAATAGTCAATCGCCTAAAAATGTTCCGAGACATATTCTCAACTTATCGTGAGAAATATTAATGCTTATTCAATTTTGTTGAAGAACGAACCGTCTAGCCAGATTTGGAGAAACAGATAGAAAGTTCGAAATTTTATTTGGACTCAGACATGTGCATAAGTCTAAGGTTCTGGAATAATACTTTTGAATAACACTATGGTAAATTTTCACTCCAGTATATTGATAATATAAAATAACTTCTTAGAGAACAAGCCCAAACCCAGAGGTTAGTTTATACTCACATTCTTTGAAAAATTCACATTGTGCTCAATCAATTGTTATGTTTCACCAACATATTATTACAAATTGATTAGTGTTTTAATTTATTATGGATTTTCATCAACAAAATGAGCTTATCGTAAATATAAAATCTTCCATGTAGATTCAGTAGTCAGGATTTGTTTTCAGTAAACAATGTTACTTTGCATTATCACCAATTAACCCTAAATTTTAGTCAAAGTTGAGTAGAATATTCTTGTGAATTTTTAAATACTATCGATTTTTAGTGCAGCATCAGCACATAATATATATGTATATACTACAGCACAGTACGTGCAAATAATTCACGAAGCAGATGCTTCAACGAGCAGGCAGGCATTGTCGAGATTGAAAAGATGGCGTGTTGTAGTTGTTCCTTCATAAAACCTAGCGCACACGTTCCGATCCTCAACACTGTTCAATGATGAAGAATAAAAAAAATATCTTCTCTGATAATGAAAACTGGAAATGAACAATAGAGCGGCAGAAATGTTTGCGAACGGAGAATATTCATGGAAATTAATATTATCGAAAACCGACTGTGTACACGAAAGTATTCCATGCCTTTTTCAATTCCAAATGAATGCGATGGAATTATCAGGAAAACAGCTAAAACATAAATCATTTGGCTTCAAATGAAAAAAAAATCAATATCTGAAATCTTTATTCTGTTCTGGAAACAGAGATGAAAAAGTTCAATTGGGTAGGCAACCGCATCATGATCGTATAGCACTATGTAATTCTGATACTGCAGGTAGATTTTGTAATTAAAAGAAAAATTGTCGCATGTTTTTTGAAATTCTAGAATAGAACATATTAAAGAGAAAACACAAAAATTTACCCACCCCTTAAAATATTCCACAATAGTGAGCATAAAATTTCGAGAAAATGAGGAATATATGGCTTTAGTCAAAATCCCAACTATGGAACTCTGCCTTTCTGCAAACCCAACTCGCATTTGACAGATTTTTTTAAAATTCAAGCACAGGCAATGTAAATAATAAAAGGGGCACAATCGAGCGAATATAATACAAGGTAAATAAAAAATATAATAATTTGGAATTACCAAGATGAAACAAATAGAATAGCAATTCTCATTCCAGAAAACGAAGAATTTGTTACTATAAATATGTGCAAACATGCAGATCTTCTTCGAATCTTCCAAATCGAAGTGTGTGCAGTGTGTACAGGGCCTAATACAGGTGGGTTGGCAGTAGACACTCAGACACTGTGTCAGGCAGGGGTGGAATTATTGAATAGGCTACATACAGGAGGGTAGAGAATGAATGTTACGGGAAATATCGCGTTGCAAAAGAGGAAGGCACATATCCGCCCTGATTGTCAAAACAGCCTCATCCCATTGACGTGCTGAACGATAACGATCAAATTTTGCTCTCCCTTTTTTTATATAGCATAGCCGGGACGATGATGATGATGAGCCTGTCTGTGGTGCCGAAACGAGAGTGTGGTCTTAATCAGTTTATATTCAATTTCGTTCGTTATGTTTTTCTGAAACTTTCATGAGCAATAATTTTTCCATTCCCACTTTATTTTTTGAAGGGGCACTACTTATATTTCAAAGACGATAATATAATCCGTTGAACTTTTCCTCACGATCCTCGCATCGTTTTTCGTTTATTCAAATCGCGTCCACCACCGAAACGGGAAAACGTCAGGCGCCGCTCGGCGCGCTTCTTGGCTATGAACCCGATGCTGGATCTGGCACACTCTTCTTCGTGTCTCTGCGAAATCCAAAAAGAAAATCACGCCAGGGGGATCCCCGTCCCGGTATGCGATTCGCTGCTGCATTCACGCCTCGACACCATCTTTCCGAGCCCGCGACCGAGATTTATTAAAATATTACTTTCGAGACAGTGGATGTGCACACAAAGCGGCCAGACGGAAAGAAGAGGAAGACGAAGTACAGCAGCGAAGAAAAAGAAGAATCCGGGAGACACGTCTACTAGGTAGAAGACGCTGCGCATCTTTCAAACTACTCCTGGAATTTATCGAATCACACGATGCAAAGTTTGCGGAATTTTCGCCTTTCAAGTAGACCGAATTATTAGATATACTCTGTGAAACATAATTGGACAGTAAAGGCACATAGATATATGAAAGTAATAACAATAATTCAGGAATATTTAACATTAAAAGTTTTGTTTTTTGATTTCCAAAAACTCGATTCCATCTTTGGACAAAATTATTTTCATTGGTCCCTTAGCAATAAAATGGTCTAATAAAGTTTCTCTGACACCTTATCATACAAGAATTGTCATGTAACCTAGATATGTGGAAAAAGTAAGAAAGAGGAACGTTTGCGTTTTAAACATAGAAAGAAATCGATTCCTATTGAGGAAATACTCTGACTTACATGATTTTAGTATAATGTAGGTACGTCGCGAGGTACGTATCCCTATGACCGTTGTCGATTACGATTACCGATTCCATTGGAGTTCTCCGCCAATCAGCTTACAGTTGTCAAGTGTTAGGTATAGTTGATGCTCAGATTAGATTCAGTCATGGTTGCGAGCAATTCTTAATTTCAAATGCCATCTTTCAACGTTTTATGCGAGTTTTAGGTTATGTGTCACGTAAATATACAGTACAGAGGGGATCAAAGCAGAACCGGTAACTATGGACAACTTGTCAAGTAAGACAGAAAAAATAATGTGAGGAATCGGCAATCGTAATCGTCAAGGGACAGTTGAATATGGACATAACTATCTTTGGGGTGGTACGTTGAATGCTTTCCAAAACTACTTGACTATCCTCTTGATATTGGACGAACGAGAATTATTCCATGGTGAATATTGTATAACAACGACTTTTCCAACTTCAATCCATTCTCGAGAATATTGACCTATTTTTGGCTGACATAACAAGGTTTCCTGTTCTAGTTTTGCCATTCTATATGGCATAGTTACGGTCGAGTTGCAGATTTATTGGTACGAAGGCCTCCTCCTCCTCGGCGGTCATCCAACCGACGGGGTGCAAGAACCATGCCGAGAGAAAATCCTATAGAGATAGAGCAAACTCGTGCCGCGAACATATAGACGGTATAGTACAACCGTGGGGTCGAAATTCTCGAATCTCCCGCGCGTCCAGGAAATTTATGTTCGAGTCAAGTGCAGCTCTGCCGCCCAACAGAAGTGTATTTTATCCCGGGGAGGGAAGCACATTTTTGGCTCCCGAATCGTGTGACCCCGCCGGGGTTCTACCTACCTACCCTGGAAGCTCCTCTATCACACTGCGCCCACGGACGGAATGCAGGTCGGAACACGTCGGATTACCTAGTCGGATTTATGTACGTTTGTTCTGTGGTGGCTGGAGCTGGATGGTGGAAAAGAGATGGAGATGGAGGGCTTTCGTTTGAAGCTTGCCACGAGGTTGCGGAATAATATAATATGGGATGCGCAAGCAGCACTAGAAGTGTAAAAATATTGTTGCAGCTCTCGTACAACGATAAAATTGGGAAGACACATAAATCAGATAACTTTTATTTGGTTGGAATAGAATTTTTTAAGTGAATTGTTATTGATTAGCAATGAATATGTCAATACCAAATTATTGTTAGATTTAGAATTAAGCCCTGAGAGCCAAACTAGCCTAATAAGTACGTTTTGGGTGACACGTAATGGCGATTTTCATTCAGTATTTTTGAAATTGAAAGTTATGTGTCGTTTTCAGTTTGGTAGACTTTAATTAGTTGCTCTTGACCAGCAATGATCGCTATATTTCACTTCATTTTCCAGATAGTAGGTGATTCATGATAAATTAACATTAATTGCAGAGAAAAGTGAAGAGTAACTTCTTCATCTTGTAATAATTATGAACCGTTCACTGGTTCAGTGAATTCAAAATTAATAATTGATTGATTAAATATATACCAAATTTTATAATCGCATTGTTCAAGAAAGGGCATCGGATAAGATAATCTTAAAAAAAAACAGTCTTTAGGTCTCAATCCTAAAGTGTTTAATTAACATTATTTAATATTTTTTTAACCACAAGCAAATTGATGAAAACAATGCAAAGATCCCTTGTATACACAAGTTCAATCCTTACAACTTTGATCAATCGATACTCTCAGTTTCCCTTTCCAAATCATAATCAAGTTACTCTCGAAGTTACGAGTTATTTTTTTCACGGACTTTATATTAATATAGTTTATACAACATCAAAAATATTACTTCAGGCTTGCAGAGTTTATTGAAAACTGGTCGTCGTATTATTTTTCTTCTTTCCTAGTATAAAAAGAAGCTTTGCCTCAAAAGATATCGTTGAAAAGTTATGTTAGTTATCCAGAAGTTCTCGGTACATTCAGGCTTTGACGTTACTTTCCTACTGGATGTTTATTCCTTTTTGCTGTGCAACGGCAAATAAACAGGAAACTCTATAACCGGTAAAGATTTCCTAACGAGTCTTCTAATTATTTCCAACAAAAATAGATCAAAATTTCGAATCTATAGGGAAAATTCTGTGGCTTCAATATTCCACAGTACATTCAAGTCCATTAAGAAATAATAATAACTTGTCTGGATAGAGAACAGATTACTTGCACACCAGGGTAGGTATTGAAGAAGTAGAATTAACAAAACTTAGCAAGAAATTAACTGATAAGTAATAGTAGACTTCTTGAGTCGAGCTTGCGTACACAGGATTTTCATTTAAATTTTCCTTATTTTTAAGGTAGGAAGGCATAGGGAACTTGTGACAAACCGACAGGCTAATAGTAAATTTATGATTTAATTTTTTATCGGATGTACGGAACCCCAAGATAGTTTTCTAGAATGTGTTTCAACTGTACATATCAACATGCATTATCTGAACAGTAGTAAGTAGGTATATAACTCGGTATATAAAGAATCAGTTTGGGATAAGTCAAACAAAAGATGTAGGTAGGCATGGGATGGTAAACCTTTATTGTAATGGACAATCTTAAAAATCACTATAAGGAAGACGAATGCCAAGAAATATCAAGTAAATATTAGAAACTAATTAATGGAAATGTAAAAACATTTCCATTCAATTTAAAAACTACTAAGAAATGTTGGGGCACAGATAACATTTAGGTTAGGTTAGGTCTACCAGAGTTGCATAAGTTGTGATGAATAAATGCTAAAACTCAGACTGTTTTGCAGTACCTACCTAGGTAGAGATTTCTGGGATTCAAAGGTAAACTTATTATTTTTTAAACCGATTTTTTAAGCATCTCTAAAATTGTTCCTCTATATTATGCGAAATAAGAGATAACCTGCTATGAAGTGCAAGAAAATTAACTTATAAAAATTCAAATAAACCGATTAAATTAAAATTTATACAAGAAACTAATTTCACTCATGCTGAAATGTTTCAGATGATTCAAAAGAACTAAGCTTAAGAATTGAATACAAGATACAATTAACCAGAGATGTTTGAATATTAGGTATGTATTTGCGATTTCAGATGATCTAAATGAAAATATGCCAGCATAGGTAGGAACAGCATATTTGCAATATATACTCGATAGAAGTGCAGACAAATAAATCTACACGGTGATTAGTTGCAACAGAAGCTAAAAACAACCTTCTTCTCGACAGAGTTTGTATAATCAGTTCCCGTATATGTATATCGGAATAAATAAGTCTGAGTCACGAGAAACACCGTTAGGTGCAAGTGAAAGTACATCGATAACCACAGATGTCGTGGTAACTAGAACAACCATCCTCTGACACCACAACCTTGTTACATAATACCCATACCCACATCAACACATAAGTACATATCGCTTTTAATTTACGAGTTTTAACTAACTATAGCAACACGTAATTTCTCGATGAGGTATTTAACTTTCCTCACGTATTTTTGGCCAATCAACTGAAATGTAAACGGCTTTAAAAGTCATAATCTAACAAACTGATCTGCAATATGATGTAAAACGTAGGTACATGTATTCTCACATTGTCAATATTATGCAATAAACGAAACCTTTTATGTTCTATATAATAAATATATCATTCTTTTATTATAGAGTTTTTTGACATATCCGGTAGCAGAAATTATGTTGTAAATTACTGAAATTCGAGGCCAGATAAGATCTTACAAATAATAGAACAGGCAGGTGGCATTTAAGTAAATATATAGCAGGTATAAGTGGCCTAATAGATCGTAATTTCAATGATATTTCGTGAAATTGCATGACACAAAAAAACTCAAAATGTTTATAAGAGCATGACCAAGGTTTTGCCATATCTCGTATGCTCTATTTAGAAATTTCGAACGAATTTTGGTCTTTAAGTAAGTAAACTTTTGATGAACAAGCTTAGAAACAGAACATGTAATTAAGATTGAATGGTAGAGTACTTAATGAAAAAGAAAGGTCGTATTTTCCATAGACTTTTATACAATGTCGGTGAATTATTTTATCTGATCGCCATTGATCATTCCATTATACACTTTTACAACATATCCGGTGGCAGAAACTGTGTTGTAAATTAGAAAATTCGAGATCGATAAGGATCTGACTAATGAATTAACCAGCCCAGGTGGAATTCACATAAAAATAGCGCGGCGTAAGCTGGCCAGTTAAATGGGTGGTTTTTATAATAGAGGAATGACTTTTATATACCTAGGTAGATACATATTTTTCAACAATGTAGGTAGTACCTAATGTTTAACTATCAATGGAATATAAATTGAATCGTTACGCAAATGTCACAACGATGAATAATTGTAACCTTAATCCCAATTAAACTAATTAATTACCTACTTAGTCTCTAATATTTCTGATATATTTTATATTTGAACTTTCTTTTTTTATATTTAAAGTATATTGACGGTGGCTAACACGAATTCTACACTCAATCAAGTATGTTTTAAATTACGGTGGGCTCATTCAACTTAATTAAAAACTAGAATATTTTGTTGAGCAGTACTTTAAATACCTATAACATTGTCATTTTATGTCAGTTAAATAAATTTGTAAAAAACATACCTAACACGATATTTGAGCGGATGTTCCGAAAACGCTTTCAATCCCTTTTTTAATAATCAGGTTATATTTATAATGCACGGGAGTCCATTTACCAATGTTTATTATCTTCTTTAGAAAACATAGGTACCTGATAAAACGAAAAAGCAAGGGGTCGAACCTGGGATATTTATTAATTAACCTGTGATATTTGGGGGACAATTTACATTTGTTCCTATGAATATCTACGGTTCATGCAGTGTCTATTTGATAATAATAATAACATTATCCGAGAATTTATAGGTATATAGAAATTAACTTCGTAACAGTTCTTCATTTAGCCCTGCTAATTATTTTCTAGTATGACACGACCTCAAATAATGGTCAAAACCTCAGAAACTGATTGCGGAAATACCTTTTTTTCTGGGAACCCCAGCTTCTCCAAGAATTAGAACATGCCTAGTTTGATGGATAAT
Source organism: Crioceris asparagi (assembly GCA_958507055.1). NCBI lineage: Eukaryota > Metazoa > Arthropoda > Insecta > Coleoptera > Chrysomelidae > Crioceris > Crioceris asparagi. Next base: position 19,266,035 of record OY293829.1, on the reverse strand, counting down.
CCGACAGATACAAATGAACTCAATTTTAATGCATTTCAGTTTGTTTTTCAAAACCTATTTCTCAAACTACAACTAACGATTCCAAAATAAGTTATCTGGTGGCATATTTCGAATCGTTTGAAAATCAATATAAATTCATGTGAATTTCTACGGAATAACTTTTATAGGGTTATCTGTAGGAACAATAGCTTCAACAATTTTAGTAAAGATTTGTGAATACGCCTCCCTAATATTTGCATCTTTTAATCAAAATATTCCGATCCGATTCTGTTATGATCACTATGAAAAAAAAATTATCTCACGAATCCGTTAAACTTTTATGCCTACAAGGCATATTATATATAAGTTCGACTGATCAACCTCATAAAATCTTCACATAAAATAAACTGATAAGCATATTTGGAATAGTATAATGGGTTCATCATGGGCTCATATTTCGAAAGGATCTTCGAGTATCCGATCAGGAATTGGTAGATATTCTGACGGATGTAATAATTATCTCTTTGCAACGGCAGTCTGTCAAAACTTACTCTATATAACTATATTTGTTCCCATTTTTTTCAAGCTCAGTTGAATGTATTCACCTTTATTAAAAATATTGTTAACTGTTGTTCTGTAATGTGTTATGAATGAAAGAATATCTCATGAATCGTTCAAATTTCTATAACTTCGAATAATTATGATTTCGACAAAATAACTTTAATCCGTCCAAACCCTAAGATCTCCGAAAATAAGAGAAAGGACTGGAGAGGGTGCGAAGGTATTCCTACGAAAGTAATATCTAACATATAGTTCGAAACCTTATTCTCGATGATAGTCGATTCTAAACAAGGCCACTTGAATATTTAGATAGATACCTCTGTCAAAAATTATTGAGCCAATCTTACTCTGTAACGAATGAAAGAATTTCTCTCACGAATCCGTTAAACTTCAATAGCCACAGAAAATTTTATTCCGCGCCAGTAAATCACAATTCTAGCATTATTTGTGCAGCACTAACCTGAATAGTTTAAAGACAAAAGAAATCCACTCGTCGGTCGAACTGATAACCACAACAAAGACACCAAAAAAAACACAAAATTCACAGTATTTTTCTATCACTGATTAGCGGATATCACAGTTAACGGCGTTCAACCGAAGGATGATTGTCGTTGGGTAACTCGACTTATAAAATCGAGTATACATACAGTTTCTTGTGTTCTGTGCTTGATCGCGATGATGCGGCTTTGATCGAACGCGCGCTTCTCGTCACTTCCCCCAACACGTCACGAAGCTCTCGAGGCCAGCTGGGATCTGATCGGTTTGCCGTCGTTCGCATCGTAGCAAGCTGGCGGCGTAGCGGCCAGGCAGGACGCGTCGGGCACCCCCACTCTTACAACACGAACGTCCCGAAGCCTGAATAATGTCCTTTTACCTGTGTGAGTGTGTGTTGCCGGAATAATGCGCGCCGATTCTTATTGGTTTGAAATGGGGAGGGACGGACGGCGACGAGAGTTTAGCCCGGGACACAGGAAGTGAGTGAAGAACTGTCGAACTTTTATGCAGCCGAAAAGACATCACAATTATCGTTTCATGCATCCATATATAACAAACTATTCGAAATTATACATGGCCCAGGTGTGAGCGCGTACAGAAGGTGCCGTGTAATTCGAGCCTTTGTTGGTATTTTGGATGGAAATTAGATAGATATTCGTTTCGGTTTTGGTATACCCATACCAACTACCCACCATGGTTTGCAAATCGTTGTTATGCGTCACAATAGAAAAATAGAATTTGAATCTCCAAAATCATATATCTACTAAAAGTTCTATTTAGTAGATACTATCTTTAAATTTAGTATATTGAAGAGGAATAAAATGTAATATCAATAAAATAATTAACATTGTTCAATGGATAAAGGTGAAAGTGAGATTTAAAAAAATATGAGGACTTAGGTAATTATTGTTTGAGAAAATCAAAATAAAATAATAATAAAAGTTGCTTCAAAATGCATTTACAAAGAGTACACTATAAAAATCACAAGAATTTAAAGTTAAGCTTGAATCTAATCGGTATCATTTTTAGGTATGCAGAAGATTCAGGCTTTTCCAATTTATAATATACAGTTGATACCTCTCATTGTTATTTAAATAATGTAAAAGTAGGCAAGTACCTACACTAAAACGAAAAAAAATATGAGTCCCAAGACAGATTATAGGTAGAAACCTATAGTATATTCATCAGAGGGATATTTAAATAAATAATTATTTATTTATTTATTGAACGTTGGTTTTTTTTTTATTCAAACATATTCGCATCAACCGAATGGTTATTAGCGAGTTGTACAATTTTATATTTTTTTAATAATATCTATACACTTTATGAACTTAATAATATTTGAAATATCACAATTTCTCCCAATAATGTTGTTGATATTTGGATCCAAGTTACATGTGTTTCGCTGCACAGAGTATTTTGAACATTCGGTAAAAACGTTGGTGATAAACCTAGAAATGATAAAATGCTAGTCGTATTTGAGAGAAATAATCTCAGTTAACATTCAATTTATTCAAGTATTAACTGTGATTGAATCTTATTTCCGTTTTCTCAATTTAATGGTTGATTTTTCGTTATTCGTTTCTTTGCATAATTCATGATTTAGCATACCTACCTACCTAGTTGTCATTACTAATTCACTTTCAAAACAGAAATTTGAATCATGAAGTCTTTGCTACGTGATAAGAAATATTAATAGGGACACCATGAATTGGAAATTAAAATGAATTGAGTGTGAAGGGAATGTTTGCCTTCGAAGCAAATAATTTGAAATAATACAATGGAGCGTTAATTTGCCTCTCATAATTATTATTTAACACAAACAGAATATAGGATTCAAGTTGAAAGTCCTTTAAAATATTCGTTTCCCAAATTAAACAGCTCCTCACAATGATTTCAAAGTACATTAGACCTTCGGTAATTCGACAAACATTTTGCAAGGCGATGTCGGATGCGTGAATTTGTCGGACTATAGAGTACTGCCACCGACCCCTTGTAATCCGGAACTTGTTTGAAATGGAGTACATACCTTATAATCCCGCAAAGTAAGTATATACTTATAAAAATAGTAAGGTCAAATCTTCATGCACTACATTATATTCAGTACGAGACTTAATTAAACACCTCTTGCAATGTGTTTATAAAAAAAAAATGTCAACATTATACCACTTGCAAGAAATATTAATTGAACTATTTGAATTGAATTGCCTATCAAAGGATTGGTAATGGATAACCAAATAAAGGATGATGACGAATATTTGCCGTAATAATTGAGCTTTAAATGTAGTATTGCAGGCATCGGATTATAAGGAGTGCCGGATTAGACAGAGGCCGGATTACCGCGGGTCTACTGTAGAAAATTTAGTTTTGGAAAGAAATTCTAACTTCAGTTACTTATAAAATTTTGTTTTATGCTTTATCATGCAAATGTAGAAAGTCGACAATTTGTGTGGACTTGAAACAAAATTTTATTTTCTTAGGTTTAGGTTTATCTATCTCTTTATTCCCTCAAAATTACCTAAAGATGTACTAATTTTGGTAATTATTACCTAGAAAGAAAGATGACTACTGGATACAGTCTAGTAGATAATTCTTGCTCGCATGAATTATGCCATGCATTTTTGTCTGATTAGATAAGCAAATATAAAAACCAGAAAAATGCGTGTGACGCTCGACGTCTCCACACTATGAACTATCCAGTACATATGAATTTCAAATAAGATGGGCACTTCGACCGTGTGGATTCCATACTACGGTAACATAATGAAAAGTTGAATTCAATTTCAAATTTATAGTTCTCACTACGATTGTTTTCTGTTGTACCTAACTATCCTTCATGTTAGCGAACTCAATCTGGTTCTGGTAACAACAGATTTCGTTCCAAATTAGGTTGTGAAAGAGCACGATATATGTTGGATGTATAAGCAAAATGTTAATTTTAAGGAAAATAAGTACGTAAATAGAATATCGACAGTTCAAATATATATTTCTCAAATTTCAGATTAAGTCGAAAATATTTTATTAAGGAAAAAAGCATTAATCCATCGTAACTTCAACATACCTACCGAATGTACCAGTACCTACCAGTACCAGATGTTTTGTTTCAATCAACCGTCATTTATGTTAACGTCGAAATTGTTCCAACAGAAACAATTCCTTACCATAAAATATATACAAAGTATTTGGTGCTTATTTGTGCTCTCATTTTTTAAATCAATATATCTACCTACATAAACCTCATGAGAAACATGATCGATTATTAGACGTGATAAAATTGATTCCTACCATACATTAAAAGCTTTTTCTAAAATATGAAGCGTTATTGCACGCAAAATAGTCATTTCATTCATATTACAGCGTTACGCGTTTATTGCATTCAAGGCATTGTCGATGACTGATCCATAACTAAAATATCAACAATACAATACAAATACTGAATGCCTTGCTGAAGTTCCACAGGCGTGTCACTTACCAGGTGTAATAAGAGAAGGTGATTGTAGGTATGCGTAATTCGATCCTTTGTCCAATACAGAAGATGGAAATTAGATGGATATCCGTTATGGTTCTTCCAGGATACACGCATAAGAAAACTTTGTTGGGTTAGGGATTAAAGTGGAACGTATTCTATGTATTCGAGAGAAACGATCGCTCTTTGACCGACGAACCCAAACGGAGGAGGTATACAATTCGACTGCCTGCTTTTTTTGGTTTGTGTGCGCGCTATTTATAGTAAACACTCTCGGATTTTGATGATTTTTGATTTATTTGAAAGAGGAGACTTGAGAAATGGTCTCATATTTATACAAACTCAAATCCGAAATCCGCTTCTCTCCGATAACCGACTCCGAATGGTTGGGGGGGGGGCAAAGTGCCATAAAATTTGAGGTGTTGTCTTTGCTCGAATCATCTGTCTACAAATATCTCTTGTATTGATATTTTCTTACGTTTAACATATATACAGGGTGTCCTTTAACCAAGGTTACATACTCCAGATTCGTCAAGCAACAAGATTAAACAACTATTCTTTAGATAAGATATCTTAACTTAGAAAGTTATAGGTTTGTGGAGGTAACTTTTTTAGAATATATTCGAAAGTAAGTCAAATATTTCAATGAAATTTGATACAGGGAAGTTTGTATTGGAGAAGAACAAAATTATCATTTCAGTTTTTCACGACATTGTAGAGGGCACTGCTTTATCTACGATCACTATGTCTTTTCTTGTCTTAAGTTTTTATATAAATCTGTTTCAAATTTTTTATTCAAAATATAAATCAGGAAATTTATATTAAACGTAAAAGGTGTACTTACATACAAAATATCCAGAAAATGCGTATTTGATGAGATTTCTGAATAATTATTAAGTTACTATAACTTGGCACATGAAATGGTGAAATTACAAATAACTATTGTAATTAATTTATACCAATGAAAAGGACGAAGAAAAATGCATGATGCTTTTTAGTATTCATAAAAATTATTTTAATAATATGCTTTATCATAAGAATACAAATGAATATTCATTTATTTAATAATTAGGTATTGAATAACTGTTTAACATAAACAATAAATATTTTATCAAAGATAGCTATGAATTCTTAACCATTGAGCTCGCAGTACATTATTTGTGAATTTTGCAACAAATTTACTTTATTATCGCTTTTTTTTTCAATGCCATTTGTAACTTTGTTTAAGGGCCCTCGCTACCCATGTGTAGATTTTATGATTTTTTCTGTTGAACGTTCTCAAGGTGAAGTATGAAGGTTGATACATATGATATAATACCCTACAACCCTTAGTAAGTGTATTAAAGGTAGTGTTAATGAACTGTAGCCGGTACAGCGATAGTAATCTGAAAAATTGAATTCCACTATAACATTTTGTTTCTAGAAAGATTTTTTTAAAAGAACAAATATGCCTGGAACTACAATGTCACTGGGTAGCGAGCCCCCCTAATTCCTAATTTATTTTGAATAATAAAAGTTGAAACTCATTTGTATAAAAAACTTAGGAAAAGAAAAAACATAGTGGTCGTAGATAAAACAGTGCCCTTTAAAATGTAGCCAAAAATTGAAATGCTAATTTTGTTCTTCTCCAATACAAACTTCACTGTACCAAATTTCAATGATATATTTGACTTACTCTCGAAGATATGGACATGGAGTTAAGGGACATCCTTATTGATATTCATTATACAATTATAATAATTCTATGAGAAGCTAATGGACGCACATAGAAATTAAGCAAATGTTACGTAGTTTCGAAAACAATAGTCGCTTTACGATTGCTTTTATCAATAAATATAGCCATGCATACATACAAAATTCACAACAATAATTAAAGGATACAATTAATGTATACCACTTTTCAAGTATTATGAAATAACAAACACAAATCAGAGTATGGATCTCACTTGAACGTTTCAAGCTTCTATTTCAAGTGGAATTGTTATACGACACTTTTCAAATATTCAAATAGAAACAAATATTCAACCACTTTATTGGATATGATTCAAAAGAAATTCTCAGTTTGTCTTTGGAATAAATGCCTCAAATATTCAAAGGTTCCCTCTGAATTCAGAATGCAAGTCCCAAATCAATAGTCGGAAGAAAATCTGCAGACTCATCAAATAATCTATAAAATGTCACAAACCTTAGGTGGATCAGAAAACAACAGTAGGTGTAGTCTAATTCTTACACGCGTGTGTTGAAACGTGTTTGAGCCATTGCGCACAATCCTGACTGTACCTAAGAAACTGTTTCTTATGGGGGTTGGTACGAAACTTGAAGGCATCACTTGTCACTTTTACCTTTTATTGATAATCATTGAAGGAAATGCATAAGCTCCAACTAATGAATGTCTGAATCTCTATCTGAATATTTTGTCTTTTTTGTAGGTAAAATAACATTGGGGAGAAATTAAAATAAATGTTTGATTTCCTGACTGCTCTTCAATTTTCAATCTCAGTCTGTTTGAAACAATGGAATATGCTTGTTCTAGAAGCTTCTAAGAGGAAAATTATCTTAATATCTATTATATACAAACATTTTATTGGGTGAAGTTGAATTGTTGTCACTTCATTGTTTAAAAATGTCAATTAATGCCGTGTGTGTGTATTGGCAACTTTTACAAAACAAACTTGTGAAACTGATATCCTGACTTTTTATCGAAGCTTTCGTTCATGTACCCGTTGTTTATTATATACATATATATGTATATCGTGACAGCAAAGTGATAAGCAATAAAGTTTGTGAATTATAAGCTATAATGCTATATAGGTACGATATTATGATGACGATAATTACTTTCAGAAAGCGTGTGTCGTTGACTGACCGGTCAATAAATTGTCCCTCATTATGCTGCCTGCCTACGCCAGGGAGAGAACAGAAACAATCGATTTTTAGATTATTATTAAAGGCTCGAATTTATGGTAGAGATAAATTGGGCTTAATTTTTAAGGATGGTCGGAAAGCGCTACCAGCAGAAATGCACTGAAATAACTCTATGAATAAAACATACTCTTTAATATAGTAGATACCATACTATTTCATCAGTAATCTCATAAGCACTGGTTGATAACAATTGAATGAACAAGTGTACAATTTCAAACGATATAAATCTCTGAAAAATACAAAATTATATTAATTCTATTGGTGCTGTTATTTTTGAAGTTGTGCATTTGCTGTTAGATTGATAACTTTTGAAAAAATGTTCAATTCAAACGTTTCCGGATATTTTCTTATCTTTAAATCTGCCAACTCGGATTTTCGATTTTCAAGAACAATTGTCCTCTTCACACCATTGAAGGGAAAGAGATTTCGGATTTGAGTTTTTTCGAATGTGGGACCATTTCTTAAGTCTTCTCTTTCAAATGATTCGAAAATCATCAAAATCGGTGTACGTTTACGGGCTTAGGAACCCAAAAAAATGACATTATTTTCTTATTGGTATTTTCATATTATGTCTATACTAGATGAAAACCCGGCTTTGCTAGGGTGAAATGTGACCCACAATACACAATCTTTTCCAAAATGTAGGTAGATATTTTTGTAGTCATCGGTTTTCAAGGAATATCAGGCAAGGCATAGATTCGATAAGAATAGTTCATTGTGTTTAATAACTATAATAGGTACATTAAAACTGCAAAAGTTTTTACATAAATATTTTTTATTTAAAATTAACTTTCAAAACAAACTAACATAAATTAACAAAATAAAGAGCTTTCAAGGTTTCTTCTCTGTAAACCTCTCTGTTCTAAGCAGTAGGTATTGGAGGATTGACAGCACATGTGCGATTTACGTCAAAGTCTATTGACATTGATTGAGCTGATAAAACCATTTGAAATTAACAAAATATTGGTATATTGAAATCATTATTTTTTATGTTTTATTATTCAGGTAAGGTTAGGTTAGGTTAGGTTAGGTTATTTCTTATGTTTTATTATTCAGGTAAGGTTAGGTTAGGTTAGGTTATTTCTTATGTTTTATTATTCAGGTAAGGTTTCAATCGAGTCTACCGTACCCTTTGACGGAATTATTGATATAGATTATAGGCATTTATTAATAACTGTATGATACTAGATTAGTTGTTTATTAGTTACTATGGTGTCAGTTTTAGCCAAGATATTGCTAAGCTAGTTTATGAATGAGGCTGGTAATTTCTTGAAACATTTATCTATACTAAAAAACAGTTTTATAGTTTGGGGTCATACTCATTTCAAGGCCATGAATCTGACGTAATTGCTTAGGAATCAATGAACAAATTTCTGAGTTAAGGGTCCTTTTGTGTGACCTTCTATTCAACTGTATTAGTAATTCGTCAACTGGTCGTAGCCTAGACGATTAGCATTTAGTTTGGTAGTAACATTTAACAGTGCTAGCAGGATCCACGTATCCATCTATATCTTTTTTTTTCGTTGGATTCATATTGTACTTTTTTTTAATTCTAGAGCACCTTATAACAACATGTCCAAATATTTCTTCTTGTGAGTAATAGGTGTATTTATTATGAGATAATAATTTGGTTAGTGCGTTTATTGATGAAAGAAGAAGATGAACAACACAATTATTACTCATGACGTTGTGTCATTATTTTATTATTATTGTGTTTTCCTGTGTGATATAGTTAGTAGATATCATTTCCACCATACCTACGAGGTAGGTACGTAAATAAGTTTCTTATTATCTTCAAACAAATGGCTTATTTTAAGTTCTTAATGAAGACCACTTTAAGTTGTGGAAAAAATATCTTAAAAAATAAGGACCAAGTTCTTTAGAGAATTTACTGAAAAGTATAAAATAACCAAATATAATGTAAGAATCATAAAGAATTTGAAGTTAATGCGAAGAGTTTTCAACACCTGATACATCATCCTTTGCCACCAAATTAAAAATCTTGGTCATTCTTACAGGTATATGTTGTTATTTTATATTTTTCAGTGCATAATCTAATGGAGTCGGTTTGAGTTTTATTGAAGCCATTTATTCAAATAATCACTTTACTTACTGAATCGTAGAAGGCACTTGAGACCTCTACCTCATCATCACAACAAACAATGTTATTTTTAGAAAGCAAATAAAATATAAGCTGGAAATAGATTATCGATAAGTTTATCTTTTAAATAGTTCAGTATTTACAAAATCTATTATGGTTCTCAGGTATAGATTCGAATGGTTTTAACTATTTTATTTAACTCCACAATATACATAAAAATAATAAAGACTTTCTCATATTCCAAATATCAGGCATTTATTCTAAACAGAGTGGTAATAGTTACGTAAAAGTGTAAGGTACGTCTGAACTATATTCAGTTCATTTCTTCCATTACCTACTTCATTGTAATTCTTGAAAAATACAAAATATGTATTGGTAATATGTACGTTTTAACAAATAAGTTTTATGAATATAGTGGACTCAACATTATAAAATAGGTAGTATCTACTATTTTTGATATACATATACATGTATTCACGAACAACACACAATGCAAAAATCGTAAGCCCATAAAAACAAAATATTTTTCTCTTAACTTTTTTGTAAGCACTTCTCAAATTGATAGAAGATTTGGGTGACGTGAAAATCTTTATTCAATCCTTCAATTGCACCTAGAGAGTCTGTGATAATAATAAAATTGTTTCTAGGTTCACCTTTGGTACATATTCTGAGTGCTTGCAGTATGGCTGTCATTTCTCCTGACAAAATGCTGCATTCTTGTGGCTTGTTCTAAATCATTGTTCGTTACATTACTTATGTATTGTTTATCATTTTGTTTTAATGCACACACTATTCCTGTGCTTGTTATTCTATTACCATATTTTTCAGTTCATCTAACGAAATCAGCTTTTGAAGTAGGAAAGACTTTCTTTTTTTATAGAGGGTGTTTTTCAGGGATTATATTAAATAAATCATAGTTATGCGACCATCTCTCATTAGTTCTCCTTTAAAATAAATAAGAATTATTTGAAATGATGCGCGTTTACTAAAAATAGGTAAAAATACTTACAAAATAAACAGAATGTAGATGAATCCCTTTTATAAGGTGTTTCAAATTTTGATTTATTTCACGATATTGGTTGTGGGTATGTGTTGTTAAATAAAAATAATTTATAATTAATTATAACCTATCCTTACCTAGAGATATATTAACATACTTTCACAGAACTTTATTAATCCTTGAGAGGTATTAATCATCTGAACCTTCCAAGAATGTAAATTGTACTTGACACAACAATAAATATTTAAAAAAAAAATTGGACCAACGTTATTAGTTGGTGCACTGAAAAATACAAAATACTGTTAATTCTATTGATGCTGTTACTTTTGAAGTGCAGTTGGAGTTAGATTTATAACTTTAGGCACCAACATCACAAGTACCAGCACCAATCGACATAATATTATCTTGTATTTTTCAGTGCACCAACTAATAACGTCTGTCCAATTTTTTGTAAGAATATTTATTTTACAAATTTGTGTGTAGCATCAGTCACGAAAATCGTTGAACGTTCACTAATACCAAAGAAAATAGTAATTATCCTGTTATCCACGTATATTCTTTGCTTGTACTGTTTTTGGAGATTTCAAAACATCGGAAATACGCATACGTATTTTATTGTTGTAACTCGAAAACTATAACTCTTTAAAAAAACGTTTAATTTTTACGGATATTGTCCTATCTTTAATTATCCCACCTCAGATTTTCGAGTTTCGAGAAAAATTGACCCTTCACCCCCTTCGCGGGAGTTTTTTGAAGGGAAGGAGATTTTGGTTTTGAGTTCTTACGAATATGGGACCATTTCTCAAGTCTCCTCTTTCAAATGAATTAAATATCATCAAAATCGGAGTAGGTACGTTAACTATACAAAACGCGCGCACGAACCAAAAAAAGCAGACAGTCGAATTGTATACCTCCTGGGTTTGGGTTCGTTGGTCATAAACATATTTATTGTATTCGCAATAGGTAGTTAAAAGCTTTAGCTTCGATAAATCAAATAATATTTTGCAGTTTCCAGTGCATCGAATGAGGTTTGACCTATTTTATAAATAGTTGAAATGAAGTTTCCGAGAGCTCAAAACTAATTTTTTGTTTTTCAGAAAAAAATTCAATTTACTGATTGCTGAAAACGATCTCTTCTTCAATTCTAATAGGTATAAGAATCTTTATTTACAATCGTTACAATCATTCTACCCTCACCCAAGTTAGGAGTGAGTTTTTAGACAGAGGTATCAGAATTTGTGTAAGTTTACTAGTTTTTTTCTTAAATGCTGTCTCATACTCGAATGGGACCTACACTTTAATGTGGATTCCGAACTACGGATATGTCTCAAGGTAAATTTCAAGACATACACTTCCAGAGAAGCTTTACCAGTGTAATGGCAATATACTAGTGTTGGCTTTCCATTTGTGAACAAAGTTCTATATAGAGATCTAGTTATAACATAACTGTATCATCTCTTAGTTCTTACTTCTTGGAAACCCATAGCAAATCAAATTAGAACACTATGATAAATTTGCACTTATAAAGGGTGATCCAATTCAAAATTCCGAACACTTTAAATTGAAATAAAAGTCAAAAATTAATATATATATATATATATATATATATATATATATATATATATATATATATATATATATATATATATATATATATATATATATTGATTCTGAATTCTTGACTGGTTTATTATTTGATAAAATAGATTTTTGTAGGGGATGCAGTCATTTAATAAATAAAATTCTTTGGATTATGCCAAGCTTTCGAGAATGTTTATTCTCTTCGTCGGGGAAAAATTCGTGAATTTACATAAAATTAACCACAAACAGGAAAGATTTCATAGTCATCAATCAGATAGATAACTAATGAAATTTCTGATTGATGACTATGAAATCTTTCCTGTTTGTGGTTAATTTTATATAAATTCACGAATTTTGCCCCGACGAAGAGAATAAACATTCTCGAAAGCTTGGCATAATCCAAAGAATTTTATTTATTAAATGACTGCATCCCCTACAAAAATCTATTTTATTATATATATATATATATATATATATATATATATATATATATATATATATATATATATATATATATATATATTAACTTAAGCGATAGAAAATGTAAAAATGTAAAGTATTTAATTAGGTATGTATGAAAAATAATATCATGTAAATGGCCGCCCCCAGACCTTCTGCAAATGTCGATCCTTTTTTGATAATTTTCAGTCGGCAATAACTTGCGGATATTGTTTTTCAGATGTTCTAACGTTTCAGGTTGATTAACAAAAACACGACTTTTAAGGCGACCCCACAGAAAAAAATCGAATGGGGTTAGGTCACGTGATCGCGATGGTTAATCCACGTTTCCAAAACGGGAAATAATGCGCCCTGGGAACTTTTCACGCAGAACATCAAAAGTTGCACCCGCTGTGTGGCAAGTTGCCACATCTTGTTGTAACCACTTATCTTCTAAATCAATATTCTCAATTTCGTGCCCAAAATATTTGCGTCTTATGCGCCTATATCGGTCACCATCAACTGACACCATCACCTCAATCGTCTTCAAATCAATAAGGCCAAATAACGCCACCTGACCATAGTCCATAGTGCATACCAATCAGTTACTTTTTGCGGATGTAATGGTTTTTCGTAAATCTTATGGGGATTTACGTCTCCCCATATGCTGCAATATTTTTTGTTTAGTTACCCTGACTGACAGAGAAAATGGCCTTAATCAGAAAAAAAGTAAAAGTCTGTATACGGTTCGTATGCAACTGTTGTTTTGATAAAACAATCGCACAATTTGCATGCGTTGAGCGATCGTTAAGCGATCCATTTTGACGCTTAAAAACACATGCTTATTACCAACTGTCTGATTTACAGTAGTGCCAATATAGAAAACTGAAATTAGATTTCCCAGTATATTATTATTATTCATATACCAGAAAACTAATTTAAACTATGCGCTACATCTCAATGATGATAATCACACATTTTATGAAAAACATACAATGGAATACAATACCTTTTGCTCTTTATGAAGTCGTTCAGAAATGTGATAAATCCAGAGACTTTCTGGATGACAACAAAAAACCATGACACATCATCGTAGAGAGAGAATAAACACATCCACAGTAGCCGATAGCGCTGGTTTTACGTTAAAACCTCACACTCTCACTGCGACCGTGTCTTGTCTCATTCGTTTGATTAATGTTTCTTTAAAATCATAATATATCTATAGACTTTTAAATGCCTATTATAGCCACACACATATAGCTGTGCAACCAGGCATTCTTCCATCATATAATATCCCCATCAGGCCTAACTGACAGAGACACACGTGAAAGAACCTCTTCCAGTCACACAGTTTCTATTGTCGAAAAATTTCGGTTGATCCTTTAGCACAAAAGCCTTCTTCGACGTGTCACTAGGAACCAAAATATTGACACTGCACGAGAAATTCACACCGAACACAGGGTGGTGGTGGTTGAGAGGGCGGATGGGCAGATCTATTATTACACCGAGAGAATGGAGGTTGGATTTCCTTATTAAACCCTTGCTTTGTTGGGAGGCACATCTCGTATTCCTTGATATCTGTCAAAATACACACATATTTAGTATGTGGTATAGTGTGAGTATATATTCTACCAACTGTGCCATGTCGAATCCGTATAATTAAGGATTTCATAATAATGGAGGGTGGTATGTTTACTTACAAGAACGACAACCCTCTATATAGCTACCGAAATTCAATATATTATTTCGGAAAAGGAATGCTCTTACCATTTTGATTGGATCTGAGAAATAGAATACTCCTTTACAACATATGTGTTATCTGTACATTATATGTACTTACTGATACTTCAATGAGCTTTTTATAAATTTTGTATGAATAATTACAAAATGGGAACACCAGCAATGATTAATCATTTATTTGTAAAATACCTAAACTATCACAGAGAGAATTTGTGTTGAAGCATAGTTTAAATTATTGGTTATTTTCTATAATAATACAGAATATTTACCATTTTAAACCATAATCGATGACAAATGGTATACATACTTTTTTTGCAAACTGCGTGTTGACGAGTGGAAGCAAACGTAAAATACCTACTGTCGGCAGTAAATTGTTATCGATGTTTAAATCGTTTATCTTCCTCTGTTTGTTTGCTTGTGTTAAATTATTTTCTTTTCATGAAGATCCTATACAATTATTTCAGAATTATACACATTTCATGAATACAATCAACCAAGTGTGCATCGAACTCGTACACAATAGGTTCCATACCATTGTAACGGACGGATGGATGGACTTATTACTTACTGATTGTTATAGCGGTAAACGAAATACACATTCTCTGAATATTTCAACTCTTTACCTATTCCGTTTCATAAGATATAGTCCGCTGACGGACGAACGAGATTGTCTCTAGATTCAGTACACCCACATTGCTTTAAGCTAAAAAATCTCCCAGATTCCGTACAAATATAAAAATATATCATAAATTGCGTACACTTAGAAAGATATAAAACTATATTTATAATAGCTGTCCCGGCAGCCGTCGTCCTGCCCGGATAAGCTTCAAGCGATATGCCGACAGCAGCGCCACCTACCGGGTTCAATTGTATATTTAAATTATTCAGGACCCATTGGAATATACCGACAACGGCGCTTTCTATCAGGTCCAATTGTAAATCTAAACCATTCTCGAATTCCCTCGAATACACACACGCCCAGCCGTTTAGGAGGAGTTTAGTCACATACACACGAGCCGAAGATTTATATATATATATATATATATATATATATATATATAAAGATTTAAAAGTGGTAAATTTGTTATTTTTTTTTATTTTATCACATATGAAATTTTCTTCAAAATCTTTCCAATGTCACCCTCCTGCTCAAATTTTAGAGGGTTATTTTTAACTCTTTCGTCCAATTATATATATTTCGTCTTTACTTTCACACTTTCTAAATTAAGTTTCATTCTGGTCAGCTTTTCTCTGCTTTTTCAGTTTCAGTTTGCAAAATTTTGATCAAAACATTGAATTTTGGATAATATCTCGTGATTAAGCCTCTGATACAGTTATTTTTACCTTCTGCTGCATTATTTGATATATGTCGCCTTCCACAACAATTCCATAATTCTCTTGGATAAATGTCATTCTCCAACCTATTTTTAACAAAATAGTCCAAAAATTGTCCAAACTGCTGACTTCAAACATGAATTTGTTGCACATCTGGACTAATTGTGATGGTTTTAGCCATGATATTCAACCACCCTTCCACTATATCTTCTGGTGTCAGGAAAGCGATGTATTTTTATATAGTCAGTTTGACATCGTTGTTTTAAAAACGTAAAACGTAAAACCATATTCTTGAACTTTTCGCCAAATACATTGGCCAAAATAAAACAACCATGAAGATGAGTTTTTGGAAATAATTCTCTGGAAGCTTGAATTGAAGCTTTCTGAAAATCCATGGTAATTTCGTCTGGATTCCAATTTGGTTCTTTTTGGAGAATTAATCGAAAGATTCCAGAATTTGCTATTGGCACCACCTTGGTGTCTTCTTCATTACTTCTAATAACTGAAGACAAAAACTATTTACATTTCGCGAAAACAGTAATCTAAAACTGATGATGTTTTCGAAAGAAGATCTCAACGAAAAATGAAATTAAAACCATAATGCACGTCCTTTTATTACTCGGAAAAACCTAAATGACGGGTTGCAATTTTATTGGGTTCATGTTGCGAGCCTAAATTTCACTGCCCATTCTCTTATACCTATATTTTCTCTATTCCCGCTCGAAGACTCCGCACCTCCAAATTTACCAGCATGAGTGTTTCATTTCTATTTTTTTCACGATTGGCTGAATAAGCAACGTGACAGCGTGTGATCAGATCAATTCACTGTCGACGTAAAACGTCTGTAGGTACAAGGTGTCATGAAGTTTTCATTCCAGAAACAAATGAAAAGAGTTCAATTATTTCGAAATAGAATATTTCATAATAACAGATACTAAATTATATTATAGTAATTGAGTAATATCCCTCAACTTAGGAAGCATGAAGATCTATAGTCCCTGGAAAGTAGGTGTGAATAACTTTTTAAGGAAAATAGCTTATTGGAGATTTTCATGAAATTCAAAATTACTTCCGCATCTTAAATATAGAAAAGATCAGGCAAAATACTCTACCTTCAAACTTGAGCCTTTAAAAGTCCACCAGCCGTCCCAACAATTGACTTTCAAAGAATTCCCCAAGTGTCAACACATCACAGCTCTCATGACGAGGTTATTAAGAGACGACGCAAAGATATGATCCCAACAATGGCATGTGTATGGCCATTCAGTTTGCTTCTTAAATAAACGCCTCACTTCTGAGAATTGGTCGACGTATACCTACCAACCATATACAATATGGGTGCTTCTATACCGAAACCACTTGGCATTCACCCCGACGAAACGGTGAAATTTCTCTATATATTCATCGAAAAGTAAATAGGGGAGGGTCGGACGGACCACACCGCTCGGCGTGGTGGTCCATCCATTCTTCGTGTGCAACTGGCCGTATTCAAAAGTATTTTAGGGTGGTCAGTTTATGAATATTAGGTAGCTAAGCGTAAATTTCGTCGCGGAGATTCGGCCGAATGACTATTTATCGTATAAATATAATATATCTTGACTTTGATTATGTTTTTCATGCGTGGGATTACACATTGTGTCCTATTATATTTAAATTTTTAAACGTTTCATTGGATGAAATTATTGAATTAGTTTTTTTAAGAATGTGTGTGTCACAATAGATGCTATCTAAGTATAATAAGTTTCAATTGACTCATTTTATACCAGGGAAAAAACCTAACTGTTAGCATCAATGTATATGACATTGCTTATTATAGATACCAACTGGAAAGTGTGTATAAATATTTCGCAATAAAAAATGATAGTGGTTACTCATCATAATTGTGAGCTTCATTTCTATATTACAAGAGAATCTGTTGAAACATAGAGAGTTGATTAAATTTGAAAAAAATCCTCGTTCAAGTTATTACCCATTTAACAGATTGTCTGTGTTGATAAGATAAAAACGGGTCGAGGATCAGTTATAACGTGAAAATATTCCGATTGAAATGACAAATGTCACAAATGTTTACGATGAGCAATAGATTAATAACAGATCAAAAGACCACCATTATAAAATAATTTATCAATACAAAGAAAGAGAAACATTGAGAGTATCGGTAAAATTATATGCTATGATGTCATATTTAAAGTTATTCTAAAATTTGAAGATTGAATTGTGATAATCTTGGAGATCAATTAGATCTGGCGTCCCTATATTCAGTAGGCACCTTTATGATTTTTTTTTCTGATGCCACGCTTATTCATATATATTTCTAATGTCACGAACTGAAAATAACTTTATACTTTATTATGCTGGTAAAATTGTCCATTTTTGACCGAGGAACCAAACGGAGAAGGAAAGTCTAAAATATGTGTATTTCCTACGATACGTTTTGAGGTCACAGAGTAATAATATGTATCACCAAGGAATATACAGGGGTAATAAGATAAGTACTTAATATCTTCTTTGGTATAAGTGAATGTTCAACTATTTTCATGTCTAAGGTGCATCCCGAGGAGCACTGAAAATTGTGAAATAAGATTTTTTTACAAAAAGTAGGACCGACTTTATTAGGTAGTTGGTGTACTGAAAACTAAAAAATTATATTAATTACACTGGTGCTTTTACTTTTGAAGTTGGTGCCAAAAATATTTTATCTAGGTACTTATAACTGTACAATTCCAAAAGTATAAGCACCACGATAATAATTTTGATTTAGTATTTTTCAGTGCACAAACTAATAAAGTCAATCAGAGGTTTTGTAAAAATGTTTCATTAAAACTAGTGCTTTGAAAGTCTATGATAGGAGCATTTACACCCACAAAATCATTCATATATCATATTATTTATGGAATTTATATACAGCTGTTTCTTGTAATATGAACATTCCACTCATACTCTATTTTGATTGTAAAATGTAAGTTCCAAGTATTATACTTTAAAACCACCCCTTTACGGTTGAATATGTTCTACTCGACAAACTTTCATCAAAACCTACTAGGAACCGAGCATGCTCGACTTGTTCAACCTAATTTTCTCATACACCAGAAATGATCTACCTATTCTGCCATTCATTTACTAAAGACGCTTGGTCCTTAGTACTTGCTGGAAGGTATCCTTGAGCCAAACACATAGCAGAACATTTCAACTGCCACCATGTTGGTTGTTCTCATACACCTACATACATGTTGGCCATGCCAGTTTTCTACTACTTTGGCCAACATGTTCGAACCAGAATGGGGCGTTTAATACTACAATTTCATTCTAATCATTTCGTCATTTGATCGCCTATGTGGATTATTTCTTTATTATCAGCATATCGATTCATTCTTCTACATTCATATATACGGTTATGTGACATGTAAATGGATGTAGGATAAATACATTCTAACATGGTATAACATGTAAAATTAATATTGTTGAATGTGGACTATCCAGTGCTAACCCATTACTAATATAACGCGCTCGTGTCAACATATATATTATCAGTTTGTTTTAAATTTTTGATACTATTTGTTCAAACAAGAAATTATTGAATACATTCTCAATTCCGAACTTCATTTGTGATAACAAGACTTTATTCAATGATAATAATAATAATCAAGAGCCCCCCACACATTACGATAGTCACTTCACTGACCTTCCTATCGTCGGAAAACAATTATTATTGTCGGTACACTGTTGTATTTCATTCAATTCTGACAGAAGAATAAACACAAGAGTTACAAACAGCTAGCTGGCTATCTGCTGATATCGCAAAAGTACAATATTTGTTTTACGATATTGACAATAATTTTTGTAGGGATCTTGAAATGTCTGGTATATTTATATGGAGGACAAAGGCAACGAAGAGAAAATAAAATTCTATTGTTTTGAAGGGATCTCGGTCTCATGTTTAGCTTGGGATAACACAAAGGTCTATCCCTATGCAGGTAAATCGATTGAAGATGTATATAAAAGAATTGATATGGGTCGATCCAAGTGTATTTTCCTTTCGTTTTTACATCTAATGTTTCGTAAAATATCCAAATAGGATACGACGAAAACTTCTCTTTGTTGCAGTATTACAAAGTGGAACAAAAAACTGAATCCGAATAGCTCAATCATGAAACGAAATTATTGGTTGGAAAATATGTATAGGGTGGACCGAATTGCTTGTCAGTATGGGATATCTCAGTGATTATAATATGTAGATATTATTAGGCGGGATAGTACACCTGAAATTTCCAGTGTTGTAGAATTGTAAAACTGACACTGATTAGAATGAGCTGATTACATATTTAATAGGTTATGTTTATTGACAAATTATTATTTGTTATTCTTAGATTGTTGATAAACGTTATTATTATTATTATTTGTCACAATCGACGTTCAGTATATCTGACTTAAATAGACGAACGTATATTGGGATTAGTTTGGTATTGACAAGTAACGTCATAATTAAATAGGAATCATAACATTTAAACAAAATAATGAACATTGTCATGTTTGTAGAAATAAATTATGAATCAATTTGACAACTCTGTTAAACTGTACCTACTATTCAAACCTAAAAATTTTCTAGCTGATGACCTTATAGTGTTGTTCATTTAAATAGGTACTCTATAAGTGGAAACTGTAAGCAACTTTTCCTGGACAGTTCAGTAGCTTGAAAAAAATCATAATTCAGGATATGGTTTAAAATTGTTAAGAATACTTGTGTTTTCTCTACTGTAGGACATAGATAGGTAAAATTTTACTATCGTTGTCACTATATAAGATACTTAAAGAGTATCATATCAAAGAATTTGAAGATTTATTTTATTAGGTCGGTAAGAAAGAATTATAATTGTCTAGAACGTCTTTTGATGCCAAATAATGCAGTGCCGTATTTGAGCAATCAAGTCCTTTCTTATGAGATTTAAGAAAATGTTGATTCTAATAGGTAGGTACATACCTGTTTTCCCATTTTGCAACATGAAATTGAACAACTGTTGAATAGTATGGCCCCGAATGTTGCAACTATTTTTAAAATGCGAAGAGTCACTGTACGTTACTTTAAGTACTTTTGGCGATATAAAATGAAATTGGCGGATGGACACCCAGCACACCAGATCTAATGATTCTCGATTTCTTTTTATAGGGAATACTCTCTCTCTCTCTTTGAAATGGAGTATAAATTCAACTCTGCATAAGAAGGAAAGATTCAATTTAATTGTATGCTGAATCTGTTAGTAAATTTAAATCTAACTGATTCAGATTTCTGTTTTTATTTGTAATCCTGAAGCAACTGTAATTAAAATGGATTAACGTGGTTCATTTAATTATCCACAAAAATATCTTATCGATCTCAGTAAATTCCAGAGTTTAAAATATTGAATAATGACATCTTTTCACTATGTATTTATTCTAAGAGCAAAATTTATAAAATTGTTGTGGTCACTAAAAATCGGAGAAAAATAGTAGGCACATAATAACATAATAATTATTTGAAATAACTATATCAAGCTATATGTATATCGTTGTAATCAAATAAAAAATATATGAAATGAATGCACTGCCGTAGATTAAAAGCTTAGTTAATAGTTTTCAACCGATAATTAGGGAATTATTGGAAACGCTACAAGGTAAACAGGTAAAGGCCTTATTATGGTCGTCCTTTAAATGATAGCTAAGCATATGCACTAAAAAAATAATAATGGAACCATAATAAAATACTGCCTTCCCCTATTTACGGCTAGTTACCGTAAGTATTTAAGGTTTCCTTATTTCCCTTATTCAACGAATTTAACCTCACAAAAAACATGATTTCATTACACCTTCAAATATTTGGTTTGTGTTAAAATTAGGCCAATCACTTTTAAACAACAAAGCAAAGACGCAGACAAAAGTATTAGGTTAGCTGTTGCTGCTGCTCATCCAGACAATCTGTCAATCTAAAGAGCGCGCTCCAATAAGTCTTTATTTTTTCGAAAAAAAGGAAGAAAGACCTTATTAAAATAAGGCAACCCCTTAATAGTGCCTGACGTAAAAATATATTTCCAATAACTCCCTATTATCTGCAATAGTAAGGGACATAACGAGACACATTCCATTTGATGAAGGATAGAAAAATTCCATATGCCGAGTAAATGAAAACATTGATGTGCCATTTGTCTTTCTCTATATATTTTAATTAGGTACTGAAATACCCCGTACTGTCTGCAATTTGGTCCACCCTGTACTTTGAAATATTCTGTTTTAAAATTGTCTTAATGATACAATTATCAGAGTTGAATTACATAAAGAATGTTATTGCTATTTAAAGTACCTAGAGTAGAGAAATCGTTATGTATCAGTCACAACTAACAAAATCTCAAATTAGAAACATTATGGATACCTTTGTTATGCTATATATAGTCAGTCAAATCACATAAATTCTTATTTCGAAATAAATATTGATAGATATTATTCAATATTGATAAACTTCTGACGTGAACGATCGTTTGTTCAATCCTTTTTGATACAGAAGAAAATTCTATTATGAATTCACGAATATGTGTATAATAATAGAAAAATTGCACAGCCTATTGATTCTTAAACGGACTTTTATGGCGTAAACATTTATGGAATACTGTACTATAATCGCCATTAAATATTCATTTAATACGGTATATACGGATAGTAATTTCCAACTGAAATATTCAACACATACTTCAACATGTGTCTTTCATCGACATAACTTAAATCTTCCTGTGTTTTTATAAAATAGTAAGATTTAGTCAAATATTCAATAATTTTGTAATATTTTCATGTTTGAAAGTAATAGTATATTATTGTATTGAATGAGCAATTCTTGCGTGTGCAGCTTTTTCGAATATGGCTCTAAGGATTTCAGTAAAAAATTGGAACGGAAAAATCATTGATAACCCGCTCATATTCAAGAAAAGTAGTTTTTCTAATTATTTGTTAAATTATAATTCATTCATAAGTACTACCTGCTAAGCCGAACCTTTCAGTCCCCAAAAAAAAACTTCCCTCACAGATAATAAAATCATTCATAATCGAAACGAGGTTCATTCTTTCCACACCGTCGGAGACCATAGACAATTCCGAGAATCTGATCTATTCTTCGTGAAAATAATGAAATGATACTAGAAGAAAAATAATGAGTCTCAAAACTTAATTACAAATTACATGAAATTTTGTGATTCTTATTCTCAATTATTCAATTCTCAATATGAGAAATCTTTAAAATGATGGATGATTATTGAATTATATGGCGGTAAGTAAATTAAATATAGGATTGTATTTGTACAAAGTAATTAAAATTAATTGTACGTTGTACTAAATAAATGAAAATAATTTATAGCAGGTAGGTACAAACATAGTCTTGAATTACAATAACATTACATTTGAAAACGGTCTTTTGGACAAAAAGATGTACACTTATATTCGACAGGTACCAACAATAAAGCGAAGAAAAACTTGTTCTATTCTAAGTCAATTTTCGTGATAAGAATGTAACATAAGAGATGATTTTTTAAAATAATATTTCAAACTATCTTTCTTAGAAGAATTCCTGGATTCAAAGCAAAGAATAAATCAAGAATTGAACATTTTTTTTGTGAGTATTCAAATTTATTAATTGTTCAAATTTGATTTTTGGTAATTGATACCTATACCTATGTATTATTTGGTGAATAATTCCACATTCGACAAGTGCTGTTTCGCCACAGCAATAAAAAATGCTCTCTTGCCACGCAGTAATTTGTATATAAACTAGTGCAATTTGGGCATGCGTGCGGTTCCCTTTACCTGCCTAGGTCGCAAGATGTGATTTTCAAACGATTTTGTAGAATGAATGTTAACAGAACATACGTGTTCCTTTGCCAGACGGAATTCTTTAATAATAATAATTTAATAGCTTAGGTACAAGGAGAGGGTCTTGTCCCACTATTACCACCTCTCTACTGGTACACTAGTTAGGCCATGCCCCAATGCCCATTTGGTGAAATAGCCGATCCTTGATACCTCCGCCGAGAGGTGCTAGCTATATAGGAATACTAAATAAAAGTACTGGACGGTCGATAGAAAAATACGCTACTAATATTCGTGGCAGAACGCTAAAAATCAGGTAGTTACTTTTTTGTGAAACAGGAGAAGGCTATTTAAAAAATCCCAACTAGAATCAATGTGGATCAAGAATTTTTGCAGAATATAACAAATAGATCATAGACGTTTTCACACCCAACACAGCTCGTCCGCATTAATGACACAACTAACCTCTTTTATGACAAAATTCAATAGATAAAACAAACTTATAAAAAATGAGTAATAATTTACGCAGTGATGGGTCATAAAACCCAATATGGGAATTTGGAAAAGGAGATGAAACTATCTTGGAAATCTTAGTTTCGAGATAGAATAGTGATTTTTCACTTCACCACTTCAAATCAGTTTATTATATATTTCATCATATTTTTCAATACAATTCTACTGGTTTATCTCTCTCCTGCTCTTGCCAAGCAATCTCGTCTCTACTGTTCCGCCAATACAAAAATAAAATATATATCTATATGTCTAGATATATACAAAGCGTTGAATAAGTTATGGGCCGGCATGTCCCAGATCAGCGATTTAATAATCGATAGATCAAGTGCAGAAATGATATATTTATAAAGACTCCCACAGCCAGAGCTTATAATATCATATCATGCCGACTAGGATATAGGGATAATTACTCGGACGACAATCGAAGTGGAGAAGAAATAGGCGCATAAAAAATATAGGCGATGATTGGTGTGCCATTGTATTTTTCAAATAAGATGAATATTTCACAGTGGCGGTGGATGATGATATTGAAAAGATTTGTTATTTATTCAGAAGTTTGCTGTTGTCGCCCGCCTTCTAGCATGTACACAATTCAGAAAAAGGTCTCTAATTATCACTTGAGAATATGTTGTAGATATTCCTATAGTATATACATTTAAGTGATGATAAATATCTAAAGATAATGTTTTATTAAATATTTTCATATAGGCTAGAAAAGTAGAATATTTGACTTGCAGAATTCGCGCCACCGCTCTAAGCTAACATTCATTTTGACATTTGCTTGGCTTGATATCCCATGTCGATGTCATTAAAATACAAAATGAATTTGTCCATCCTGATTTGAAATATGGTAATTCAGAAATCCAGAAGGAAACATTGTGCATGGGTTGAAAATAAGAGAATACTGAAAATAAGAATGCATTATTTAAATTATAATTACATTTTTATCGTTTATCTGGGTCTCCAGATAGAAGAGCTAACGAGGATGGGAGCAGTTCGTCGGTAGATATTGAAATTTAATTATCTGCACATGTGGTCTATTTAAAAAATTATGCCTTTGTTAAAACAAATACTATATCTAGTTCAAAACTCCAGAGTTTGTAGCGCTCATTCCTGTCGGTGGCAAAAAATCTATGATAAGGTATATTCCAACAATATTTTTTGATGAAGCATGGATTAAAGTTGAGAAAAGTAAATAATTTACGTTAAATAATCGATATTTCAGTAAATTTAATTACCATTACAGAAATTACTCTACTCATTTGTGTCTACAGGTTTCTTGTAAATCGAAAACTTGACATACCTAGGTATAAGAATGTTAGCTCGCAACTTGATCCGATAATTTTTATAAAAACATTAGAAATTGCGTTAGGTCGTGTCCTGATTTTGTTATGAGTGAAGATAATATACGAATTTTATGTCTTGTTGGAGAAGGAATAACGAAGTATAGTCATTAGAAATATAAAGCGACTCAAATGATAGTAGGTAATATTATGAAAGGTAAACTGTACCGATATGAAAAATATTGTAGGTATAGCTGTCAGACGTGACAAATGCAAAAGATTAACTTATATAACTGGAAATAAAGAAAATTGAGATACTGGAACGGACTGCCAAGATCTGATCTATTTAAAGATTCATGAAAAACTCTGAAAACATCAAACAACATTATTTTCTGCTGTTATACTTCACACAAAATTTTTTAGCAAAAAAATAAATTAAAAGTTTTCAATTTTTGGTTTGACTTCTGACAGGAATTTTTACTCTATTTCTTCGGTTCATCTATAGTGGCTGATACATAAATGGGTTAGTATTCTTAGAAATCTTGCGACCCACTGTAAAACGTTTCCTTCTGGATGTTTGAATTACCATGTCTTTTTATAAGAACTACAACCACGATAGATTGATTGCACTAATAACAAATAGAACGTATTAAGTAAATGAAAAAGGTATTGGATGTCAAGCAAATTTTAATTTTCATTTTTGGTTATAACAGTGACCTAAATACTGCACGTCAGAGATTCCTTTAATATCCTATCTTTGTATTTTAAATGGAGAATAATAGGATCCCTGAACTCTGTTAAAAAATAAGAGAAATATAATTTTGCCTTGACTATTCTTGTTGAGGATCTACCTGGTTGTTTCTCCTGACATTATACAAAAGTCCCCGAGAGTAGATTAGTAGATAATAAGACTTCTTCAATCTATTGTATTGTGTTGAATAGATAATTCTCAATAAAAAAATGAAAATCCTATTTTTGTGTTGGTGAGAAATGAATAGAATAAAATATATAGATTAAAAGAACAATTGTTATGAAATAAGATGCAAAAATTTTTTTTACTATTTATTTATATTTAATTATTATTAGTATATCTATGTTTCCTTTGACATCAATAATATAGCAATATCTCGGTAAATATACCTATATTCCGTAGTAATTTTAATAATATGGAAAATATAAATTTTCGGGATATAACTTCTTGCATAATGGAATAGCATTTTTTGATTCCTGGTATCTTCTTTGAATTATTGGATAGCTACTGAAACTAAGTTATTCAAGTACCTAAATGAACAACAAAAGTTGCAGGCCGAGACTCATTTTTATTAAGTCGAAGGAATATGTTTTATAATTCTTGAATTACTAATATACAGGGAGTATCATTAATTCTTGGAAATATTCTATCTTAAAAATCTTGGTTTTAAAATATGAATTGCTGGCCTACATGGTGTTAAGTGTAAAAATCTAAAAATCGTATTTGCCTTATACTTGGAAACTTCTTGTCACATTACTATCATTTTAATTCTGTTAAATAAAAGATTATGACTGTTAATAGCACCATAGCAAGGGGGTTTTCAATGTTTTCTAAATTCAGAACTATTATTTAGTATATGTTTTCAATTCTCTATACTTTCTATGAATAGAAAAATGAACTAACTTCTTTTCTATGTGATTTGGGTTAAATCTTCGTTTTTAGAGCACAAGAGATTCCAGCTGAAATATTTCCAGCCATACCTACCTACATGAAATACCCTGAATCTACACCTGTGGTAATTCTCCGTAGCAATGAATTGCGGTTTTAATTCTTGAAAATAAATATTTTTCCAGTTTCTAGTAGGTATACGTATTCAAAAAGAAAGAAAATAATAACGCTTCTGATAAATTTAATTTGAAATTTACCTAAAAAACATTGTGCATCGTTTTGTGAAGGCTACATAAAATCGACAATGCTTTTGTAACTCACAGAATAGCATTGTGTTAGAATTATCATTCAAGATTTGTACAACCAAGTGGTGTTTTTTTTCGATGTTATATTTTTATTTACTATCGATCAATGGCCCAGTTTTGTATAGGCTAAAAGGTAACTCTGTCGCCACAATTTAGGTGAAGTTGAAGCAATTGGTTCATTGTACAAAGTGTTTTCGTAATGCAAGAC
Source organism: Crioceris asparagi (assembly GCA_958507055.1). Classification (NCBI taxonomy): domain Eukaryota; kingdom Metazoa; phylum Arthropoda; class Insecta; order Coleoptera; family Chrysomelidae; genus Crioceris; species Crioceris asparagi. The sequence continues at coordinate 19,238,645 of OY293829.1, read as the reverse complement.
GGTTTACAAGTTATGGAAAACATAATAGTGTTAGAGGTTGTTGTTTTGGCTGTTGAATATAAAGCCGATAGGGTTCGCATTCAGCTTCAAGGCTGACTTTTTTTTCGCCTATTTCTAGTCAATAAATATACTATATATTTTTTTTTATCAGGGTCTATATCAAGAACTTCAGAAAATGTACAATTACATCAAATTTATATTGAGTGTTCATGATTTAGCAATATTTCTTAATGTTTCTTTATTAATTTTATATTTTTTTTCTGCGCATTTTATGGAAAATTGCTTCGAACAAAAGTTGTAGGTACTGATTAAATCATAACTTAGAATTATTCTTGATGATATTTACACTACGGCGCTTTTTTGATATATTTTTTAAATGTTTGTACGTTCGCCATTTTGAAACTACTTACCCGATAATGTCCAATAACGAACTCGTTCGAGATATTCAAGAAATTGATTTTTGTAGCAAATTTGAAGTTGATACCTCTAAAACTGCGACCTCTATCGTGTTAACAAATTTCGTAATATCCCATATATACATATATAAACTTTTGAACCAAAAGTTTTTTTGGACTTACTTATAGACATAAAACAACATGCCGTTGAATTTTTTTTGAAAAACGTGAACGATCGCAATACGTACATTTCTATAAGAAATTTACCGAAAAATATCTTAAAATAGCTAACACATCAATATTATACGGAAATAATGAAAACATAGTTTCAAGACATAGATATTTCAGTTAATTCCAAAATAGGAGTTGATTTTCAAGGTTACAATAACTGGAATTTTACAAAAATTATGACCAAACTTATATAATGACATTCTAATAAAATAGAATAATAGCTACATATTTATATTGGGAGGTATTTTATATTTATTTTATGTAATATTCTTGGTAATATTTTTTTTTATGATAATAATTATATAACAAATCTGACTGCCAAGAAAATGATCAAAATCCAATGTGTAAATAATTTTCTATTTACTTTTCTTCAAGAACTCGGCAACGCTTTAAGTTTTTGTAAAATATCGAAAATACAGGTTCCTGGAAATGATTTCTTATTCAATTTTGCTATATCAAGTTTTCGGTTTTCGAGGAAAAATGTATGTGGAGGGTATTTTTGAAGTGAAATTCATTTAGGGATTCTGGAACTTAGACGGGACCGATTATCAGCAGCTTCCGTTCGAAAAAAATGTAGAATTATAAATACCTAAAAAAATTTGACAAAAAACTAGTACCGAGCACTTAAAAATGCAAAATAATGTTTATTGTATTGGTACCGGTACTTTCGACGTTATTGATACCTACGTAGAAGACTCTTGACATCTACTTTCAAAGTTCTAGTATTAATCGAATAAATACTATTTTGTATTTTCCAGTATTTCATCTATTGAAGTCCTGCCTCGTTTTTGTGAAGAGTTTTTTATTTAATAGTTTTGATTGTGAACAGAATCACATAACATTCAAAAAATACAATGATTTATAGATGTTTCCCTCTTCCAAGGGCTCTAACTGAGAAACCGTTGAAGTTTTCTGGATATGGTCTTTTTAATTTTACTGTCTCAAATTTTTCATTCTCAAACTGCCCCATTTAGAGAAATATATGTTGAATTTCTTATATTTTTAACAAACAACAGCAAATAAAACTTAGAATAGAATCACGTTTACTATCCAAAACGCCCGGGTTCATTCATACATAAAAAAGTAAACTGAGTCGAATTGTATACCTCTTCTTCATTCTTCGAAGTTGGTCAAAAAATCAAATAAACAATCGAAGTGAATACCTTCTTCTCATAAAGTTGGTAAAAAAATTAAATTATTTCAGTTAAGAAAATAGAGATATCAAATGCTACTCGTTGTAGTTTGAATCTCAATAGAAAATATTGTATCATCTACAATTTCAGCAGTTAAAACCACAAGCTGAGCCTGGTAAAATATTTATTATTTAGTATCACCTTCAAATACAAACGACCAATAAAATATACAAGTCCACAAAATGACAGCTTGACATGCTCTTAGACAAAAATATAATACATCTTAAATTTATTGCTTCGGTAGATATAATACATCAATAAAACCGATAAGATATTTTAGTAAACCACATCCAGACCTTTATACATATTTCCGACATTCATAATATAAATAAAATCCCTGCCTTCAACATCTTTTTGGGTAACCGGTGTTTGCCTACGTTCTTTTGGTAGGTCGGACTGGACAATAAAATGTGGCCAGTAACACAAAAGAGAAAATTGGGCAGTAAACGTAATAAGGGCTCGGCTCGTTAATAAATCAAGCTGATGTTTTTATTATTTGAGAGCAATAAAATAATTTATGCTCCGGTTAATAAGGGTGAAATATGAGGTCGAGATTACTCAATAGAAACTGGGTTAGGTATATATATCTGATTTTTCACCCGTCTTTGAGTGATATAATTAAATGATACTAGGGATAAAGATTTGAGTTGGAAAGGTTTTATATAACCTTAAATCATTTTAACATCCCAGGTTACTTACCAACAAAATTACATTGGTGCCGGTATCATCCCAGATGAAAGGCTTTACAAAGCTGTAGCAAAGCTTGATTGGGTTAATTTACTTATTTCCAGACTTTTCGATAGAATGAACGTCTTCTGACAATTGAGAGAATATTCCGAATACAAACAGACGGATGTGTCTATCTGTAGTTCTATCAAATGGTGATTTACTTATACATCTACATTACAAGAACATTAACTTTGAGAATCTATAAATAATGCATATATAAACTTTATTGTGGTATTTATGAAATTGAATACAACAGTTTCAATGAATTGTCTATTCGATGCAACCAAAACAATAATGTACATATGTTGGTACTTACGTACCTATTAATATTGTTTTCATTTATTATAAATGTTTCGAGAAAGACGCATATGACATATCAACTTATCCTAAGCAATTCCAATTTTATGAATTGACACGGATTGGACGGTTTCCGGCAGTTTAGGGCATACCAAACCACCAGACACTTTAAGCAACTGGTTCTGCTATAGAGCACAGGAAAAACCTTAAGTTTTCTCATCTACCATTTTAGAGCTAGCTCAGACACATTGTTGAACATAAAGCATCATGTTTACCTGATACGATTCTAAATGTCCACTGAATTCTTGTATTCTAGAACGTTATAAAGAACTCCTGCAAACGAATTTCGACAAATTGGGTGTAAAAATTGACAAATGACTAATACCAAGCAATCTAAAAAAGTGTGCCACATAAATATGGGAGCTTATCCGACATCACGGGTCCCTATTTGGAGCAGAAATATTGTATTGATCAAAACTAAAAGAAATAGACAAACCTGAACTAGTGTAAAAGGTATTTAAAATTTCTTCATTACCGAACAAATATTTTTGAACTTAATTTTGGGTATCTTACATCATTTCTACATTCCTAACTGAAGAGAATTGATAATTTCCGGTATGTTCATCGATTCCCAGTTTCAATTCAGTTGGATTGTAATGTACTTAATTTTTGTTTTAAAAGCAAATGAAAAGAGATAAACTGTTTACATAAACATGAGCAACGCTTGTCCAAGTATTCTGTAATTTCAAATGAATTGTTGTATTTGAATACGTTTCACTTTATTGTATAGCCTAACAGCTTCATTCGAAGCAGGTAATCTGTAATTTGGCATTCCAGACTTATGTATGAAATGTGTTTTTATAAAATTCCATTAAACTCTCATTTGCATTAGGCTACTTCCAATTACTTTTTTTTGGATCACTCGCGATACAAAAAAAGTAATCGTAGCTGAGTGAAAACATACCTGTAATAGAATGTACCTGTGACATTTGGAAAACAATTTAAATTTATCCAAATAAAGTTTCTGAACTAGTCCAATTGAAGCAGTCATGATGAGGTATAGATCTTCTTGAGTATTTCTCCTAAAATTATTATCATTAGTTCCCACAAATCTGAAAGTATCGTTAAAGTGAAACATTTGGAATTCCAAGTTCTATTTTCAGTTTATTTCTTGTTCTAAGTTGTCGTAGATATATCTTCCTGTGGTAGTCTTGTGTGAGTTGTTACTAAATTAGAACTATTCCAAACACTAGTAATCACGAAAGATTCCTTTGATAAATTTTCAGTTTCTAGTTAATAATTTTTACACACATTTTTCATGTGTGGCAGATCTAGTATTTACTGGACTATAAAGGTGCCCGCTCCAGGTGGTTGTGCACTAAAGGTTGCGAAGGGCTGCAGAAGGGTGGTGGGCGGTTCAGAGACATAAAAATGCACAACCATACATCAGTCGTTTAAAACAAACAGACATGCTGAAGAAAAACTTCGCTAATTCTCCACAGGGTGTTCATGAGGGTTCCTCTCTGTCTTTATGTTTTAATTGAAATTCTTGAAAAATGTCCCGTTCTAGTCCCCCAAAAATTATCATAACTTCGCAGCGGCAGGTAGTTTTTATAGGTTATGAATGTCACAGAAAGTATGAGTTATGAATTTGCTTTAATAGGCTATTATTGCAGGGGCTCGAAATTTATGGGACGGTTCAGTTTCGATTGGTCATTATTGTTGTTGATGACTTTTTTTTGTAGAGAGCTACGATTCAGTACAAAGCATAGAGCGATATGATTATAGTCCGAGAAGCGATTATTTTTTCTTTTAACATTTTTCAGATACCTAGTGAGTTCTTAACGTAGTGACTAATTAAATAAAAATTAGAATGGTAGAATAGACAAAAAACACTCGATCGTCTATTCTTGCGTATAGTTTAGACTTTTTAAGATGAGGCTGAAATATACAGGGTGTGCAGAAGAGGCAGTTTTAGAAACGGTGGGTACGAGTATTTTTTTTACTTACAAGTTAAATATGGAGAATTATTATATAAGAAAATAGTGTAGAAAAAATATTAATAAAAAATATATTTAAATTATGTGTTTCAATTCAGTAGGTACGTTGACAATCAGTTCATAGCTTTGAATAATTGCTCTTTGACTGTCAGCGATAATATATGTGATCATGTTTCCAATTTGATGCTTATAAATCTTCTAAATTTGCTGGTCGAGCCACTTTTGAAATATTTCCAGAAGAGGTAATCCTGACACTCCCCGTATATCCAGTTTCAGGTTTCGAGGTTTATCAGAACTGCCTGATACATTTCCAATAAAACTTGCTTCAAATTAGGAGCCAACAAATTTTGTTTTCTGTAACTCTTGATTTTTTAATTTCAAGATTGTTACGATAATCAACATACTCATAATAAGACAAAAACCAGAGTACTATTAAATGGTAATTTAATTTATTAAAATGTTCCTCGTAAGGATACAAACATATTTAACGGAAAAAAGTATTCAAGAAAATTTTGCGTAGTAAATCAATTCAATTATTATCAAACCAGATCACTTGCCGCAAGAGAGGTTAAAACTTTCATTCAATCGGAACGGTTATTGATCTTTGTGCAAAATTAAAGCTCTGTATGCAGTGATGAATAATTTTTCTAGTAAATTTATTCTGCAGCTGAATCCATCCATCTCAGGTTTTAATTCGAATGGGTATGCAAATGCTACTACTTCTATAATTCTATATGAAATTGATTGCATTAACATTCATCGTATGCGAAATTTCTCTGTACCTGCTAAATAGAAGGTAGAATTCCAATGGGGAGTGTCGATAATAATTTGAACATTCAATAAGGGGTTTTAAATGCCAGCCTTTGAAAGTTTTAAGAATAAACTAAAAAGCTATGAAATTTCAAGCTACGTCTTTTGTGAGAAAAATCTTAAGAAATCGTCAAAAATAATCAATTAAAACCACGGCTATACAGTAAGGTCTTGAAACGAGCGTGAAAAAGTGGTTCGCTTAGTACCCAGTCTTTTTCAGCTTCCAATTTCTGCCGCTTGGTTTATTCAAAACATAAAAATACCAATTCAAAGGATACTGCAAAGGTGTAAGAAGATTCACACTTTCTCCATTAACATATTTCTATATCGATAGGTCTTGGTATTATTAATCATAGTATACTGCGTTCATAAACTTATAACTTTTAAATAAGATTAAGGTATTTATGTTCTAAGTAACATCCCCTTTTCTCAATTTTGCAGTGCCATCTTTGACATTTGCTCAACACGCTAAGCGACCCACTTGCTAGCTATGTAATTCGACCTTCAATTCCAGACTTGATTGTACGACCCTGAATAAAACCAATATATTTATTACATATTCACCAAAAACTTTATGTCGAATTAAAGCTTTTGTATGATATCGTTATGTATCATTGATTATTTTTATTCAATTAAAGTACAGATCTAGAGGGAAATTCACATTGTGAGCTTAGAGTATCGCACCGATACATATATCGAGAAAAATCACAATTAGCCATCATTCCAGTGTGTGAGTGTGTGAGTTCAAACAACGGCTTTGATATCTAACGTTGAACGTTGGTTTATGTTTTAATAAAAACGACAAAACAAAGATAAGATAACCTTACTACATATTATATTGATAATTATTGTAATTTTTCTGAATATTGTAAATCTTCCTCAATCCTCAACCTTAAGGGTCCATATCATTGCTCATATGGAACAGTTATGTTAACGATTCACAAAATATTGATGAAGTATATGCATACTGTTTCTCTAGGAATATCCAATAATTCAAACATATCTATAACTTTACAATAATAATAATAATATTTTTGATGAAACTGACTGGTCGTAGCGATTTTTAAGTGAAAGTAGTGGAAATCACTTTAAACATAACGGGTATTGGAAAATCTGCTATATATAGACTTTTAAGTCAAGAAACGTGTGATAATTTGGAGGAACCGAAACCTTCTCCAGGAAGACCTAGTATGACTGTCGACGACTTGTCCAAAAACGAAATAAGAAATAAAGTGCATGCGTTCTATTTTAATAAGGAAATCCGACCCTGGATAAAGTCCTAGCAAACATTAAAAGTAATGAAAATGTGCCCGAAATTAAAAGAGATAGGTAAGTTGTGGAAAATTCTACGGGAAAAACAGAATAGGAAATCGCTGCTGGAAAGGTTACGTACAAGAAATAACACCACATTTAAAATGAATGATGTTCAGGTGCTGTTCGAAAAGACCGTAGGTGAAATAGATAGAGAAAAGTGGTCTTAAGATGTAGCACATTTAATAAAAGAAAGTGGAATCTAGACCACTGTATAGACGAAACGATTATAAACGTAGGAAACGTCGAAAGTTCCACCGATTGATCACTTTCCGATAACGACCATAAATGAATCTTTCAATGTGTTTAAAATATATTATTCTCTAAATAGATGTTTCTTACATAAAATCCACGTTTATTTTAAAAAATTGCAAATTTTTAATAAACTTATCTATTCAAATTGACTGTAGTTTTAAATATATTCCGGAGGTTCATTTAGCAATTCTATCCTAAAAGTTAAATAAATTCATTATTCACAGCACGTAACTGAAGATTGAAGATACTCTTATGACCTTATTTACAAGCAGTATGATGACAGATTTCCATTCCGATCCTTACCGAACCCAAACAGGCTGAAGTAGAATGGTCAAATAAACGAAACCATTCATGATATTTAAAACTTCTTCAAAAGTTCCAAGAATTATTAGGACCACTATGTATAGGTTTTGCGTATTAGATCAAACAGGCTATCGTATTTATAAAATTTTTGTCAAAAGTCATCAAATTTGTGCAACTTCCAAATTTAGAGTACCTACCAATAGAATTTTGTATTGTTTTATATCTTTCCACTGCATAATTAAAGTCAATACCATTTTTTCATAAGAATCTGTTTATAAAATTGTCTAGCAGCTTTTAATTTTAAAAATGAATAATCGCATGAATAACTTGCCAAATATATATTCACATCGAATGTAAAAAGTTGCCTAAGCTAAAGCGCCCACTTTCGACGACGATGTGTCAGTTATTGAGACGTTGCACCTACCTAATTGGTGATTCATTTTGCCGGCGATTACCGCTTTTCGGGTTGAAATTACCACACTCGAAACTAAAACACAGACCGCGGTGGATGAATTACGTACACCGGCAGTGGGATAGGTGTTGGGGAAGGTAATTGCTGATGATATATATATCATGCGCGAGAACTGCTGGGTCTCTGCTAATATGGAAAATGCGCGCTTTGGTAAAATTCGGATGGCTTTATTAACGCCCTCCTAGAGGTCGAGCGCTGGATATACCAAGAGATACAAAAGAAAACATTGGAAGTGTGACATGAAATATAAGATCCTGTCATTACTTGAAACATATTTAATTGTACAACATTAAAAGAAATGTGTACCTAAACTTGCACCAATGAAATGAACCCATTCGAACATTTCAAAAGGGCCCAAGGATATATTTTCCAGCCACAGGGTTATAACCGTTCTTAGTGTAATTGCCAGAACATTCGGAAAATCAGTGTTTACCTCCATTACCACTTTTTTAAACAATTAGTGTCATTGCCAGAACATTCGGAAAATCAGTGTTTAGCTCCATTACCACGTTTTTAAACAACAATAGGTAATATAATTTTAAAAAATACCGATGTCATCCCCAGTCGGAAAGGTACGTTTCACATCTTTTTAAAATTTCCGATTTTTTGTGCCGATTTATAGTATCTTTCAGACAAAGTTTGTTAAATAAAAATTATACTATTTAACGTGATGTATCAATGGCTTTTATGTCAAATGAGTAAACACATTTTTCTTATTCTTTAAACTTTCGCCATTTTGAAACTATCCGACAGATTTTGTTCATCTGTACAAACTTAACCGAGAAATTCTATGGATACATGAATATGGGCACACTTGTTTATGAAATAACAACAAATTGAGATTTTTGATGTGTACAGACACGATATTAATTTCCATAGCCTGCTTCGAATGGATCTTTTTGGATCGCTCGATATTTATCTGAACCTTATCTGTGTTCATATTTAATGTGATTGTCGCTTGCCCTTGTCGTCGAGATGCTGTAAGCGATATATTTATTAAAAACGTCTCGAATTGCTCTCATCTTTTTTGTAAGGGCAATGTGAATTGGAGCTTGGATCTCTGTGATTTCTTTCAAAATTCAAACAATGTGAAAACGATAAAGATAATTCATAAAAAATATACATATATTAAATTTGTGAAACAACTCAACTATTATGACAAATCAATAAATTGAAATGTTATGTTCCTATTAGTTGAAAAAAAAATAAGAGCAATTATTCATGTATTTTAATTTAAATGAGTTAATAACATTTTATGAGCTACTCAGTTGGCTAGAGCTGTTATTGCAATCCTGTATTGTAATGTAATGGTAATGTATTCCTAGGTTCCGAGATGATCAGAGAAGAACCGAAGTTGACCCGAACATTAGCGATTATGATTGAATAAACTATTTTGAATGCAAAATGGAGCCATCCATTGAAAATTGAAAGAGTTCTATATCATTGTCCTCAAATGATGATGATGCTGTGAAAAACTCAATTATTAAATCCATTTACTTATTAATTTTATTTGTGTCGATGCTTCAATTCAAAATTCTGTTTGCCTTAACGCAATTGACGTATTGACTGATATAATTTTATTTTCGTAATTTTTCATACAATTCTGTATTATTCAGTTCTACTCTGACCATTTTCTAACAATAAGCATTTGGTGATAGGTGCTCTAAACTAGACTATGTATGAGATCAGGTTCTATTCTATTCTCAGCACCATAAACTAAATAAATAAATTTCTTTGAACTATATATCTAAGAACTACCTACAAACTAACTATATATTATTAAACCGAAATATATCACATGTCATGACAGATAGTAATTAGTACCATTTAATTACATAGAGATTACCGTATACCAAACAGGCAAACGATAAATCTTCAAAAATCGTTAGACGAACGCCTACATCTCACTTTTTAATAAAGATAACTTGGCCCATTTGGGTTTGTAACATGCATATAAACAATAAATGTTCGATGTTGGTAGAATAAGATTTTAATAAATAATAATATACCTTGACTGGTTCAAGAAATAGAACGTGATGAAGTTCAGAAGTTAAATGTGTTTGATTGAAGTATTTGTAAAAATAAAAAAATCTGGTAAACCGTGCGACCATTCATTTTTCCGGGTTCCGTACCAAATTTGTGAAAACGAGACCCGTGCGTCTATTCGTCTTTCAGCGGGCTACATCTTATGAAATAATTATAGAGTTGAGATTTTCATAGAATGTCTATTTCTATTATTGCTGTAAGAGCAAATACTAAGTCCATCTATCCATCCTCCCGTCTGTATCTCTTCTTCTACTCCCTCATGTTGTCGCTCCATCTTTTTCTAGGCCGACCCCAATTTCTGTAGCCTAGTGGGGATTTGTCACGTACTATTCTGACAACTCTTGCACCGCTCATTCTGTAGATGTAGATGTTTTCTGTTTTACAGGTTCTTCGTATGTTTTCGCTTGTTTTTCTGTCCAGGAGTGTTTTTCCGGCAATCCTTCTAAGTACCTCCATTTCTGTTGTCTCTAGCAACTGTTTAGTCTTTGTAGTATCAGGTCGTGTTTCCGCATAATACTGATTGTGGTTTTGTAGATTTTGGATTTGGTTTCGGTTCTTCTGTTTTTGTTGCGCCATATTCTATCGTATAAGCAGCCTGCTACTCTGCTGCTTTTATAGTTATCTAAATCTCATTTCCTGTTGGATAATTTTCCCCTCAACTTTGAGTTTGCATCTAATGGGCATTTTTGATGTTGTCATACATTTGGATTTGACTGCAGATAGTTTCATTCATGTTTAGCTAATGTTTTCGCCATTCTAGTAAACTTATATAGAAGTCTCTGTAGGTCGTCTTCGCTCTCAACAATTAATACTGGGTCTTCCGCATAACATAGTATATTTATTTCTTGTTCTCCCATCCTGTAGCCCCGCAGTCTGCGTATCTTCCGTATAATCTCATCCATAATTTGTTGAAATATTGTTATTTTATTATTTTGACAACGCCGCACTGCTGAAGACAATATATCTGTCAACGGTCAAAAAGGCATGCCGCTTGTCTTTTAGTAATAAGAAACAGAGGGTATTTTAGTTTAGTTTTTTTCCTCAATGGTATTGGTTCAGTTAGTTCTTCCTCCGCTTTTGCCTGGTTTTGGTTGGCTGCGTATATTTTCTCTATGATTTTAATTGGTCTATATGGTATTTGTCTGTGTACCTACTCTATGGGCCTTTTCTAGGTCAATGAAAAACGTATAAGCTGGCTTATTATATACTCTGTATATGTATCTCTTGGTTAATGTAGGTAAACAGTGGAATTCTGCTTTTACAATGGTACGGAATCCTTCGTGTGAGAACTCGACTAGAGTTTGATCACATTTGTCTATCGTGCCAGGACAAAAGACAATGGTCAGATTCAATTGTGAGCGTTTGGTGGTAGGTATTCAAAAGAATTATAATATAATAAGAAATTTTACAGTTCGTTTGAGCATAACTTTTGAAAATTTTTCACCTATATAGATCGATTTCAATTTATTAAGGCCATTTGCGTGCGAGCAATTCAAGTTGCTGCCGAGTTTGTGCCAATGGGGAGAGAGAAACAAAAAAGAGAGCAACAAAATCGGTCTATGCATTCCCGAGAGAATTTCGTCACAGAGCGACAGACAGACATGTGTTTGAAAATATGTTCTTTAGACTTAAAGGGTCCCAAAACGTAAACGTAAATCGGATATCGAGATTTTGACAAAATTACAATACTTTTCTTACATAGCTAATTGTGGTAGTGTTAGGAGAAAAGAGTTCAGGAACGATTCTTTTTCCAGACTTGAAAACTTGGTAACATTAAGAAAAGTTTGAACTACTTAGATGCATATTTGTTGAAACCCATTGCAGGGAGTGGAATGTTTCGATTTTCTACTATTGTATGTGTTTGAAATTAGATAAAATTTAAAAAAACCAACCGATACTTGTTCTTGCAGTTGTTATTTTGAATATGATTGACGTTTGGCATTGCCCTAGCCACAGTATAGTCACAGAGTCACAGTTATTTTCCTTGTTTCCAGACTTTTTATGGTTTACATTATGAATAAAAATGTTATGAAATATGGCAGGTCACAACAATAAAATCTACCACTAGAATAATAATCTTTAATGCTATCAATCAAAATCAATAAATTCTATCTGTATGACTAATTAGATTTGAAAAGCATAATGAGAAAAAGTGATGACGATACGTGTCTGTATTTGCCTTATGTTTGACTGAGGTATGAGTCAAAGTATAGGTGAAGTCATTTAATTTTCACAAAAGTGGGGTAAAGTACTTTACATGATAGCGTAACAAAATAAAAAGGTATCGTCAAGGCTGCGAATATTGAGTACTTTCTACACGGCACCTGTAGAAAATATAATCCTTCTTCAGATTTTTCATTAACTAACGCAGATCAGCAGAAAAGTAAGCGACTTGTAGTATTTGTTATCTGCTTATCGATTCTGAATGCATAAATTTGCATCCACAAGCACCATATCGTTCTCCGGTAGAAGAAAAGAGCGTTTACCATCAAGTTTAAGTTTAAAATATCCAAGTACACATTCTCGATACTTTATTATGATGCGACTTGTTAACCTTACAGCCTATAAAACGACAGTTTGTGTTTTACGAGCAGCCGTTTCATCAACTCCACAATATATAATTTATACATTTTCTTTGGGAGTTATGATCTTTCGTGTAACTGGCCTCCACTAGAGTATAGTATTTGAAATTTTAACGGGTTCTCGTAATGACTCATGAAATTGCATCCTTTAGTGATAACGTGCCAGGATATTTTTATGATGATCGTCTCTGTAGGAATGTGACGCATCGAGGGATATATCTCGTGAGAGAATTGTTACATCCTTCTGATTTCTTATTGGTATAAGTATATTAAAATAATAAGTACCCCACGGCGACATCTCTTCAAATTATCTTTCAAATATCAGAGCTAACATCATCACGTCAGCCTATCTTCACAAATATACAACATTTTTTTTGAGGAAGGCTTCTTAACTCATGTGGTCTTTCCCAATAATATCTTTTGTACTCGTTCTGAACTGGATATATTGGAAAATATTTGTATTGTAGAAGATATTTTCATTTTTATTGCAAAGTATAAAGTATAGTTTAAGTTTATATTAATAAACCAATTTGAAATTTGAATCTCAGTTACGCGGATTTACAAACAAGAATTGGTTTATTAGCATTTGTAAACGTAATACTAGACTTTTTTACTTTACCCGCAGAAAATCAGATGGATCTCTATTTATATCTTCTTCCATTTAATTAGTTGACATAATATAGGTAATTGTACGGAATTTTTACAAAGTCTGTGTACTGTGGGTTATCCTAAGGAAATAAACAATTAATGTCGCGAATTTTTATCTAGGATTTTGAAGAAATACAACATTATTATTAACAATATTTTGATGTATCTTCAAGATTTATCCATTTTAAGTTATGTAAGCGCCTGAAAATCTATTTTTGACGAATTGATTGGAAAAATCATATTTTCTCGTCCATACTAAAACAAAAAAAATCCCGATGGCCTGTAGCCAGCGGAATGGTAAATTTCTCGTAATTCATTTTCTAACTACATCAATAAAATTGTGTATCGTTTGATTATCCATGAATCTGCAGTAAACTATCGCTTTCTTTAATAAATAGATTTTTAACACCAAGTATGTTCAATTCACAATTAATATCTGCGATTAATAATTAAATTATCGATGTCAAGATGGCTCATCGGCTTGGGAAGCTGGTTGAAGCGCGCGGGAGCCAGGTTAGAATCCGCGTGGTTGAACGTTTTTTTTATTTCTTATAAACATCCTTTTCTTAAATAGAATTTTCGAAACCAAAGTCTAACCAACCCTTAGAAATATACAATTATTACTAATTTCATATTGAGCTTTCATGTTGTAAATGATATTAAAAATATTTTTTGATTATTAATTTTTGTTCTTTTATGTAACAATTTTAGGAGAAAATACTTCAAATAAATGTTGTAGGTATAGATTATGTAAAAGATTTTCGAAAACATTTAGTCAATGGTTAAATTTTGCAAAAAATGTTTAAAATTTGACCGGTTGTCATTTTGAAACTTTTTGTTCGATCATAGCCATTAATGAACCTGACCGAGATATTTATACATTCAATTTATATCTTCAAAAATACGAGCTCTATCATTTCGTAATATCCCATATATATAAACTTTTCAACAAAACGTTTTTTTTGGTCTAACTTACAACTACATTATGCCGTTGAAATTTTTTCAAAATTCATAAGTGCGAACGATCGCAATATGTACATTTCTATAAGAAATTTACCTAAAAAACTGTTGCGGTATTTAGAAGAAGTTACCGGAGAAACAGAAATGAGGACATACAGTCACGAATAGCGACTTTATTCCATCATATGTGGAGAGGATATAATAACACTGTTGGATTCAGAAGATTTAGTAGATTCAAAGGATCTTTTCAAATGAAAGGTACCTTCATTTGATTAGAGCAGGGTCTACCTTATCTAGAGAGATAAGAAGTCAAAGGATTAGTGATATCCAAGTTCTAGAAGGTGATCAGGAATATCAATCAGAACTTATCCAACCACTAAACCACTTGAAATTAGTAGTAATAATTCGATATTAAAACGACTGCAAATCCCATACACCGTGATTTTGTATTTATGTAAAATCTCCATAAATTCAAAAACCTGTCAATGTATTGATTGCTATCAGCTGTTTTTCCTGGATTATTTTTTATTCGTGAAGGTTCAAAAGCTAATAGTTTTACTAATTGAAAGAATTTATCGATATCTGGTATAGAGCACCTACATGGGACTTTCATTTGTAAAACAATGATGAACTTTGATGTAGTAGGTATAACATTTTGCTGCTCATTTTTGGCTTGAACCCAAAATGAATTGTTTTTGACAGAACAGCCTATGAAAATCAACGTAATGACAGTTATTACGCTCATCAAAATTACAAGTAATAATTCTTCTTAAAGAAATATCACCTGTCAGTTGTTCAAACCGTTCCCAGCGCACTGTATTCACATTACAACATTTTAATTTCTTAGAAATAAAAATTTTTCACACTTTTTCAAGAAGATTATCGAAAGGTATATTTATTTCTTAGAAAGATTTTCATCAGTAATATAATGATTTAGGGGTAATTTTCTCTATAAATAATAATAATAATTGTGAGTAACGATTAAGATAATTTTTAAATCCTTTTTTTCAAAATAATTAGTGAGTCAAAGCTCCTTAAACTCGATTACTCAAATGAGTCAAATCTGTATTGTCACAAAGCTTGATGATTCTAGCTGCAGTTCCTAAAGTTTCTAGTTTCTTTTACCATTATCCATAGGTAGAATGAGAAATTTGGTGTACCTTTTAGTCCATTTAAGCTTGATGGAGTAGTCACATTTTTTTCTTCAAATATTCAAAAAGTGTGAAATCCAGATTACCATTTCAATGCTATTTGAACTTTACTGTCCTATTGAGATGATAATCTTTTTCATTTACGGTACTATTAAAAACTATTCTTGTTTTTCGACCCAATTTTTACGAAGTGCTCCTGACAATTCTATTTGCAGGTAGGTATGTATTTGGTGCACATCTTCCAATAGAAATCACGATGACAATGATAACAGAAGTCACCTGTCGAGATTAGAAAGTCAACCATCTCCTATTATTATTATTGTGTTGTTGTACATTTTCCAGACATTCAGTGACCCACTGCCGCAATAAAAGTCACCCAATTTTACAATTGTCATGTCATATATTGTCCACAAAAGATCCGTACCTACAGATAATGTCTTATCCGCACAAAAGGCATTTAGGATTTTGACCATAGAATGGTCCATTGGCTACCACCTAAGGTGGTGGCCATTACCTAAAACGGTAGTAAATCGTCGACAGGGCCATTATTATCGGAAGTTGTCGTTGTTTTTATCGGAAAATAGGTCAGTGAGGATTCTGAGAATATTCTCAATGGGATACGAGCAATAATAGAGATGTCCACAAAATGAAGTGTATGCAGTGGTGTGTAGAGTTGCCAGCCACTGTGGAATTGTTCTATTATTATATAAAATTCCGTTAATGGTCTAGTCACCAGACATAATTGCAGTGTCGAAGATTTTGTTGGATTTTTAATGAATCTTTTCAGGAAAATATATATTGTTTTCTCCACCAACTACCAGCATCTGTTTTGGCGAATGTTGAACTACTTTATAGAAGCAGGGAGTATAGGCTAGGTGAATGGGATGGGTTCCGGAAAAAATCCACTCGTGCGTTCGAATGGCCATTATTCGCGCTATAATTAGATAAAAACAATAATCAAAATAAATAATTTTCACGTAGGTACCTTTGGTGTTTTAATATTTCTATGCAATATATTTTTACTACAAGCTCAATGGGTATACGATAGTTTAGAATGAATTGTGGGTCGCCTTATTGATTGAGGATAATTTATTACAAAACTAGTCTTTGTGTACATTAACTGAAGCTGAATATGATAGATAATATAAATCACCACTATGTTTTACAGTTATCTACAATGAAGCTCAAGATGATACAAAGTCTCATACCTACTAGGATTTTATTAAGCCAAGATAAAATTATATTCGAACGTCCTAACTAATTTAGTAATAGGTATAACATAGTTTGAATGCTCTATTCAACATGGCCGACAATGAAAGGTCGTCAAAGTTAAGTGATACGAAACAATCGTGCAAATATGGTAAAAAAAAACATTGATAAATCAATTTCGGAATGTGTAGAGTGCAAAGCAACATACCATACCTCGTGTGCATTGAGGATGGCAGGATTGATTGCAGTGGGAAGAGATAACCTAGTGAAGTGTTGTGTGAAGGTTAGAACTAATTCTGAACAAACAGACATAAACCTCGAAGAAATTACAAACACGAACCAAGTGGAAATTGATTTATTGAAAAACCTACTAAATACAAAAGAAGAAATTATTTCTGAGCTGAAGCGAAATCAGGAGTTATTATACAAAACGATGGCTTTGCTGGAAGAAAAGATAGCCAATCTTAAAATTAAGAATGTAAACATAAGCATACCCATAAATACAATCAATAACAAGAAACATATGAATGAATCACAAACACCAACAACGGACGGGAATATTACAGGGGAAACTCAAGAAGTAGTAAGACCACTTGAATATGAAAAATTAGAAAATGCGCAGCGGAAAAAAATGAACTCAATAATAAATTTGGAAGTAAACCATGGGAAAATTTCTAAAATAGATTGGCAATGACAGAAAAACACCCGTCCTATATGTGTATCAAAATATTCAATAAGCTACCTCACAAACTGAAAAATATACAAGATTTTAATCAGTTCAAAACAAAATCAAAGCAATTGTTATTAGATTTAGAACCTTATTGTTTAGAAGATTTCTTTAGTTTGTAGTTTACTGCTGTTCGGACGCCATTTCATTTGTTGTTTTTGTGATAATTTGTTAATATGTATTGTAAAGACTTTATATGAAATATAGCTATATTCTATTCTATTCTATTCTATTCTATTCACAGGCAATATTCGTGAAAAAATTAAAATAAATGAGACATGACTGTGATGTTTTGGAAGAGTACCTATTTAGCAGAGAAGACTCCAAAATCTAAAGACATTTTTCAAGTAATTTCAAAAAAGTTGAAATGAGAAATCATTGATAAAATCTACTTTATCAGAATATTATTGATTTCAATTTATTAGTGACTAGCTTTTGCCCGCTACTTCGTGCGCGTCGAAAACTGCCTTCAATTCTATTCCATTCCTTGTAGAAGTTTTTGCGTGATGCGCGTAGAAACATAGAGAAAGACAAATAGACGCGACTGTATTTTAAGTTACACCTCTGGTAATACATCGGTGAAAACTGTATTCAATTACATGCAGTAGTTTTTGCGTGATGCGCGTACAAACATATAGCTTCTGTTGCTCTAATAAGGGCCCCCATAAATATCTTTGATGTACAGTGAAAACCCTACTAAATTTCATACAAACATTGACACCCCTTTTTACCCTTTTAGGGGTTGAATTTTGCAAAGTCCCGTCTTAGTGAGCACTTAATTATATTCTATAATGAACCACAATGCAAAATTTGCGACTTCTAGCACTTGTAGTTTCTGAGATTTCGTGATGAGTGAGTGAGTGACCTTTCGCTTTTATATATATAGATTAGATGACCTGTAATAAACCATTGTGCCACTAAAAGTTCAGTAAAACTAATGTAGATATGTATAAATGTTCTCAGCTAGAAATAATTTGAATCAACTTTTTTTAAAATTTAAATCCGCGTTACTAACTTACTAAGTTTTTCCACGTTAATCTTTGGTAGCAGAACATTAGATACTTACTTAGTTTCGAATTTTCTAGCATATGCTTATTATAATAAATAATAAAAAAGAAACTGATTATTCTAGAAGAAAATATGTACTTAGTTTTGAATAAGAGAAAGCTGTAGGTACAGCTGTACTATTTTTGCTGTAAGATGACTAATTTTTGAAAAGCAAGAAGGGCGCTATTATAAACAATATTATCACAATCGGGTGGAAGGTATAAAAACTTAAAAAGCGAAGAAATAAACAAATATTAATTTTTCAAATTAAAAATTAATATTGAGAATTAAACAATTCATAATCATTAACAGGATTGCATCCTTCTCGAAAATCACAGGTTTCCATAATTTCTTAAGTATTCCATTGCTGATGAACATTATAACCTAAAAGACAGAAATAAAAAATAAATAACAAACAATGAGATAAACTTAAGTTCTTAAAAAAGTGTATAATAAATATCATCACTATGCTTTGATAATTTATTCACTGGAATTTTTCACATATTCAGGTGAATATTTTTAGTTTCAGGTAAAAAGAGTTTACACCATTATTAGCGAAACAGGTGTCAGATTATAAGACTCCAATTTATTTTGGTTCCATATTTATTATTTTATGATTTGAGTTTGAGTCAACGGCCCCAATTTAACTTATTTAGTCTTAATATAAAAGCTAAATGAAAGTACAGTGCATTCTTAAAGAAGTAAAAAATAACATAAAATTAGAAATGGAGTATAAAATAAAACGTGGGAAACCGTCGATTTTTGTTCTTATGAAAGAGTGGTTTGAGGTGAGACTGAAATATACAGGATTTGTCAGAGAAGAGATAAGACGTCATTTAGAAAGAGCAATATTGATTTCTTCTTGTGAGGATACTAAAAAAATATTTATACATGGCTTTACCAGCCAATTTTGAATACCTAACATCACGAATACGACAAAAATGCCTCGAAATTGAAAGCATTACCGCAGATATCATCGGCATCTTTGGAAAGTCACTTATTGAACGCACTGGGTATTATATGATTGTTAATGGTACTTAACTCGAATATTCAATAATGATATATTTTATTAATTTTATATTTTATTTTCACAATTTACTTATGCATAACAGCTGTCTATATTTACCTTCTAGGACGTTAACTTGAATTAAAAAATGGAGGTTGAAATTTAAAATAAAACTCTCTAACCTCATATCCCTTTCCTGGCACACCCTGTATATTTTAGTTTCACTTGAAAAAACTCTTAAACTTGAGCAGAAATCGAGGTTTTACGTGTACAAGTTTTTTTTTATTTGTAGTCCTGTGTTAGCTTTTATTTCATATATCCGCTACGAATTCACTGTATAACAAGTTTTAAATATTTTTTTCACCATATTTTAAATACGCTGCCCAGTTGTCGAAATTAGACCATAATTTATTAGGTAAGTAAATGTAAGCTTGAACACTACTGAGGCTCTTCTGTCCACGGGTATTCCTCTATAATTATCGGATACAACTTTTTGTTTAGCAAACAAAAAAAAAGAATGCGTTGGTATAAATCAAACCAGCGTCAGCTGTACGAAAGGCTAGTATGTTACCACTACACCCCCAGAGCATTTATTTTCATGATCCTATACATGGATAAATAAAAACGGCTGGTAAACGTAAATTTATTTAGTTTAATGTATTTGTAACACATATAAATGACTAATTTCAGCTTGGCGCACTTTTTTGCTATATAAGCTTCAACTATATCAAATCTCATATTCCTTTGTAATCGTATTTGTCTTAAAATGGGGTCCAAAGAATTTTCTTCACCACTATCATTTTAGATAAGATAAATTGTAACAAAAACAGAACTACTTAAAAATTATCTGTTCTTATTTTGCCATCTTTAACAGTATAAAAGAAGCAACATTTTATGATAATTACCATAAGGATGCTTAATTCATAGCGAATTCTCAGTTTCACAAAAAGAAAAAAAATGTACAAAACTTGAACAACTGATTGTGTCGCGATTTTATGGAAATCACCCGGCTCTATGGCATAATAAATAGGAGCATAGAGCAGCAGCAGAGCTGTACAAAGACACGATCGAGTGCTGCTGTGTGCATTAAGTATTAATTGCAAGAAGACAAAGCGACACTTAATTGAATAGACGAAAATAATGGCGACACTAATGCAACTGAAAGCCCTCATTTCCTCGAATGAGTGTAACTAGTTTTAGGGATAGGAGGGAACGTCTCTCAATAATAAGGTTCATTCTCGTCAGTTTTCTTAACGAAATGAGATAATAATACGGTGTTGTGTGTGAAGTGTGATGTGAGCACAAGAACTGTTGACATAATGATATGATTATTATGACGGCATTGTGAGTAATCGTGTCATTTGGCCTTAACGAGTGTTTTGTCAAATTAATAATGTTCGTGTGAATCATTCACCGTTGTTGTTGTACCTTGTATTTGAGGTTTATTAGCGTTTATTTGTTGTTGATGTTGTTTGTTCAGGAAGTTTAATATTTTAATTATCTTGAAGTTGTATAGGAACACGGGTAGATTGAGTCATTATAGAACATCCGGTAGATAATGAATGAAAGTATGTATGTTAAAATACTAAGAAATTGGATTGAATATACCTACATAAAGAATGTTATAATATTATATATCTATAAAGAGAAAAAAATATTTTTTCATCTGGGACTATAGGATGAATGTCACTATTATGATCTCACAATCTATACCTACTAATTTCTGGCCTTCTGGTTTGACTCCAGTCACTAAAGTCAGAGATTGACCCTACGAATACAACAACTAGTAAGGCTTTCTTAGAATAAAATATTTGTTTAACGGTAAAAAAACTATCCCAATTAGCGAAGTATTGTATAAATTCAATGAAATAACGTTTTTTCATTACTTTAAAACTAGTTTTATAAAGAGGGGTGAAAGGTCTTCATTAGAACAAGGAGAATCCACATAAACACTACAATTATTATTGGTGTCAGTGAACAAATTTGTTACTCAGAAAAACATTTCAAACCTGATCTTTTATAGGTACCTACCGACTTTTTCTGTAAAGCTATATCCCCCCAAAAAAAATCCCAATGTAAGACTTTTGGAGGTGAGAGCTATATTCTACAAAACTCGACAAAAAAATCTCAAATCTTTCGCATACGCTTAGTAAGAGCTCCACACCCATACAATTTCTTATGTTTCTTTGTATACGAATTTTGCTTTAATGGTACATTTTCATCAAGTCATTCTATCGCGTCTCACCGCCCCCAAAGTTACTTCCATGACGTTGAAACATAAGTCATCATCAAATGCGATAAGTCTGATATTAGTTTTACTTATTATTACTAATTTAAGCTATATAAAATAAAGATCAATTTGCCAATAGTTGGGACTCAGGAACACTAAATCAAGCTATCAAAAAAAAAAAAATTCCTATAAATTCAACATATCAAGGATAACTGCAATAGGAATGTGTATATTGATTTTTCGATAATCATGTCAATATATGTTTTGACATTTCCATGAAACTGTAAATATGGGATATAATCATTACATATGTTCAGGTTTTTTGCATTTCTCTGTTAATCAATAAATAAATAATAGTTTAACAAACTAATAAACACGCTTTAATAGCAAACCAAACTAAAATTTTTAAAATAAATAAGATATCATTTGAATGTAAAAAAGCGTGGGGTGCTTGATGTCCATTGATATAAATATTTTATGTTGATAGATACTGATATAAGTAGTCATTATAAAATTAACTTAGAAAGTATACCCCACGCTTTTTAACATTGAAATGATATCTTATTTATTTTCACATAATTTGTTTGGTTTGCTATTAAAGCGATGCACGAATGTAGGGAGTGAGATATAGACAATCATAATCATATAGGTATACGAGGACGGTATATAACCCTCCACCAAAGAGTCCCACTCGCACTTACACACAATCACATATCCTACCAACTCACATGCATATTGAAAATTCCTCGAGAAACCATCCATAGAGCTCAGAGATATAGGTATGGAACCCCCCATCAAGGAGTCGCACTCGCACCTACACATGAAATTATTGCATTGTCACCAGTCATTGATAGGTGTGCAAAAATTAAAGAAAATCGGAGCGCTCAAAGTAGTGCAAAATCGAGCTCAAAGACTTTGACTACATGTAAACAAACATACAAGTGAAGCTAATACAAGCGTGTTAAAAAATAATTCTGATCCAAACACTGACAAGTGATGTTTCATAATTAAGCTGTTTTAGATGATTCAAGTAACAATATGTTTCCCCATTATATGGCACAATTCGAATGAGTTGTTTTGGATTATCCAAAGGATGAGTTATTTTTAAGGTGAGCGGCTTATTAGAAGTATTGAAAAAACTACTCATATTTTAGGTCTGAAAATTTGCAGTAGGGGTTTTATGGGAAGGCCGTATCTAACTAAAATAATGACGACTCAGAATCACTTCCGGTCATACTGGAAGGAGGTACCAACTCCGTATTTAAAATGAAAAAAGTAATATATTTCATATTAAAAATTTTCATTTTACACCATTTTTCTGTAGCTATCATAGGAATTCCGTATCTCAAAAATGTATGCTTTTCTGTATCTAACAAGAATAAAGACGATTTACATTCCCTTACGGTCATATCCGAGGTAGGTACCAACTTCCTGAAATAAAATACCTTATTTTTTATTCAAAATTGTGATTTGACACCATATTTTAATGTAACTTTATAGATATTCCCTATCTCAAAAATATATACTTTTGATATACCTTTTTGATTTGAGTAAAAAGATTAACAGAAACAGGCTTAGTTTATAAAATAGATACTTTTCTCTGTGATAAATTGCAAATGATAAATTTTCTTATACATTATAACAAAGTATAAGTCTTATGTTTAGGCCGGATAGAAGCTTTGTAAAATGTATAAGGTTTTTAAATAATTGAGTCAAACTAGAGCACTTTCCACATGAAATATATCCATTATTTCACATGGAACACAATGTAGTTAGTTTATGTTTGAATCGTATTCAGTTTTTTTTCATTGTCTCGATACATATTAGCATTTCTTAGGTATACCTTAATCTTAAGTTATTTCAGTTATATGAGAATAAAATCATTTTGCTGTTGTATTTTAACTGAAGTAGGTATTTATATTCAATTAATTTATAGGTTTTCAGTTAAATTTGGAATCTTTTCGAATTACTGTTTATTCTTTTAGTCGGAATCTTCTTATACTTTCTTATAAAGTCTAAGAAAGCTTATCGTCTGTAATCCAACACAGTGAAATTTATTTCTTTTATAAAAATAAGCCGGCCTTGCAGAACTTTTTATTAAAATAAAAATATCTCAAAAAGAATAGGAAATATAGAGTGGTATTCCATTAGAAATAATAAAGTTAGTATCTACTTCCGGTAATTTTTTATTTAGATAGAACCTTATCATAAAGCCCCTACTAAAAATTTGTCTACAACTACAATATAATTAGTTTTCTCAATAACTCCAACAGGCCACTCACTGTGGATTACCCTGTATATATTATATCATCCATAGTAAAAAACGTAAAATATTAGGCCCTTACTAATTGATAGGTGTATTGTTTGTCATAGACGAATATAAACTATGAAAAAATATCGTTATTTATCTATATCAGAATCATACAAGCATCCTTCTGGTCTAATTGGACCAGGAAAAATATAATGAGAACCGGTCCGTAAATGTTGTGCTACCGGTGTGTCACCGATAAGAGGACTGTTGTTCCCGAAAACTAATTAAAAACTGAACCTGACTCGCATAGTCGAGTGATCGAGAGAAAAAAAAATGTAGCCCCATTGTATGTGATCATTTCCAACTAAAATAATTAATGGATGAAATTTTGATGACGTTGTCAAGCTACCTGTCAACTAGTATTGAATTAAAATATTATCGCTATATATATATAGAAAAGGGCACCTAGCTACGTGGTTCAATGAAGTACCTGTACATATCAAGCGCATTGTGATTTGCTCGATGACCGAGACCGAACGGCCAGTAGCTGGTTGTTCATTGTTTTGCTGTACAGTAAGCTGATGAAACAATCATAGCGTACGGCTATTATTGATATGAATTATCCATACCTGAGCTCTTGCAGCTATAATACTTCTAATTGCCCGTGTAGTAGATAATTTTATTTGGAAACAACTTTTGGATGCATCCTACTGAAAAATTAATATTATATTTATACATTAAAATATCCAAAATCAAAATGTTGCTTAACAATGTTTCCTAACATACGAGGATTAAATAGGCTTGTAACCAAGTATCACTAAAATTGTGTCTTTATCTAATGAAATAGGATTTATGCATTATATAACATGTCTTTATTCACACATTATCAGCGAGAGTGATAATCGTTTTGATAAAAAAAATATAAATAGGAATCCGCCATGATAGAAAGAACACCAATCAGTGTTTCAAATATGGAGGGTATAGGAGGAGTGCAATCATGGTACAAATACAGTGTATTTGTATACCATGAGCAATCTTAGTGTTGATAAAATGGCTCCAATTTCGCTGTACATATAGAGATGGCGCTGTGGTATAGGACGTACTCACTTAGGAACTTAGGAAGGTGGTAGTGGGAAGATTCAAAATATTGATGTTAGATTGCTGTTCAAAGTGATGAGCATTTTGCTGGCTAACCTTGCTCTGATTTTGATTATCAAGAACGTTCTCTCCTTCAAAAATGCCTTGCCAAGAGACTAGAAGATTTTTTTCAGTAACTTGAAATACTTTGTAAATAACTGAAATAAATAAATATATATATATCTATATATATATATATATATATATATATATATATATATATATATATATATATATATATATATATGGATATATATAGATAACGATATATTCTTATATAGTATATTCTTTTTTCAACAGTATTTCCAAGTCAGAATCCTCAGAAATATTTGTGGGATCTCGATAAACATATAATCACTCATCACATAAGCATAAAACATACATAACATCCAGAGAACACTATAATATCTAATACCATGACCATGTATAAATATATATCCAATTTGTTAATCTATATCATTTCTTCCTTTCGTTGTTCTGTACACTATCACCATCCAGCGCTAATGATGATCTTTTAGGAACCTTTGTCAGTCCACAATTTTGGTACCCTCTTTTCAGCATACTTGCCCATTGAAGATTGCAGTCCTCTTCTACAGTCCATAGTTTCAAAGAAGTGAAGGTTGCATTCATATGTACATACATTTGCAAACATATCTGAAATGGAACAGAAAATAAAGCAGAAATAGGTCCCCTTCTGCAAGCGTGTCTGCCTTGAAAAGAGGCGCATTTCAAAAATACGGCTACGAGTACGATGATCATTACATTCATTATCAGTGAGATTTAATGGAAAAATTATCGATGGTCCTTCATCACTACATCAAACGATAAAAAAAAATAGTTGAGATGAGAGGTGACAAAATATCATCGGATTGTCCTGTTGTATTGGATGTAAATCAGTAACTTTTCAGGCATTTTTATACAGGTTGATTTATTAATTTTCCCCATTTTTCAGTTAATAATAACTTATGAACCACAGTGGTGTCGAATACAATAATAAAAAAAGTCTTATTCCAGGTCCCAGCGTAAAAGAATAATAAATAGGCATCTAGTCGAAACAACACCCTGTATATCAATATTTTAAAATTTTATTCGAAAATACGGGAACAAAAGAAAAAACAAGCAAGACTAAACATGCATTTGGTGTATCCACATACAACTTTTTTTCTTATTAACTTGAGTGAAATCTACATGTTTCGATAATGACGTGGCACAAAGTTAAAAACAAATCTTCTCCAGATAGTAGTTTTCCAGCTCTAATCCATAAATTTAAATCGAAATGTAGCGCAGTGAACAAAAGTTATGATCATTTTTTCACTCTTACAGGGTGTTTCAAAGTTAGTCATTGATAATAATGATTTATCCCAAATACGGACAATAATGTTGGGTTCCAGAAATTTCAAGAATACCAAATAGTTGATGATGCTATGGATTAAAGTTGGAAAACTACCATTTCGGGAAGATAATTTGTTTGATTTGACTGAAGTTATTAAGTAGAAAAGTTGAATGCGCAAACACCAAAAATATTTGGTCTTATTTTTTTTCCTGCTCTTTCTAAATGTATAAATAAAATTTCTAAATTTTGATATACAAGGTATTGTTTTGACTCGAAACTTACTTATCATTTTTTTAGGTTAGGACCTGGAATAAACTTGTATTATTATGTTAATAGACACCACAATGGACAAAAAGCATACGAACCAAATATTACAAAAATTTATAGAGTAGTTCATAAAATGTAATTAATTAAAAAACGGGAAAAATCAATCAATCACCCTGTATCTTGATTATAAAGAACGATAGGCCCTTAAATATAGGTTATTTAGAAAGCACCATGGTGTCCTCCATCTACCCTTATTGTATGCCCATTTCCCAATGAACCATCCTGTTTTATTACAACCAATGTTTCCAGTTGATAAACATACTAAGACCAGAGACGTGACTTTACTAGAAGACGCCATGGCAATGGATAGTGTTTTGGCGTGAAATGTGAATTTAAAATTGAAATGGTATTTTCTTTGTAGTGAATTTTTATTTTTTGTAGTGATAAGATATTTTTAGGAAATAATCAATCGTTCCAAACATCAAACAACCTAGCTATAAATATTTGGATGAAAAAATGGGTTACAAGTATATTATTTTGTGCCAAAATCCCACTAAAACGACTCGTAACACATGGGAATATCTCGAAAACACAGATTGGCTATTGTTTGGCAAAAGAATTTGGTTTATTCTGACCTTTATTACATTAGATTCGGAAAGTTTATTGTTTTTGAGAGTTTTAGATGATATAAAAAAAGTTATGTCCATTGTTTTTTAAAACTCTCTCCCCTTATTTCACTTCTAATATGAACACTGAGTTGCGCGAGATTTTTATTCTATTTGCCGAAGAAAATCCTATCAAAATCGCATGCGCCAGATTAAAGATAATATAAAAAAATAGAACAGTCAAACAAATGTCTGAGTTTTGTTGACCAGCAAATAATATAAAATTTACAAAAATACCTGCATTTCCATATATATGTATATCAGACAAATACTCGAATTTGATTTTCAATTTTAGATATTACAAAGTAATTACCTCCGAAAATCGTTGTTCCTGCGGAAACAATCATTAGATTATTTTTTATGTGCCATAAAAATACTTACAATATATTTTATTCACGTCATTTATATCATGAATCTACCCAAAACATGAACAAATAGAAGTACAACTACCATTGTATTGAAATGTAAAGGTATTGTTTCGTTTCATTGAGTTGTGGCCACCATAACCACCATTCAGTTCTTAACATGTTACTCGTTTACTAC
Organism: Crioceris asparagi; assembly: GCA_958507055.1. Lineage (NCBI taxonomy): Eukaryota > Metazoa > Arthropoda > Insecta > Coleoptera > Chrysomelidae > Crioceris > Crioceris asparagi. Next base: position 19,210,847 of record OY293829.1, on the reverse strand, counting down.
TACAACTATATACTATTTATTCATTGTATTGTATAAAAACCAGAAGAGGCATTAACATGAATGTGTTATTAAAAAATCACGATTAAATTAAAATCACGTAACACTGATGGGTCGTCTACTGTAGCTAGCTACAAGGCACATCAGGTACACAATGATTCAAAAAACAATGGGCTTTGAATGTACATATAGGTGTTCGTACGTGCTTCACAATACTTTTGACGTACGGCGCCGGCAGGACCAAATATAAAATCTCATTCGATATCTATATTTAGCGAAAGTCTCTAGTTGTAAGTTTTAATGTTTTGTAATGAATATGTCATCACGGCATACATTACAGGCTATAAACCGTTAAGCTAGACACCACCAGCGTTGAACTGAATAAATTAGGAAAGATCTATCTGCATTAGGATTTGATACTAATCATTCGATACGTGTTTCACGTTTTAGCTTGGTATCTTTGAGGGAATGACTGGAGTGTTAGGCTATTAGCTTAGGCAACAGGACGATTGAGCTAGCATTACCTAGAAGAATGTGTCGAAGATATGAAACTTGGTAGGTACCAAAACATGTCGGCATCCCTAGTCTACAGTGGAATTTGAGCTCTACTCAAAACATCACCTGTCACTTTAATTGAAAATATATATTGGCCATCCAAATGTTACTGAACTTCACACTGCCTACCTTAAATACATTTGGTAGTCTAATTATTTTTATGTTAGTGAATACTATAGTTACAGAGGGAAAGTAGTTTCGATTTGTACATATTCCAGTTTTGATCAGAATGTCTTTAAAATATAAGAGCCATCATCGCTATGTTGTACTTCAACCAAATATTATCTTTTGTATTGCTGCCGGTATAAGTCCAGGTTATAAGGCATTTCCAATAAATAATAATAATAGATGAGTCTTCACATACAGAAAAGAAGTCAATTTTCTTAACTCAGTAATATTTAGTGTATCTTAACTTCTATATTAATAGCAACGGGGTAGTGTTTGGTTTCCATTTATAGCGTTGATAGCGACTCCCCGAATACAGCCCAAACGCGCTGAATATTTATGACATTACAGCTTATTTCCATCTAATTCTAGTAAAAACATGTTCTTATATTTCACAGCCTTCTGGAGATGGATTCATTTTACGTTTGATATTGATCTGTCGTATCTCTTGTTCATCCTTCCTTCCTGTAATATTTGTTGGCCATTCCAACAGCTCGAGGCCTTTTTGTCTGATTAACGGATGGAACAGATATAATATTACATTTTATTGCAGTTCTGATTAATTGTTTCATTCAGAACGGAGAACTTTGAGAGCATTCCAATTGAAAATTAGGGTGAAGGAAGGGAGCTGGCTTTCAAAGCAACGGAGGGGTTGAATATATGTATATACAACGGATATATATATATATATATATATAGCCAGAGGGTTTCAAGGAACAGGAACTATAAATAACAATTTGAACTTGTTCTATGGTTTTTTTGGTCGTATAAGTTTTCATTTATGATGATTATACGGAATGAAACACGATGCATGTGGATAATTAGTCGTTGGCAACATATAATATATGTTAGAAAAACGATTATACTGTATATAATAAAATTTGGGTAGAGCTTTAATTGGGTTCCTGAACTGCTATATTAGAGAAAAGCTATTGTTGCTCATATAACACAGTGGTGGAAAGTTGAATACGTGTCACATATTTCTCATGAAAATTAAACAATTAATGATTTCAATTTGCAATTAATTGTTCAACAAATTTATCAAGGCCAACTACAGGATAATTTATGGTTTTGTAGACTATTGGGTTGACAATCGATTCTGTTGGATGGAGACTGAAATCATCGTTACAATTTTCTGATATTGGATGTGTATGAGATACCTTTTTTAAAATTATTCCTTGAAAATTGAAGACTAGAAGCGCTGAAGTATAGGGGTCATGGTGGAAAGTTATATTTCGATAGTTTTATAAGCTATAGATCAGTCATGTCAACTTCATGTGCTGTTTACGACTCGGTTCAGCTGAGAAATAGACTTCTTGGACTATCTGTTGACTCAATCTCTTCCGCTGACTTAATGTACCATGAAGCGGCCTTTGAAGCAAACTACTGACCCCATCGCGCAGTGGGAGAGATATAGAGCTGATAACGGAACATGGGCATAGAGGATGGACTATGCAATCTGCTCAATAAATTGACAGTTCTATAAAAAAACGAATTCGAGACCTACCCATTGAATGTTGATATATTTAATCTGTGCCAATCAGAATTCAACTAAATAACAAAAACTGCTCATGAAATCAATCTGTAATAGTTCTTGGCCAATTTCCACTTATTATGAAGATAGGGAACGCGCTGTCCATGTCAATGTTACGGAAAAAGGAACTTCCAGTGTCACGGCAAATGTCATTTGATGGTTGGCTTTTATTAAAACTAATGAATTATGATAATTTACTTATGTACAGCTGTGGAATGTCTCTATTTATTATTGCAAATTCAAAATAATTGCTTAATTGACTTTATATCTCTATTTGGCGTTGGTCGCAAATAAAATGTAGATAACTTATGGGATAAGGCTTTTCCAGTTGTCCATGGTATATTGAGTCAATGATCACTAGAGGAACGTAGCAGGTAGCGCAGACTTGCAGTTATACAGAAGTAGGTCACGAGCGTATAGAGCGGCGGACAGATGAATTCTGATTCTAGATGTTAACTTGAAAGGCAGATTAGAAAACTGGAAAGAATTTTATATATATTACGTAATATTAAATGGAAGGGCTACTTATGAACATATTTTGGCACAAACTTCAATATAAAGAGCAGTGTAGATATTGGTAATAAAGGTTAAAAAAAACTGGCAGTTCCTTTACTATTTTTGACACTACCTACTGAATGTGATTTTATGAAAACAACAGACGACACTTTGGTGTGGATATGACACCATCAAAAATTCGGCTCACTCTGCAGTCGTAGTATGCTCAACTGACCACATGTTATAGTTATTTAGAATAAATAATCAAAAATCCAAACTTCGGTTTAAATATTGCCAAACTCACAAAACTGTGATTATTTCAGTTATGATTCTGTCAAACATAATTATTCAATGCATCCATTTATTATTCCTATATATTGTTCAAAATGAGACAATTTTTTAAATATATTATAAAATTTTTCTTCTTTCATTTAATTATTGTGTCATTGTCTTATTTGTCGCCTTTGCTCATTCATGTTAATGATATTGCCACTTTAAAAAACAATATAAAAGACACAATACCTAACAGTTATATATAATATCACACTCTTCAACTTCAAAGTATAACTTCTCATAATGGGCTCTCGCTTGGAAACTAATTAAAAAATAAAAATTTCCATCAATTCTGACAAAAGCATTCAAAAGAGGCTCTCCACTCATCCAGTAATAATAATAAGAATACAATGTCGATTAGGACGCAGTCAGTCCGTGTAACATCTGTCTCATACAATATAATATTTATTATTAACTATTACAACCGGTAAAATTATGGAACAGCGCAGTGAATGATGAATGGTCTGTCTCACTCTTTCTAGAATGGTATTGCGCGATGTAAAAGTTTCATTAGATACATAGCTATACACCAACTTTGGCAATTAAAACTTAAATCAAGTGTCACGACGGCTCTCTCTTTCTCCTAAAGAACTTTAGTAATTTATTCCCGAATGTAAGTTATTACGAGGGCATTTGACGTGTAAAATTAATGCTCATTAGGTGGTATGTTTAGGTATGACATCACTTCTACTGCTTCAGGTGAATTGACTTGATGTAATTTGTACCTGTGCGTTAGAATAGTTTCGATGCTTAATGGTGTGAAATAAAAAAAATCTCTCAACAGTGGAGTTTGGAGAATATTTTGAAAATACGTCTGTAGAACTTTCTTGGGTTTTATTCGCTTATACACATGTTTCTTCAAACTAATGTGATAAAGAAATACATTAGATTTATTTGATTTATTTGTACTCAATGTTATATTACGATTATCAGAATATTTGAAGGAAATCAAATAGAGATTTGAATACTAAGAAAAAAATAATAAAATACCGGAAGAAGTTACATTGCCTTAATTCCTGAAACTGGAAGTCTTACATGTTTATAGTTAATAAATTCTGTAGGTTAATGCTGTAGATAGAAGGATGTTCAATCTTAGTCCAAAAATGTGCATATTTCTAGTTCAAGTCCATACTGAGATTTTTATTGCAATCTGCGGGACCATTCTCGAAATAGCTAGTGTGGACCTCGAGGGTCACACCCATTAAAATGTATCGCCAATCGATTTCTCATACCAGAACTCAGTTGTATCACCAATCGACTTCTCGACCCCCCAAACCCCATATCGAAATTTGTATCGCAATCTGCTATTAAAGAATGAAATTATCGCTAATCGATTTCTCGGCTCTTGAAACCCCTTATTGCAAATTTGTATTCAAATCTACCGAGCCATTCAAGAAAAAGAATATGGACCTTGACCCTCGCGTTTTTTCACGAATTTCGAAGTCAAATTTGTATATAATCTCGATGATTATTTATCAGCCGTTTATCTGGTAAATAACTAGATTACGCTAGGGCATCTAACTGTGAGAACAACAACTACTGCGAGGGCAAACACCCCTTCTACAATGGATAAAATCGACAACTGTTAGGACAATACGTACAGCAATTTTTTTGAAAAATGCTGGTTGATCCTCTTCCAGGAACAATAAGTTGGTATATTAATTAATCTGTCTTTAAGCATTGAAACCTGTATTTTTTTATAGAAGAAGCTACAGAAAATCTTTCAGAATTATCATCAGCTGTAGGTACTTGATGCAATTGTTTAAATTATTGCCTATTAACTAGTGGTGATGATCATGTTTTTCCATAACAATTCAATTGATTCTAACAATTGCATCTTCCACTGGAATAGCATTAAAAGCTTATCTATAATGAAAAATTTTATGTTATCAGTAAAATTTAATAAATTTCTTTGAAATAACAGAATTAAATTATATATAGGTACCTATTTTGTCAATAGGAAAAGGAGTTGTATCCACTTTCATAGATGAATATGTTTTTTTGCCGCTCTTGTACCCTATCAGCTCTGAATCGTGTAGTAGGATTCCGGTTTATCCCGTATATCGAAGAAAATATAGTAGTCCTGTACTAAACAGCATATATAATATTTTTATATTCAATCCAATTGTAGTTTCGAGTTCCTAGTTGGAGTATTCTCAAAATTAAAAACATTGCACTTCCGTTTTGCTCGCTTTATATGGATTTTATGTAGTAAGAAATTCATTGATAATTCATGTGTTACTCTAGAACATCTTTACTTAACATTGATATTTGTTTCAGCAGACAGATAGGGGGTGAAAACCCCAGTAGTGCACATTGATTATGTCTCATTTGAGTTGTCATAGAACTCTTCCTTACCTGATCACTTGTGATTCGAATGTATCTCCTAGGAGCCGTCTGTTATTCTCGATGACACCTGCTTGACAATCCCCCGATTACTCAGTTGTAAATAATACCTAATGTTACAGGCTTGATTGTATTATAATCTGCATTGCCAACTGAAAATAATATTCTCGCTCTAGCTTTCACGGCTCTCAGCGAAATCATTGGTATTAACCTTTTTCTCAGGTTTCTAGTATAAATAGAAGCACGTCCTATACCAAACATCTAAGGGTGCATTTAAGTTAATATAAAAATATTTTTCACAAAAAATAGGACCGATTTTATTAGTTGATGCACTGAAAAATAAAAAATTATAATAATTTTATAGGTGCTTCTACTTTTGGAGCTGGTTCCTACAACAACTAACTACAATTGCACAACTTCATAATTTAGAAGCTGTGCAGTTATAGTTAGTTATTGTAGGCACAAACTACAAAAGTACAAACACCTTCAAAATTAATTTTATTTTATATTTTCCATAAATTTTTTGTAAAAAATATTTATTTCTTACTTTTGAGTGTAACATTAGTCATGAAAATCGTTGAACGTACACTAATACCAGAGAAGATAGTACTTATTCTATTACCAATGAATATTTTTCGCTTGCCTTGTTGTTATTCAGGGATTTCAATACATCGCATTGGAAATTCATATATTACCACTACTGTAACGCTAAAACGGAAACCCGTTTGAAAAAATGTTCAATATAAACATTCCGGATATGGTCGCATCTTTAATTTTGAGTTCTCAGATTTTCGATTTTCGCGAACCTCGCGAAGGAGATTTAGTATCTGAATTTTTCTAAGAATGGAATCATTTCACAATTCTCCTCTTTGAAATGAATCAAAAATTATCAAAATCGGAGCACGTTTACTATGCAAAACGCACGAACAGACATACATTAAAAAATGATAAAAAAGCAAACATCCAACATAATTGTATACCCCCTCCTTTTCTTTGAATTCGTTCAAAAATGAGACGATTTTTGACCAACTTCAAAAAAAGGAGAAGGTATACAATTCGGTTGTAAGATTGCTTTTTTTAAATTATCGTTCCTACTATAGTAACTATACTTGGTACATAAATCAGTCTTTGGACTAACTAAGACATTTTTTTATAAACACTAAGATTGATTTTGTATTTTCAAATGGCGACATTCGAAAAAAAAAATTGTCCATGATTTTAAAGCTATTGAAAATCTTTTCAAGCTACATTTAAAAAAAATCACAAAAAAATTTAATCAAAATTTATAAATCCAATATATATACTCAGGTAGAAAAAAACACTGTAACATTTGATAAAATGTTGAAAGAAATGATGAAAATTGGCCTAAGAATGAAAATGTTACTAAAATTTTTAAGTTGTGCACTTGTAGTTAGATTGAAAACTGGTGCCATCAATTTCAAAAATACCAGAGCCAATAGAATTAAAATTATTTTGTATTTCTCAGTGCCCCAATTAATAAAGTCGGTCCAATTTTTTGTACAAAATATTTATTTCACACTTTTGAGTGTAACATTAGTCATCAAAATCATTCAACGTTCACCAAACAAGATAATATGTTGCTTATACTTATTCAGAGATATCAAAACATCACGGAAATACACATATTACAGACTTTCCCAGTGCTGTAACTCGAGAACTGGAAATGATATTTTTTATCTATATCTGAGTTATACGTTTGCTACATATAATCTATTCTTTAATATGTTCGTCCCATATTTTAAATTTTTGAAAAAAATTGCCCTCTTCATCTCCTTTGGGAAAATTATTTTAGGAGAAGAACATGTTGCATGTCAATTTTCCTTTCAATGGGATCAATTATCAATAGTCCTCTATGAAAAAAAGAATCATGAAAATCGGAGCTCATTTACTATTTATAATTCGCGCGCAGTAGCCTGATTTGGTCTTTTACCTTCTACATTACCTGGACTGATATTTCTTGGTTTTGTTGTTTCTTGAAAATGCCATTTCTGTCGATGATAATGTTATATAGATATTATTTTTGCGTTATTATTTCTATTATACTGCTTTGTGTCTGTCTTATATTTGATAGTATATATATTTTGTAAATTATGATTATGTTTACTTACCTCATTGTAACGATTAGCAGCTCTTTGGATAAAATTAGACTGCTAAGACAATTTGTTCAGCTTTTATCGTTGCTACAAGAAATGTACAAAAATATGTAATTATTGTTCCTATTTTTATTTTTATATATTCGATAAATTTACCAGAGAGTTTCCTTAATTCTTTATAGAACGATAGAATTTTTCAAACATTTACCTTTTCATCAGTAGTTCTCTTAATATTTCGAAGCATTTTGATCTTGACAGTGTTACTTCCTCTTATATCGTCTTGATTATCAGGGCTGCGCTGTGAACAGATTACCCCATAGCAATGAATGTTGCGCATCGCCGCACTGATCATTTATCACAGCTCCAACATAAACGCCCCCAAGAAACATAGTATGTTAAGATATAGTCATTTTCAATTTGCCAACTTTTTTCTACGTGTAAGCACATATTTTATATGGCTTGTAAAAAACGTAGGGGAATTGTGATTCATAGGCAAACAATGGTATTTCCATATATATTCAATTTCATGTTCTTCTTGTTCAAAGAAATCCTATAGCTCCAGTAGTATAACTCACGTCCCTAAAGCTAGCAGAGAAAACTAAGCAGAATCCAAAATTAATGTTTGATGCTTTTAGCGCACATTAGGTGCTAATTAAGTGCTATATTCTAATATTAATTGTTTTTCAACTTTTTGGAAAATGGCTGCTTGTGGAACTAGTTAAGTACTAATTATGTGCTGTATTCCGGAACTATTTGCTCTTATTGTTTTTTGAATTATGGCTACTGTGCTAGCTCTAGATCTGAACACAAATGCAGCCATTTTCCAAAAAAATATAAGAGCAATTCATTTCGTAATACAGCACATAATTAGCATATACTTGACTCTACAAGCAGTAAAAAAGATTTTCTAAAAAAGTTGATTTCTGAATGCAATGAAGCCATTTCCCAAAAAAAAATATGAGAGCAATTCATTTCGTAATACAGCACATAATTAGCACTTAATTAGCTCTACAAGCATTAAAAAAGATATTCTCCAAAAAGTTAATTTCTCAAGGTTGCTGTTCTAGCTTTAGATCTAAAACTATCAGAGCAATTACTTTCGGAATACATCTCTAAATTAGCACCTAACGTGCGTTACAAGCACCAAATATGTATTTTGGATTCTGCTCACTTTGCGTTGCTAGCTTCAGAGACGTGTAGGTAACTACTCTTCACGGACGTATTGAATGAACAATGTGTAATGAAACGTGTGAACAGTTGAGTTATCTTCCACCTCTTTTACATTGGATAAATTATTTTAGATGCACATATCAACACTCTGTAATGATATAACTCAAATCCTACAAAACGAGTCGTCGACAGCAATAATTTTCCCATTCAATTAAAACAACCTTCCAAGGAAATACGATGCGACATTTTTGTAACGTTAGAGGCGTCACAATACGGTACAGATGTCTTATAATTCTATACCCATCCATACCACCGAAATACTCACATCACATTTCATTAAGTTCGATCAATCAACAACAACACGCTCAATGTGCTTTTCCTCCTATTCGTCGAATGTTTCATATTTTCATCGACTCCACATTCTCGTCTAATCAGTGTTAATTCAACAAGTATTAGTCACACATAGTTGAACATCAAAACACGTCGAGAGAGAGAGAGAAAAGGTTTTTGATCATGGAAATAGGTCTATTGATATATTTCAGTCAATTAAACATTCTAAAAAAGGCAGCTCAAAATCGATACATACATTAAATATATTTACTGAAAGTTCAACTCTCTATATATATGAAAAACATATGTATCGATAATTTATTTAGAAATGCTTCTTACAAAAAAATGGAGCAGCTCTATTAGTTGGTAAAATGGAAAATAGAAAATGATGCTCGTAAATTTGAAGTAATTCAATTGTAGGATGAATACCTTTTACAAAAAATAGGGCCGACTTTATTAGTTGGTGTCCTGAGAAATACGAAATAATGTTAATTCTATTGGTAGGTACTGGTAATTTTGAGGTTGTGCAGTTACAGGTAGATAATACTCCAACTTCGAAAATTCTAGAATCACTATAAAAAGTATTGTAACGTGAGTAGTTTATTATGTACTTACCGTTATTATTCGTTTTAGTAGGTATTCATTCTAATTCCTTATTGTTTGTTTTTCTAACACTAGTTCTTATTTTTGTTGTTGTTTACATTTCTCTTGATTTTCTAGGAACTTCATTACTTCTGCAAAATTTGCCATTTCATCAGAATCTTTCGATTTGGTATTCACCATATATTCTCAGCAAAATTCGAAGTATCCCACTTCTGACACCAATTGTGAAGTTTAACCCTGTACTAAACGTTGTGGGGTTAGTTAACTTGCGTAATATTCTAGTTCTCAAATTGCTTCTACAACTTTTATTTTCAATACCTTGTACACGACCTTCTGTAGTAGTACAACTGTCAAAACTCGTCACTTTGACTATCGCGTTCCAGAAATACTATCGACCTATGATTCCAACTGACTGATTCAATGAACTGACCCGTGATCGACACGGCTTCATATATCTGAATAATGTTCTAGACGCTGGTCAAACTGAAAATACTGTGACACAGTTTACCTCACATATACTGGCTCTTCCAAAATACAAACCATTAGCCTGGCCAGGCTTAAAATGGCCGTCGAAAATTGACAGACTCAATATAGGCTAATGGAAGGTTCGAGAATAAATATACTAATTCTAGAACTAATTATTGAACTACACATGAATCAACTATAGCAAATAAGGTATTATAACATGTACCTAATAAAACGAATAATAACTGTAAGTATATGAAAAACTATCCATACAATATTATTTCGTATTTTTCAAAACAACTAATACATTCTTGAGTATTTCATTAGTTATCAAAATTTTTTAACGTTATATTCCGGGTTTTCAGTATGGACTAAAACCTTGACAGATAAAACTTTCAATTTTCGAAAAAATATCTAGCGACATGATACTACCTTTCATTGCAACATATTTACTTAGCAATAGGATGATTAGTTTTTGACTAAAATCTCTAGAGAAATGTTTGGTTAATACTAAAAAGGCCGAATTCTTAAAATTATCTTTCGTACAGTCGTAACTAAACTTGGTAGAAAAATCAGTCGTTGACTAAAAAAAAAAACTATAATCAGTATAACTGACTTTGTAGTTTCAAATGGCAGCCTTCGAAATATAAAATAATAACGTCCGTAATTTTAAAGCTATTGAAACTAGCTTCAAGCTACATTTTCTGTGAAAGAATTTAAAAAAATACACAAAAAAATTTAAATCAAAATTTCTAAATCCTATATACCATCAGATACAAAAAACAGCACTTTAACATTTGTTAAAATTTTATTACTTATCCCCTTCCTATTTTTAAATAGTTTTTATTACTTTCGGTTCATTCTATAGATGGACTTCGCAGCGATTTCTCAGGCCCCATACGGTTTAGAGACTCGAAATTTCGAATTCGTACTTAGATCGGAGGCATCTCGCCGCCTGTTAGGCTTAACAATGATCCCAGTGTGATCCAATAGTGATTAATTATATTATCTGATTCAAGCAAGATCAAATTATTTCTTCAACATGGAACGACAATGTTGGACGTCGCTGGAATTACGCACGGGCATGGAACACGTAGCCTTTGTTTACACTTTACACGATTAATTTTTTATTCTGGTAGATAAACAGTAATTTGTTATGGAGTAGCTGGCAAACAGATATAGATAAGTATAGGTCAAATCAAGAAAAGGGAAGATAGCCTTTGTACTCATTGCTGCGGTTCAAATCTTAAATGCATAATAAAAACTATTTTTGTTTTTGTTTTAAATTCCACTAGTTTGGATTCTTGTCTTTAAGATGTTAATTTTTTAAACGATATTGAATTTTCAGTAATAGTTTACCCTAAGAAGTTTTATTTTTGCCGAATGGCTTTCCTAAGGCATAAGATTTTATTTAGACTTATGAATCGACGTATGCAGGCAGCTGTATGAGTTAGATAATGTGGCAATGCAAAATATTAATCTAAAAAGTATGTTTCTTTCAGTACATTATTTGCCTTAACATTACAAGATTTATATTTTGTTTATTTCTTCCATAAGAAATATGTATTAAATACTTGAATACTTAATTTATTAATAATGATAATAATTTCACTCTTTATATTACAGTAAACCAATTACAACTCTATTGAAGTCATCATTTAAGATCTTAGTTTAAATCTTAACCTAATATAACAATATTACAATTAAATAATAAACATTCCTTCATGGAGTAGAAACTTTGACATAAATTGAAATTAATCCTTTTTTTATAAGTGTTGATTATAAACTTGACCTTATTTCAGAGGATAGTTTATTGAATGTAAGCATGCCAGTGGTATTCGGAGACTTATAGGTAAGATATCGAAGTTTTCCTGATGGTACAATGGTTCTTTTGAAAATATGAATGGTTGTTTCAAGTACCTTGGCATGAATAAACTTGTGAGTGTCAGTATACCCTGTTTTTATATAATAAAACTTATATAAAACTTTTCAATGCACCATCGTGATATGTTCAAAACACCTTTAACTGAATTAACAATAAAATAAAAGTTTGAACCACATCTTCTTAGAAATTTGTAGATTATTCGGTTTAGCGTTCTTAAAAGAAATCCCAAATGTTAAATAATTTGCAAAAAATCCTCAGACTCAAGAACCAGATTCCTACCAAACCAAACCAAACAGGAAAGAGATAATATTGAAGGCATATATATTTTCCATGATTACATGTTTTTGATAACTGGAAGATTATTATTCACCATGTAAATATAAATCGTATCTCATTTAGATAAGCAAATGATAAAAGTCGAAAGAATCTTCCATGTATAAATATGGCATGCAAAAGGCCATCAATTGCCATCCTTGTCGTTATCTCAAACATTTTCCCACATAATATCGCGCGAATAATAATTATTTCCCGTGTACAACTTTTATCCAGCTTATATTGCCAATATAAGTCCTCATCGAAATTATAGGCGGCTCGGTAATAACGAACTGTCATTCGGTGCCGTTAATTGGTATATATACAGGAGGAGGCCACAGTAATCGGTTAAAACGGTGCAATAAACTTTGCAAGCAGAGAAAACTCTGTGCGCTAGACGACTACCGTGGTGGATAGTTATGCAGATTTGTGTGTGTGTGTGTGTGTGTGTTTCGTATTATCATGGTCTTATTGGGGCTAATGAGAGGTTTGCTAGTTTTGCAGGTCTCCTCGCTGGTCGCCTGTGTTGCGTAGAAATATGTGCACAGTACACGTATTGAAAGCCTAGCCCAAGCAATGTAGCGATGGAAATACCATTTCGTCCGAGTGAGATGGAGACATTGAAAGTTGCACAAAACTAGACAGGTTTGAAGATTGACAAAACCATTGGAAAATATCTATAATTTAGTTACATATCTTATCTCAAATGTATGCAATGAAAATAATAAGAGGCTATTAGCTCAAATCCTGTAAATGCTAGTTTAATCTATCTGAAATACATGGCGTACATCCAACAGAGAAACGAAACCATTTTAAGATCACTCAGGTGTCAGGTTTATTCATGTCCGTCAGTTGCAGGCTATTTTTTCCAAAATTACGAAATAAAAAAAGGAACGTCGTGATTCTGGAGGTACTTGGTGGAAAAAATAGGAAACGAAAAGAATTTTCCGGCCAGATACCGTATAGGTAGTAACTCGATATTCGGTCAGATATTCAAAAAACAAAAATGATATCCTCAAATCGAAATCAATAGATATTTTTTTGGGTAAATAATAATAAAATACACTCAGTTGCAAAAAACAGCAACAATCTGATATATGATAAAAAATGAGTTCTCATAATTCTTTATTTTTTGTCCGATTTTCATATTTTTTTTGACTAAATGCTAGATTAAATGTCTACTTTCATATTTCATATGCAGTTTCAATTAAATGCTATCGATTTAGTTATTTTATAGGGGAAAACAACCTGTGGAGTAATTTCGTATTAATTTTTTTAAATACCAATTTCTTCCTTCCAACAGGTTTCTTTATGAATCATTATTGATATTTCAGGATATGATTTTCCGAGTTGCAGCCCTAATGTCGATTTGGCAGCTTGTGAGTATGTATGGCAATGTAAACGCGGCATTATAGTTTGTTTCACCAAAGATGGCTATTGCCTGTAATCATTCACGAACTACGTACATCACGCTATTTTTCTCATCGTATCCTATTTCATGAAATTTTCTAGTAAGTTTGTCGATCTTAGCTACGACATCAGAATTTCAAACTTATCTCCTTCAATAACATGATACGGGGCTGTTCGTATGTCCGAAGGCAACGCAATATTTATTTCATTGGCTTCGCAAAATCAAAGTGTCATTTCAGAGAATTCCGATGAATGAATTTATATTTTATAACTTATGCAAATGATTTGTATTTTATGCTTTTGCATTATTGTGAAAAATAAATCTTTCATACAATTGCTTATTCAATCAATCAAAATTGTCACGCCAGTGATTCACTCCCCTCGGTTGAATTGATCCGTTTCTCGTACTTATTTTGAAGGATTCGTGAAACAAACTATACATTTTTTAGTTTTAATAAGCGATTATTGAATAGGTATCAGGTATGTAAAAATGAAAAAATGAGCAATGTATTGATGCAAACCATTTCAACTTAAACTTAACTAACCTATAATGAACACACTTTTTATGTATTTAGTTTAATATTTTACAATTGCCTGCATACACCGAAATATAGTGTCAGTAAGATTACGAATATCATCTTGAGGAAAGCTCCTTCAGCGAAAATAAACCTGGTAGTTACTCTACAGGTTATTTTAAAATATGGTTATAAAACAACCTATTAGTTTTACCTGTATAATTTGAACCATGAAATAAAACTCAAAGATTTCGAGAATCAAATATCAAATTGTTTCTTTTCTGCACCTAAGAGTAGTTTATTATTAAGATTTGTTGTGGAAATTAAGAAAATTTACAAATAGCTTTATGTACATAGATCACGTTCTGATATAATTGATGATAAATAATAAAGTAAATGCTTAATCTAATTATTAGTGACACCTGTCTCAACTATCCGGTTTTATTATCAAGCAACAGGGAGGATAACTTCTAAAACACAGGATAAAAAATGGAATTACCAGAATACAATTGCTCTTCATTGCAGAGATGCACAAAAGTCATGTGCATCGTGAAAATATGGCATCCACACCGCCTCAGGAATGAGGAATGGAAATGGAAGAAATGGAAGCCGGGCAGAAAAATAAAGAATTCACCGTAGCTCATCGTAGCCAGCTTCAAGCTGCTCTTCCGGCAGCAAGGATAAAGAATTTAAGGAAACATATTTTTTAACAACACCGATGTGCTTTTTCTTGTTTTATTTTTTGTCCTTGTTGTTTTTCCATCGAGCAACTGCAACCCCTTGTTTCAAGTAGGGATGAGTGGAGTGAAATAATAAAATAGTTTTTAAAGCTAATTCCTAGAAATTCGAAAGAATATAAATTACATTTGAATAATTATCAATATTTCTCATTGAATTCGTACGTGCTCATAGTAACTTATTTGTTGTTATAATCCAAACAACTTTAATCTTCAAAATAGCTATAAAATTAATATCTACTTAGTTCCATATATCTTCGCATCGTATGGTATGCATGAATTTGAGGAGACAAAGGAACATTTATTGCCTGTAAGAAATAAGTAGTCATAATAAAAACATAACTCTTGAATATATGTCTCAATTTATTTGCAGAAAATTAAATTACATTCTGAATTTTGCGATGATGATTTCAGTAGTTGCTAGCTTTGCTAGTGTCGAGATTGAAGATAGAAGCGCAGGGCGTGGTGAAGGTTTGGACGATTCATCGGTGATTAGCCGGGCGTGCGTTTAAATCCCCGGCTGTTGCTATGTATACTCGTCTTTTCGCAACGGCAATCTATAGAGAGTATATTCCCTAGTACAGCATCTGAAAGAACTTGTCTCAAGATTTATCTTGAAATATATCTTTGATACGGAATCCAGGTTAAACTGTAGGTCCTCTTGTCTGTAGTTGAACTAACAAGGCAGATATGCCGCCTACACTCGAGTACGAGTATCACATTTAAAGAAGACATTTATTTTAAAGGTTTCATGTGAAAAAGGAGCAATGCAGCCACTTATTTGTTCATATTGTGCTCCAGACGTACGGTCTCGGTATCCCACAGAACAAAAAGAAAGCAACAGAAACGATCCATCCAATCGCGAATTAATCTACTTAGATACGCAGACCAATGGCTTAAAATATATTTTAAATTTACAAGTATCTAGAACATAAGGTTCGTTTGAAAATCGGATACCAAAAATTTTGCCCAGTTGCATACTTCCTTGCTACTTCTAATAGCAGTAGGAAATTAAAATTTAACTTTGTCTATCTAATTGCAATTCCAAATAATAAAGAGATCATTGATGCATTCGATTTTATATTGGAAAATAATTATTAATAGAGAAAACAATGTTGAGAAGGTAATCCATTAAATTTGTCACTAGCTAATTTGATCCCAAATTCAATTTTTCCATGAATTATATCTTCAATAATATCAAACGATCTATCCCATCACCCCAAGAAGCTTATACAATAAGACGAATTTGTATATTACCTAAAACAAAGTCTAGATTTTTTCTCTGAAGACTCGACCTTTATTTTTTAGAATGTGCCGTGTGTCAACAAGATTCAAATGGGAAATTCTTACACAAAAAATATACCCTTTGAGAATTTTTTATTTACGAAATCTTCCCAATCTCTCATTCAGCGATTATATATTTACAGACTGAATTTTTTCTCGGCTATATACGAGTACACATAATAAAAAGCAAATGTGCCTACCTACCAACGAATTGTATGCCTTCTCCTTTTTAAAGCTGGTCAAAAAACGATGAAAAAAGTCCTACTCGAAATAGATATTCTCTTGAGCTCTTGAAACTTTGAATTGCAGTTTCTCGATGATTCTAAACAAGGTAAATTATGGAAATATTTCTATTTTTGGTAATAAATTAGGTTATCTACCATAATAAATGTTTAATTTCTTATATTAAGATGCTCAACTATATTATTATTATTATATAAATAAATAAATAAATAAATAAATAAATAAATTAATAAATAAATATTCGGAAATATCCAAGCCAATTATAAACAGATGATATATCAAGGGTGTTCGAGCAGTAGTTTGGGACGGTTTGATAACTGTTTAAAATGAGCATGTGCGGTTTGAAACAGTTTTCAATTGGTTTGGGAATTTGTTCTGCTCGAACGCCAAACTGTTGTTTAGTTTGCAAACAACACTTTCTTACAATGTTGTTGTCATAGAACAAAGAATTATGCCGATATGTTTTATGACGAAGGATAAGAGAGAACATCCATGAAAGTCTGATGGACAAAACACAAAACCAGGGTTTAAATTAGGACTGTGATAGTGTTCTCTGGAAGGGATTTCTCCAACAACAGAGAATCAGAGAACACTATATATGCTCTAAGAAGAAGAAGAAGCTTCAACTGCGCCTGTCGCAAACTGAGTCCGGACTAGTTTGGAAATCGTCAAACCGCTGCTCGAACATCTTACTAGTAGTTGGGAATAAATTATTTCATCGTAAATTAAAGTGCGCAGGCGTCTGACGGTTTGGGACTGGTTTGAACCGCTGCTCGAACAACCTTATCATTACTCCATTGCTCATTCGTTATTTATATGGTTGTTAACAGTTTTCCATTTCATAGATCACTCGGATTATTATATTTTGTTCAGTAAATGTTGTCTTGGAGATATTCGTATAGAAAATAATGTAATCGTGATAAGTCGGGAGATCTTGCAGGTCACTCTGTGTTTGTGTTTCTTCTTAAAAACTTTATGTAAATAATCTCATTACATTTTCAAATAAGCAATGAAAGAAGAAGTACCTCCTTATTGTCTTTGACATAAATTATATATTATGAAATTTTCCTTATAAACAGCCGTATTTTTTTAATAAAGAAATTGGTTTTGAGGTTTTAGCTTTTGATTTAATAGATTACGAGAAACCAAATAGGCATATAAATTGTCATATTTTTGACCGACGAACCAAACGGAGGAGGTATACAATTCGATTTTATTATGGATGTTCGCGCCTTGTGAATAGTAAACGTGCTCCGATTTTTATTAGTTTTTTATTCATTTGATAGAGGACTACTATTTAGAGTTGCTCTGAAAACCGACATTCCACATGTCCTTCCCCTCAAAAACATCTCCCAAATGGGTGAAGGTGATTTTTTTTAAATCGAAAATTTGAGGCGAAGAAATTAAAAGAGAGATCATATCCGACAACTTTAAATTGGACATTTAAAAAAAAATCATAGGCTTCCCAGTTATAGCAGTGTCAAAGTCTGAGATATGTGAGTCTCTGCTATGTGGTGGGGGCAATTTATTTCCATAATTAAATATGAGACGATCAATTTAGAGACGAGATGATATGTAGCAACATTTGAATTGGTCATTAAAAAAATTGTTTCCGAGTTACAGCAGTGTGAAAGTCAATATGTGTATTTCATAAGTCATTTTGAAACGGTGCTGTGCTGCTGTGAGAAATAGAGAAATTGAACAGGTTCGGTACCCATTTTGAAAGAACAAGCATCAATAGAATTTTACTTTTTTTTTAGAACTAATAAATTCTGTCCCATCTTTTGTAAAAAATATTTATTTAAAATTTCTGACTGATTTATTATCATGGATATGGTTGAAAATACGGCGTTAAGAATCTTTCACATTCATATAGTGCTGTATCTCGGAAGCCCTTGTTTTTTTTTCAAATGTCCAATTTTAAAATGGCTTGATTTCAAGTATAATTTTATACTAACTAAATTTTCAATTTAAAAAGCCCTTTCACTCAATTCGGGGCAGTTTTCAGGGGAAAGTGTATATTAGATTTTCAATCTTTTTAGTGAGATCCCATTTCACAATACTCTTCTTTCCAAAGAAAAAATAATCATCAAAATCGATCACGTTTTCTAGGCAAAAGGCGAGAACGTATAAAAAAGTAAACATACAGATGAATTGTGTATCTCCATCGTTCTAGCGAAATCGGTCAAAAGAATATTTATTCTGCAGTAATGGTGTACCTGGTATATTTTTCGAATTATTCATGCTAAAAACCTAATTTATATGATAAAAAATGTGTTGGTTAACCTATCAGGAATATAAACATAAGTACCTACTGGTCGTTTTTGTAAAACGATATATTTGTGAATCATTTATTAAAACGAAATTCTTTACAAATATCAATTATTCATGTGTAAATTCTTAGGTATTTGAGAAAATATTATTTCAAAATTGGAAATTTACCATAAGCTTTTTATATAAATAGTACAGATAATTCCGGTGGATTTGCTAGAACATAAAAAATCTGTTTTCTCAGTAAGTTGAATATAGTTACTAATGATTATATATAAGGACCTTAAACGTTGTCTCTTTCTCAAAATCATCCTCAGAATATATTCTTATACCTGCCGACTACACTGTTAAGACAAGAAGATGCTTTGGCGCATGAAAATATTTGTACTTAGGCTTATAATGTACAATGACTATATCAAAGTTTCATAAGAGCAGGTAAAAAGATCAAATCATTAGAGCTACTACTACTCCTTGAATACCTACTTAAACGGACTCTCAGTAATTGCAACATGAATCTTTTAAAAAAGGATTTGCTCCCAACGAGAGTAAATGTACCGAAAGAAAGTTAAAAGATTTATTTTCTATTGTTGCGAAGGCACCGACTCCTGCTGCATAAGTACCAAAGTTAATTTTTCGGATTCTATTGGATTTGAGAGTAAAGAATGGGGAGATAAAGGAAATTCACATCCCTTTCAATTGAATACAATAATTGGAGAAATTACGACAGCCGTAGTTGCAGGATTAAATGTCTTTCAGAATTATCTATTAACTATTCAGTTGTTAATTAAATAAAGTTGACTTGATGCAGTTCAGAGAAAAAAAGATACTCCTTTTTTAATAAATAGGGATATCAAAAAAGCGAGAGAAGCTAAATTCAAATGAATCTGAAAATAGATATTTAAGAAATAAATAACTTAACTTCGAACATTGATTCAATTAAGAAGAACTCATTCTATTACAACCTAAGACATTTATGGTGTAAAGGTACAGGTGCCCGTTTCATATACACAGGATCGTAGGTTCGATTTCAACTATATTGTTTCATGCAAATCACATTTTTATCTTGAATAGAATTAGTAAGAAAATAATAATTTGGTATCTGAATAATTGAGATTATTGATGAAGGAAAAAGAGGAACAACAGGAACATCCACAACAATGTGTACTTATAATTTTTCTTTATATTCATTTGCATTTTCTTGCGTGATAAAATTAATATCTTGAATAAGTTAAGTAGAAGTTGCTAAGCAGCGTAAGTTGTTTAGGTACCATGTTCATTATTAAAAATTGTGAAATAACTAACTTAAAATAAACTAGGACCGACTGACTTCATTAGACGATGTTCTCAAAATAATTAAATAAAAATATATACATAATGTAAGAATCATAAAAAAAATAAAATTGTCAGGAGTCTTCATGATAATTACATTATGTATTGTTATTTTTGACCGACGAACAAAACGGAGAAGGTATACAATTCGAATGTTTATCTGCATGTTTTTTTTATGGATGATTGCGCCTTGTAGTAAAGGTGCTCCAATTTTCATGTTTCTTTTTTCATTTGTTAAGGGAAAATTAATAAAAATCGACAAAGCTACTTTTAAATTGGACATTTTGCAAAAAAATGTAGATACGGTTTCCGAGTTACACCATTGGAAAAGCTTGAAATTAGCTTCGTTTTATCTTCATTGGTGAACGAAAATATATAGTATTTTTTAATTCTAATTGAATAACCTCAATCATTTTGTAAACTTTAGGTTTGTATAATAATTTCTAAATATTATCTTCATTTTAAACGTTCAATGATTTTGATGACTAATGTTACACTTTAGTATGTGAAATAAATATTTTAAAAAAATAAATGGACCAACTTGATTTGTTGGTGCACTGAAAAATACAAAATAATAGATATTAGTTCTATTGATTTTGGTACTTTTGAAGTTGTTGCCAAAAGTTGAAAATAACCAGTACCTACCAATCTTATTAATATTATTGTGTATTTTTCAGTGCACCTAATAAAATCGGTTAAATTTTTTCTAAAAAATATTTATTTGACATTTTTGAGAGTAACATTAGTCATCAAAATCATTAAACGTTTAAAATGACGATAATATTTAAAAATTATTATACAAACCTAAAGTTTACAAAATGATTGAGGTAATTCAATTAGAATTAAAAAAATACTATATATTTTAGTAGTATCTTTAGCAACTACTGTTCTGATTCTAAATATTCAAATTTAGTTGTTATTATTTGATTTGTAGCAAGCATACCAATATGCTAAATAGATCTGATTTTCGGAAATAGCTAACTAACTATTGTAACATATAACTCAGTGCTAAAAGTTGTGGGGTGAGTTCACTTGCGGAATACTCCAAAGTTCGCTCTTTAATTCCAAAACGTTTATTTTCAACACCTTGTACACCTCCTTCCGTAGTAGTAGGTACAACTGTCACAACTTGATTTGTCAATTGGACTGCCACAGACTTCACCGTCTCTACTGACCATGAGTACTGACTGAACTAATTTCATAGACTGACTTTCATCGCTTTCTTTAAACTGAATTCATCGACTCTATGAGACTGACTGTGACCCTTGATCGAGACGGCTTTATATATCTGAATCTTGACATGGCATTTATTGATAATGTTATATAATTATTCTAGAAGCTCGTAATCATGTTCTAGATGCCTTTCAAACTGACAAACCGTACCTCACATATAGTTGTTGGAAGGTTCGAGAAAAAATCTACCAATTCTAGAATTATTAATGAGCTACACGTGAAACAACTAAAGCAAATAAGGTATTAGAACAAATACATACTAAGATGAATAATAGCTAACCGTGTAAGTACATGATAAAATAACCACGTTACACTGTCCCCTTCTTAGCTTTGATCGTCCCGATCAAACATCGCCAAAGTCCCTTCTTCAATCCAAGCTGGGGAGCTCCTTGCATCTTCTTCTCCTAATCTTTACGCTTGCCTCCCAAGAAAAACAGACAACGCAGTGATCCTTCTGATCTTTCTTTTCGATCATCAAAATGTTTTACCGGACTACGACTGCTACCTCTTTTGAGAGGACCTTCAAGATCAGGTGTTCTGCTTCTGAACAAGCTAACGCGATCACTTAATGCCATACAACCTTCTCCACCACGAGATCTTGAATTGCGAACACGCAATTTACGTACGTGGTAAGAAGACGGCAATTTATGACAGTACATTCCACTATCTTCAGTACTGACTGAACAGCTGCGTCTGCTTCTACTGCAACCGTAACGCTTAGGTTTCTGGGTGAACTGCAGCCGCGTGAAATGTTTCTCTTACGACCGTTGTTGCTAAAACTGGTTTTTCTTTGATATCTGGATAAATTGAGCCTTCTCAAAGTTTTTTTCTGCTATTTGATCTCTCTCTAGATAAATTGCGCTCTTTCGACTTAGGTCTGGCATCTTCCCTCTTAACATCAGGCTCGCTATCTCAGCTGTTTTTGTTGGAGCGATAGTACAGTTTCTGTTGGACACTGTTTTCTTTCTTATATTGTTGCCTAATTCTAGTCTGTTCTTTGTATTTTTTGTTTAGTTTTAGCCAGTTCTTCTTTACATTCTTGTCTAATTCTTGTCTGTTCTCTTTCATATTCTTGCCTAACGTTTTTCTGCTCTTCTTTATGTCGCCTAATTTTAATCCGTACTTCTTTATATTCTAGGATAATTGCATATTGTTGCTTAAGTTCAAATCTAATTCTTGCCCATTCTACTTTTTCTTGTTGTCTTTTTCTAGTCTGTTCTTCTTTTTCTTGTTATCTGCCAGTTCTGCACAGATTTGTCTTATTTGCTCTGCTTTTTCCTTTTTCAGGAGCTCCATTAGATCTTCAATATTTCACATTTCACCGTAATCTTTCGATCTGGCCTGCACCATATACTCTCAGCAAAATGCGAAGGATCCAGTTCTGACACCAGTAACATAAATACACACTAAAACGAATAATAACCTTAAGTTCATGATAAACTATCCATGTTATACTAACCCCCATCTAGCTTTGATGGTTGGTTAATCGTCACCTTAGTCCCTTTATTCGGTGAAAGTCTGACGATATGAACTAATTTCATTTTACTGCATGGAGATTTATGTATTCTATATACTACATCGTTTATCCTCATCATAACACTGTATGGTCCCTCCCATTGTTTGTCAATCTTTTGAGAACGACCCTTTTGTTATTGTGAATTATACAACCACATTTTATCACCAGTTTTAAATAGTCCCGTTTCTGCACGAAGATTATATCGGGCCGTCATTCTATCACTAGATTCTGGCAAGATCGAATATTTCCTCGAGAATTTGCCTCTAACTCTGAATTTGTGCTGAATGTGGGAGTTTCGTTTGCAGAAACAAACAGATGGGGATTCTTTGGTCGATTCATGAGTGGAAGGTTTGTAGTAAGTACATTTATACCATGCTATTCGGATTGTTCAACGCCCCAGCGACTTTTGAGAGATTGATGGATGGTAATTGACCAGTAAACGGGAACAAAACAGAGCTGCGAAGTTACAGAAGGTCGTGTACAAGGTATTGGGAATAAACCTTTTGGAAGCAATCAGCGAACTTTTGAGTATTTCGTAAGTGAACTCACCCCATATGTTTAATACAGCGTTAAGCGGTAACATAATGAATGTTTTGTCCTCGAAAAAATATTTGTATTATGATTTAGGAGAATATGAACCTTCACTACTTATTTAAAAAAGACTTCAATGTTAGTGCTTGTTAGAAGAATATTCCTGGATATTTATTTATTATAAACAGAACGAATAATATGAAAAAATGATTATTTTAGAAGAAGATACTATGTATTCAATTATGGAAAGCTGTAAACGTGAAGTGACGTTATTGCCATGATAATAAAAAATATAGTGCTTATTTTGTTCCACTGAAACTAGGTAGAATATAAGTAAAATTATCTTATGGTATTACCCTTCCTGCCACGCATTCATAAAGCTATCAAAACAAATACAAGTATAAGATTCCCTTTGACAAAAACAAAAATACTACGAGAAAAAATTAATAGAGAAAATAAAAATCTTCTTATCAAAGTGAATACTTTACATCTCAATGGCCTTTTCTACATTTGCATGAAGTTGATGGACGGTGATAATTAACGCTACTAATCAAAGTACACACACAACAGTCATATCTCCGAGAAGAGCCGCATCTTCATGCTACATGCTACTGCTACTTGTATTAAATTTTCTCTCACAGACTCGCGTCTGGTGGAAGGACCTGCAAACGCCAAAGGCACTTAACAGAGAGAAATACATTTAACACGCCATTTTTGAATTCATTAAATATATACATACAGGGTATTCCCTGATATAATCTTATTAAAACATATCACAGATATAGCTATGCTTTAAGTTAGTACTTTTGCATATCAGCAAAATGAAAATATGAGATATTATGATATTGCAATGGGCATATAATATTATAATAATAATAATTATAGGTCTTTATTAAATAGAAAAGAATACATAGAAAATATATACATGATAAAGAATATCAGTGGGGCGAGATTCAGTTCACCAGATAGTCTGGCAACTGTTCTACCACCTAACCCCAGCAGTATAAAAAAAGTTTTTTTTTCATTTTACGTATTTATATATTTCTAATAATTCATATTATTTACATACAACTATTTACAATTTATAAGCAACCAGCATACTATCACATTCCGATGTTGCTTTTCCCATACTTGGGAGAGGGGAGTGATTGGAACTCCACAGAAAACCATCTTCAATGTATAAGTTGGTGGCTATATACCAGAAGCATCCATACATCTTGAAATCACCAAGACTACGAACGCTACAGGAACATCGTGGCACCAACCTCCGCCTTCTGACGAGTTTGACCGCCTTCTGACGAGTTTGACCGCCTTCTCTTTGATAGCCTTCTATAGAGTTCTATATAGTCTTCGTAAAATGTGAATGAGTCTATCATTATCAGTAATATCTATAATTTCTTAGATTTTCTGGTATTCTAGTTGAAGAGTTGTGATTTCTAGAACAAGTATCTATCTCCTAGGAGTTCAGGAATCCATTAATGTCGGGTATTACATTTCCATGATCATTTCATCATTGTATAAGCAAAATCGTACTTCTGTTTCAACAAATTGGACCAAGTTACAGCAAATGCTATTTCAGTTCCAGCACATGTACGACGGTTTAGAAATAAAGTCATATTACGCAGTTTCAGAGCAACTTGTTAGTTTGGTTGTACAAATGGAGCTAAAATATTGTCAAAACAGCTGATAAAAGAAGAAAAATATTGAATACAGTACGAGGATTAAAATAACTCCGTCTGTTTCTTCTTATTTCCGATTACCTGGCTGCTCGTGTAAGAAAATAATAATTATATTGGTTTAGTGGGAGCTCCGCAAACCCACAATGTGATTGTAAATCATATAGAAGAATTTTGTTGCATCCTTCGCTCAAGTTTTAGTGACTCATTTTATATACGGAGGATTGTACATCTGTTTTAACGATTTAGACGAACTATTATCAATTTTATTCCATCAGCGCTAAAAAGCAAGGTGTAATTTTGTCGAATACTTCCAGAAACACCCTGTATGCGCTTTAACATCCCCAATGCCATTCACATTAACAACTTCATGCAGAGTATCACCTTGTAGTAACAACGCAACTGTAGAGTAGACGACGTCAACAACATTGATGCCAATGTCTCGTTCTCCTTCGTATTATCAGGGTAAAATGAAACCAAAAAAAACGAAGAGAAAGAGAAAATGTCATCCGCAACACAAAGAGTGCTTTTGATATGGGAAATATCCACCACATTTATTTAGCAGTTTTTTTGTCGTTGTTGGGTTAATTAGATGCCAAGAACATTTGAATTGTCGGGTAGAATTAAACTAGCATCGATTTATTTCTTATATCATTATACCGAGTTATACCGAGAATTATACCATACTCATAAACAACTCTCAAGTTCGATACTACTAATTTTTAATGCGTTTCACACTGAGCTTGCAATGGGGCCGAATGTGGGCAATGTATTTTAAATGGAAAAACGGCACACAGAGCTACCGCTCTTTAAAATTAATAGTTTTGTTTTTAATTTTGAAATTCATTGTTTATTATTATTGTTTATTGGGCATAAAATGCTGAAATAGAATTAGAATTGCGGAAAAAATTCTCACGATAATATGCAAAAGACAAAATATAAGTTATGGGTTCCAAACAGACAGTTCCATCGCCTTTATAAGTATGCTTGTAATTTGCATAAATATTTTCATTTTCAATAAGAAAGAGGCTTTTAATCTACCAGTTATAACTTATATGTACCGATCAAAAAACACGAATCAACGCAGAATGTTAATTAGGTTTCATTTAATCTTTTTTGGCGTTAACGTCACCAGAAGCAGTTGAAACTAATTGTAAGTGTTGAAAACATATTAAGCTATCAACCATACCTATATTCTAATAAACTTATTGATATTATGACTGTAGCTAGTAAATAAAAAATATAAACAAGTAAATATCTCTTCAACATCTATAATAGGTATATTTTCCACTCCGACAATGTCATCTCGTCAGCATCAAACGGAGATTTACAGATCTAAGCGCAATTTACAGGTCTCAAACCTTACTAAGTATGTGACATACGTTTCGAACAATTTATATGGTCACAGTTTTAAATCCGTAGAGAAGAGATTTTTGACCGACGAACCAAACGGAGGAGATATACAATTCTACTGTCTGCATGTTTGCGCCTTTTAAATAGTAAACGTGCTACGATTTTCATGATTCTTTTTCTTTTTTCCCCATCCAAAAAAATCATATCCTTCCCCACAAAATCTGCTCCCAAAGGGGGTAGAGGGGGCAATTTTTATCAAAAATCGAAAATTTGCGACAGCCAAATCAAAGAAGAGATCATGTCAAACGTTTGAAATGGACATTTAAAAAAATCATAGGTTTCAGCAGTAGTAAAGTCTGAAATATGTGTGGTGAGGACAATTTTTATCGAAAATTTAAAAGATGAGACGGCCAAAGTAATGAAGAGATTTGACATTTGAATTTTACATTTTTTTTTAAATTTAAGATTTCCGTGTTGCAGCGGTGGTAAAGTCTGAAATACATGTATTTCTTCGATGTTTAAAAATAAATACAAGGAACGTATTATCTTCTTTGGTGAACTTTGAATGATTTTGATGACTAATGTTACATTCAATAGTGTGAAATACATATTTTTTACAAACAATTGGACCGAATTTATTAGTTGGCGCACTGAAAAATGCAAAATAATAGACATTAATTCTATTGGTTGTGATAGTTATGAAGTTGGTGCCAAAAGTTTTTAATCAAACTACAACTGCACAGCATCATAATTACTAGTACCAATAGAATTAATAGGTATTATTTTGTATTTTTCATTGCAAAAACTACTACGGTCGGCTACTTTTTTTGTAAAAAATATGTATTGACACGAGAATTACGTATCTGCATATCGGAGTCAGATAGTCTAACATCTTGACGATTAGATATTACTAGAAAAGCTTTACTGATTTCACTAGATATGATAACAGAGAATGCATTTATTGAATCCTCACAATTGCAACGATTGGAGGTACATACATTTACGTACCTACTAACTTTGTTCTATGCATAAGCACTTAAATAAATTAAAAGATCTACAATGATAAAGATGTTGCAATTCTGACATCTTATGTCGCATACTTCCGATCATTTATCATTTCTTTTGTTTTTTGTTACATTATAATAATAAGTCACAGTAAATTGCAATTTTTCCCGCATTTGCACAACAAAACACAATTCTTTCAGTGATTGTTCGTCACATGATGGCAATGTCTCTAAACAATTGTGGTATAATTGCTCAATTATTATTGTTTACGTTATTATTTACAATTATTATCCGTTACCTTGTGTCAGTTAAGCTGAATAGATGTCCATCCATCAACTTTGCCATATTTTTATACAGTAGGTATCCTTAAAGCAAAAATTATTTCTTGGGGAGATTTATAGCCAACTCAGATATAATATATAATAGCAAATATTAATCACTTTTTTTAGCACATATTTATTGACAAGATAAACAGCCTAGAAACATAAAGAAAAAGCCATTTGCGAATAAATCAAAAATTTACGGAACACTCATTGTCGATCCAAAATCATACCCATTTTTTTAATCCAGATAAAAGAAAGAAATTCTGTCAACATTTATAAATATCTTTTACATTCCTATTGATACCTACTAGTGGATCAACTACACGGCCTTGTGTGTTACCACACATGCTACTATTTTTTGAGATATTTTATTACTTTTTTGTCGTATGTTACCTATCATTTATGGTAGAACTCCAAGAATTACTGCTCCTTCATCAATCTTGTCCTTCCTAAAACACTTAGCAATTGTCAGATGATGACTTTTGAAACCAGATTTTCCGAAAATTTTATGTCTGCATATCGAACATTCATATTGAACGGATTTCGATGGAACTAAGCGTTATTAACTTGATCTGTTACCCATCAAAAAACAAAAGATAGTAAGTTATGCCCAGATGTCTTCTGAATCGAAATCTTGTCTGCATCAAGCACAAATAAAGCTGAGTATTTAATAACAAAGGATACAGGCTAAGTATAACATTTGAAATGAAAAGCTTTTTATCAAATAAAAACCATGTGAGTAAACCGTATGCAATAGCTTGCTCAGACAATACTAGTTAATAGTACCTATTCCAGACTTAAATTTACACTGTCTTATTCAGAAAAGCCATCATAAATTTATGTGAATAATTACTCGATGTTTATTGAACATAAACTACAAATAAACACAAGACAAATTGCATATAAAAACACCATACCATTTGCGAGATTGAGAGAAGTGAACATTAATGTTGTCAATAATTTAACGGAATACCTCAACATCGTTATACCAATGTATATGTAGGTATTATATAGTAGAAAGATAGTGGTAGGTGGTAGTGCTGTGATCTCTCAGACGGCTGGACAGGAAATACGTGACCGTGGATCCCATGCAAATGACACATGTTTTTGTTGCAACAGTCAAGTACGAACACAACCGAGAGAGAAACCCCCGAGTGAGCGCAGTATTAGGCGAGTCAAAATCAACTGTCTGTTGAAGCTCGATAAATACAAGATTATCCTTTGTAGACATTTTTTCAATAAACATACTTACTGTCCTTTGGATCCTAGAATGAAATCATTCTAGTACTGTTATAATAATTTTCATTCAGAGTTTATCTGATTCAAGAAAGAATTTGGAGCGTGAATGAGAAGAAGTTTTTTAGTCGAAACTAGCGACACTATATGCCATACAGCAATAAAAAGAAAAATGGAAATGTCATCTTATCCCAAACTGTAGCGCCATGTTGTATGAACATTTATCTCTGTTATTAAAAAAGTAACAATCTCTTTCAGGCGATACTGCTGACACCTGAAACAAGTTAAATCTAATGAAAATATAAATATTTCAGCAAAGACTAAAATTTTACGCGCTAATATCAGATGTGATCTCCTTCCGCGAAAATTACTGCATTCAATATCTATTCCATACTCTTATTTTATTAGAGACAAATCTTCGTTATGCATGATTTTGCAAGACGGCACGTTACTTGAATTATTTATGAATATCTATCTAGACAAATTGGGTATTGATCAAGGGGTTTTGCCAGCTTAGAACCTTGATCTCAGTCCCATTTAGTGACCAACTGCAGCGCTACATTCGTTAATTTGTCGCCGATCTACTTTTCCAGGTAGCCCCCGGGAGCTCCAAATGTAATTTCATAAAGAATTCGTTGCGATTCCACCAACATACTCTTACTAATCATGTTAATTCGATAAGTCAATTGAATGAAGTCATTTAGGTTAGGTTATGGAGAAGCTCACACCTCTTTGGAAAATTGAGCGAAGGTTTCAATATGACATGTATTTTCTTTTTATAAGTCTGAAGACTTTCCTTTCAATAATAGAGATAACAACGTGACTAAGAAACCAAAATGTTCAGAAAATAGTTTGAGACCATTTGACAACCTCTGTTGGTATGAAACTTCTTCTCACATTTTTTTACAACAGTTTTATTGAAGAATAATTGACACAAAAAATATCTAGATCGAATGAGTGGTTCGAGACGTAGCCTATTTCAAAAAAGGGGCGAATTTTCGTGGCCGGGCTACGAGTTTACATATCCGATACCAATTCAGTCACGACGGTGACTGAATTCGAGTAGTATTTGTTTACAGAATATGAGTTACATAACCTATTCTATCAGAATGCAAAAATGCACCATATTAGTGTAGAATTTGTAAGCTGAATTTAAGGTTCAATAGATGTTTCAGTCAAGTGTGTCGCATTTAAGATGGAGACATTAACTGCCTGGAATTGGTTCGATTTTCTAATAATACGCAACTTGCAAATTCCTTACCAATATGGTAAATCTCTGTGCACTGAAATAGATTAGAATTTGTAACTAATTTTTTGTAAACAAATACTACTTGATTTCAGTCACCGTCGTGACTGAATTGGTATAGGAAATGTAAATTCGCGGCCGGGCTCTTTTGAAGGTCAGTGTATATTCAATTTATATTTTTGTATATTCAGCCATAATAAGTATCAATGCAGGTCATTTTTATATACTTTAAATGCTTTCTGATCGTTATCGAGATCATATTTAGAACAAAAATAATAGTCGGCTTCAGAACAAGCGACATGAAAACTATGATAAATTTGCACAGAATGCTCTTGTGGCATACTCATCTTAAACCGTATTGAAAATGGTTGCAATAACATATTTACAAACTTAAAATGCACATTTCTATAAATAAATATACCTATTATCAGAATGGCAGTTTTAAATTATTCTTTCATATAACTATTGTTTCTCAGTAATATTTGTATGAGTGGAAAGAGTGTCGAGAAAGGAAAGTATTGTAAATATGTAAAATTTTTGGTGTACCTACATATTTTTATGTTTCATAGTCCATATTTTCAGCCTTCTCTGTCTGTCTTTGCCATGATTACCCAGGGGACTGATGTTACGATTTTATTTTCTTTTTTTGTTTTTTAAGGTATCAAGATCGCTCGCCTATGGCACAAGATGGGCGTCATCCTTGCAATCTTCATTGCCCTGTGGTAGATTTTGATAAAACTTACCTAAAATATTCTTCTAGAAGCCCTTGATAATATTTTCAAGGTGCGTAGCTGAGGTAAAGCTCAAGGTCGAACAACATTTCACATGTTTCAACCACAGCTCACCAAACAAACGGCTGTCGAACTCTAAGTGCGGCAATGTTTTGCGCCGATCTATTTGCGCATTGCCATTTTGGGTTAAACTTAACGGTATTTCAACAGTAGCGCCGCCTTCGGGATTTTCTATGAGCACCGCTACATCAGTTGAAACGAGAGCTTACAGTGTCGTGCCCAGAGTTAATAAGTTTTATTAAGCGTTGTTTTTTCCTTCGAGTTGTGTTAATTTTTTTGCGTTGTGTTTAATTTCCATTCAGTTAATTATTGAAATAAGTGGATAAAATATGAGCAAACTAAGAAGTGGACATGTTTGTGCTGCAAAAAACTGTAGTTCTAAGAGTTACTATTTCACAAAAAAAGTTTTTTTTGATTTCCCAAAGATCTTGTAAGGTAAGGATAAAAATAATGGTAACTCCTAAGAATATTAAATGTTGAAATGTGAAAAAATTTTCACTAATCTTAATATACCGTAAGGATACAGATGTGAAAATGGTTTTAACATTATCATCAAATATTATTATACAAATACCTATGTAGACAAACTAATGTAACATTTTTAAAATAATTAAAAAATATATACATTTTATAGGTATGACAACACCAAATTTCTAAAGTAAAAATACTATTTTATTATTTCAGTCAAATGATAATTATAATTATTGTTATTATACATTTAATTTTTTATAGGCAAAAACTAGTCTCACTGCTAGCCAGAGAGAAGACTTATATGAACTGGATAGTGAGAGCCCTAATCAAAGCTATAAACTGTCTAGTTTGTACTTTCAACCAAAAATGTTTCCAAACAGTACAATAAATCGCTTAAAGTTTAATACGGTCTCAACAATATTTACGTCATTGGAGGAGGAGCCAACTGAAGACAATACTTATTGTACTTTGAAACCATTATGTACCAGCAGTCCAGAGGAACCCCCTTTAAAAAATAGTTTACTAATTCTTTGGAATGATCTGAATACCACAACAAGTTTTGATTATCTTTTTCAAGCCATCTAAATCCAAATGATTTGGAAAACCAGTTTGGAGTTATTCAGTAACTCAATGGCAGCTGTGTATATCCAAATGCTGTTCAGTTTCAAAGATTGTTTGAGAAAATTCAATGTACAGACTTACTACACTCTGGTACTGAAAATTATGAAATTCATATCAACTCGTTTTAATTAAATTATTTGACATCCCATGAGAACCTTTAACCCAACTTGCTACACAAATATTTAAAAAGTCGGTCATACCTAAGTCTTGACTATCAAAAGAATGATAATTTACAACAAAATTTCAGAAGGTGTGTTTGTGGCTATCTATTGAAACAGTGTGAAAATGTCCGTATACATGCCAAATATGTTTTAAATATTCGAAGAGCCATCAAGAATTGGACGATTCTTTTGTCAATTTTATTTTAAATGTTAATGAAATTTTTCAAGAAAATTTTGAGAAGTTTATTCTGCTTCCAAAAATAAGTGAGATTATTGTAAATTATGTCAGAAAATAATGTATAATCATCCCTGCAGTGAATTTCCTCTTCAATATATTATCAAATTATACATAAGGGTTCGAATGTATTTTTCTTCCAAAAATATTTTTTTTTATTTATAAATAAAAATAAAATGATAATTTGTCGAGACCAATACAAATTGAAGAGTGTAAAGATTGTTGTTTAAATTTTTTACATTTCGATTTCTCCCTATAATAGTGCCTCATAAACTCATAATTTTTAATAAAGTAATAAAATATTTTTAATCAAGCATCTATATTACTTTGAATTAATAAGTTCATCCTAATCCCACACTGTTCACTATTAATCACTTACTTTTAATAGGGACCTGCTTCTTTATATGCTGTTAACCCAAAATGGAGTCGCTGACGTCAGATTTTTCCAACATGTTAGATCGAAAGCGCCGATAAGGAGATAGAGAGCTGGTTATTTGGTAAGCTGTATTTAAACTATTTACTCATGTTATGTTTAAGAGGGTCGTTGTTAGTTTGAGTGGCTATATATATTTTTATTAGTGGCATGCAGAAACTTAAATTTAACACAACTCGACTGTGGAGCTTTTCTAAAAACACATATTTACGACTCCACTATTATTGGTTACATCGTTCTTATTATTAGAGGTCAATAAATCTCGAAGACCAATACATCTTCCGTTTATAATAACATTCATGTGTTCAAATATTTTCTACGATGAATCATTAATCATGTGACTGATGTGGGAGAAATACTTTCTGACTTTGAGCGGTGTTGTGTATTGTATATTGATTCAAGATAACAACGCTTGATTGATACATTTTATGGGTATTATCAAAAATGATAACAATGTGGTCAATAGAATTCTTGAAGAATTAATTTCTGAGAAAAGAAGAATAATGCAATAACTATCATCTGAATTATCAATAAACAAAATCTTCGTAAACCTTAAAATGATATTGAAGTGGTTATTTGAGATTTTGATGAATTTAAAAAATATAGGATATAAACGTTTGTTCTATTATCTGGTTTCAAATTTACCTAAATATTGAAATTGCAATGCGACAAGTTGTAAATACCAAGCTTATTAGCACATAGGTATATAGTTGGATATTATAGTTTCGAAGAACTTATATATGACTTATGGATATTACATATTCCTGCAAAGAAAAGTTATTGATATAAAATAACCTCAATTGTGAAACGATGTGTCGAAATTTACCTAATTTCGTTTTTATTGTTCCATATTATTAATAACGGTTTACAGTGAAAAATAAAAAAGGAATATACATTGTAAAACAAGACAGTCAATTGTATAAAAAAGCTCTAGTACCTACCTAATATTGACATTTTGAACTTTGGTTCCTTCCGTTGACCAAAATCACTCTCCAAAGTACCTACCTGTTTTTAAATTAGTTAAAAGAGTTTCGATAGAAAAATCATTTGGAAAAGTAAAACCTTATCCTTAATCATCATTACCTACAAATTATATCATTAAAAATCAATAATGTTGAAGTGCTGATTTATCCACTTAAAAAATCAATAGTGATTATTAGGATAAATGTTAATAATACTTTTCAATGCGTTTTAATATTGTGAAGTCTATTCTATTCTTCATCCATTATGTAGGTAGCTACTTATTTGAACAATGAATAAATCGAGGTTAGTCGTATATAGTGTATATCGCTCTTTAGTGGATCCGTTTGTCCACTGAGTCTGAAGAAGTATCAATATCCATCCGAGAACATGAAGTGTATCTATTACTCGGTTAACCCCCATGTTTGCATAATACTTCATTCAATGAATTGCGCTTTATATCGAGCAAATCGACCGTGTAAAAGCTCAACCGATTGAATAGATAGTTTTAGGAATAGGTACATACACACAACACATGTGTGTATGCTTGCTGAGTACGGGACATGCTGCAAAATATACAAGGTGTTTAATATAAAATTGTAAATATTTTTTCAGGAGTATCTTGGGCTCAAAATTTGAAGGCTTAACTCGAATCACATTCAAAAAATATGGCTCACAGTTGAAAACAGGGAATTTTATACGAAAATTTTAAAATTAGTTCCGTTGATAACTTTGAAATAATTGGTGGTATATATTAGTTATTATATATTAGTTTAGTTACGTTGAAATTTATTAATTGAGTAGTATTCAATTTCAAAATATTGGATATTTGTAATGTGATCAATTTATAGGCTGAAAAAAGAGAAAAATAAAACAAGTGAAATTTAAAAAAAATTAAAAATAGTTTTTATTAGGCATTTAAGATTTAAACCGTACCGATGAGTACCTACTATTGCTATCCTTTTCTCGATTTGAACTATACTTATGTATATGTGTTTGCCAGCAAATGCAATTCCATAACAAATTTGTTTGTCTACCACAACACAAAATTAAACTTTAAATTAACAACAACGTCTGACGTCTGACAATTGCGACATAACCATAGACGATCTTCCAGAGAGTACCTATATACCAGAGAACAGAGACGTATATATACGCTCCATGCTCGTGCGTAATTCCAGTGACTCATCCCATTGTCCGACATTGTCGTTCCATGTCGAAAAAATAATGATGTTGTTTGAATGAATGAATGAATATTAACAATATTGGATCACACTTTGAGCTTAACAGGCGGCGAGATGTCTGCGATCTAAGTACGAATTCGAAATTTCAAGTCTCTAGACCGTATGGGGCCTGAGAAATCGCTGCGGAGTTCATTGATACAAGAACCGAAAGTAATAAAAACTATTTAAACACTAGTGAACAATAATTCTGTTACCATTGGAGAAGTTTAAAATAAAATAATAAAATAGAAAACTTGATTGTCTTGAAAAAAAATCTATTCAATTCATATCTGCATCTCCTGCAATAATTAATTCATATCCAAAATGAAATAACTTCTAATTTAGTTGAAACACAAAATAAATATTTCTTACAAAAAATTGGACCGACGTTATATGTTGGTGTACTGAAAAACACAAAATAATATTAATTCTATTGGCGCTGGTACTTTTGAAGTTGTGCAGTTGCAGTTTGATGGAAAACTTTTGGCACCAACTTCACAAGTACCAGCACCAATAGAATCAATATTATTTTTGACCGAAGAACCCCGGACGGAGGAGGTATACAATTCGACAGTCTGTTTTATTTGATGATTTTGGATTCATTTGAAAGGGGAGGCTTGAGAAATTGTCCCATATTCATAAAAACGCAAATCCGAAATCTCTTTCCCTCCTAAAACCGCACCGAAGGGGTGGTGGGGCGAATTTTCTCGAAAATCGAAAATCTGAGTTGGTATAATTAAAGATATGACAATATCCGGAAATGCTAAAATTGAATATTTTTTCAAAAGTGTTACGGTTTTCGATATAAACGCATGTTAAATATGTATTTTTGCTATGTGGAGAGGGCAATTTCTTTCGAAAATTAAAAAATTTCGAT
The DNA here is from genome assembly GCA_958507055.1 of Crioceris asparagi. NCBI lineage: Eukaryota > Metazoa > Arthropoda > Insecta > Coleoptera > Chrysomelidae > Crioceris > Crioceris asparagi. The sequence goes on along the minus strand of OY293829.1, from coordinate 19,174,863 downwards.
ACTACATGAAAGATATAATTATTTGTAGCCACATTTATAATGAACATTTTTTCCTTAGAGTTACGGTTTTCGAGTTAAATCGGTGTTAAAATGGTAACATATAAAATACTCAAGCGTATTTCCGCAGCGATGCATTGAGATCTCAATAATAACAACTACAAGCAAAGAATATAAATGGGTAATAGGATAAGTACTATCTTCATTGGTATTAGTGAACATTCAACGAATTTGTTTTATAATGTAAGGTACACTCAAAAGTGTGAAATAAATATTTTTTACAAAAAATTGGACCGACCTTATTAGTTGATGCACTGAAAAGTATAAAATAATATTAATTCTATTGGTGATGGTACTTGTGAAGTTGGTGCCAAAATTTATCAATCTAACTGCAACTGTACAACTTCAAAAGTAAAAGCATCAATAGAATTAATATTATTTTATACTTTTCAGTGGACCAACTGATAACGTCGGTCCAATTTTTTGTAAAAAATATTTTTTTTTTGGTTCGTTCGCGCGTTTTATATAGTAATCGTACTCTGATTTTGATGATTTTTGATTCATTTGAAAGAGGAGGCTTGAGAAATGATCCCATAATCATAAAAATGCAAATCCGAAATCTCCTTCCCTTCGAAAACCGCCCTCGAAGGGGGAATAGGTGGCAAATTTTCTCGAAAATTGAAAATAGGAAGATAGGACAATATCCGGAAACGTTTTAATTGAACATTTTTTTTTAAACAGAGTTACTTTTCGAGTAATATGCATGCATTTCAAGTTCTCAAATATTTTTACAAAAAATTGGACCAACATTATCAGTTAGTGCACTGAAAAATACGAAATAATATTAGTTTTATTGGTGCTGGTACTTGTGAAGTTGGTGCCAAAAGTTATCAAACTAACTGCAACTGCACAACTTCAAAAGTAACAGCATCAAAAGAATTTATATTATCTCGTATTTTCCAATTTTCTCTAAAAAAGGTTTATTCTTTCTTAAAGTTGTCGAGGTCATATTAAATTATGTTAAATAAAATCATATTGCTAGTACCAAAGGCGCATTATCCATTACAGGCGCAAGGGTGTGTTTAACCGTTCATAAATTCTACACCACTTTAGTATATCTTTTGAATAAATGGATGAGCTGATTTTAGTTTAGATTTTTGTTTGAAAGGTGACTTGACCGATTGTGTTCTCAACTAGCTTTTCAACGATTAACTTTTATACCTGTCTATCAATCTGTGGCACCGTAGATCCTAAACTGAAGAACCAATTTTGATTTTTTTTTGTTTAATGGGTGTTTTCTAACTAGTTGAGTTTATTTTGTGCACATGTATGTCTATCTGTGAAATCGTAGCGCATAAATGCATGACCCAATTTTGGACAATCAAAAAGATTAATTTTGGGCAGACTGAATTATATAAAACCTGAACTTATTTCCATTATTATGTTTTCAAGAATTGGTGAAACATTCAAATTTTCAAGTAAAAAACCTTGAAACTCATCTATGACCAATACTTACTAGTATATGATATTTGAATTAAATATTCATATTAAGATTCTCAATATTAAATATGTTCAACTATAAATGATACACCCTATATATACGTACGTATACGTACACGCACACGTACATCCGAAGTTGGCCACCTTTCCCAGTATCGCAGCTTCTGCACACCTGAGAGAAGAGCCGTATGTGGCTGTGGGTTCTGGCATTGGAACTAGAGGGGAAGTGTAGAGTGTAGTTGTGGATATCCATCGTGCCAAACAGTGGAGCCAAACCGCCGGAAAATGTAATCGGTGCGGCGTGTCGTGTAAACAGATATTTGCGTGGGCAGATACATATACATACACACCGTAAAGGGGGTCTCATTGTGGACGATGCGCGGCTGCCTGCCCTTTCTCCCGTTTTTTATCCACATATACTACAGTGTGTCCAAGATAAGAAAAGTTGATCACTCCTGCGCTATCTTTAGCATTTTGGTTTTGAAAACACTTAGACAAAGTATCTAAGATAAAACACAGAAATAATTTTAAGGAATAGCGATTGCGTGAATAATTTTTAAAGTTTACCAATAGCTGTTTGGGATATGTCAATTCAGAACTTGTACAGAATCAGACAAAATGTAGTTCGGGACTCTACAATATGAATGCGCGCCTCCGAATAGTTCCAAACATTTCAACACCATGAACACGTTTAGAGCGTATTTTATAGACAAATCACGTTTCTTAGTAATGTATTTTGTATTTACGTTAGTCAAGAACTTCTATAGGAGCTCTAACCTTCAAAATTTCAAATTGTGCTTTGTACGGAACAATAACTTGTTTGCTTTTTAATTCATTATTCCTTATTTCTCTTTGTCTAATCTTTTAGTCTGGAAATTTGTGATAAAAAATCATTGTACTAACTTGGAAGAATAGTTAAGTGTTTCGAGTTAACCATTGTGTATTTAACTTATGTACCAACCTATGAAAATTTTCTAAATTTGAAGTTTAATACCTCCTATGATAAAGTATCACGTTTCTTAGTAATGTATTTTGTATTTACGTTAGTCAAGAACTTCTATAGGAGCTCTAACCTTCAAAATTTCAAATTGTGCTTTGTACGGAACAATAACTTGTTTGCTTTTTAATTCATTATTCCTTATTTCTCTTTGTCTAATCTTTTAGTCTGGAAATTTGTGATAAAAAATCATTGTACTAACTTGGAAGAATAGTTAAGTGTTTCGAGTTAACCATTGTGTATTTAACTTATGTACCAACCTATGAAAATTTTCTAAATTTGAAGTTTAATACCTCCTATGATAAAGTAGGTACCACATTTCTTCTCAAAGCTTCTAAGCAGCATTGTGGACAGATACCAGGTAACCCATAAAACGTCTCTAATTGTTTCTAATTTGTATGGTCACAAACAATTCCAGCCAGAAAAAAAAAAACAGAAATATACAATATAATAACAACAATTTCCCTAAAAGTCTTAACAATATATATCAATAACAGAGATTTTATATAATATAATACGAATGAAAATAATGACTGGTTACTCACTTGAATAGAATAGAAATGCTTTATGTTCCAATATGAAGCGGGATTTATTAACTAAGTATATCTGCCATCAGTTATTCCAATGATGCTAGAAAATTCTCTGAATATAGCAGTGTTGCAACGTCATTGCTTGCAAAAAATAGTTAGGCCTAAATAGCTTTACATGAACTTCAAAGTACCATTCCTGGTTATTGGTATGAAATGCAAGATATTAATTTGATGGTCTTAGAGCTAGGTTTATTGTTGATTCCAATTGAAGGGATACAACAATTGTAATTATTTTTTAGAATCAAGATAGAGATAACTAATGTAGTACCTAATTTTTGTAAGATCAAGGCACTGATTTTGGAGACGCCCCTTGAACAGAATGGACGACGACCAATGGGTATATTGGGTGTAGAACCAAATACCAGAAGACCTACAGGTCGACCTGCAATACAATGATATGAATCTTGGATATCATTATCACAGGAGACTTGATAAAGAAGAAAAAACAAGACATAGTCTTAAGCAAAACACGTAGTAGAAGAGTTGTCAGATCTGTTGATCAGAAAGGCCACTGGAAACAATAACATTTAGTTACATTATTTAGTTACAATATTTAGTACATTTGTATTTTATATTAAATCATTTCATATCTCATTGGGCATCGAATACAAACAAAACAAAGTTGACCTTTTCTAGCTTGCCAGCAATCTTCTGAAAATTCCAAAAATTTCGTCAAAATATTAAAATCAAGCAAATAATTAAAACTTTGAAGATAGGTACCTATACAAAAATATAAAATTATTGCTCCACTTTCCTCCCATTTAACCAACTACGCAGCTATTACCGTTATCGAGATCTGAATGCTATTCCAACCTTATTTAGGACACGCTGTATATATATGTGAACGTTCACATGATCCAGAGACTGGGGGGATGCAGTGAATGTGCTATGAAAAATTTGATGTACGGATGCGGAAATAAATCGTATATCGATTTCCATTCGCTACAAGAGTTTTTGATTAACGGATGATATGTTTTATTATTCGCTCAATTAATTGAATAGAGCAGGATAAAAATATACCCCTTTATCTCATGTTATCGCCGAGAACATGCCAGTTTTGTATATTTAATGAGACATATAAAAAAACATCTGTTGAATTTTATAAAATACCCAAAAATGCAATATTTGAGGAAAATTCAAAATTATCTTACCATACCATATCAACAATGGAGTTTTACCTATAAGCCTACATTTGCTTTGCTAAGAATTTTGTCTTAAGGTCACTACTGGAGATGTCAACTTGGTTATTGAAATTCATTTCTCAATTAGCATCAACATTTCTGAATGAAGATTGTCGATATTGTGAAAAATAAAGGTACATTACCTACTGTTGAGCAAAATTTACATTTTTCAACAAACCCCGTATACGACTGCAGCAAAGTGCAGAATTCGATTATTTCATTTTGTGTTTTAGGCCATGCAAAACTTTTTTTAATTTGATAGAAACAATCAATACATATTAAACAATTTCAATGAAATCGGTTGAGCAGTTTCGGAGATTAGCTTGAACGAAAATTACGATTTGGGAATTTCATATAATATAAAGATATAAAATTCAATTATTCAATTTTTAAATGTTTTTTGATTTTCTCGAAAGAACGTCTTGAAAAGATTTTAACTAGAAAGTGTATAAATCAATGCAAATTTTGTCTTATAGTGTATACCATGAGTTTGACGTAGCCGTTTCTAGAAAACCAACCATTTTGAAAATATACGGAGGCTTCTCAAAATTGCTTGTCGATAAAAAATAATGACGTTACAAGACAGCCTTTTTTACATTAACTTGTTTATTACAAATGGAAAATGCGACTTTTTGTTTAATTTTTGAATTTTTCATTAAAATGTAAGGTCAGTTTCATAAACAGACTGCATTATTATTTTTGATGCCTACCTAGTTTTCGAGATATTGACACTTATAAAAAAAAACTCAGAAAACATTGGTACATTTATCCTGGTTTATCAACGTTAGTTTTTCATATAAACAGTTGAAATTTCTGAAGGAGAGTCCAAAATGTATCTTAATATTTGGGGTATGAAAGAACTCCTGAAAATTTCAGAAGGTTTTTGAAATAGTCCAACAATTTTTGAACTGATTCAAAACCCAATGACTTATTTTAAATATGAAACCCGGTATTTTTTCATGTAAATCATTGTAATTTTTATTTCTCTTTCGTTTACTATTAGCTTTTCCTATAAGTATTTAAACTTGTATATTACTGCACGGATGAGAATAATCGCTCTTCGCTGTCATATGAAATATTTGAATGTCACCTAATGCCATTATTTATATAGCAGTTATTGTCCTAGACAGTATAATGAAATCTGAAAAAATATGTCTGAAAACCATTTTCTCTTAGCTTGATTTTTCATTCATAACGCCTAAAAACTCGTGGTTAGAAAAAGATATGAGCTTTCTATAATAAATGTTCAAAATTCGTTCATCATGTAGGTAAGCTTTAATTTTAAAATAGAATACAAAAATATTTTTTACAAAAATTGGACTGACTTTATTAGTTGTTGCACTGAAAAAAACAAAATAATATTAATTCTATTGATGCTGGTTCTTTTGGAGTTGGTGCCTACAACAACAAACTACAACGGTGCAACTTCAAAATTACCAGCACCAATAGAATTAATATTATTTTGTATTTTTCAGTGCAACAACCAATAAATTCGGTCCAATTTTTTGTAAAGAATATTTATTTCACATTTTTGACTATAGTCATGAAAATTGTTGAACATTCACTAATACCCGAAAAGTTATTAGTTTAGCTTGTACTTTTTATTTATTATTCAGGGATCTCAAAATATCGCGGCACAAATATACATATTTCAGACTTTACTGCTGTAACTCGAAAACCGTAATTCACTTTAAATGTTGCTAAATATTTTCTTTAATTTACCCGTCTCATATTTTCAATTTTCGAAAAAAATGCTCTTCCAAATAGCGGAAATAGGCATATCGAATATTTCAGACTTTACCATAGCGAAACACGGAAACCGGAACTCTTTTGAAAAAAATGTTCAATTTAAACGTTTTCGGATATGGTCCCCTTCCTAATTTTCAAATGTCGAATTTTCGATTCTCGGAAAAAAATTGCCCCTTCCACATAGCTGAAACACATATTTCAGACTGTAGCGCGGAAACATGATTATTTTTTAAGATGTCCAATTTAAATATTTCCGGATATGGAATTTTTATTAAGTCTGCCGTCTCGGATTTACGATTTTCGAGAAAAATTGCCCCTTCTTTCGCCTTTGGAGAAATGGGGGCGGTTTTTGGAGGGAAGATGATTTTGGATTTGATTTTTCTCAATATGGGACCATTTCTCAACTCTATTCCTTCAAATGAAACAAAAATCGTCTACATCGGAGTACGTTTACTATGCAAAACGCACGAACAGCCATAAAAAAAGCAAACATACAACCGAATTGTATACCTTCTCCATTTTTTGAAGTCGGTCAAAAATGAAACAGATAGAAGGTAACATGTTCCATTTTGAATAAGCGAGTTAATGTCGTTGATAACATTTTAACTAAATTTAGTGTTAACCTTGATGAATGTTAAATATTCGTCACATAATTTGATTAGAATCTAATCATTAGTTATGCATGTATGGAAACCTGCCATCCGACTAGGAACCGTTAAACATGGTCAAAATTTGCATTCTATAAAATTGGATCAATAAGTTTTCAACTGAGATGGAATAAAGTTCTCTTGGAATAAAATGCTAGTTTACAGGTTTATTAGAGACAAGTCTTAAGTTATTGGCAAAAAATCTCCCATTAATGCAATGTAATAGAAATATTTTTATGCCAAAATACATGTGTTTGACCGACTTCCTAAACGGTGAAAGTATACAATTCGACTATGTGCTTTTTTATGTTCATTTACGCGGTTTGCTTAAGTAAATGTGCTCTGATTTTGATGACTTGTTTTCATTTGATAATGAAGCGCTGGAAAATGGCTTCATATATATTTTTAATTAAACTGTTTTTAGCTAGGTTTACTTTGATTAAGTCTAACATGTATATCTGTCTGTCTGTTTGAGGCAATGTAGCTTCCAAAAGGATGAACCAATTTGGTTTAGATTAATTTCAATTCAACACCTCAAGAAAACAGTTTCATTAGGAGATGGATTGTGTTCCTTTGTTCGGCAAATGTTGTTAGGTAACTGAAGAACAAGATGCCAGAGGTGATTACAAAGGGGAAAATAACTTGGAGTGCTCAGTCGTTGTTACATTCAAATAAACAAAAATTATTCACTAGACACTTACTCACCGTGTACGGTTTCAATGTAAATAAAATAATACAAATATTTGGGAACTAGAGTTGATACCGAAATTACTAGAGTTATATGGTCATTTACCCTGAATCATTATTAATTAAGACATACTATATGAATGCTGAATAAGCATATTAGAATTATATATAAATAGGCAACGTAGCTTGTTAAATTCAATTATTTGCCTTGATCAGAATTATCTGATTACTAGTCATTATTGGTTATTCATCTTTCAAAGTATTTAGCATAAATAATAATAATAATAGCAAACTTTAATGTGATTGGTTTTGTAACAAAGGTAAGATAATAAACAAATACCAAACAACCTAGAAACATGAAAAGTGGCAAAATATTTCAACGATGAATCTATAGAGCTTATATTATAACATTTTTCTTTAAAATCTACTTACATACAACATAAACAAAATAAAATTAAATAATCAAATAAAACATCTCAGAAAGGAGCTGTCAACCTTGATTGAATGTATTGACTGTGCCATAACATTTGGGGTGGAGCTATTTCATTCACAGATGTTACGATTATAAAATAATACGGCCTTCTAGTCCTTAATTGAAAAAAATGCTTTCCTAATTTGTATATGTGTTTTCTGTAGTCATTGTTGAGAGAGAGAGAATATAGAGAAGGCTTCGATTAATCGAAGGGTATTTTAGTAGCAAGACTTTGAACATTTTCATTTATAATTTGTAATTATATGTACCTTATAACACAGCTTATCTAATAAGCTGTGCTTATACCAATACTACCGGGTGTCTGATTAAGAGAGGTACCCGGCTGTATCTCCGGAACTTTATATTCTACAACTTAGGGAGAACAAATTGTATGATTATTCTCGTTTCCTTTTGTAGGGCGTAATTTACAAAGCAAGACAAAAAACTCATTTTTCCTCTAAGAATTGCCTATTAATAGTGCCTGCCACAAAATTCATAGTTTTGCAATTCAGAGAAAATTAAATATATTATTGAGCAATGGATTCCCTTTCAAACAGTATAAAGTTTGTCAAAATCCATGAAGCGGTACAAAAGTTACAACGATTTTATTCAGTCGACTTTCGCACTGACCCCTACTTGTTATTTTACAACATGAAGGAAAAATTATTGAGGCAACTTACGTGAAATGATCTTTGAATTACAAATATTTAAATGTTATGGTACTATTACTCGTCAATTTTTAGAGAAAATGAGTTTTTTTGTATTACTTTGTAAATTACGCAACTTTCCGGTCGAGATGGGAATTTCAAATTAATTTCCAGCATTTTCTCTTAAGCGAATTTGTTATAATTTTTTTTTCCTAGTTTTTAGGATATATATTTTCGGAGATACAGCCTCTCTTAATACCCGGTACAATATCTCATTACAACAAAGTTTTAATCAACATTTTAATTATTTAGAATGTTTTTGAAAAAAAATATTGTTGATTATTTAGTAATATCTGGACAACGGAGCTTCGCTCGGCTATCGCAGTATTTAAGATGGGTCTGTAAGAGTTACTCAGTTCAAAAATGTGCATATTTTTAGTCAAAATGTGTTGCGGTCAATAGATCGGTAAATATCGCCTTTGTCTTCACATAGCTCATAATCTATGGAGCTCGAAATTAATATGAAAGTGTAAGGTGAATGTGAAATATACCAGAACTTGATTTTGTCCAAATGCCCGCAAACTCCGTACTGAAATTTACATTGCAATCTGCGGAGCCATTCTCGAGTGTCGCACCTAATAAATATGAAAGTATCTCCAATCGATTTCTCGACTCCAAAAACCACTTTTTGCAATTTTTTATCAAAATCTGCCGAACCATTCCAGAAAAAGTTCATGGACCCTGAGAGTGGCACCCTGGCGTTTTGTCAGGCAAGCCACTCATATATATATGTTCTTAGATATTCAAACCTTATCTATATACCAAATTTTATCAAAATTGTTAAAGCCCTTTCCGAGATAAAATTTAGAGTATATCCAAGAATTATTGCTCGTATTAATATATTACATTAGTTAATTAGGCTGTGTTTCCTAAAGCCATTTTCAAACTATCTATGAACTCAATGCTGCCAAAAATGCGCAATATCTGAGGACTCAAAGTGTCTAATATGTACATACATATACATCTAGGTACTAATAATTTTCGCAATAATTTAACCATAACTGGAGGCAGCCCTTACACTCCACCACATTTCCCAAGAAGATCACACGGTATCCGCTCCCAGTTACCGGCTTCCTTTCCGATTTGCATGTCATGCCTGAAGGCGTCCTTCCAGACTGTGTACACACATGTAAGATCTATGTGTATGTGTGTACTTTCTCTCGCTCCCATTACTCTGGCATCATCCTCTTCTCTTGTATCATCAAACGTCGATCCTCCATCGTCTTCTCGGTTGCAACTGTTTCCCCACGAATACCGACCAAACGTTTCATTACCGATGTTAGTTTACCCAGCAGTCCGGCTATCCAATTTCTTCGAACAAATACACACTAACACACCTAATAAGTATCTTGTTAGTTGGAAGACGCTTCGGGCCCCAGCGCTAACGGTATCAAGGTCGGAGGTGGCAAAGCGCTGGAAAAGGGGTCAAATGCTGCACATTTGTTCTCGTCGTACCGTGTTCTCCATAGAGTAAAGTAAAATATCCGTGATCTCGACGGCCGAGATAGCTGCTTCTCGAACGGTACCGTTTCGCACAATGTACACGACGAATTGCAAAGATGCAGAGGATTAGGGTTAAGTCCCGTCTACAATGCGCGATTTTGAATGGGGGCTGTAAGTGATAGTGTGTATAAATATAAGCATCAGCGATTTGAGGCTTAGATAGGTAGTTATGTGAAAGTCGCTCAAGATGTTTAGGTATACATAAAAATCTCTCAATTGCCATCACGCGGGGAATCTAATGTTGGACCGTTAACGAGGGCTAGTCGCATGTGAGGAAAATTCAAACAACTGGCTTAATTATCATGGCTTTTCTGGAAATCCGTCAAAATATCTTGCTTGAAAGAAGAAGAGAATATAGCAATTCATTAATCTACACATATACAACATCATAAATTTATTATATTTATGATGTGTATTCAGTGAGTTCAAAATAAAGCGGCCTCAGTCTTTATCTTACCGAGTGCTGTAACCGTGCTGTAACCTGTAAACATTTGATTTTTGAGGAATTGACTGTTTCAAACGTTGCTGAGGATAAGTTGTAAATTACTGTTTTTTTTGAAAAAAAAAACAGTTCTCTTTCTCTTGATAATAATTCATAGCAATCCTTTTTTCAATAGAAAAACGATCATCAAAATCATTGCACTTGTACAATCCAAAACGCGGGATCAAACATAAAAAGCATTAATAATTCTATTCCTATTTATATACATTTGCTAATCTGATTGTATCTGTCATATGTTGTTTATGCAAACCATCACCATGAGAATCTCGATGTTATAAAAAATAACTTCTTATATTTTCAGAATTCGTATCAACTGCCTTTTTTTAATCAAAATTTTTAATTAAATATAAATCACCATGTTTTATCCAATAAATCTAGATAATTTTTGGAGCAGAAATGAAACACAATATAATCAAATAAAAAACTATACTACTAATATAATACAAAATTAAACTAATATAAGCAAGTAAGTACACAAGAAAGCTAACAACATTTCAAGTATTTAATAACTTTAAATATTATCCGGAAGAGGCAATAATATCTCATTAGCATTCATTTATTATTTTATAGTGAACAAAGTTGACACAGGACTTTTATTAGAGAGAAAAGATAATAATAAGAAGGATGAGGCGAGATTGCTGCTATTAGTGGGAGTATATACACAAGGATAGGCTTGGATACCTCCAATTAGTTGGAATCATTGTGCAAGGTAGGTACTGGTATATACATATTTCAAGACAAATGACATATTAAAATAGGAGAAAAATCATTCCCTGATGCAAATGAGATAGAAGGAACCACTTGACTTAAATACATTTACGTTTAAAATTAATTCAGAATTTTTCATATTGAAAAGAAACTAACAATTTAAATTGAAGGAATGAAATCATTGGAGGTTTATCGATATATTTATGTTAACGACTTGAATGCGTATTTATACACTTTTTTATACCACTGTGGTGAAAGCCCTATCATCTTCCGTAGACAACTTCAAGATTGGGTTGTCGACTTTTTTTTAGATCTTGACAATAACAGAAAAAAACATTGGCTCTTCTGATGAACTTTTGAAATATTTAATTGTGAAGATGGAGCACGTTATACATTGTATCCAGGATAAGGATGTCTACCATTGGGATCTCGGAAACCATAAAAGATGCGAAGATGGTTAAATTAGAGAAAAGCTGCGTTACTTGAGGGTTGATAACATGCTGTTGAGAAAATCGACAAATTCCGCTTCCGCTTCCGAAGCAATGTCAAAAAACCGAAATTTACTAATATCGTATAATTTCTGTTGCTAAAATGTTTGATTATTTCTACCATTCATTACTATGAAATAAGATTTTGTATTTAAAGAGATTAAATTGAAAAAAAAAAACGTTATGGAAGATTTTAAAACTCTAATTAGATAGGTAAAATAATCGATTATAATTAAGTATAAACTATTTACAAGAAAATATCAGTGTAGGCTATAGAAAGTGTTCAAACAAATGACCGTTATTTTCAAAACACAGATAAATCCAACTATTTGTCGAATTAATAACGCTTCTCAACGTATCAGGTGTAATGTTTTAGAATACTTCAAGAACTGGTCGTCTCAGTTGATCTTCAGATGCAAAACGACACCGGTAAACATAATTTTTGCAATAACTCCAATGAAAAAACTCGAGCGGAGTAATGTCCGGCGAACGAGGGGGTCATGGAATTGTTGAATAAATTTTTCCGATAGGTACTCGCGTACGATTAGGGCGTTGTGCGCGGGTACACCATCCTGTTGAAACCGACAGTTTCTAACCTCTGCAATCGCTAAGTTGTCCAAGGCTTCTTCCGATCCGTCCTCTAATAAGTTGAGGTTATTGTCGGAGGTAAGAGAATCATTGTAAAAAACGGCCTATTAAACGTGTTCCAAAAATCCCCACCCACATATTATAAAACCAAAACGATGTTGATGTCTAGCCGTGCGGTGTACCCGGGTATTGTCTCTTTCGCCGGTTAAAGATTCCATTAATTGTTACCATACTCTCGTCCGACCAGACAATCGCATGGGGAAAGTTTCTATCCTCCTGAAACTTGTTAGTGTACCACTCACAAAATGTTCTTTTTCGCCTTTCCTCATCACCGGGTCTGAGCCCTTGGCAAATTATAAATTTGTACTTGTGAAATTACTGTTTTCTCAAAATAGATTGAGCAGTAGATTTCGCTATTCCAGTTGTATGGTATATTTTTCTAACAGATATTTCCGGATTTTCAGTTACAGCTAAAAATACCTTATTTTCTGCGACCACTCTACCGATTAAAGGGTAAGGGATGTCGACTGCTAGTTTTTGCCATTTTCCAGCAATTCTTGCAACCCCGTCGGGGATACCATGTACACCTAACTAGCAACAGCAACGCGACCGCGACTATCGCAGAATCATCTCTGTCAAATCGTCGATTTGGTACAGTGTTGCCGTTCAGTCAATCTTGAGCCTTAGCTGAATCTTTGATAAAAATATGAAAGCGAAGTTCATTGCGTGTATTTGTGAATGATAAATGACTTTTAATCATGTTCTCAATGAAATTTCTATTTTGTCTTTTTTATCCAATATTTTATTAAGAGCGTCTAATAGATAGTGAAAACACTGAGACAACAATGCGATTGCAAATATCTAGTTACTAAATTTCACATGATACGGGGGCCGATTTAATCCAGCAGTACTGGACTCGTGCATAGGTATATATATCCCTTCTTCGGGCCAATGTATTCCAGTTATTAAATTAAAATTTAAAAAAAGACGCAAACAAAAAGTCCTTGCTCAAAGGGCACTTACCCAAGACCTCACTGTTGAAGATCGAACGTCTTACCGATTAGACCGCTCAAGATTCTTTACATTTTTGAAAATTCTGTTCATAAATATTCAGGTTGAAGAATAAAGATTCTTGTCTAATTTTGGAGTGTGTCGGTATTGCTCTAGATGTTTCTTTATTCATTTCAACAGTTTTTCTTGTTATGTTTGGAGAAGAATCAATTAATTCAATAAAATAGGTCAGTTTGCACTCAATGGAATTCTTGGAAAGATATGCATACTCAATATGTTTAAAGTTTTACTTCTTATGGGAAGTGGGTTTAACATCTGACATCGACATAAAGTATTAAATGTTAAGTCACGGCTGACGTTAAGAACGCTTGTTAAATTAAAATTCAGATAATGTTAAACTCAATTTTTTTTTTAATTTAACATTTTTAAATACCTATATGAAAAACCGTAATAGTTACCGGGATAATTAGTTGCGCTACTGAGAAAAAGAAACCAACTGTCCTACACGGTAAATAGGCTGAAACGCGCAGTTGAAAGTGACAATTGGTATATTTTGAAGTTGCTGCTACTGCAGGAGTTTCGTAAGAGGACATACCGACGGTCGAATAGACAGGATATTGTTTGGACGCGAAGAAGTGGTGGGATTATGGCCCGCGGTGAATGAGGACGGAATTTCTTTCTACCATTGTGTTTTTTATGACGTCGTTTGTTTTGGGGACATGTCGCTGAAAATTTCCAGATAATGTCTAGTGTAAAAGAGCCAGAAGTGAGAGCATGCAAGAGAGAAAGAGATAAAGTAAAGAGGAAAACCAAGCTACAGAAATCTGACTCCAGGACTGTAGGTCTGGCCAGCCTCTCGCAACACTAAACAAATTTACGGGTCTCGTAAGGAAATAGTAAATCGTGCGATAAATTATTAAGTCAAAGGTGGCCACATGGAAACGACGATTTAGTTCCAATGGAAAACATCAATCTTGGTTTATTTGCTTTTATTGTCACTCAATGCAAACGAAACAATAGTTCTTTTTCCAAATAGGAAAGTTACCTATATTGTTTTTGGTGACTCCAAAAATCTGTTATCAAGTTTACGTTGAACTTACCTTATTATTGTCGTCTGTTAGCAAACTTGTATTCTCCTACCATTCAGGGTGAATAAAGAGCTCTAACCCTAATTTAGGGACCCGTTATGTTGAATATGTTGATTAGAAATTGACTTTTTTACAATATGTAGATTATTTATAATAAACGCATTTCTTTGTAGACTATCTTGAGATAATTTTTTTGGAGGAGCAATCACATCACATCGTTGATGAGAAGAAAAAATAGTATTATTTTTATGCCGTATAATGTAAAGACATAGGTATGTTAATATCAATATTCAATAGTTTTAGTGTTGAGCAAAAAAAGGAAATGTAAATAATCGAGTATAATCCACGAATGAAATATTTTGTGTCCATTATAATTTTCCATCTGACAGGAAGTATTCACATGAAAAAAATGTCATACCCTTTCTTATTGTTTTGGGTACCAGAATGCCCAGGCTCTGTATGAGTATGTTACCGAATGCATGTAGGTACTCTTTTAATGTACCAGAAAAGATATACATTATTTACATCGTCTCATTGCATGCGAACAAATATTTGCTGAAATAAATTTAACAAATAATAATGAAAACAAGTGCTGTGTTTCCATTTTGTTATTTAATGGGAATCTGGGAGCATTTTTCAGCAGCGCCCATTCGAATGAAACAAAAATCATCAAGATCAGAGCAAGTTTACTATACAAACGCGAAAACAGCCATATATGTAAAACATACATACAATAGAATTGTCTAGCGCCTCCGTTTTCCGAAAGCGATCAAAAACAATGGAGCTCTGCTAGAAAATCTGAAAATTTATACTTGTGTGTGAATGATTATTATTTTCAATATATTTGATTTTGCTTTCTGGAGTACGGATCTGATATTTGCTGTTTTTTAATGTTAATTAATTTTTATTTAAGTACAACTGTCAATCTTTTAAAGAAAATCTAATTAGAAAACATATACCAAGAGCTATCAATTTCCAATTTAAATATTGATAAATTGTAATCATAATTTTTATTTATCTATAGTTGCAAGAGATTTTGATATATTTTTTGTTTTTGTTAGTCACGATTGCTCAATTGAATTTGAATTAAACGATACACGTACTCAATCAAAATTAATTTAACGGATGGTAGTTTTTTAAACTATACCATAAACTTAACATTAAAGATCGTTTTTCGATATTTTTCAATTAGGTACTCCATTAAATTTCTGTAGATTTCGAGTTTGAGTTCATTCGCTTTGTTTTAAACCTATTTAAGTACCTGTATGTACGTTTATTTGTAGGTAGCATCCTGCCGCGTTTTTTTTGGCATGCTCCTTCAGTGTATCTGAACCGAAATTCTCTCACCGACAATTTTATGCCTATTACATTTTATTAATCATATATACAGCGTCCGTGAAATTGAATTTCTCTTGCGTGTGTAGATATATTTACCAAAATAAATCAACAGATTGGAAGGCAGAAACATAACATTATTTTCTTGGTTTGATGCTCAAGAGCCAGTCACACTTAATTTTCGTTCTGGAAATTTGCGGTGGCGGTTTTTGGGAATGCTCTCCCTGTCTAAATTAATAGCGTCCACTTTCTATACTGGAAGTAAGCGCTATCTCAAATGTTTTGCTATTCTCTTTATTTTATTGTTTCCCAGGTAACAGTTAGGAGAGTTTAACACCTAAAAATTATGTACTATTTGAGATATAAGTTTGTCTCACGAATGATGGCTATTGCCTGTAATCATTCACGCTGTTCTTCTTATCACATCTCAATATCATGAAATTCTCTACTATGTTTGTCTAAGCTACGACATCAGTATATTAAGATTATATCCTCCAATACCATGATAGGGAGCTGCTCGTATGTCCAAAGGCAACGGAATCTTTATTTCATAGGCGTCACAAGGTCAAAGTGACATTTAATTCAGAATTCAGATGAATATATTTATTTTTTATAAATCATGCAATCGATTTGTACTTTCTACTTTCTGCATTATTGGTAATAGTAAATCTTTCATGTAATTGCTAATTTAATCAATCGATAGTTTTTTCTCCCTAATTATATTAATTTCCTTAAAGCGTATAAAAAACTAAAATACCATATCTTATATCAAAATCGTCACGCCACTGATTTAGTCCCCTCGGTTAAATTGATCCTTTTCTTGTGTTTTCAAGGCAGAGGCATAGTATAAGTAAAGACTAGGGCAGAAGCCATCAGTTGTGAAACAAACTATTGTTATTTCGATTCTAGTTAATATAATAAAAATACAATTAAGTGTGCGATGAGAACAGAAATCTAAACAGAAGATTTGATGGACCAAATACCAAATGGTCGAAAACGAACGGACGAAATTTATAAAATTAGAATAATTTTTAATTTGGGAATTTTTATAACAACGTGAGTTTATAAATACTACAAAAATGAGCCAAATTAATTAAGATCCTGGCATATCAGACACCTTTTAACCTTCATATATAACGCAGTGAATGATACAGTTTTTACTTAAGAAGGTACTGATAAGTTCTGGACTATATCTAACAATAGTGTAATCTGAATAGATGAATTCAAATATAAGTTTTTTTTTATATTGTTTATTAACAATCAGAACAAATAATATACAATAGGTATACAATGTAAGTTCTATGAGCAATGGGATGGTTTCTTGTCGGAAAAGGTACCGCATCCATTAAAGAAGTCCTTGTATACAATCTACAAAAGGTCAATTGGCCATTTCCTTTGTAGTCGGTTTGGATTCTGGTTATTGACGAGATTTGATGCTAAGTCATTTGGATGATTTTCAAGTCTGTTGAAGTGTCTTCGGGCCCTTTTTCTGCACTCTTCCTCTGCATACGGAATGTCAAGATCTGTATGAAATGTGTAGTTAGATACATAGCGTGGTGCGTTCACAATTGTTCTCAGTGATTTTGATTGGAAGCGTTGAATAATATTAATGTTAGACTTACTGGAGCATCCCCATAATTCAATCCCATATGACCAGATAGGTTTGATGATGGCCTTATAAAGTAGTACCTTATTGTCCAAGGATAAATATGATCTCTTGCCTAACAACCAATACATACTTTTCATTTGTATGTCCATCTGCTTTCTTTTTTTTAATTATATGTTTCTTCCATAACAATTTATTGTCCATGTGTAAACCTAAGTACTTCGCTTCAGTTGCTCTGGGGATTCCTATATTATTTAGAAATAATGCGGGAGCTTTAGAATGCTTCAATGTAAAAGTGACATAAGCTGATTTCGTCTCGTTTATTTTCATTCTTCATTTGGTCAGCCATTCTGACAGTGTATTTAAGTGCTGCTGTAAATTTCTTGTGGCTATCAGTGCATTATTATGCCGACACAGGATTACAGTGTCGTCTGCAAATGTCCCCAGTTCTGTATCTGGTTTCATTGGAATATCAGCTGTGAATAAATTGTATAGTATTGGTCCAATGACACTTCCTTGCGGTACTCCAGAGTTGATAGAGTAGATCGCTGAGTGCTCAGTCCCAAATGTGATGCCGAAGTAGCGTTCCGAGAGGTAAGACTTGAGAAGAAGATAGTATTCGCTCGGTAGCAGCATTTTTATTTTATAGAGAAGACCTGGGTGCCAGACTTTATCGAAGGCCTGTTGTACATCTAGGAATACTGCAGGATATAATTCTTTTGCGTTAGGAGATTCATTTATTATGGAGGTTATACGACGGCATTGTTGTAAGGTAGAGTGCTGTCTTCTGAATCCAAATTGGTGACTGGGTATTAGTTTTTCTATATTATTTGTAGATTGGAGTCTCTTGAGGATTATTTTTTCAAGAATCTTAGATAATTGGGAAATTAGGCTTATGGGGCGATATGAACTGGCATCGTGAGGAGGTTTGCCAAGTTTAACTATTATTATAACTTGAGCAAATTTCAATTGACTAGGCCAGTATTTTACTCTAAGTACCCCGTTCAACAGTGTTTGAAGGTACTGGATAGCTTTGTCAGGTAGTTCAGATAATATTTTACCATTTATCAGGTCGTATCCAGGAGCTTTTTTCTTATTCATACATTCAATTTCTCGCAGAATCTCATATATTGTAATTCTTTTTATTGGTAGTGACATATGAAGTGGTGCCTCCAGGAAATCTTCAATAGCAGGATCAGGATTGTCATCGTATGGGGTGAATACGTTCTGAAAGTGTAGTGAGGATGCCTCAGCCTTTTCTTGATCAGATCTTGTCCAACTACCAATTGTTGTTCTTATTGGACATTTTGCTTGATGCGGCCTCTTCCTTTTTTTTAGTTACTTTCCATATTGAGTTATCTGTTCATGACAGATTACTTATACAGTGATGGAGAGATTCTTCTTTTGTTTGTTTTAATTTGTTCTTCAGTTGATTTGTCAATCTGTTGTAAGTGTTTTTGTCGACTGGATTATGAGTTCTTTGCCACTTGGCTCTTGCTCTTCTTTTTTCTTTAACTAAATCAAGTATTACGTTGGGTATGTTTTTTTATGGTCTACTTTTATTTTGAAGGGTTCTTTGATTAAAGTTCATCAAAAATATTGTATGTTATAGATAGGATCTATTCCTAAAAATATTGTTTGAAACATTGTTTCCAAAAAGTGATAGGAACATTAATAAAAATTGAAAACCGTGAAATGTACCTATATTTTTGTCATACGGTATAGCAATGGACTATCTATCTTTTTAATAAATAGGATATGTATTGGTATAAATTAAGTCTGCTTAATCACTGATTGTAAAGCATAATGGCAAATATTTGAGTCAGTTTCAAAATATTGGAAGCCATGAGCACAAACGTAATACCTACATCAATGTTCTTAATCATTTGAAGGCCGGCTCTTGGACTAATGCAGAAGAAGAAAGAGAGAAAACGCACAAGAGTTTAATTACTATAAATCATCATATGTCAGAGATATATGCTGCAATTTCGCGGCACAAATGTTACTTTGAGTTATGAGAAAACGTAATAAGAAAAAATGGCTACACTCTTAAATATTCCAGAAGAACGTTTCGAGGGATTCATTTATTTATTACTTGAAAACAATAAATAACGATTTTTAAGTTGTGCTTTAAAATTGTCCCATATTTTAATGTTAAGGAAAATGACAAAGAGTAATAAATTGAGGTAGCCTTACATTAAGTACCAAAATGAAGTGTCATTGAAAGTGATGTAGTGAACTAAAAAGTACTACTGTTAATGTGATAGCTAATGTAGTGTCAAAAATATAGCGAGAAATTAATGTAAGGTAAAAACAAAGACAATTTATTGGTTGCACTTTTAAAGAGATGAGATGAACTTTGCTAATTTGTTTATATAATTTTGGTATATATAGAATTAACATTAACATTTTATCTTTAATGATGTTTCTGCAAGAAATCTTCTGTGGTTGTTGAACACATTTCTGGAGCCTATTACCATTGTATTCAGATTAAATTTTTAGTCATTGAAGAAAACACTTCTTGACCCTCTAACTAGTTCAGTCAGGAGAACAGCAGAATGTTTTGTTTCCAAATATGAGCAAGATCTCTTCATAACGAAACTGGGTGTCGAGTTTGCCCAGTGATGGCCAACCCTGATATTAGTATAACAAACATAGACCAATTGTTTTTTGATTACTTGAGGTGGCTGCTATGATCGGTAAATCGATTAGCTACTGGATTGTTTAATTAACAAATGATTTGTAATCGGTCATACATTAGTTTCCACGCCATTAACTCGCTTATCTAACGATAATTCTCGTATAGTGCATCGTTATATACATACTCGGAGATATTTTACCAATTTCAATAAATCACCGTTGAACGCGTTGCCAGATAAAATGATAAAATTTAATTGAGATATATAGATATATGTAGGTACAGGTGGCGCTTGCGGCGTCCACAGGGAGTTCGTGTTCGTCTCAGTTATCCTAATTAGAATATATCTAGCGAGATTTTCCATTTCCATGATTTTTCATGTAGCGCGAACTATCTGGGGAGGTGTCAATTATAACTTGGATGCCGAAACTAATCAAATATCGGAGATACCTTTGTGATATTGAACGTACCTTTACAATATAGAAGTTAATAATAATAATAATAAAAAAATACCTAAAGAGAATTGATTAAATTTATGTCAGAAAATGATATTGCATAAATAAGGTGCAGTCGGATATTCCATAATCTGAATTCTGAGTCTACTTGATGATTAAATTAAAATGAAATGTAACTTATTAATTAACTACCTAAATATAGACCGCTGACAATAATATACCACATTTACATTTTCAGTTTAAAAATATGTCTATTGAAAAGTTTTGCACATCAATAATTCAAATTTGGATGAGATGAGTTTTTGTTCAACTACATATTGTAAAATTCTAAATTCATACAAGATCTCTCATTAACAATTGATAATATTTTAAGTGGAGACTCATGAGCTCATAATATGAGGATTCAAGTCAAATCAGATAGTTAAGGGTGTTTTGTGTGAAAATTATTTGATAATGATCTTACCAAATACCTAGAAATAGTTGCTGAGAAAAAAGTCAATATTTTTTTGCAGGAAAATAACATGCTGATGAGACATGATCATTAGTTCGTGCATCTGTCAGATTCAAGATTATTCTGTTAACAGATAAAGCTCTTTTATTGCTGGGTTATGTTCTTCCGGATATCCAAGACCTTAACTGTAGACCTTGTCGAAGGTAGATATTCTCTAAGTAGTCCGTAATACGAGATGCATTTTCCAAAAATAGCAGGAAAAAATTGTCGTATTTGAAATGTAGATAAAAAGTAAAAACAATGCACGCAATAGCCGAAAAAGTTCATTTGCGTAAATAAAATTTATGACTCATAATATCCATGTATTTTTTCACTTTAATTTACGTGATCGTATCAGTTTATCAATAAACCCTAAATTATTGAAAAATGTACTAATGAAATAGGAAAATATAAGAAAAAACCGTTAAATTGATACATGACTTCTGCCTGAAATCGCAGGAAAAGTCATGGGAAACATAGAGATATATTATTTGTTGGGAAAGATTTGTTAATAAGGCATAATATGATCAATCCACACATAAATGTGCATAAGGAATCAGATAAAATTTAAAATTGGAAAATTTAATCTCTTTTTCATAGTAATATTTCTTATAATTTTTTCATGATAGATACCTTTCAAAGGGCTGTTTGCAGCATTTTATATCTAAATAAGATATAATATGATCAATCTAAACTTAAAAGAGCAAAATGTTTTTTTTCAATTTTTTGCTCCTAAATTCCTCGTAATTGGCTAGTTTCATGATTTTATATCAAAATATGGTATACCTTTATATATGTGCAAAATAGAATAATTTAAATTGGAAAATAAGATGTAACATTTATTATTCATATAAAAGTTTTTTCAATTTTTTTATTCCATCCTAAATGAAGCTTTCAGCTTTTATCAGGTATATTATTCCACACATAAATGGTTATTTCTAGGCTTAGTAGCTATTTCGTCGATGTTTTTTTTATTTCAACTTAAACAACTCCGCATCATGAGTTATTAGCAGGAACAGACAAAACATAACATATGTATTTACTTACTATATAAATTAGTGTTCTTTATTAAACTAAGCACTTTCTGTACATCACCGTTGAGGACTGTTTTGATGTTTGTATATACCAAGGTTGTTGGGTCTTCTCTCATCATTGTTAGAGAATACTCCACCAGAAGATGTTTAACTGTCATTTGGGTCGCACAGTTGTTACAGAAAGCAGTGGGATCCTTTTGTAAGATGTATTGGTGAGTTGAGAGTGTATGTCCTAGGCAGAGGCGATTGATGATGACTTGATGTCTCCTTTATGTGGGTAGGAATAACTTCTCGTTTACAGACTCTTTAACTTCTTTTAATTTGGATGTTGTTTGGGACCATGTAGATTGCCAAATGTTGGCTATGAAGTATTTAATTTATGTTTTGTGATCCAAAGATGGGAACGTATGTCCAAGAGATATATTCTAGTCAGAGGCAGCTTTAGAGGCTAGAGCGTCTTCTTCCTCATTTCCCTTGATGCCCATGTTAGAAGGTACCCATACAAAAGTGATATTCTTTCCTTCATTTTGCAGTTGGTATGATAATTATTTAATTGATAGGAGATTTGGATGATGGGGATGTAGTTGATACAGTCCATAAATTGCACTTAGAGAGTCTGTGATTATAACGAAATTATCGCTGTGATGTGATCTGTACATTCTTAGTGCTTCTAGTATGGCAGTTGTTTCTCCTGCAAATATACCGCATTCTTGTGGCAGGTGTATGGATGCATGCATGATCTTTGTAAACATTGAATGTGAGGCTTCCATTTTAAGGTGTTATCAAAGGTGAGGCCAAGAAAATTTATGTTTTCGGATTCTTTCAAGATGGATCCATTTAGCGTTATTTTAATATTTTCTGTATTTTGTCTCTTGCCGAAAACCATAAAGCAGGTCTTTTCTACTGAAAACAAAAATCCTATTTAAAGTGACAAGTTTTCTGATTCGTGAATGAATGTCTGTAGTATTTGACTGGCTAAAGAAATATTATTGCTTTTTGTATATATGACTAGATTGTCGGCATATAAGTAGGCTTTCACGGGAGATCTCATTTTACTCAGTCTGATGTTTATGGCTATTAGGAATAGAGTTGGGCTTAAAATAGATCCTTGGGGAGTGTCATTTTGGAGTGGTCTAGAGGTGGACATGAGTCCATTTACTCTAACCTGGATTGATCGATGGTTCAGAAAATTTTTGATAAGTGCTAGCATATGACTTTAAAGTGTTTCCAGGATGTGATATCTCCAAGTGTTATCAAAAGCTTTGTTGATATCAAAGAATACAGCAACTAGTTTCTGCTCTTGCAAGAAGGCCTCATGGACTTCTGATTCAAGTGTCACCAGGTTGTCCGTATTGGATCGGGATTTTCGAAAACCACTTTGTAATGGAGATAGGAGTTTTTCTTTTTCTAAATACCAAGTAAGTCTGTAGTTCAGGACTTTCTCCAGTAATTTGCACATAGTGCATGTTAATGGAATTGGACGGTATGAGGTGGGGGCATCTTTAGGTTTATTGAGATTCAGTATTGGCACTACTATTGCTTTAGACCATAGTTCAGGAAAATTATGATTTATGAATATGTCAGTGGATACATCTAATAAAATGTGTTTAGGTTTGTATGGAAGGTGTTTCTAGAAAATAGGGGGAATGTCATCAGGTCCAGGGGCTGAATGTTTTTGTTGAGATAGACTGTAATCTAGTTATGCATTTTTATAGGTTTGTTGAGATGATAGTCTGTTTCATGTATTGAAATAACTATGGACTCTCTGGATTTCTTGTATTCAACGAACGAAGGTGTTAGATTTTGGTCGCTGGAATTATATTGAAACACATCTGTAAGAGCTTCCTTGCACGAAACTAATTTATTACCTACTGTATGAGAGCGTATTTAGTGCTCAAAGAATTTATGCCCTTTAGTTTACGTATTTTATTCCATATGGTTTCAGTTGGTGTGGACTCGCGTATGGTGGAAATGTATTCAATTTCCCTTTTACTTTTTTTCATAATGTATCGGGTTTTAGCACGGAGTTTTTTGAATTCTAACATGTTTTCTATCGTCTTATGTCTTTTGAGGACATTAAGTGCATGGTTACTTACAGCCCTTGTTACTTGGATTTCATTGTTCCACCAGGGTACTGGGAAGCGATGACATATTTTAGTTTTTCCGATTGCCGAAGTAGCTGCTGTTAAAATGATATTGTTGAAGATTGTAACAGCTTCGTTTATATTACTAATAGGGACAAAGTTTGAGAGACTGTTTTCGATGATATTTTGGAAGCTTTCCCAATTCGCGTTTTTAATTTGATAGATTCGGTATTCTGATTTCTTATTTTTCTGCAGAGTAACTGTAATTGGAAAGTGATCGCTATCATACAAGTCTTTTGATGTTTTCCAATCCAGGATTGGTGCGAGTGAGGGACTACAGAATGAAAGATCAATATTAGAAAAAGAGCCATTGTAAGAATTGAATCTAGTGGGTTCTCCAGTATTCATTAGAATTAGATTTGTGTTATTTATCGTGTTTTGTAGTTGATTACCATATTTATCAGTCCTCGTGCTATCACATTATGGAAGTTAAAGTCTCCGACAATTCTTTTGGATTCGGTGATATTTTGTTATTACATATCTACGTTCGTTTCCTTTTCAGCATAGCCTTTCCTCTCCCTTTTCTTAAGTAAACATTAATACCAGAAAGTATAAAATGTTTCTATAAGTTTTTATTGCATTGGTTATAAAAAGCGTAGTTACTGATTATTTCGGTTATATTTGGGAATCGCAGTAAAATATAAACTTTATTCTTATTTGAGATCTGTATCAGAGAACTCGAAGATTCATGAGTTTAGACATCCTTTTCTAACCTGTACAAATTATCAGATATCAACAATAAAATCTTTACAGATTTGTACAAATTTAGTATATATGTTGATCTGAGCAAACTTGCCTTAGTAAAATGTTGAATATTTCAGAGTTTAACGTAAATGCTACGAAAGCATTTATTTCTGATTTTATTTTATTTACTATTTCAAAAATCCGGTGTGTCAACTCCCACGACTTTACGACCACTCAAACGAATTCCGTTGAATATAAAAATCCTTCAATCTGATTCTGTGACCATAATTTTTTTTTTCAGTTGAATAAGACAAATAAAAATGGTCCTATCCAATTTTGACGTAGGAGGAACCGCCTAGCTAGAATTTGGGTAAAGAACTAAAAAAATTACCGTTCTTTTTTTTCTGCATTTTATCAGATATATAGATGGCGTTAATTTTGTTAAATTTTGGAGCAGTTTTTTTAATTCATATTAATTCACATAAGAATTCTAAATTTCACCAGATAATATAATATATCATAATAAGACTTTTATTATATTATCCAGAACATTCACAGACTAAATAAAGGGATAGATCAATAAATATGCTTTCATTCTTTTTTATAAGGGTTCCGTAACCAAAGAGTGCCAACAAAACCCTATTGCTAAGTATTTGCTGTCCTGCCATCTGTCAACGTGTTGTATCTCATGAACCATAATGGGTTGCTGAAATTTTCTCAAAATATATATTTCCATTACATCTGTAAGAACAAATATTAAAAATAAAAATAATTTACAAATAAATTGGGTCCCCAGAATTTTTTGCTCGACCTTAACAATCGTATGTATCTCTTGAACAGTAGATAATCAACCTATTTCATGAAATTTTCTGTTAAGAAATTAAATAAAGTTAAAGATTGAACTTTGCTCGATCCACATAATGGCTGTTCCTATCTCTTGAACCGTGGTATGGTACCCTTCGTTTGGGTTGGCGTTTTTCGTTAGCGTGGATTTGAATTTATGAAATATAGATGATATAAACTTTTTTTCATCATTTATCTTATTGAGCAATCTCAACGAAACAAATTTGAAAATTTTTTATAAGCTGTTAGAAATTTATAATTTATAAATAATTTTTGAATGTAAGTACCTACTAATTTAAATTTGCTTAAAACAACAAATTTTGATCTTAGGAATATGTAACGCAGCATTTTCTAAAGACACTCTGTAAAATTTCGAAAATCAATATCACATTATATTTAATTACTTCATTTCAAAGAAATGAATGCGAAAAAATTTAATCTCGCTAAATTCGAATCTCGGCGTGTTATTATTATTACGGCATTATTTACGCCGCCTCAGGCTCGTGTTCTTTTGATTTATACAAGGCACATAATTACGACGAATATTACATCTCAAATATATATTACGTATTCCTTCGATATAATGCCATTTTGGTATTCATAAAGGGCACACGGCTCCCACCCTATTTTATTCGAAGAGCGTCAACTTGACGAGGCGATGCTACTTAATCTTTGGCTGTGTAAAATATACAAAGGACTACGTACGTTTTGAATTTAAAAATTGTCAAAGTTTACTTTTTAGTTTTAAAAATTATGAAAACAAAGCGTGGTGCTGGCTACAGCAACTTCTCTTCAACGCGCATTAGACGATTTAATCAAGTCAACGTCGTCGGTACATGAAACTTAGATTAGAGAAATGTTTTTGAATACATTTATTCATATCTATTGAGAGAGCATTCAACTAAGTAAGGAAAATGTCATTCACCGCTTCTTTTTACATTTCATTTAATTTATTACCGATTACAATATATCTATCATTTTAAATATTTCGATAAAATTCAAATCGCTAAATATTTCGACAAATAAAAATGTGCGGTCGGGCAACCTGCACCATGAACGAAGTTTGCCATTTGATGCAGAGATCTAGTACTACGAATATACAACCAGCTGCGCACGATGCTTGTCTATTCGAATCTCAATACAAGCACGCGTGCATAGACACAAAATTGTAACAACTCCACAAACAACCTGCCAACACCAAATATATCGAAAATTTCACGGAAATCCATCCAACAAACTCGAACATCTACAGGTATGGTACCTTTTACCAAGGAGTCCCACGCGCTCTTACATACCATCACATATCCTCCCAACACACATGAATATCGAAAATTCTACGAAAATCCATCCACAGAGATTTACGTATAGAACCCTCCATTGAGTTCCACTCTCACGTACCACCATCACAAAACCTCTCAACCCACATCCAGATCGAAACTTCCAAGAAAATTCATCCAGAAAGTTCACACCCTCATAGGTCTGGAAACCTCCACTAAAGAGTGCCATTTGCAGTTACACATGATCACAAATCCGCTCCCAACACAGATACATACCGAAATTTTCACAAAAGGTATAGAACCCTCTACCAAGGACTCCTATTCGAACTTAAATCACTAAACTTCGAAGTAGTCCCACTAGCACTCAGAAAGAATCTCGACTTTTCGTAGCCAGGGGAGGTAAACTACACGGTTTTCTATTTTTATTACTTTTTCTATCGCGCAGAATGTTTTAAGCAAACATATTATATCTTTTTTATTTATCCAGTAGCCACTTTTGGAGATTTTTTAAATTTTAGATTGCTCTTATTTTGAAACTATTTTTTCGATCATGCTAATTAACTAACTCAAATGAGATATTCAAACGACTGGTTTTTGAATAGATACCTAGTTTCATAAATGCGCGTATTAAAAAATCTCTACCTGCTTTTAATTTTCATTATTTTTAGGAAAAAGCTTTATACAAAAGTTGAAGTTAGTTTTATAAACCAGAAATACTTTTAATAGCTTTCACTCTATATCCACTCTGAGAGGTTCTTTCAATTTTATTAAAGAAAATGGGACAAAACGATTGTAGAATGAGATATGAAATAGAAGTATGATGCACAAACATAAAGCAGGGCCAGGGAAACCATTATCTATATATGAAAACATGGCTAAAATGTAGTAAAAACTCTCAGTTGCGACGGAAGATACCAAGAACATGCAGACTAAGTTGCGCTAGTAAGTTACGATTCTCATGTGTGAAATGTGAATAATAATTTATAAAATTTATTAATTAATTAGGCATCTCTCTTGCCCTAACTTAATTTTACGCACCTAGTTTTATTCTCAGTACTTATGCTAGTATGTTTTGGTACCATTACAATACCAGGCTTGTTTGTTCTGAACAATGACTTTTTTTTTATACGGTCGATATTTAACCATTTCGAATGATAATATAATTATAGGCAATCTTATAAGATTATGAATTACATACTTCCGATCCATATTGCAGGGTTCTTTTCATTTGAATTAGTCAATTACGGTTTAGAGCCGCGCCAACTTTTCACACTTTAAAGAGATCAAAATTTTTGCAAGAGTCTTGCGAAGTCTTGCAAGTCTTGCAGCAAGACCAAGACCAATACCAAGACCATATCGGTCTTGGTCTTGGTCTTGCTTTTCGCATCACTAATGGCCTCGCAGAAAATTCGCGGATCACTAGAAGACTTAAATAGGAGTCATAGCTTTTACATTGATACACAACATTATTGTGAGAATATTTCAAAGTAGGTACAGTTTGGCGAAATTATCAATATTTTTTCGCACATTCTCAAAGCCCTTACTACAAAACCATGATATCAATCAAGATATTCTTAAGTACAGATGTTTCAAAAAATTATGTGATCTATAGATAAGGTGAATATGAGAAAATTTCAATAAAAAAATACTTGCTTTGATACAATAACAGTCGCATTTAACGCAATGCTAATAA
The DNA here is from genome assembly GCA_958507055.1 of Crioceris asparagi. Classification (NCBI taxonomy): domain Eukaryota; kingdom Metazoa; phylum Arthropoda; class Insecta; order Coleoptera; family Chrysomelidae; genus Crioceris; species Crioceris asparagi. Next base: position 19,146,249 of record OY293829.1, on the reverse strand, counting down.
AAGATAATTTTATCTACATTTATTTCATTCTTATATAAATTTAACATGGCTATAAAATGTTCAGTTATCCAAAAATTCCCCCTAAAATTCTCATGCCCCTGCCAGTCGTAGAGGATTAATATGGCAACTGGTTTGAATTGAAAACCGACCGTTGATATTACAGAGCATACGGACCATGTCCGTATTCCACAAACGAATTGGAAGTTCGTATATTCGGAGACCCAAGTAGCTAATTGGTGAGTTGTTTACGTTTGGATTAGCTGCTGATCAGTTAATTCGACTGCTGCAATAGTAACTAGTGGCAGTGGTCAGTGTAGGAGTTGAAATACGAGTTTCATGATGGTCTCGGACGTATGGATTGCGAAAACTTATTCTACGTAATATTTATGATGCACGTGAATAGGGCTTGTTAATTACAAAAATAATTCGATGTCATGTCAAAAGTTATTGCTATAGTACCTTAATGCTTTTCAAGATCTTACATAAGATTTGACCCAAAAATATGAATTAACGATATTGAATGATGCTTCGGAAAAATTTCTATCAAAACTCTGGAAAATCCTCCAGATAATGATCATTTCCCTAGTCAAAGAAACACCTTAATGTTTGCCCTAGTATTAATCAATAATAAAACTGAATTTGAAACTGAGTTTTTATTTTATTTCCGTAATTATCTTTTACAATTACGTCAGAGTCAATTATTATATGGAACGCTCTTTGACAAAAAGTTCTTTGACAGACACGCAAAAATCAAGGTAACGGATAATTGTATCCCGAATTATTTGAATACTTGATCAAATAGGCCTAGAAGAGACAAATTCCATCGAATGTGAAAATCTTTCGATTGACTAGACCGACCATTTCTTTTTATTTCTATAGGCAAGGTAGATTTTCATATTATTTTTTTTCGTAGTGTTTAGCAAGATAATAAATAAACAGTTAGAACATACCTAATATGAAATTTTATTTGAGCATACACTTTTTTTCACGGCCTAGATCTTTCAGAAAAGTACTTTAGACGAGTTCCATCAAAATCTTCAAGCAAGTTTTGAACTAGGTATAGTTTGAAGCAAGATATGTTCTTTGGCTATTATGCAACAACTATTGCAAAGGTGCTAATATTGTGCCACAGGAGAGCAAAATCAGTACCCTAAAGAACAATGAAATTCAACGAAATTGGCGCCCAATCTGAGTCACCGATGAGCCACATCCGTTCCGAGATAATCTCGGCCCAGACAGACAGACCAATGGGTGAAAATATGTTGTTTTTTGATTCAGGGACTTCTGAAACCAAAGCTTTTTGACCGACGAACCCCGAACGGAGAACTGTCAGCTTTTTTTATTTGTTTGTTCGTGCGTTTTATATAGTAAACGTACTCTGATTGATTTGGATGATTTTTGATTCATTTGAAAGAGGAGGCTTGAGAAATGGTCCCATATTCATACTAACGCAAATCCAAAATCAACTTCCCTCCGAAAGGGGGAGGAGACAATTTTTGACGAAAATCAAAAATATGTGGTAGTATAATTAAAGATATTAATAATCTTAATAATAATAATCTTTATTCAGGTTAACATACAAATCTTGATTAAAAAATAGTATGCTAATAGATTGTCTGACTTAATAAATTCCAACAATCCCCTACCGAGATGCAAATAGCATCTGTGTGTAGACCTGAACTTAATAATGTATTAAAATCTACAAGCTTAACATAATCTAAATATACATATTAATATACAATAAATAAACAAATAATAAAATTCAAATGCAACAAAACTATAAATACAACTACAAATGTAAAGAAAGACACATGATATATTTATAATGAACATTTTTTCCTTAGAGTTTTCGAGTTACAGCGGTGGTAAAATGATAACTTCTAAAATACTCGCGTATTTCCGTGACTAATCAACAGTGTGAAATAAATATTTTTTACAAAAAATTGGACCAGCGTTATTAGTTGGTGCACTGAAACATACAAAATTATATTAATTATATTGGTGCTGGTAGGTACTTGTGAAATTGGTGCCGATAGAATTAATATTATTTTGTATTTTTCAGTGCACCAACTAATCGTCGGTCCAATTTTTGGTAAAAAACTAATTATTTAATGAAGTAGCATTGACAAAAATCGCTGCCTTCTACTCCTTTAAACACTCAAGATATCACATTGATGCTTAAATTCAAAAATCATACTACGTACTTTTAACAAAATTCTCTATATTAGGTATCCGCCTTGTCACTTTATCATTTAACATTTAACAGCTCTCCGGTTGTATTCAGAGTTCAGGCTGTCTAGCTCTTGAATGTTTAAATGGATGAATTGTTGAATATTTTAATCACTGTTTGCCCACACATTGACTGCTAAACACAAACATAAACTACTAAATATTTATAATCATTCCATTTCCAACGATATAAAACCAACTTTGATGACAAGGCATTTCTCGATCAATCCACAATATTCATGTTTGAAGCTTTCATACTTATACAAGATAAACAAATCAACTGCTGATCTCTGTAACAGTAAGTGATCTTAAGTATCACATACATGGATTTTCAATAGAAAAAAATATAAAATTATAACGAGTGTTATGTTTCGCTTTCAAGAAACAATCGAATGTGTGGCAATCGAAATGAAACGTGCCCAAAAAAACTAATGGATTATTTCCTTGTTATCTATATTATGTATACAGGATGTTCGTATGTATTATCATATTTTATTGCTTCCTTGTCATTATCATGAAATCCCGATCTAAATTTGAGGATTGAATGATCTATTGGTCGGTTGATTCGTAGTTGCGATTAAGAACAAGTTAGGAGTTAGGAATTAAGAAATTGTAGTGAAGTCCATCTCAGAAATTATTAGTAACTTACTACTTGAACTCCTTGAAATTTATTTTTTGCTAATTTTGCTACTTTTTCATTTTGTACTTTATTATACACCGAAAAATGTTTTAGCATTATTCGAAAAGTGGAGAATGATTCTTACAGTTTAAAGGAAAAGGTATTTGTGCCTGCTCCATCCCTCCAATAGAGTGTGAAGAATTGTCACAAAATATTGAACAATGGTTTGCTAAGGTACGTGCTACCTACGAAGATCTTGAAATTTTTAAATATTGTCTATTTAAATGAACAATGTGATTATGTCAACAGCTAGGGACTTTTTAGTCACTCTTTTATCTACTGAGTTCTCAAATCGATTTAATATTGACGTCTACGAATATGACAAGGGGAACTGTCATTCTTGTGGGTTATGATTAATATTTAATTATGACTTTACTTATCAGTACTAAACCAGTCGTCGAATGTGACAAATGTTTATCATAGCCTATTAAACAGGTAAACAGTTAATTTTAATCAGTGTACATTTGACGATTTGAGAATGATGGTAATTGCAGGCGTAACAACTCACCTGTAACGTAATACAACTGGTTGTTTAAAAACATCGTATTTTAACTGAAAACAGACCATGACTTAAATGTACTAGGTAGACGTATGTATATATATAAAATATGATTTAATCAATGGGATGATACAAAATAGTTAAGGTCGCAATTCCAAAGGAATGTCATATTTTTCTCACATTCTTACTTAATAATACAAGTAGATATAATACCTAGCTGATAATGAACCAAATTAAATTAGTGGAGAAACTGTTCCTAATATATTAGACACAGAAAATGTGTTAAAATAATTTCATTATATTTTAATCAGGAATAAATATTTCAAAAGTAATTAGCTGGTGCTGGTAATTGTAGAGTAATGCAGTTTGTTTAGTGAACAATTATATCATAGCCTTTAAGGAAGCATTGATTCATTTCATCATAAAAATATTATAAAAAGGCCTCTAAATAATCATTTTTGTCTAGATTAGCTCGATTTTTTTATTATTTTGAAATCTATACAACCTAATTCATTAAAAAAACTAGCTTAGTATGATACTACAACTGTCAAGTATGATATTAAAGTCATCATAGTAACTAAGAAACAAACTAGTATTGAATTCAGAGTTGTTTATTAATACGGCTTTTAGTCTTTATATTAATTTCTAATGTATGATTTTTCTTACCACCAAGCTATTTAATTCACCAAAATTCTAATAGCCATAACCTTTTCACGTACTTATTCGAAAGTGATGTCATACTATATCATGAGGGCAAAATTGACAATTTTCAAGGGTGGCGACCTATATTTTGGGCTCTTGGATTACATATGACAGATTTACATAATTACCTCTACCACCTTTAATCAATTACATATTATTATTCTTTAGAAAAACTATAAATTTTTCTTATTTCAATCCTAAGCATCTTCTTGTTTTTTTTTTCAGAGAGAATGTAAATTATAATTAAACCAGTAAAATGAGGTCACATAGCACAACTCAGTAGTAATTTAGTCAAGTCGCGTCTATTATTTAATTATCACACCAATGTCACGTATTGTCTAGACAGAAAGAAAGAGGCCGTTTTGAAAAGCGGAATATCATCACAGTGAGGTCTTGGATATTATTCATCAGCCAGACATCCATCCTGATGCCTTAATAATAAATTATTACGACAGGAAAATGTAAGAAGCTGCTTATACGTTCCGTCAGAAAAGTTGGGAAAGATTAATAGATTATGGGGATGGGGTTGAAAGTGAGCGCCCGTCCAAGTGTATATCCTCTGCAAGTATAGACGAAGAAACTCTCTCTGCTCACTGCAGGAGCCCTCTGTGTGGAAATCTGAGAGGACATTAATAAATCTGAAATTTCATAATACATAACGTTTTTATTGCCATTTTCGTCATATATAATCGTGACAGAGATGAACTCGTCTGAGCCGGAAGAAACCACGGACGAGAAGGTTATAAAAAATGTAGACGTGGCTTAAATTGTCAGCCATGTCCAAGGATATAGGTAGACCTATACATATAAATCTAGCGTTGAATATTTAATGTTCACACGGGTCACAAGTGTGATTTTTATTTCCATTCTAAGGAAAAGAGACAAGCTATAACCTAGCTGAGATTATAAATTAATGGTTCAGCGAAGGGCGGAAATTGTGATCATGTTTCTGGATTTATTGATTTGACTAGCACTAAGAATCTAATCTCTATATGATACTGATAAGATATCAGTTTTATTTCTCCATATGAGGTAATTGTAATAGATATTCACAATTTCTTAACTGAGATGAAACAAGTGGTAAAAATATTTTCAGTTACATCTCCGAAAAATTTAAATGAAGATAGTGCGTCAAAATATTTTTTACATTTGTAATTTTTAGTTGGTTCTTAGGGATATGATTATTTCATCGATTTCCCAAAAGAAGGAGTTATGAAATTTAATTTTTATTTAAGTTTCAATTTTCATTATTAGATCAGATACAACCGATGAAAAGACGGAACCCTTTAAGACCACACTGGTGAGAGGTGAGGAGGGTTTTTCTGAGTCATTTAAATTTGTTTTCAAAATTGTTAAAGAACGGCCTAGAAGATAATGAGGAAAATTTACGAAAATCTACTAATCCAACCTTATCATTTAAAGTTTGCGGCAAAACATATTTCTCAGAACGTGAGTACGGAACCCGACTCGCACTTGACAAATCTTCGGTAATTATGTTTTCAGATTCTTAAGCTATTCATTGCAATTTTTTTTAATTATTAGAAAAATAATAGATCTTAAGTGGCTCTTAACAGTTCTAGACTTAATGGAGAAGAATTTTTCGTTACAATAATCAATCAATCTATTCTAACAGAAACACAAATGGCTTGCTTCCTGGCAATTACTGTTTCTGACTCCCCAAAGTTCGGCCCTGTCTTTCGAGCAAAGATATCCTGTTAAATAAAAAAAAGTGATTTACGTGTGACAGGTCGAGATACAAGCGCGCGGTTCCGGCACTGCGGCCGGCTATGAAGATCCTCCTCCTCTTGTCCGAGAAACGATATTTAGATGAGGGAAATCACTTACCCCTTCGGGAAAAGGAATGCAATTTTTCCAATATATATATAGGTATAAGAGAAAAACGATCTGGGTTCTTGTAAATGGAGGATGTTTTCTCTCGATGTTAGATAAGCGACGCGAGAAAGGTATGTTTATATTTCCATAAAGTCCTCGGGGCAGAACTACAATGATAGAAGTTTGCTAGAAAGGATTTATCACTAGTGTTTCAGCGAGCGTTTGGTCATTTTCCAAGAATATTTTTAAATCATGCTGTGAGCAGAAATAACATTTACAACTAGCAGAATATCATATCCGAATACACACGTTAACCCAGAATAAAACAGTACTAAAATAATCTGTGAATTCAGGTCCATACAAAATTTCCTCTATTCAGTATGTTCTTGAGCAACATAATAGAGACCGTCTTAGTAGTTAGTCTCATTAGGATCTTTTCAGAGAATTGCGAGCTCTTGAAAGCCTAGTCATTATATCTTCGATTTATAAATTATTTCTATTTGTGGATGGACTCGACAATTTTCAAAATAAAAGCCTACAACTCGGATAAGATTTGTATGGAATAAAGCTCCTTGAATATAATTCAATAGCTCACAATTTCGACCGTTTGGCTAATTATAATTATCCCGCTTGGTTCTTACTATTCACCAAATGCCTGCAGATTATTTCCTGAATGTTTTTACGGGATGTTAGGTTTTTATAAAATAAAAGCTCTTTCTTTGAAACAAAAAGTCCAAGAAATGGTTGGATGCTTAATTTTTATATCTATAACTAATATGGTATTTTCTTAGTTACCTACAAGAATGTTTCTAGATTTTCGGATAAACTAGAAATGTTTGTATTTTAATTAACAACTTTTGTTACTATTTTCGTTTATCTCTACCTCTAATAATAATAGGATTTGTTGAGTTACACAAACATTTGTTTTACTGAATACCCGAAAGACATTCAATGCAATTATATCTTCGGTTTGTTTAATGTATTTTCGCGCGTTTTGAATAAGAAAAGTCCACCGATTTTGACAACCTTTTATTATTAGATGAAGGAGTGGTGAGAGATGGTTCCATACTGAACTTACCAGATACCATTATGTCCTTACCAAAAAAAACTTTCTTCGAACGATGTGTTGGAGGGCTTTTATTCAATAAATTTAAATAATTGAGTACATAAGATCACTTCCTGCAATAAATAAATCGGGCGTTAATCTAAACTTTTGTTTTAATATTCCGAGTTACTGAATTTGCAACGTGTCAGTCTGATGCCGCTATATTTTTTAAATCACTGAATACTTAAGTGAATGTTCGGCCATGTTCATAACCGATGACCGGCTGAACAATGTGAAATAAATATTACTAGAACGACTTTATTGATGGGTACAATGAAAGATATGAAATGATATTGATGTATTTTATTTATCGACGATTGCTTACTTAGAAACTTATTTGAATGTAAACGACAATTTGATTTTTTCCATGAATTGGTTTACATTCAGGGCATTGTTTCGGCCACTGCATAACTCAAACGGTATTTTCTTTAGTTGAAACCTTTTTTAGGTAAATTCTCAAGCGTCTACTGTTTCGTTAACCGATTGAAAAGCTGAAAAAAAATATTTTATTGATTGTTTGGGTAATCGTTTAGATTCCTTATACGTGCTTTATCACTTGCAGAAAAACTGTGTTACCTTCTTACGTAGTATAAATGTTGGTGCCTACAACAACAAACTACAACGGCACAACTTCAAAATTACCAGCACCAATAAAATGAATATTATTTTGTATTTTTCAGTGCAACAACTGATGAAGTCGGTCCAATTTTTTGTAAAAAATATTTATTTCACATTTTTGAAAGTAACATTAGTCATGAAAATTGTTGAACGTTCACTAATACCCAAAAAGTTATAGGTAGGTTTAGCTTGTACCGTAACTCAATTTAAATGTTGCTACATATAATCTTTTCTTTAATTTGGCCGTGTCATATTTTCAATTTTCGAAAAAAACATAGCCGATAATTTTCAGGAAATTTGCCCCATCTCCATAGCTGAAACACATATTTCAGACTATAGCGCGGAAACGTATGATTATTTTTAGAAATGTTCAATTTAAACATTTCCGGATATGGAATTTTCATAAATTCTGTCGTCTCGGATTTTCAATTTTCGAGAAAAATTGCCCCCTCCACCCGCTTTGGGGGCGGTTTTTGGTGGGAAGGAGATTTTGGATTTGATTTTTCTCAATATGGTACCACTTCTCAACTCTCCCCTTTCAAATGAAACAAAAATCGTCTAAATCGGAGTACGTTTACTATGCAAAAGGCGCGAACACCCATAAAAAAAGCAGTCTTACAACCGAATTGTATACCTTCTCCTTTTTTTTAAGTCGGTCAAAAACGTGTTAAAATGGCAGCCGGTTCTTTTTTGATTAAATACATTCACAACAATCAATTTATCAGAATATTATAATTCCTAGTACAACCTTCATAATTATGTTTTAGTGATTTTAATTTTGCCTATCAAATTTTATTTAATTCAAATTAGAATACAATTTATATGAATACGATATCATAGATTTTTTTTAAATAAATGGAATGTTTGTTTCATTAAAGTGTGGCTCTACTTTTGATGCATAGTAAAAATAAAATCATCATATTCATAAGAAAAAATATCAGCTGCTATTAGTCATTTCATATGCTGTCTTCATTATTTCTGTACCTAACACCTCAGATAACTAACTAACTCAATAAATATTCAAAGGCTTCTCTTCGCGACTTGTTTTAAATTTATATGACGAAAATAAATAGGTATGGCGTTTTCAAAAACAGGATACATCTTATCAAATGTCTAAACTTGTCAAATGCTTCTTATTCGTTCACACAAAAGGTGTTCGAGTATGATCTAATCGACTAGACGAGTAGACTATATATATTATCACCTTAAAAGACACTATCTGGCTTCGCTCTCAACACCTTCTTCGTCTATGATTAATTCCTATTTACCAAAAAAAAGGAACCGTTCACCGAATGTGAAATCGTAGAACAGCATCCATCCATCTGCGTTACGGCTGCTCTTGTCGCAACCGTTTAGCCTTTGTGTCGGTTAAAAGATGCGAAGAGATTTTTATCTATGTTTACAGAGACTGAAGTTGATTATATGGAAATAGCAGGACGAGAGGGCATCATTGAAATGTGGCTGGCGATGATTTATATATGACAAACTTTGCATTTCCTCTTGCATATCGAAAAATTGATTATAATCTATAGTATAGAACTTCACTGATATAAAAAAATAATTTGTTTTCTACATTGATGTTTATCTTCAATGTGGATGATTTGTTAGATCTGTATATGTATATATGAGCTGTGATGAATAATCTAGACTTTCTACTCAGACGACATAAAGCTAAGTAGATAATCAGTTGAGCGAAGTAAGTTCATAATTGAGTGAACCTCTGATATGGCTTTATTAATAATAATCTTTATTCAAATAGGAATACCTAGTTTTTATTTTGGATTTGAATATTTGGACAAATGAACTCGTCTTGATTTCTAAGTTTATTGTACTCAACCTCAAGCCTTGGTGAAATAATGAATTCATAGTTCTTTTCATTCTACATAGTGCGATTAACGTGAAAATCATACCTACCCCTAGTTACATAATTGTGAATTTGATAGTTAAATGTGATGAATTCGTTGAGATATGATAGAAGTTCACAATTCACTGCTTTGGAATGAGGTGTTTATGAGATTCAATAGAACATGACCACTGACTTGTGAAACACTTTTCAAAACTTCAAAAATTACTTTTTCTAACATCATTAGATGATGCAATGCAAGCTTCAAAATAATATTAGTTACCTGTAGGAATATAAGAAATAGTTTTACACTCAATGTAGGGAAATGGTGCCAAGAATCTTTTGTTTCTTATGCAGCTCGAATTTTTTTGTAAATTGTCGTTTATTTGGGAATATATTTGTATTGATGTATGTAATATCTATATATATTTATTACTAGAATACATGCCTTTTTAATATTTCGGTTCATAGTTCAAATCGGGAGTTATAATCTTCAATGAATACAAAAATAACATAAAATAACACACAATCTTGTTTTTCCTCATTTCTCTAATATTCAACTTTCGCAAATTTTCTTTCCTTAGAAAGCTTATTCGAAATATTATCAGCATTTTTGTAAAAAATCAGCCAAATCGGTGAAACCGCGATGATATTTATGTAGATATTAGCAAGAATATTTTTCACAAAATATAGGACCGACTTCCATCAGATGGTGCACTCAAAAATTAAAAAAATCGAGAAAAGTTTCCCTCTCTACTCTCAAAAGAAAAATTATCAAAATCGGAGCACGGTCACATACGCACAAACAGACATAAAAAAGCAGACTAACAGTCGAATATATCTCCACAATTTGGAAATAGCTCAAAAAAAAACAAAAACAAAAAAATCTGAGCTAATAGCGACTATTATTAATGAGCACATTATATACCTACTGTGATAATGTGTAGAGCCTTGTTTCAATTTTTATATTACTTTAATATTATTTATTAATAAATATTGCTCAATATGAATTGCACGTCTAGGGGATATTCTTAAGATGATTCAGAGCTGAAAAAAGTCATTGATATATCCATCCGATTTATATATTTTATTTTACTTCTATTAACAAAAAGGAACTGCATATGTTTTTATTCTCAAGTTCAAGAATAAGGCTACTGTAAGATTTTTCAACTTATAATTAACATGCTCGCCTTCCAAGTAGTATATCCTAAGATGATTGATTGGATGGAACAGATGTCCATTCCAATCTTTCTTAGGAAGCTGATACCTAACATATGTTAACACATTTGAAATTTTGACTTCGAAAAGTTACAACTGTTATGAAAATTAACACTGATGTAAAAGTTATGTAGGTATATGAATAGTCGTAAATGAATATGAGGTAACAAAACTATATTATATACTATAATGAAAATATAATATAGAAATCCGGAACAAGTCATCGTTATAGTAGACTTCATTCTATATTTCCATCTTGATCTTATTCTTCTATTTTTTTGTCGTTTCATAAATATACCTTGACTTTATTGCCGGTTCCGAATACCACTATTTGAGATGTAGTAAATACATAATTACCGATGGTAATTGATGAAGCCTTTTATCTTGGTTGAGTATTGGCAATACAAACAGCTCTGTTATAAGTTTTAGAGGTTACGTTAAGTTGTAACAGGTCACCCATGAAGGTTCTTTCAAATGTGACCACGTATTTGATAAAGAACAAATTATAAACCTTATATATAGATATGCAAACGTACTTACGAAATGTTAATATCAGAATTTAAGAATCTCAAAATAATCACAATTGAAATGACAAAAAAATTCGACATACTCGACATACCTGTTAAAATTATCTTTATTTATGATTTTAAATATAAATTACACATAGGAGACTACGCTGTTTTTCTTAAATGAGCATATATCTAAATATCACTTGAATAAAGTTCATATTCTGGCAAAACACTGTTTGAATGAGTAGATTCACTGAATTCTTCTATATCGTGTATGGTAATCTGCCACGAGTCCGTGGCCGCCTTAATCAAATAGAAGATGTATTTATATTGCCAACAGAGCAAGAGCTGACTGCAAAAAAGGTAGGAACGATCGAGAGTAACAGGCTGAACCGGATATGTTAGTTTTCACTGAGACTATAAGAAAAATCATGAGGTGTCTGAATTTGGTCAAACACTTTACTCTTTACTCCTTGAAAATCGATTTCACTGAAAGCCACCGGTAGATACGACTAACGACTAATACAACAAATACATTTTTTCGTCCGAGTTTATCACAAAACGCAGTGACAAATTTTATATTTTTGGAGTTTATTATTTTTTTTGGAGTATTATTACCAAAAAGTGTTATATTTATATAAATGAATTAATGTTATCACCATATAAGTAGAATATTACGAAATTAAATATCTTTTCGTAACATAGTTTTATGTCAGACAGATACGTGGAAGACATGTCTTTCTTGCTATAAAAATTTTATAGCAAAATTTAGTCTTAGTTTGATACTTTTACTCGATCAATACAGTTGAGGACGAAACAACCATCGAAAAGTAAATAGCCAAGGTAATGGAACAAGATTTAATAATATTCAATAAATTCAATAAATAATAAGTCTTAGGATTTATTTCAGGATTTTACTTAATTGGTATGGTTGTTAAACAAAAAATGATTCATGGAAAAGTCATATAAAGAATTTGGACAGACTTTGTCCAGACACCGTATGATATTACTTATAGTGAAGGAGAAAATTAACATTTCCAAAGAATTTCATCTTGTAACTCAATCGGTCAGCTTTTGTCAGCTTTAGACTATTAATGTCAGCTCAGTTTTAGCCGCATGTTTACCAGGGTGTTTTTAAAAATCATGTAATCATGTCTATACGCAAGCGGGCTACTCTTTTATATTATGACTAAATTTTATATAACCATAGGATTCTTTACCGATCTACAGGGTGTTGAAATTTTAAACCTTTTTTTTCTTAATAGCTGTATACGCAGACACAAGTTAGAAATTTAAATGCAAATTTTCAAAATTAATAACAAGAGATTATCAAAAAAACTGGCTACTAGACTTTTTAAAAAACTTACAATTACAGAAAATAAGAGACCAAACAGTTTTTAAACAATAAGGAAATTATATATTGCATTCTAGAATCTATCAGCGGTGCATCGCAAAGTATTCAGCGTGAGAAAATGGGTTATTCCCATAGACATCTGAACACCTAGACGAAGCATTTCATTCATAACATTTACCCAAAGGCGATCTGTTATTGTTAGAGAATTGTTTTGGTATTTTCCATGTGTAAGAGAGAGACAAAATTTTCCTATAGGAAATTTTGGCAAAAGTGTACCTGAGTAGAAGCGTATAAATTCGTAAAACGTAGTAGCAACACTCAAATCATGAATGGAACAACGAACAACAATATTTCGACTAGCGACGAAAGATTGCGAATTCATACGGACGCATAAATTATATTTTCCTGTGTTGCCGCACTTAACTCAATCGATCGATATCGACTGATGATCCCATTATTTCACAAATGAAATTTTTTATTTTGTGTTGTAAAATATAAATTTGGTACATAATGTTTGCGGACCTTTATTTATATAATTTTTTAATCATGAAATACGCCAAAGAATTATCCACTTGCATATCTACATGATATTTAGGAACACCCTGTATAGATATATTATCCATAACATCGGCTGACATATTATTTCAATGATTTTGAATTCTCCATTATCGCCGTAGAAAATCTATTTAGTGTTTTTGTTTACTATTTTGTTTTATGAGGTATCTATAAGGCTAGACTTTTCTTGAGAACGATGCTCTTATCAATAAAAGCCAGCTTGCTGATGAGTAACTTAGCATAATAGCACTTGTTTTTCTAGAAACTTGAAGATTCTTATAGACATCTTTAATAATAGATACTAAAACGTTAACTATAAGGGTGTTCGAGCAGCGGTTCAAACCAGTCCCAAACCGTCAGACGCCTGCGCACTTGAATTTTCGATAAAATAATTTATTCTCAACTACTAGTAAGATGTTCGAGCAGTAGTTTGACGATTTCCAAACTCAGTTTGAGACAGGCGCAGTCTTCTTCTTCTTAGAGTGTAGTGTTCTCTGTTGGAGAAATACCTTTCAGAGAACACCACCAGGGTCCTAAGCGAAACCCTGGTTTTGTGTGTTGTCCATCAGTCTTTCATTGATGTTGTCTCTTATCTTTGGTCATGAAACATATCTATCGGCATAGTCATTTGTTCTATGACGACGAAATTGTAAGAAAGTGGAAGGGGTAGTTTGCAAACTGCAGTTTGGTGTTCAAGCAACAAAATACCAAACCACTTGGAAAATGTTTCAAACTGCACATGCGCATTTTAAACAGTTATCAAACCGTCCCAAACTACTGCTCGAACAGCCTTAATGTAAGTGTTAAAATAAAGTAAAATTGGTAAAAATTTCTCGTTCTTAATTATTTTCAAATATGAGAACTTCTTCCAATCAGTCTAATGTATACAGGGTTATCCATGTTATTCGACACGAAGCATTATGGCTGATTTTTTTGATTTTGAAAAAAGTTAGTAGCCTCTAGCATTAATTTGGTTGAAAACAAGAAACCACGAGTTGAGAATTTAAGCATTAAAACTGATAAATTATTTTGACAGAAGAAGAGATATTTCAAAACCATAAGGTTTAGGTAAATTAAATCTTAATGGAACTTTTCTTTATTTTGATCTTAAAATCTGAGAATGAAATAATATACGGGGTACCTATTTCATTCAAAGAATAACAACTTTGATACGTTTCGTGTTTTCGGCACACCCTGTAAAACATCAAAATATTATTATGAGGCGCTTATACAACGCAAACCTTAAATTCATATCTATGTCTTTCACCTTATCGAAACAGAAAAACTATTTATCAAATATTTTAAACCCTAGTAGATAGACATGTTTATTTATTCTTAAGCACACTCCATATATCAGATAACATTCACAAGTGGTGTGCGGTGGTGACTCTTCCCCAAAAATTCTTGCAACAAGAAAGCAGGCCATAATGACGGAAATCGGACACCGTTGTGTGCAATGAAGAAGACTCACACTGGCACTGGCTCGAGGGAGTCGACTTCTTGCAGCTGCTGCTAGCTGAGAGCGGGATTAAGAACGTCACTTCGGACGTGCTTCCCAACGTAGAACGGGAAGATCAATATGACGCAAGAGGTCGCGTGAAATGATGGAGGAATCTTCCTTCGACCACCACCGGTGGATGATCGCTGGCTTTCCTGTTTGGTTAGTGTGAGGAACATGTTTTCTGGTGGATTATGTGGGCTTAATTATATTATAGCGAGGTGTTGGAGTGGATTTGAGGTTGGTTTGCTGTGGGAACATTCAAATTATATGGAAAAAGATTGATATACATGGTTGGTCCGGAAATGAATTTTTCAAGAGGATATCGTCTAAAAAGTTTTACTAAAAATTCTTCTAAATTAAAATCATACCCACTAATATCGTTTGTTTGTATGTGCCAAAAACGGAACAACAATAATAGTTGGCTCTGGGTTTAAGTGCAGAGGGTTACTGTAGGCAAGATGGGTCTGAGTGTTATGGTTATTAGTTATTGAGCTCTTATTCAATAATTCAAGATATTCTCTGATTCTCTCGTGTGAAAAAACTCATACCAAAAATCATATGTTATTATTTTCAATGAACTATCTTCTATAGGAAAATTCAAAAGCATTGAACAAAAGTTTTAGCCGAGTGGTAAATTATATTTTGCTAAATATCAGTAGGTACTATGCTTGGTATCGCGATTTTGTATAAATCGTTAAACCTTAGAGTGTTCCAAAGGACCTTTGCTCGAAAAATATAATTAAAATGTTAACCCAGTCACATCATGACTCCATAGATTCCGTCTGTTAGATCCAGATTTCAATGGAATGTCCCACAAAAGGGAAAACCAAGAGAATGTTTAATGATCTAAAACTGTAGACCATTCGTAATGTATCGAGAAGAGAAAAAAGCTTGAATGATCAAGGAAAAAAGTAATAGTTCAGCACCTATTCCATATATTTATAAAGGTCAATGGGTACATTTTTTTTAATAAAAACCTATTTTTCTGAATTATGGTCTTCAGTTGTAAATTTCTTTGCATCGTACGCTTGCTGTTTTATGAGATTAGAAATTAACTCTTCTCAATACAGTTGTGTTTCTCTAAGACTATTGAATATAAGTGACCGAGAGGAACACCATCGTGATGAAACTTACAAGTACTATGTAAAACTTATATGTGTACAATTATGCACTCTTAACATTCTTTGATGTCCTCCGCCTTTCAATTTCTACCCATCCCTGTACATCCACAGTTCTTCATCAAATTCTCTGCTTATCATCACCGAAAATATACCTTTTGTTTCTCGATGGCTTGCTAAGCTTAGAAAATGCTTTATTTAGATTGATGAATATTAAATTCCCCATATTTGTCTGTTGCAGACATGTGGAACACCTCCATTCATGAGCGATTTTGATTAAAGACGAGTTGAATACAGAAGACTTTTTGAGTCTTGAAGCTTCTCTTAGATTTTAGATTAGAAAATGCAAATTCTAGGGAGAGATGATCTTCCGAGCAAACCCCAAATATCATTTTATTTATATTGACGATTTTTCAGAAAAAGAGTGAAATCAATATCATCAACTTACGGCGGTATTTATATGTAATACGGCTAATTCAATTTTATTTAAAAAAACGATAAATCCAACCGCAGCCTCTTGTTAAACATTTTCGAATATAAATTTTATGATGCGTTATTCATATGGTGTTGGAAGACGAGTTCGAAGGCGTCGTTCACATGGTAATTTATGGCTTCCGAGAAGTAGGAAAGTTGACATTCACACTTCGTGAAGAATGACACGGGTCGGCACTAGACTTCTGTTTCGGTGTTTAAGATAACACACTACAACGCCTAAAGTTGATAGTTATTTATCGTTGGTGTCGTGTTGAAGCGCTATCGTAGGATTAAGACGCGCTTAATAATGATTAGATAAGTTTGTCATATGACATTGAGCTTGGCCACACCTGGTGTACCTACGTAGTTCATGACTTGAGGAAAGAATTGGTAACTTGTGGGATATGAGATATTACAGAAAAGTTTTATTAGTAGGTATACGATTCTTCATGTCAAAAATCCAATCCGTTATTCAGAGGATTTGTTTTATTATACAGTTTAAATTATGCCAACAGAATGGAGCTACAGAAATTAATACTTTTATTCGATATAAGATATCCTCAAAACTTTTTATATATCTATAATAATAAGAAATATACAGGCACAACAAGAAATAAAATTGTTTTTGTATCTTAAAACTAGTAAGTTATTACCCATAAATAAGAACCTCGGTGTTCGAAAAATATATATTAGCATCTTTGTCTTACTAAGATGGTTAGCAAATACATACTAAACGGATATTATCAACTATAAAATAAATGAAAATCAATTATTTCTTGTAAGTGTGAACCAAAATTTGATTTGTTAAACTTTTTTTGTCTGCAAAATCAGAACAAAATTAAAACAGATTCTTTTTTTATATGGGAAAATATTTTTGAGTCAATATTTTACACTTCCCCGACTACTTGGAGCAAGTGTAAATACGGTGTGTATTCACTCTAAACACATAACGAAATTTATGGGGCAACTGTAAATAAAAGAGCAAACAAAATATTATTAGAATTTTTTATTTAAGAAAATGCAATCATTTCGCTCAAATGTAATGTTGAAACAAATATTTTCTCTTTTGCAGATATCTGGAGGAAGTAAACAGAAATGTATTTGCTCCCTATGTATAGAACAGATATCGAAGATCCCGATCTCCTGTTGAACTTGATCTCGAAACATTGATCCACTTTTGTTATCTGTCCAACATAGAATTTAAATATTTTTTTTTTCTGGAAATTTGGCAAAAATCCTGTCCCCTCTTATAAGTGTCTCAGGGTCTTCATTTAGGAGCTTCAATTCTACAATCTTTTCTCTTTCTTTGATCAGCGTTGTTAGTACTTTCTTTGCCTAGCTTTTTAACTTTATTTTTCGGTTCCTCCAATTTCGTAATGGCTTTGAAGTATGTAGTAACTTTGGCTCCCGAACATATTCGTTTCCTTCCTGTTTTCGCAGCATTTGGTTTCTGTATTAATTGCTGCCTTAAACCATTTAGATTTGTTAGAAGGTGTCAAATTGGATTACTCGCCGCTAATAGATGGAATTTCCGGATCAATGTAATTATTAGTGTGAAGTACCTGCTGTAAGCTGCACTGCCCGCTGGTCGATGGTAGTGCCCTACCAAAGAAACCGGTGGAACACTATGGTGAACTCAACTTATCCGAAGTGGTTAATGGTATCGCAAGAGAATTATTGTCCGATGTGTGCGGAATTGTTTAATATGCATGGTCCGTATGCTTCTGGATCAAGCTTCCATAACTTTTGGTAATTTTCTGACATAATTTTGATGTTGCCACTTTATTACTTCTGCGTACCATGCCATTTTCAAGGCCTTGAATACGTACAAGTCCGTGGGCTGCAATAAATGGCTGAAATGTGGCGGAAGTTTCACAATAATAAAACTTCGTTTGCTATTGCCTTTTCTATTAGGGATATGTTAATATGAGATGTGTGGCCGTCATAAATAAACACTACCAATATTTCTAGGAAAATTGTTTTCAAAATATTTTTCAAACGTCTCCGTATCCATCCAGCCATTCTTACTGGCTGAATAAGTCATCCCAAAGGATTCGTCAGTTAGATCCAACTATCCCGTATATGTTTACCTTTGAAAACAATGAGAGGAGGGAGTTTTTCTCCCTCAGTACTTTGTCTTTATCTCCAACAGCTTCTATACGAAAAGGATGAGGGCAATAACTGGTCTCATCAATGTTATATATTTGCGATAGTGGGATATTTTGCATATTATGTCCGTTGAGCATATTGAAATAATTATAAATAATAAATGGATCCATTGACCTTTTTCGCAACACTTTCACAGGTTGGGGCTTCTTCCGACTCAAATTGAATGTATTTTTGAATCTAATAGTAGTCGTGACCAGGAATACCATGCTTGAAAGGCGTTGTTATATTGTTTTCCTTCACGAACTTACCAATCAGTTGGAGATCCTCAATTTTTGATAAGCGCAAACCCAATTTTTCTAGTGTTTACTATGTATTACTTTGTAATTCCTTGGAATGAATAGAAATATACAATTTTTTAATGTCTAAAATCTTTGTTACCGTGAGAAATTCACTGAAGCTTTGTCATAAATAGATGAATAGGTTTGCTATATAAGGTTTCGTAAGCCCGATGAAAAAACGGAATCATTATAATATCACCTTCCTATCTGTTTATTTTTTGGGGAGCAAATTAAAAAATAGAAAGAAACATTGACTTCAAGAACACCAAGTGACATTTTTTCTTTTTCATTATCCTAAAATGAACGGCTTAAAATATACGAAAATTCATTGATTCATTGATTGAGTTTTTTATTGGTCAAATTATTAAATCTTACCGCTATGACAAGTCAATAAATAAATAATTACAAAATAAAGTATAAAAAATACAGACAATGACAGAATACATTTTATGCTAATCACACGGTAAAGTGGAATTCAGATGCATCATAGTAAGCATTATCCAACAGGTGTTTTTTCAATTTACTTTTGAAATTGGACAGGGTTGCATTTTTTATTGATTTGAAAAGTGAATTGTAAAATGATATAAATACCTCGTCATTTCTAGTCTTTGGTTTGGTGCTTTAATATTGTCTTTGTTCCTAGTGTTGTAAGAATGATTGTTCCCATTTGTAATTACACTTCTTGTAAGTTTTCTTTTTTACAAAAAAATGGACCGACGTTATTAGTTGATGAACTGAAAAGTATAAAATAATATTAATTCTATTGGTGATGGTACTTGTGAAGTTGGTGCCAAAAGTTATCAATCTAACTGCAACTGCACAACTTCAAAAGTAACAGCACCAATAGAATTAATATTATTTTATACTTTTCAGTGCATCAACTAATAACGTCGGTCCAATTTTTTGTAAAAAATATTTATTTAAGTCTACCAATATCCAAAGCAAAAGCTTAATAATCTATAAAATATTTTTATCATGATTTGTTTATTTTTTTAATTTAAGTTAAGTTTCAGTTATCCACTCTGTATTTTTTCTAACAATTTGATATGCTTGATAATTCTGTTTGTCAGAAATATGCACATAAAGTTCGATAAAGCATATATAGTTGAGGATATTTCCTGAGTAAATATTATTTCATTCGATATCTATACCATGATGGACGCGCCTGTTTGTAGTCCTAAAATAACAAAAGATCTTTAAACTAACATAACTCAGGTGGGACAACAAAAGAATATATATATCTACGAGTATATTATGTAGGAGAGTATCATTTTTGAAATGAGACGCTGTCTTGTTGGATCAAATTTAATGCAACAAAAATACATCGATATGGATCAGGGGTGAGGATTCTGTAAATAAATAATTTATACAGACTAGCTAGCATTCTTTTTCCGCATTCATACCTAAGTCAAATTCTCGTTCTGGAAAAGAATAATTATACTATTTCATTATTTATAGTGAGTATGTATAAATTTAAATCAAAATCGTTTAGATGTACAAGAGATAAGGTATCACTTATAGTTAAATAGAAGACTCTTTTACTCGCTCTTTTACCTACTCTTTAAAATCATTTAATATAATTTTCTTGCTTTCTGTTAAATAATTTATTTTGAGTGTTCCATTTATTTGTAAATCGGTGAACTTCAACGTAAAATTATCGATCATGAGTAATAATATCCAATTATATAAGGGGTGTTTCAAACTCGATAGTAGTATAGACGTTTATGGAGATCTATAAGATAGGTATACTTAGATAACATCTTGTGTAAATGAGAAATTGACTACTACTTTTTTAACAGGGCAAATGTTCAAATCATAAACTACGATGATCGCTATGGTTATTGCAGTCACTCACCTTTTTTACCGATTTTGATGATTTCTGATTCAGTTTAAAGAGGAGACTGAAGAAATGGTCCCATATTCATAAATGCTCCAACCCAAAATATTCTTCCTTCCAAAAACCACCACCGAAGGGGGTATAGGGGGCAGTTTCTCTTGAACATTAAAAATATGAGACGGCCAAATTAAAGACCAGATTATTTGTAGCAACATTTAAATTCAACATTTTTTCCATAGAGTTACGCTTTTCGAGTTGGAACAGTGGTAAAATCTGGAATATGCCTTTTTTCCGCGGCTTTGTTTTGAGATCTCTGAATAATAACAAGTACAAGCAAATAATATACGTGGATAATAGGAAGATACTATCTTCTGTGGTATTAGTGAACGTTCAACGATTTTCATGACGAATGTTACACTCAAAAGTGTGAAATAAATATTTTTCACATAAAAATAGACCGACTACATTTTTTGATGCACTGATGATAAATACAAAATAATATTAATTCTATTGGTGCTGATACTTGTGAAGTTGTTGCCCAGAGTCTTCTATTTAACTATATTTTTATTTAACAATAATTGCACAACTTCAAAATTAACAGTACCAATAGAATTAATGTTATTTTGTATTTTCCAGTGCACCAACAAATAAAATCGGTCTAATTTTTATGTAAAAAATAGGTATTTATACAATTGAGAAATAAACCATTAACCAACTACCACGGAATCCATGACCGTGTTTTCTACTTCATCATACAAGTAGATGTTTATAAATACATTTCAACGTATTTCCTTAAATTTTATAAGCCGAAATTTGTCATTTAATAATTCTAATTGTTGCTCTAAAGTTGATTCGAATAATAAAAGCTCAATCGGTTTTTCCAGCATGGATTTAAAATAGAAATAAGCTTTTTCGAAATGTACTATGTACCTACACATAATAATAAATAGTAATAAATTTGGGGTATGATTTGCATATAGGTATGTAACTTCAACACTGACATTCAATTGAAAAATTTATATCCGTCAAAGCTGGATACGAAAGTTTTTTTTTGTCAATACTTATTGAAAACTATTGTGAAACATGGGCTTTTGAAATCGACTACATCAATATGCCAGTTTAAATACTCGATTGCATTGGTATAAAGGTGTGTACAATATATACATATATAGGTATTTTAGAATTAATTTTTCAATTGAAACGGCCTGGTTATGTTGCTTTGTAAAATAATAATATTAACCGTCAGTTGTATATAGCATTTCATTTAATTGGACTCTTTGATGTAATATGAAATCAGTTTTTTTTATATATAAAACTGGGGTATGAGTGTATGAGGTTTGATAAATGAGTCAATTGAAGTTAATGAAGTAATTGACTGTCAAAGTGATTGTAATATAGATTTATTTATTTATTTTAAATTAATAATATCGTAGAAAAATCGACATGTTTAGTTTGTTGCAGTCATATAGGCAAAGATTAGAAACATCATATAGGGTTGACCATTCTTCGTTAAAGTCGTAATGTATAGAGAATGGGTACCAATTTTTTGAGGAATGAGTAAATTCCAAAATTCATAATTAACAAAAATTCGTCATAATGGCTATTTATTCAGGAAACAACTTTACAATCGGTATTACATATACCAAAAAGCAGTGAATACAATATAGCCACGGAAATCGAGGATATCGAATGCTAACCATGACTATTTTCATAGAGGAAGTTACTACGATCGTATTTTGTAATCCTCAATAGAAATTGGAAATATCTAGAAAAGATGGCCTCTCATAATTTCAAAATATTATTCCGGATTACCATGACCTACAAGAACATACATGTATTGACAAGTCTCTTTCTTGGACAAGTAAGAAAAGATAATAAAATAACTATGAACAAAGATAAAATCGAATTTTCGAAAGGAACTATAGAATGTATCTACTTGAATACGGTGACAAAATATAGAATCAATAACCTTACATTTCCCTGCTGCCGTAACTCGGAAACCGTTAACATCTTTGAAAACTGTCGGATTTAAAAATACTAATAGTAAAAATAATATTTATTCCAGAATTGCATATACATTTATTACACTACAATTTTAATAACTATAATAATCCACATGTTTACTTATGCACCACAGAAGACAGTGTCCGTACGCGGTCTGGTACTATAACTTGACTATAATATTAAAAAAAACTAAGATTCTAATTATAAAAGATCAAAATTAAACTATTATGTATTCCTAAAGTAAAAGAAAAAACAAAAGTAATGATATGAAATATAACTAATTAAGTCTATCATTCAGTTTGTAGCGATAATTTGAATTTATTTCTCATATATAATATTTTTGCAGAATTTTCTCAATCTGTATTTTATCATATTTTTTTTCTTTAAGCTTTCATTCGTTTGGCAATTTGTTGAAATTACTTATGGCAAAATATCTTAAACTTCTTTTACTACTTTCTGAACGTACGTTCGGTTGTTCTGTGACGGAAAAAGTTTGACATTCTATCTCTGTTGACAGGTGACAAAGTATTACTTTTTTCCCGGGTAGATATATATACACTAATATAAAAATCAAAACACATCATTAAATTGACAGTTATTTGATTACTTTAAGGGTTTCCTTAGCAACACAGGTCTAATTCCCGTTGTAAGTACAACAGATTATAGTTTGAATACCCATCGAATGGGGTTTCGTCATACCTTGTCTATCTCTTTTTTTCGTTTGTAAACTAGGTGAAATAAAATTTTAACGTTATAAACATATGTCTTCGATCAGATCGGCTGATTGTTATTTTGACGTTTGTTCTTGTTCTCTTTGACGTTTAATGTCAAACATTTCATTTCCAAAGTGATTTAGCGCCTTAACAATTATGTGAGTATTGTCAGTGTCAGTGTTTTGGGGTTAGGTACTAAAATGTAATTCAAACTATTTACGACATGAGTAAAATGGCAGATGACGTCAGGAATCGTGACGAAACCCCACTCGATGGGTATTCAAACTATACAGCTTCAAGCTTAAAATTTAACTTCGATAATATATTGTAGTATTTTCTCAATATTAAATCATCATTTTTCCCGTCACAGAAAAAAATTGTGATTACATTGTATATAATAATACGCGGGAAAAATATTAGATTTTAGCTCTCGAACTAAAATCTAGTATTTTTTTGCCTTGTATAATAAATAACTATGTTTTGTTGGTACAAGTTTGACAGCTCATTATATTAATGTAGTAGGATGTCAAAAATATACCTCTGGTATAAGTCTATGGATGACATCACTATTTACTTTTTGCAAGATTTTAACAATTTTTTCATGAACTTTGTGTAAAAGAGTAATTGTAGTTTTATTTGAATTCCCCCAGGCAATAATACCATAAGTTACAATACTTTAGTAAAGCCTCTACATTGTTTTATTATGTTTTCCAGGAGTCAATATTTTAATTAATTTTGATACTAGATATGTTATGTATTTAACTCTAATAACAAGTTTTTGAATTTGTTCATCCCATCTCATATAACAGTCGATATATATTTCTAAGTATTTATGCTATTTACCCTTTTTATATGTTTTTGTGTATTTTTAAATCAAAATTTTCTCTTATCTTATCCCAATAGTTACAAATTTATTGTCAACTAGCCAGTTTTGGACAAATATTAGTTGTTTATTTAACTTTATCGGTAGACTTACTAAGTATTACGGTATCATTAGCGAAAGAAAATATTTCACAATCATCAATAATAGCTTCAAATATATCATTTATGTAAAGAATAAAATAAAAAGCGGTCCAAATACAGTACCTTGGGGTACGCCTGTTTCAACACTCACTAGTTGACTTTTACTAACATTTATCCTGAGTAATTGTTTTCTATTACATAAATATTTTTCTATTTTTATTTTTTATTTACTAGTAGTTTCTCTTGATTGACCGTATCAATTTTTTTTGTGAAATCGTGAAAAACAGCAGCAACAGGCTGGTTTAAATCTAGATTTTTAGTAATAAATTCATTTACCTCAGGCATCTTTGGTGCCAATTTTATTTCTAAAACCAAACTGTAATTTTGATAGTATATTTTGCTTATTGAGAAAGTCAGAAATTCGTATATGTAAATTTTCATCGTAAATCTTTGTAAAAATGTGCCAAAAAATTGATTGATTTACAGAATACATCATGCGTCACTTCATTTTATAAATTTCCATTCGATTGAGTTTAAGCAATCTGCTGCATTACGTCTCGGATGTATAAATATATCGGAAATCACAAAATAATAATTGTTTTTTTATATATACTTACATCAAGAATAAAAAATATTTGATATGAATAAAAATAATATGGATTGAAATGAAAGATTTTTGTATTAACCAATCGACATATCTTTTGTCTTTTCAGAGATTCTGGTGCAAATGAAAGATATAAAAATCCGCAAAATTAAGGTTTCATCCTTTATAACTCCATTCAATCAATTCTTCAACTTTTCCTTCAATAGGAAACTGCAAATTTGTAAAATTTCTCGATGCCATCAAAAGTGAAAAAAAAAATTATATAGCTTCTTCATTCACAATATGAAAAGTTTTATCTCAATGGAAATCCACATTGACATGTCTGATAATTCCATCGTATGGAAACATCTTGTGTATGTGTCTTAGAGCTGGGCAATTTATAAGTACATTCTGGCAAACGGTTACTGTTATCGGTTGCAATTTTATTCGAACACCAATTGTTAGATCAAAATTCAATTGGTACTAAAAAGAGAGCTTAACCGTCATTGCTAACCAACATGGAACAATGGAAAATGTCGTTGGAGAGGATAGAATGATGGCTGCACACTGATGAAAGTATAATGGAGAGATGCCATTGTAACCGTTACCTACACTATTTTATCTCAGCATGCACCCCAAATTATATGTTTAACTTTTGAATGAGAATCTGTTCAACTTCGACGAGCGAGTATTTTAGAAATTATATAAGTAGGCTTTGGCTGAGCAGATATTGGTAAAGTTTTTTGAAGTGTTATATTTTAGAAATGAATGTTTGTACTTTTTGTAATGGTAAAAAGTAGCTTATTTTTATCCGTAAATCCGATAAAACGCGAAAACATTATAAGATTAATATGATATCTGTCTGTCTGGTAAAGCCTATTTTGTCAAAATATACAAAATGGATAAAGATGAACTTTGATACTGATACAGAGTTAGCTGACCGCAACATGGACGTATATCTTGAATAAACGAATTCTGATACAGATAGGTATGGATAAACATCGATATGATTTCTGAGAAAATCACATTTGTTATCAATTACACAATTATGTGTAGTGCAGCTATCTTTTCTATGTTGAGTTCAAATGAAATTGAACAATTTTTCAACACAAGAGGCATTCAGATTCATTTATCTATTATGTGTTGCTATGATTGCTACTGTCGACTGTTCGCTCACTGAACTGATAATCCCAACGCTCTCATTTTTAATGAAATGACAAATACCTAATTCCGATCTGAAATAATAACAATAAGTCTATTTAGCATCAGTGCTATAAAAGTTTCAAGTGTAGGTACATTCCTACGTTGAATTCTTCTGTTTCAGTTAAGTAAAACAAACTTAAATACTAAATACATTCAAGTGAATAAAACTTATTGTAATATTTACTCAATTTTTTTTTCAAAAGCCACTCGAACTCCTTTAAATTATTACACATTTTAATAGGTAGGTACAGGTAGTTTGTTAAACTAAATTAATCTCTTGTATAAACCGGATTTTTGCATTTGGTTTGTATTATATTTATCTTGAAAAAATAGAATCTGTAGGTACAGTTCCTTCTCTAATAATGTACCTCTGTTAAACACTTTCAATTTATAATAATAATAATCTTTAATAATAGCATATTGGCTTAAATATA
The DNA here is from genome assembly GCA_958507055.1 of Crioceris asparagi. NCBI lineage: Eukaryota > Metazoa > Arthropoda > Insecta > Coleoptera > Chrysomelidae > Crioceris > Crioceris asparagi. The sequence goes on along the minus strand of OY293829.1, from coordinate 19,119,828 downwards.
CAAAAAGTGACCTCAATTTAGTTGTTAGTTTCTAAATTATTTCCCAAAAAAATACATCCTAATATATGTTTTGCAAGATTTTTATATTGTGACAGATGATCTGTATTCCTAAGATTGTCCGGTAAATTATTATATTGTTTTAACCGTTCATAAACTAGACTATTTTGACTGAATTTGGTGGAAACCCTGTCTAAATATAAAATATTGTGGGAACGAGTGTTGTGTTCCTGTACATATTTGACAAATTAACAATTTTGATTAAGATATTCAGGTAGAAACCGACCCAACATTTTATAAATAAATATATATTATATATATGTTACAGTTTGCCTTACACTCAAAAGATTTGTATCAAACATATCTCTCATTCTAGTGAACTTATTCCATCTTCACATCATTCTTAATGCTTTATTTTGCTTTTTTCTGTAGAATATCTAGCTGACCATTATTCATTGAAAACAATGTGGAATAAAAATAAAAATGTGGATTAATAATCGTTTTATAATTTATCAATTTAGACCAAGAACTCAAGTCTCGTGGCATTCGCCCTGATACATTACTTTTTTTACCAATTATATTTGTAGATAATAAATTTGTAATGTTCAGAATAGGGTAAGTGTTCGTATATAATACAACACAAATATTTAAAATAAATTAGCCTTTCAATAGTTTTATGATTAATTTTTACCTCACAACTGTAAGAAATAAATTAACAACTATTTCTATTTTTTATAATCATTAATTATTATATTATTAATGTTTAGCTACATCGAGTTGTTATTTAACCAACCTTATTAGATTTGAATATATTTATTGCTCAATTCATCATTTAATTTCTGTACTTCTTTCTTTCTTGATCAATCCTATCCCCTATAAAATATGTCACTGTATCATCAGCAGATAGTTGAATTTTACACTTATTTAAAGCCTTCACAATGCCATTTATGTATAGATTAAGAAGAGTTGGTCCTAACACAGCTCCTTGAGGTACACCGTAGTTTCTTTTCGAAATAATTGAGATGTTACCATATTTTGTCACGTGGATCTGGTCGAAGTAGTAATGTTTAAACCATTCTAGGACTGTAGGTCCAAGACCATATTTTTCAATTTTGCACAATAGTTGAGGAGCAGACTTTCATAAAGCGTTTTAAAACTTAAAAATTTTAGTTAAAGGTGGCGTTTCAGTCTAGAAACATAGATACGTCAAATATATTAATATTTAGCGCTCCAAAGCGATTTTAGTACAATAGAAATCAATAATGAAAATAACCCGTTCATTCAATACGCATTTTGTCCTTGAAAATAAGTACTTTGGAATGAAAACATTATAGCGCTCCTCAACAAAATGAGTTTTGTCCTTTGTGGACAAGCAAATCGCGTTTAAGTACTAACATTTCTATGCATACAACAAAGGATTAGAAAAATTATTTTTGAAATTAAAGTGCATCTTATTCATGTGTTTTTTCTACATTTCTTCCTACAAGAAAATTTCTACTCTGTACTATTTCTCTTCTCCTGAAAATTTGGAATTTTGGACAAAATGTATTTTGAAAGTAAGCTCCTCAGTTACTGTCTGTCTATTGTTTCTAAGGCACGCTCAAAATACAAGAAAACTACGCCATCAAAATGATTTTCCTCTAGAGCCGTTTCCAGTTAAACAATACACTCTGTATTTTCAGTAGCAGTAGTTGATGAAATGGGGTCAATATTGCTAAGACTGCACTTAGTTCTTCCATGCGTCCTTCCATTCTTCTGTCAGAGGGATGTAGGTATCTTATGAACGGTAATAGTTAGAAAGTTGCAATTGCCACCGAATGTATACAAAAATACAAAATCCATTCGTACGTCTGTCTGTTTATGGGCTGTATTTTATGAACCTTATTAGGTAGCGAGTTGAGACGTATTTTCTTAAAGCTTATCTTTCTCGGTATAGCGTTAACTATGACTCTTATTTTAGCCAGAATTTATCCTGGAAGCTTATTGAGAATCTTGCTTCATACTTTGTCTATTTCCAACGTTCAATTCCTGTTGAGTCTCCTGATGAAACCTTCAATCTTTTCTGCAGATTTTTCAGTTTCTGTTTCTTAACATTGTCTTTCAATTAGCTCTGAAAAAAACTTGCAAGCGCCATGACCACAACGACCTTATTTTCTTTTGTCTATGCTAACCAACCCATTCGGTATTCGTAATGGTAAATATTACATCAACTAACCCTCTAATCACTATTAAAAAAATCAAATTTACGAGAAACTATTTAGTACTCAACTCCGTAGATGGCGTTTTAATCAGTCGCTTCATCAATCTACTTTGTATGTTATTATAAGAAATATCCTGGTAAGGTCAAAAATATAAAATTTTAATCCTAAGTGTAGCCTGTGTGAGCTCTATTTAAATATTTGAATTGTTATAATGGATAAATCGTTTGCACGCATACTTTTCCAACTGCATGCTCAATAGTTACTCAACTGTCAGAAGATAATGGAAAAAAATTGCCCAATGGCGACACGAGATCAATAATTTACTGACACTTAGAGCTACACGTATATTTTTACATTTGTTTCGTTCATTATTCGTTGTTCGCCCGCATCCACCGACGAATTATGATACAGGGTGATTCAACCGTCTATGGTTAGTAAGAAGATTAAATAGAACGTTGGAAGCGATTTCATTAAAAAATTTGATATGCTTCATCTATATAGAAAAAAGAATCAGCATATTTTCTGCCAACATCTATGTATTAGGAACTCTAATTTTTTAAATTAAACTGGTAACTTTATTAATTTTTTTGTTCCTATCAATGGTATACTACTACTATATTTTATTTGGAAATACTTACGATGGAATTTTTGTTACAGTCCTGAAAACCATGTTTAATAGTAATCCTCCAAAAAATGTTCTATGCTTTACAGGGTCTTCCGAGATTTTTAAATGTAGCGGTAAATTTAATAATAGCAAAATATAGTTATTTATTATACAAGGGAAAAAAGTACTTCTAGCTAAAATCTAATATGTTTCCCGTGTACAATACACTATTTTTTTCTGTGACGAGAAAAACGATGATTTAATATTGAAAAAATATTAAAATTCAGAAGATTATCTAAGTTAAATTTGTTTTAAAGTGGTAGGCGACAATTAGAAATGCCTAAGGAGCTCTTTAAATTGATCAAATATCTGTCAATTTAATTATGTGTTTTGATTGACATTTATGTGTATATGTGCATTTTATATGGAAAAACGGAATACACTGTTACCGTTCTTGAACTTTACCTGTAATATATTTTTTGTACTTTTCAAATTCATTGTTTATTATTATTAATTATTCAGCATAAGAATGTTGAGATAACATTTCCACCCAATCGGTGAAATTTGCCAGAGATCAAACCTGGTCGAGACCGGCATAACAACGCGCTATCAACGATGCGCTCCATAAGACGTCACACTGCATTTTCAGTATGAAACGAACTAATCGCTCCTTGCATCAAGGGTTAAGACTCACAGCGCCTGAGGTGGTGATTTCGTACGATAAAAGCTTGTGCATTTTGGTTTCGGTTACGACTCATTTAAGATAAATATGTCATTTGCCAATTTGCCTTTTATGAATGAAGACAACAGGCAATTGGGAGACGTCAGTAGTTACGAGAAATTCTCAAAATTTACAAAATTAACACTCTAATGCTGCCTACCCTTCGCACATAACGAATAGGAAAACATTGTAAAATAATAATTGGTACGGTTTCTTATTTAAAAAAATGAAAGTTGCGAATTCTTTTGAATACTTATAAGCGCAAAGTTGAAGAGCTTAAAATATTTATATACCGGTGACATTCATTATGATTCTTATTTGATTTTGATATTACCTGTTATTCTTAAACCAATCATGTTATTTTTTTCTGCGAATGAAACAAATATATGGAGTGATCAAAAAAAATATTCGCAGTAGGCATTTGAAATGGGGATTTACTATATTCAAATAATAAGTAATTGTCATTCCATTACGGAATGTGTGTATCCAGCCAACATTTGGTACGTTCGAACACTTCGAACGATGACAATGGTATACAGAAATAATAAATAATATTTTTCATATTCACAAGGAATTCCTCCTATATAATAATACAAAATTTACTTAAAATGTATTATACTTTAACTATTACATAGATAAATTTTCCAAAATATAAATATATTATGTTATATAGAGATAGGTCAAAAACATTCAACTCTTGTGTGCGTTACTGATTGTCATGCAGTTCTAAGGCACTGTTTAATTATTGTTACCCAGATTCTTAAAATAGTGATTAACATTAATCAAAAAATTAAACCAAGGCAAGTGAAGCAGGAGAAACCCTGTACAAAGGCACAAGATATTCTTCGGGAAGACGATTCATTCTAATATTGAGAAAACATTTTGATGAATGTATCCACAGAATATTACAATAAAAATAATTTATCACCTTTGTTCAAATAATTTGTTCAATACTGATGAGAAAACTTCATATAGAACATCTTAGAATCAAAATCTACTCTATCATGCTTACCCGCCTATATTAAAGTAATATTTTTATAATCAAAAACAACTTAAATTAATTCAGTGGTTAATTGAATCACAACATATAATATATATATTTGTAATAAGAATAATATTTGCAATGAATAACAGAAGACGAAAAAACGAAATCAAGAACAATCAGAATGCATTTGAATAATAGATTTGTTCCGTTCTACTACTCTTATTTCAAATATTTCTAACACATGATGATAAAATAAAGTAATATGATCTATTATATATATTTTTATGATGATACTTTATCTAATTTCGTAAATATATCATCCTACTCTTCCATCCGTCTTGTCATTTGCCAGTTGCCTGACAGGAGTGATAGCCTCGAATGAATAATGAAATGGCAAATACTTTTAACTTGAATTTAGTGAAGATACGCTTCCCATTTCAAATGCCTAGTGCGAATGGATTTTTTTGCATTGATCAATAGATACTATCACAGCACATCAGCTGATTCCAACTCTATGATTTGGCAGCTTTTGAGACTTAAGTAGATGTTCAACTAAAACCAACTTTTGAATATTGACTTCAAGTCCTTCCATCTGACATATCTCAGGGGACCATTTTAATAACTACAATTAAACGGACAGATCTCCACAAACTTTTATAATAATAATAACGTTTATTAACAATCGAAAAATAACAAATAGTTTGTCAATAAACCAAAAATAACCTACGACCGTGCATGACCCTGTATATTATGTGAATGACGACGATGATGCTCTCTTCGTACCTAACAACAAAACAGCAACGCCATATATATAATTAAGGATGTATAGGTGTTATTATCTATATTTTTCTATTGAAATCACGCGAGACGTGTGTCTGTTTGTCGTCCCGCTACAAGCTTTGACTGCGTTCGTATAACTTTGGGGATAAACACGAAACCCACACGCAATCTAAATGTGACATGTGGAACGTTATAATAGCGGAGGTGTTTTGCCCTAAGGCAGAGGTCATCAATTCATTTCGAACAATATTTGACAGATATCAATGGAAACATGGAAACGTTAGGTAATGGTTAAAAAATTCGGATTTAGGTTCTTAAATGATTCCCAGAAAAGATTAATTTTGTGTTTTTTTAAGTAGAGTACTTTTCTCTCTATACTGATACTGAATATTGGTTCATATTTATATGGAAAATAAATGTAATATTATGGAAACAATTTTTTAACTCACTAGATTTTTACTTTCCTACGCTACTGTAGATGTAAAAGGAAAGTAGTAATCGTGTGAAATTTTCGGTATCGAGATTTTAACAAATGTTGACGTTTCAGAGTTTTTTAAGTCTAATAAACATATTTTCACCCATTGGTCTATCTGTCTCTCTGTCTGTCTGTCCGTCTGTCTGTGACAGCATTGTCTTGGGAACGGATCGGTGTATTTTGTTGCTTTCTTTTTTATTTTGTTTGGGTCCAATACCACTTGCCAGTTGCACTGAATGAGAATCCTGTATGCATTGGGTGCTGAGCTATAGCCAAAAAAACATGATTTGCTCAAGGCTGTAGCGCGAGAAAGGATTTTGATTAAACTTGCCTAAAGTAATCTTCTGAGAGCCCTTTACTACCCACATACAGCGCTATCTCTGAGAAAAAGCAAAAAAAAAGTTATGCTTGAATAAAATTCCATATTTTCCACATCTTTCATCAGATTCTGGCTAAACGTTTCATCTTGCGAAAAAATGTTACATGACCGTTGTTGTTCGTTTTGATCGGACGATTTTTTATTCACTGGAGTTTGCCTAAGAGCGGTAGGAAAGTCATGTGAGTGGACGTACCAGATTTTTTATTTGTCAACATATTCAAGATGATCATTATTTATGACCGACTTCCAAAAAAAGGAGGTATACCTACAATTGAGAATTGAGAAATGATCCCATATTTAGAAAAGTAAAATCCGAAATCACCTTCTACCACTGAAAACCGCCCTCGAAGGAGGTGGAGGAAGCAATAATTTTTCTCAAAAATCGAAAATTTGAGACGACAACATTATAAATGTGACCACACTCGGAAACGTTTAAATTGAACATTTTTTCATAGCAGATACGGTTTTCGAATGGTAAATGATGATTTCGAGATGGAAATACAAGTCGCGTTTTGATGACCGAATGTCAAAGTTCTGATACCTGATTAGTGCGTTTGAAAGTTCGGCAAGTTTCGTTTGGTCTGGCTAACACAACGCTAGTTGCGTTTTGTATTTTGAAATCACCAAAAGTTTCTAGTATCATCATAACCAAGTCGTATCTCCTCATGTTATTTGAATAGGTTACAGTCAGGAGTTTATTAATTTATCATCAATACCTACCAATCTAAAAAAATATATATATTTCTGTGACGGGAAAAAAATTTGACATTTTATCTCTGTTGACAGGTGACAAAGCATCACTTTTTTCAGGAGTAGATTATATACACATAAATATCAATCAAAACACAGAATTTAACTGACAGATATTTGATTACTTTAAGTGTTTCCTAAGCAACGCATGTCTAATTGTAGTCTATCACTTTAAAACTTCAAATTTTACTTCGATAATCTTCTGACTTTAATATATTGTAATATTTTTTCAATATTAAATCATCGTTTTTCCCGTCACAGAAAAAAATAGTGTATTATACACGGGAAAAATATTTTAGCTCAACCTCTAGCTAAAATCTAGTACTTTTTCCCTTGTATAATAAATAACTATTTAATCTTAAGAACCTGTGCAAGTTGAATTCACCCAAAAATTTGTATCTCAACTTCGGTACCTTTGATTAGCACACACACATCTTCCCCAAAAAACAGGTCGGGTGAAAGACCGGAAAGTCGCAAAATAGAAATACACCATAGTTTTTAACCTACCTCTTACCTTATATACAGCTGCCCAAAAAGATTGCCAAAGAAAACCTCCGCTTAAACCAATTAATCTAAACTAAAGTCTATGAAACTTGATAGGTACCTTTGGTTGTTGAAGAATAATAAAATTGCAGCAACAAGTAAATTTATCTAAGGCACCTTTTAAACCCAAGTGAAGAGACTTAAAATTTCTAGATTTCACCTTTTCTGAGAAGTAGTAAGAACCCTCATTTTGTGTATTAGTAAATGCCCACGAGTTCACACGCGGTAATCAGTGAAATCCCGAAAAACGACACCCATATCGATTCGTACACCTGCGAAGTGTTTGATTTTCGGAAAATCACGAAATACGTGTTTGCTTAGTTATTTATTTTAGGGGTACTCCTACGAAGCGTTAAGTCGAAATCTCTATTTAATAAGTATTATTAGTTTTGACCAACTTTCAGTCGCAGAACTGTTTGTCTGCTTTTTTTTATATCCTTGTGCTCCGATTTTGATGATTCTTTCATTTGAGAGTTTTTTTTCCAAAAATTTGAAATATTTCAAAAATATTAACGTTTGCAGCTCTGTGAAAGTGCAAGATTGCTGCCAATATACTTTGAATGTACTCAATATAAATGAAAGTCAAATAATTTTGATAATTAATCAAATACTAAAGATTTTTAAATAAGTAATCTCTAACAAAAAAATTGAGCCGACTAGTATTAGACCTTTCGTTGCGCTGAGCATAATCTCCAATATTGTCTGAAATCAATAAACCCTTCCGTTAGTGATACCTACAATATTTTTTGTCATCTTTTTGAATTATTGGAAAAAAATACTTTGAATAAATACTTGACTTGTATCTGACAACTGAATTTCAGATAAAATAATCTATACTTCAAAAGATATGAATTCATTTATCATTCAGTGAACTTTAACTCATACATTCAATACCTTTACATTAATTAATACGTTGACTGATATAGCTAATAGCTATTATTGTATCTAGTGCGCGAAATGCTATTTTGGTGATCGAGAACTGACTTTTCATCACCAAAGTATTTCGCTCACGAGTTACAGACAATTTTATTTCTACAAACGTCAAAAAATAGAGAGCTTCAGCTCAACTTCATTCTAATGCGGGGGCGATATATGTAATTTGAAGAGACACGGAGGATGGAAGTCTTCGACCGTGATCGAAGGATACATGGAAGATTCTATCAATAATAAAATTCAAATATCAGATAAAATTTTAGATTGTGAAATTTCAGGATCAAATGCTATCACCTCCAGGGCAATTGTCACGAGCTGAATCTGAATTCTGGTCTAGAAATAAATATTGGTTCGTGCTGTATATACCATTCATGTTAACATTGTAAATAAGATATAAAATTAGGTAGTGCAAAATTTTGTCATAATTTGAAAAGTATTAAATAGTTTTATTTATTGCTAGAAGATTAGAAATAAATGATTTCTGGAATTTTTGTTTCCCCAAAAAAGTTAAACTACAAAAATCTCATATGCACTGCGCGAGATATTTATTTCGCACTCTATTTGGCGCATGTTATCATGGTAAAGCAGGAAAATGGAGAAATGTGACACCTCGCATATTGTTATTAATGCGCGATACTGGCCCTACAGAGTGATTCTTTAATAATAATAGGAAAAATTTCATTTGGTAAATTTCGAATTCAAATTATGGAAATCTAACCCCAGAGCCCAGTGTTACAGGCTGTTTTATTTAGACCTTCAAACTTCTCGAAAAATAAAGGATATTTTATTTCATTGTAGAATGGGTAGGTTATTTACAGGTATGGAAAGTTTCAGAAAAATGTAATATTTTAACAAAATGATAATTGTGCTAAAATCGTAAAATTAATTAGCCAAAAAATGTATAAAGTGAAAGCATTTTCGTTGCTTCTATTTAAAATAATGCATGGAGTAATGCACTTACACTTCCTGACATGTATGAAAGAAATACGACAAATAGGTTTTTCATTTTCATGGGCCACAGTTTATATGTTATGGTATGGTTATTGGAATGGTTAATAACATGCTATTTATCGCACTAATCATAGGTTAGAAAATAATTGAGGTTATTCATTTAGACGTAAAAAATACTATTTTAACCTTATATGATATGCAGTAACCTCCACTCTGAATATTCAATTTTATTAGTTATTATCTATCTAACTAGATTTTATTTTCTGTAATACCTACATATGTAAACGATTCATCATCTACAAACAAGTTGGATTGAGATTTAGCAGAGTATGAGACGTATTTAAAAAATAATTCAATGTCATTGAACATACCTAGATAGAACGAATAATATAGAAAAAATGATTATTTTAAAAGAAAAAAAATAGTAGAAGTATCTTCTGTATACGTTATTACGCCCCTTACCCCCCGACATTGTTGATGAATCCCTCAACCTATTAAATACCCGACTTTATTTACTGGTGCTCTAAAAAATTCAAGATAATGTTATTTCTATTGGTGCTGGTACTTTTGAAGTTGTTGCCTTAAGTTTTCTGTTTGCCTACATTTGCACCAATAGAATTAAATATATTTTGAATAATTCAGTGCACCAACTAATAAAAACACTCCTAGTTTCATAGATTGCTCACTAATATTTATCTGACTGAATACTTATCCCATCTAATAAACTTCTCAAGCAGCGAGATGAACTGGTAAATTGTTAATACAGACGCAGTGGATGAATCGCTCCGGCCACGCCAACAACTTTCCCGCAACGTACCTTTAGCTCTAACAAGACATTAATTAGCAATCAGCGCTATATTGCCTTTGAACAGACAATGGAACATCTCTATACTCACAGCATACAAATCCGACCAGTGCTTTCTCTATCTGATTCTGTCTGTCTGTCTCAGATTCGACACTCTCACATATATAAAGTCAAATGCCTATTAGTAGGCCAAAATGTAGAGAATTTGAAACACAATTTCTATTATAAATCTAAATATAATTCACTTATATAGCTTTTTTCTTTCAAGAAATGACTTCTTTTGCAAGAAAAATATACTTAACTGTAACTATTCACCCAGTATCTCAAAGAGTACAATATTTATTAGAATACCTCAATGAGATAAGATAAGCTGTATGAAATTACTAACCGTTAAAACTAGTCAACGTTAACGTCAAAATCTGATCCTTCTCAATGGAAATATTCACAATAAATTTCGGTTTTTTTGTAATATTTATTTTTCATAGCCTATTGGTTTTTGAGGAGAATGTAGTTAAAGTTTAAAAGAACATTATATTATGAAAAAAATATGTATTCTTGCATACCTACACAATAATTTATGTATAATCAACATAAAACATTCATTAAATGTTTACGCTGTACTAAACTAAAGTTTTTCTATTTTTTATGTATGATTTATAAAGTGTATTTAAAATTTATCTGAATAAACGGCTGTCGATTGACCTCTAAAGAAAATTATTGAAATGCAGAGAGATGTGAATGCAGAGTAGAAGGCTTAATCAGCGCCCTCTAAGAAGTACGTGTTGACGTATCGAATACGTTTAAAACCATGGCCGATACTTTATATCACATTTTCACTGGCTTGAGATACACGGGAAAATTGAAAATAGACTTTTTTGAATGACTCTTTAACTTCTTTATTAAAATTAAAACGTGTTATTTTTAGAATGAACATTTGTGAAGATTACTGAGCTGTTTTCAGAATGACTATACGAGATCAAGTCAAAATGTTATCATGTTTTTAATGACACAAATATATAAAACCTACCGTACTAAAGTGTCGAAAATGGGACGCTCTGAACTAGTAGATATAATACTTAGTCTTCATTCGAATCAACGACAGAAAGGTAGGTACAATAGTCTTAGATGGTCCTTCTACATTATTAGAGAGCAATGTCTCGATTTTTGGTACCTTTACGAATTTGTGAATATTATCTCTTGGTTTTTCACCAAAGCTTTGAACTTTGAACTCTGTAGCTCGTGAATCCGTATAGAAAGTTTTAAGTAATGCGATTTATCTTTGAGTTAGAGTGTGTAATTAAAAAAAGTCACCAAGTATGCAATTTGCCATATAATTACTTGATAACAATAAGTAAATGTTATCCAAAAAGGAAAGCTTGAAACGGTACAGGTAATAAAAAATAAGGGCCCAATTTAAAGAGCTTTATCTCAACGACGTACTGTGATAAATATTGCAGTTTTTGTGTATTAAAACATCTTAATTATTTTTCACAAAAAACTTGTGTCAGAGATAAGAATTTTGAATTTGGATCACGAACACGTTATTATTTATCTTTGTAAACTAGCCCTACAGTTGCAACTTTACAGATAGACGTTAGATTTGAGTCACAAAACGCTCTCATATGAAAGACCTGAAATTCAATTTTCGTGTAGTGATCGAATGCTCTTAGAAGTCATTTGAGTTGTATTATAGTTGCCGTTGTGGCTCTGCTCTGCAGCTAGCCATTTGAGCAAAATATATTTTATAAGAGTCGTTTGAACAGTCTTCAGGCTGAAAGAAAAATTGTTATTTCAGATGAGACATACGGTAATGCCGTTGCCACAAGATGAATTAGGTGTATTACGAGTTAAGAACTACAAATATAGTATTGCAGGAAATGCAGAATTTCAATTCTGAAATGTTTCATAATATTTACTAATCGTTCAAGTTCTGTTGAAGTTATAAACAATTAAAGGTTCTGAAAAGCAAAGTACAGAACTAAGTAAAAATTAAATATGTCTTTTGAGTTTTGTATTTAATTCACATAGAATTAATGTACTGTCCCTGGGAAACATAGTATTTGAAAATAAATTTTGTTCATTGTACAAAACAAACCCTCCTGGTATTATTATGGTAACAAACAAACCATTCTAGAATATGTTATGAGAATAAAACTGGGTACCTAATCAAAATTATTCACCATTCACACATGAGAATCGTATCCTACTACTTATGCTGTCTTTGTAACTTCCGTCGCATCTGAACACTCCTCGTATTACTTTCTTTCCGTATTTTCATATAAAATGGTTTTCCATGCCCTTGTTTATATTTGTGCATCATACTTCTACATTAAAACTCATTGTAAAATGGATTTGTACCATTTTCTTGAAAGAAACAGTGAAAATACCAAGTGCATCTGTTCTGGACAATTACCAAAATATCTCTGAGTGGTCATCGAGTGAAAGCGATCAAATGTATTTCTAGTTTATAGATACAGTTTGTGACTTCAACTTTTTTATAAAACTTTTTCCAAAAAAATAATAAAAATTAAAAACTGTTAAGAAGTTTGTTAATTCGCACATTTCTTATAGTATTTATTTCAAAAATCGTCGGGTGAATGTCTCAGTTGAGTTAGTTAATGAGAATGATCGAAAAAATATTTTCAAAATGAGGGAATCTAAACTTAAAGAAATCTCAAAAAGTTGCTATGGGATAAATGCCATAAAAATATTTCAGATTTATAGATTATTTGTAACTACAACTTTTGCTCAAAACGTTCTGCGTGATAGAAAAAATAATAAAAATGTGTAGTTTACCATTCCCTGGCTACGAGCAGTCGGGATATAGTGAAATCAGCTTGTTAAGGGAAATCCTAGAAAGGTTAAAATTACCGTATAGGGGAAATCAGGAAATCCTATAAGGGTAAAATGAAATCGCTTTTTATCCAACAACATTTAATTTGATATTTACAGAATCTGTGAAATTAGGATCGCGTTTCTTCTCTAATCACTGACAAAAAAATAATTTCCCACCAATTAGCTGTTTTACGTAACTGTGAGAGTTTTACAAGTCTTGCAGCAAGATCAAGACCAGATTAGTATTGGTCTTGATCTTAGGACTTGGTCTTGCATAGACGGTCTTGGTCCCGGCAATGAAACTGGCAATACCAGAATACTTGATATTGTCATCTTACTAAAGTAAGCTACAACAACTTTGACTTACAAAGTATAGACTAATAGTTACTAGTCATTTTTCCAGATAAAAGAATTAACCTATGTTAGGTCTTAAGAAAATAGCACATATAAATTGTTTAGAAGATATAGCGAAGCAAAGCAAATATACTAATATCATTCCCGTCTCCTATTTCAAAATCTTCTTTGTCTATGATTTTGGAAACATACAGATTATATGGCACCACTTCTGTTCCACAGAATAAAAATCTAAGCCTTTGCTTCGAAAAATTGAAATATTTGTTAAGAGTTCCTACTTCAACCACGCAACAATCACAATTAGTCTAGTGAAATTTGATTTTTGTAACTCCGATTTGCAAAAATATTAACGGTACCAGAATCATTTGTTTCTGACCGTACTATCAGATATACGCGAGGATATACGTGGATCACAAATTGCAGTTGCCTTTGAATTGCCATAAATGCATGGATTCTCACTCTCCTCTTCCTGCAGTCTCGAATATGGCCCTCAGCGGGCTCGAAAGAATCGCTGCAAGTTTTTCTAAACGTATCCAGCATGCACGCACAACACACTCTTCACTTGGTATTTTATGAATCGGTTGTTTATCTGCAAATCGTACATTGTGATTGCTAAGTGTAGCTATATTTTTCTCGACAGCACCATTACGGCAATTCTAGGGAAATAGTGATGGCGAGACATCGCAATAATGGGCATAAATGCTTCCGCAAAGATGAGAGAGAGAGAGAGGCCTTATAAAGTCCTATAATTTCGCTGTCAATAATGGCGCGGTATTTTAAATGTGGGTTTCCCATAGGAGTGGTTTAGGCAAGCGATTAAATTGAATGATGAATGTATTCAATTCAAATTTTTATTAATGCTCTTAAAGGATTCAACGTTATTTGATGTCAAGTTTTTGTTGATTGAAAGAAAATTATGCAGGTGAATATTACGCATGCTTTTTGAAATTATTAGGTAGTAAACGTCTGTAAATAAAAAAAATGAGGTTAATTATTTTAGCAATTATAATTATTATTGTTCCGTAATCTCAAATGTAAAAGCCGATTTCTTATCATTCACATTCTTGTTTATTCGCTTGTCCGACAATATGACATCATGTTAATGTTTTATCTTGCTAAGCAAGAGTGTGTTTTCGAATTGGTCATGAGTCAAAAAAGAAGACTTTGATTAAATGACAAGAGAAAACATTGTCAGGTTGGGCATGTTAACATAATTTAGAAATTCAGAAAAATTCAACCAGTGATGCTGAAACAAGTCATGATAAATTTTTAGGTAAATTAAAATATCGATTGAATATAAAAATCGGCAAATAAGGTATGACCATCCATTTTTCTCAGCGTACTAAGACAAATAATAATGGGTATATTCAATTTTGGGATAGAGGAACCGTTTAGCCAGAAGAAGAAAGTATGACAATTTAGTAATTTGTTTAATCATAACTTTCTTCTTTCTTTTCCTCAGAGATAACATACTAAATTTCATCAAAACCGTTTTGGACTTGAGCGAAACATGTTTTTCAGCCAGTGCTTAGCAACCAGTGATGATCTTGGCCCAGGAAGACCAACAAAATATTTGTTTTAGTCTCAGGTATATCGGAAACGAAAACACCTGTTGAAAACCACAGAATAAACATATTTATACCATTACAACACTTGCCTTGAAACTCAAAAGATATCTTACAGTAAGTAGATGTAGAGATCCACTAAAACTGAATTTTGCAAATCAAAACCTCATAAAATAGTCTCAATGCGATTCTTTTCATCTCTCCTCTTTGTGTGGAAAGCACATATCGTTTGTTGATTTTAATATATCATGAGAATCAGTAGTGTGACATATTTTTGAAGTAACTGCCAAACAGGGTAGGTATTAGGTATATAATTCGACTGTGTGCTAATTTTTTCGAACGCTCCCTTCCTATTCTAAACGTAGGTACTCCGATTTTGAAGATTCTTTGAATTTAAAAGACGATACTTGAAGTCCAGCATCTGCTTCCCCAAAGCAGTACCGGGGACAATTTTCAAAATTGGAAATTTGAGACAAAACTAGGGAGTAATTTTTAGATATATAATCCAATATGGCGGCTATTAGAGGTAAAAAGCTCTAAGATTTAAGTTCAAAAAGATTTTGAGTTGATTTTTTAATAATATCCTCTTGGAAATGCTCTCCAAAATGTAGATTTTTTAAATTCCGGAAAAGTGTAGCTTAGTAAATACATGAAAAATAAGGCAACGCCAATCAACTTATCTACAATCTTCAAAGAATCTTTTAAAAATATGCATAACCCTTAAAAATTTGTGGCTCAACCGAAAAACATATAGGTATTTCAATATATGCTATTTGCGAGTTTCCTAAACATGAAATGAAAAATATAGTATTTATGCTCCTGCAGAGTGGAATTTACTCTCTTAATGGTATATGTTGCTTAAGATTTTCAAATAAATTACATTGTTCTTTTACCTTAACCAGTTTTAATTACCTGGAAAACTTTGACAAGCTAACAAACAAGGAGTTTATCATTTTCTCGATAAAATTAGGAGCCATTCAGCATATTTTTAAACATAACTACTAAAATTTTGTAACGTTCACCTTTTTAAAAGCTATTTCTAGCTGGCACAATAAAAAACAAATGCTGTCACTTTTGCTCCTTAATGACTCATTTCCTCAATAACAGGGAATCGATATTCAAGCGTATACTAAACTGAATTTATCTCACTGAACTCAGTGTTTTTGTGTATGTGATCTCTAGAGTCGTCTTGATTATGTCAAAATAAATCAAAACATTCTGTCAAAATGAAATATAATTATAAAATTTTCTAATGTTTCCTAAAAAAATACTCGATTTGAAAATGCTTGTAAGACCATTCACATCTGTTCCATCCATTCTCCATCTCCCATTCAATAACTGCATGAATGTTATTCAATAATAACAACAACGTAGGTATATCAAGATACCGACGATGTTCATTTTGCCAACAAAAAGATTGAAAAAGAAAAACTTTTCCTGAGCCCTCCTTAAGCAACTACAACACACCTAAAGATAATCCCTCGACAATATTCGCTGGGGTCGATTTCAAAATACCAGCACGCTAGATTGCTTCCTGGTAAAAACTGCTTTGGCAACAACTGTGTGTGTGTGTGTGTGTGTAAGTCTCGGGTCGAGAAGATTAAAAAAAGAAGAATGTAGGATATCGTCCGACAAACATGGGGCACAAGATTATACGATTTTTTAATCCTGTATTGTGCGATTTTGCGAAACAAATCTGATTTGAAATGATGCCTGCGTAAGCTGAATGTCGGACGTTCAGGTAGAAATGATCTTGACTGGAAATATGAGAAATATAGCTGGCAAGGTACAGTTGCAGCATATTGCTTGTTTAATGCATGGATGATTATTAACAGAAAATAATTTGAGTATACCCACACCTTTGAGGATAGATCGCTATTGTGACTTTTATAAAGGAACATAATTTTTCGCGTACATGAACATTTATTATCAAATGAATTTTGGTACATACCTATTAGTTTATATCTGAAAATATTTGTTATGAGTTCTAACGTAAATCAGTAGAACAGCTGGAAAAGGATGTACAGGATTTCAAACCAGATTATTATTATTATGTTGTCGAAGCTTTTTACTTTTTTCTATTGCGAATTCATAATTACAATAGATTTATATCCACAATGGATGTCGTATTTCGATGAAAATAATGAGACATTTATCTGGAATTTCTCATTTATTCCATATGTAAAGAAAAATGCTTTATATATATTTTAAGTAAGAAGTAGCAAAGGATTTTTCAGGAAGCTCTATGAGGTGTAATATTCTTATGATTAGTTTTGATATTTTACTAGGTACCTTGGTGAAAATAAAATCCATGTACTGATTTAAAAGCTAAATTTAAGGCAAACAGCAGCAAATAAAAAATAAAGCTGATGAACAACGGAAGTTCTGGAATAATGATGGATAATATCTGGAAAATGTTAGCGGGGGGAGGGGTCTACATAAAGTTCCTTTAATATATAGCAACCTACTATTCATTCACATAAATTTTTCGAGCTTCTGTTTATCTCAAATTCAAACACACATTTATGGGGATCTTAGACATAGATGTATATATATGTAGCCAGCGAAAGAAAGATAAAAATTAAAAGCGCTCATCAGAGGTGCTATTACCGGATCGCCGGCATTGGTAATATATGACGGCTGACCGACGAACCCAAACGGAGAAGGTATACAATTGGACTGTCTGCTTTTCTTTGGTTTGTGCGCGTGCTATATAATAAAAGTACTCCGATTCTGATCATTTTTGATTCATTTGAAAGAATAAACTTGAAATGGTCTCATATTCGTAAAAACTCAAATCCAAAATCTCGATCCTTCCAATAAAGGTCCGAAACGTGGTGGAGGGGGCAATTTTTCTCGAAAATCGAAAATCTTAGATAGCAGAATTAAAGATAGGCCAATACCCGGAGACATTTGAATTGATTTTTTTAAAAACCGTTACGTTTTCGAGTTACGGCTATGCTAGAATCTCAAATATGTGTATTTTCACTACGTGGAGGGGCAATTTTACCGAAAATTGGATATCTGAGGCAAAGAATACATATGGGTAATGAAATTAGTGAACTTTCAACGATTTTCGTGACTAATGTTACACTCAAAAGTTTGAAATAAATATTAAAAAAAAATTGGACCGACGTTATTGGTTGGTGCATTGCAAAATACAAAATTATATTAATTTTATTGATGTTGCAAAAGTTTTCAATCTAACAGCAACTGCACAACTTCAAAAGTAGCAGCACCAATAGAATTAATATTATTTTGTATTTTTCAGTGTACCAACTAATACCGTCGGTGCAATTTTCTGTAAAAAATATTTATTAGTCCAAATTCCAAGAAGAAGAAGATATACAATGCGACTGTGTTTTTATGTATGTTCCCTTGTTTCTCATAGTAAATGTGCACCGATTTTAATAATTCTTTTTTCATTTGAAACAGGATGGTCCCATTTCGAATTTATTCTTCTGAAAAAGCCGTTCGAATGATATAAAATTATTAATTTTTCTAATTTAGAATTTATCTAGGTTTATCGGTTTTATAGTTAGGGCACAGATAAGTCAAAATAATGTCATACTTCGGAAGCTCGTGTCTATAATTCGAAATATCGGCACAATATTGTTGTGTACCAATATAAAAGCTATGAATCTGAAGTAATAATTGCTTTCGCACTAATGCATTGATTTAGGACTTAACGACCCTTTTCTATATTCCCGAACCTGTCAAAAAGTTCTGTTTAAGTCCAAAAGTATTTCGCGAAATTTTTGCATTGTTATTGCCGCTCTTGATAGCGATCTGGCTGTAAGTAAACCAGGAAGCAGGATCCGTGGATCTAATCCCTATTGGCTGTGGTATTAACAAATATTCTTACTTGAAGAATTATGAATATTATTATTTCGTCTTTGGTTAGTGAGTTTAATGATGAAAGGCTTTAAAATAAGTTATTTGTGAGGTATTAACCAAGATCAAAAAAATGTGTGCAATAAATAACTTAAAGAAAAATTAGGAAAGATTTCATTAGATTTTGGACTATAAGTATAAAATAGCAACACATAATGTAGGAATCATAAAAAATAAGTTGATGCAAAGAGTCTTTTATAGCTAATAGGTACATCATCAACATCAACTTATGTGCTGTTATTTCATAATTTTTAGGTAATCATGTCGGTCTACATATCCGTTAAATTTTATATATTGTTTTTTAGAATGAAATGTATTGATTTCATGGCAATGATTATTTTTCAATTATGTGAAGACCACAAAAACCTACCGAAGTTCTATGATGAATTGAAAATGTAAAGCATTTTGCCTTCTATACAGACGGGGTATTTTGAGTTTGTATCCGAAAATGGCAGAAAAAACTAAAATTCCAAGTGCGTGGAGCTAACTTCTGTTTGTGCGTATATCGTTTCGCTGTAGCCAATGCAACGAAATCATTTCATTGTCAGCAAATTATATTATTTTAATAAATCTCATAGGAGAAGTTCCTATCGTCTCTTAATAAGTTTCACTTCAGTATCATTTTGTTCTATGATTATTAATAGCAATAAATGCATAGCTAAGTTAGATGACCAAAAGCACATTGCAATGTAATTCACTTTGCAAAAAACCCAGTCGAACATGTATAGATACATGAGCTGTCTCTCAATTTATTCCTTCACATCTCATCGAAGTGTCTCTTCTAGTTCGATAAAGCCGAAAAGGATGGCCATCACCCATCCAGCCGTTTATTTCAATTGACGTTTAATCCAATCGCTTCACCAGGAAGACCTTCTGTATGTGGAAGACGAGACCCTTTCTCGATCTTAAATTCAGAAAACAAAAGATAAAAGAAGAGAAAAAAAAAGGATATACTACTCCAGATATATACCGAATGAATTACGAGAAAGATCAAACCGAAGTTGTTCGGATAATATCTGGGAAAAAATGGACTATGGGATAAAAAGGGTACCGCCATATATGTATATGTATACCGACATTCTCTTAATTTTCAGTGAATAGGTGAAGTCAGCCTGGCATGAATCGAATTTCTTTGATGTGTGAATGCGGAAATTATACAAAAGGAAAAAGGACCTCTCGTGAATGCTTTCGATATCTATATGCGATGGTTCCTTTCATATGTTATGTACTTGCCTATAATTGGTGGATAGTGATGCTATGAGCCAGTTTAAATTTATAAAAAAGCCGATCATATCGCAATAACGATTCAGTTTATATAGCCAAAATGTTTTGCTGAAATTCCTAGAGAATTAATTATCTTATACCCATAGTAAAGTTTATAATTGGGTTGGTTACAAAAATATTTTAAAATGCAAAATTTGTCAGTTGAAGCTAGTCAGCCAAAGAAACGAAAATAATATTTGTGAATTTAAAATCTGCTAGGTACAAATTTTTTGTCGTATCTGGGCTTCTAAATTCAAACTTTCCAGTAACGAGGGACGTTATCAACCTAAGTTATATTATTGTGCTGTTGTTGCACTGATAAATCTAAATACTCCAGAAACTAATGTCACAGCGCTTAGGCCTCTGTCCAAATACCGGTATCTTTTTAGAACAGAAGAAAATTATGGCGTCAGTAGACATCACCCTGTACTTGTCAGATTAATGGATCGAGTGAAGAAACGTGCAAAATACTAACAACCTTATTCAATATGTTCTTTTACTTAGAATACATTAATGAAAGATGTTATAAAAATGCGGCTTTAAGATCCGCTCATAGTAGAAAAATAATAAATAACTCTTCGATGATATTATTTCAAAGAAATATTCAAACATGACCGTTTAAGTTTAAAACTTTTAACGAGACTTTTCGACAGGACAATATCCTAGAATTATATTTCTGCCTTTTCCAGAGACCTTCGTATTTGGATATCTAGTCTATTCAAAATGTAATATTTTCATTGAGCATGGCACACAACCCAAGAAGTTTGGGAATCGCAAATGAATATAAATGATAACTGACACATTTTGGTTTTTGCATGATTAGCGTCCATAATAAAAGAATGTCACATGAACTTTTCTTTTCGTTAGTTTAAATACATACTTTTATATTATAACTATTGAGTATTTTAGTATATAATTACTTTTTTTATGATGAGTTTCAAATAACGTTTTGAAACTTAGTGAGAAATAAGGTCTTATGTGTAGTGAACTGATATTTGTGATCGCTGATTTTAATAGAATTCTATAAAATAACTAGAAAAACCAACATTTATGTTGGAAGGATGAGCCATCTTAATTCTAGATTCAGTCAAAAATGATATGTGCCAAATTCAGATATATGATTTTGTGCCAAATTTAGATGTATGATTTTGTGCCAAATTCAGATGTATGATTTTAGTTGTTTATCGCCCTCTTCTTCTCATAAAGCAACGTTCTCATAGGTTATTTCTCTGATAAATGATTCTAATCAAAACCCATAAAAAACCCTCGTGAATACAAAATAATAGGGCTTTTCCTTGAAATTAATATTAAAAGATGCTGTTAAAATCAGCTGTAAATCTTTTCATTATCGAAAATAATGCAAATATTAAGTCTATTGAGAATTTAGAAATATCAGACCATTATTAAGATTTTAATTATTGAAGTGTTACTTTCTGTGGTAAGAGACAAATCATGTTTCATGTTTATATTATATGCCTGTAATCAAGTTTTGTATAAATGTCTGTTCTCTGATTTATTGGCAGAACAAAATGATTTGTAATAAAAGTGTTCCATGTCTGATGACTAGAACAAAGAGTTGTTGCAAATTAATACCGGCATCTACTAGTATAAAAATACATAAGCGAAGCTAAATATATCTAGTACAATAAAATCATATCAGGTTATGGGCTCAGGTACGTCCGTAAAAGTGGCAACTTGAATATTAACGGTTCATATCAGAAAAACAGAAGATCAAATATTGCTCTCCTGACCAGACACTTACCAGACAAAACGGCGGACTCCGAGATTACATCAATAGAAAATTTTAAAAATGCTGATACTTATCAATTTTGGGAACTTGAATTGAAAACACTTTTAGAAGCCAAACAAATTATCAACGTGAAAATGACTAGAATGACTAGAATTGAACTTCTAAACGAAACCACCCAAGATACCGCTTTCATAAGTGCTTGGAAAACTAAGGGCGCCCAGGTTCGACAAGTAATTTTAAGAAGAATAGACAATGTAAACAAGATACATATTCTGAATTGTACGACATCAAAGCAAATGTATGATACCCTAGCAAATATCTACCGGAAGAATACTGAGCCAATGAAATGTCAGCTCATGGCAGACTTCTTTCACTGCAAATATGATGTATGAAGTTATGATGGCTAACTTAAGCACTATACAAAACATTGCTTTTAGACTAAATGGTCTTGACGAAAATATCAATGATAGTATGATTATTATCAAGATATTAATCATTCTACCTGAACATTACAAAAACTTCAATACTGCATGGGACTCTATGCCAAACTCACAAAAGACTCTTGAGAATTTCATATTAAGACTGTGCTCAGAAGAAGACATAACAAGAGAAGATTAACCAAGCTTTCAAGACTGATTATGACAGAAAAACTACAATAAAAAGAAGAAGACACCTCCTTGTAAATATTGCAAGAAGACCAACCATAAATCAATTGATTGCTATAGTAAGGATAAATATCAAGATAGAGATACAAATACAACAGCTTGTAAATACTGTAAGAAATCCAATCACTCATCTGAACGATGTTTCTACAATGAACTCCATGAACACAGAAATAGACAAGCTAGTAATAATAAAGAAAAACTTAGTATGTGTTCCACCGAGGGAGAAGTTTAATCAAATGTGCCCAAGAAAGGAAACCAGATGACGGCAGATACTGAAGGAAAATTAGAAGGAGACAAACTGATTCACACTGATGTACCAGACCTCAGCAGAAATTTATTTTCAGTGAACGCTTTGACTGAACATGATGCCACAGTAATATTTACAAAAGAAAATGTGGAAGTGTTTAAGAATAGTAAGTACTATTCTACTTAAAGGACAGCAAACTGAAAATGGTTTATTTATTGTAGATCTTGACAACACCAGAGATCGTTTATGACAACAGGATTAGATGAAGAAGGAAAATTATAACATCGCAAACTGAGTCACATAATTTTTGGAAATCTCAAGAAAATTCCAGAGCTTTGTGATGGTGTACCAGATTTGATCTGATTTGAAGCAGCAAGCAAGATATCCATTTAACACCTGCAGAAAGAAGGGAAGAAAGACCACTAGAAATAATTCACAATCATGTATGTGGGAAGATTGACCCGCCCACAGTAAAAGGCAAAAATTATTTCCTCACCTGTATAGATGACTATACACATTTCTGAAAAATATATCTATTGAAGACGAAAGATGAGACCGAACTACTTCTGCAAGAATTTATCCAAGAAGCTGAAGTCCATTTCAACACAAAAGTTTCAACACTAAGATGTGATAATGGTGAAGAAAAAAGGAATACATATATATAATATACATAGATATTGTTATATTACTTAAAAAAATCTGTTTTAATATTTAATACTTCCTATATCATGTGTCTTTCTTTACATTTGTAGCTGTATTAATAGTTTTGTTGCATTTTAATTTCATTATTTGTTTATTTATTGTATATTAATATGTATATTTAGATTATGTTAAGCTTGTAGATTTTAATACATTATTAAGTTCAGGTCTACACACAGATGCTATTTGCATCTCGGTAGGGGATTGTTGGACTTTATTAAGTCAGACAATCTATTAGTATACTATTTTTTAATCAAGATTTGTATGTTAACCTGAATAAAGATTATTATTATTATTATTATTATTAGAATATAAAATTCCATATTCTCCGCAGTTAAATGGATCTGCAGAACACATGAATCGTACTCTAGTCAACAATGTACGAGCCATGTTGTTAGATACTGGTCTGAAAAATGGAATGTGGGGACTTGCTGTTTTGACAGCAGCATATCTGCAGAACCGAAGCCCATCTACTACAACAAAAATTACTCCAGGACAAGACAAGACTGCAAATATTTGGCACACCAGTATATACAAAGAAACTGGGACATCTTAAGAAACTCGAAGCTAGATAGAATGGTGTATTGGTAGGATACATAGATAATGGATACCGCATTTGGGATCCTACTAAACAAGAAATATAAATGTCAAGAGATGTAGTCTCCCTAGATCCAGAAGATGTCACATTTCGTCAACCAAGAAAAGATATCCACATTGAAAGTTTTGATCTTGAGGAACCAAAGGATGACAACATATTTCAACAAAATCATTTATTTGAAGATCACCATCATCAAAATGTACTAGAAAATCAAGATATTCGTGGTATAGAAGAAGAGCCACAAGAAGATTATCAAATACCTGATGATGAATATCTACCAAATATGGAGGAGATGAGAAAAGAAAATGATGAAAATCGAAATCATAAACCATAGAGAGATAGAAAACTTTCAAAGAGATATGAGGATTGTGTCCTGAATTTGAGTGATAGTGAAGAAGAAGCTTCTTTCACATTGCAAGAATGTATGAAAAGCTCAGACAAAGACAAATGGGTAAAAGCTATACATGAAGAAAAACATTCTTTTGAGAAAAATAATACGTGGAAACTAGTAGACAGGAAATATGCAGAAGGTTAACAAATACTAACTAGTCGCTGGGTTCTTAAAATCAAAGACGATGGACATTACAATGCTCGCCTTGTAGCCAGAGGCTGTCAGCAGAAGAAGAAGAGTTTAGATTTCAAGAAAACATACAGTAGTCTGGTCAAGATAATATCTCTCATAACTCTGTTAGCTATAGCTGCTATATACATCCTTGATTTTTCACATTCGACATAAAATCGGCTTTTCTGTATGGGGACCTGCAGCAAGAAATATTTATGGAATTCCCAGAAGGCTACTTACATTCTGGAAAAGGGTGTCTTCTAAATAAAGCACTATATAGACCAAGACAGGTACCATTACAATGGTTTAACAAGCTCACCGATTTTCTCAAAAAAGAAGGGATGATACAGATAAAAGCTGATAAATGTGTATTCCAGAATCACGAGAATAAGACAATGACTGTTCATTGCAATAAACGTGGATGATGGTCTATTCCTAGGTGAAGATATTAAAGACATGAAAAGACTAATGAAGAAACTAAGTGAAACATTTGAGACGAAAATACAAGAACACCCAACAAACTATAATACCATCTACTATTATAAAAATACATAGACGAAGCTAAATAAAAAGTAAAATAAAATTATATCAAGGTAACAGGTATTTTCTATGAAACGCATTAATTTCTACAAAATATGTCAGTAGTGGATATAAAAAGAAGCTCATAGTCAATTTTCTTCTATGCAACATACTCTATATTATTTGATAAATGATTATAGTAAAATATTCCTGATCTTTTGATCTGATAGTATTATACTTATCTCTTACCTCTCTTTGATTTTTGCATTTTCATGTAAAATAAGTTTCCAATTGCTGATACAAATAAATGTTTCATTTTAAAATTGTACCTTGACCCATGCCAGAATAGTTTTAATAAAAAAAAATATATTTATGCTTGTTAATTTCTGAAATGTTTTGAAATTACTAAAAATAACCTATTGGTAATGAAGTATAATTATTGTTCTAAGCGAAGATTTCATAAATCTTTTTCTTATACATGGCAAGTTCTATAATATTTCTGATGGAACATTAAGCTAATTCAATAGACGCTCTTCCAATATGGTAAGAATGATCGGAGTTTGGGAGTAATGAAATCTTGGTTATGTACATACCAATCCCCACTTCATCCTGACGAAAATTTAAAAAACTGGTGCGTTTTTGTGACACGATTCTTGTAATAGAAACGAAGCTGGCTTCTGATTTTCTCAAGTAATTTTGTGTCAGGAATCCAAATTTTTCCAAACATATTCAATTTTAAAGTGTTTATTGAAATTGAACATTTATGTAATGCAAAATACCTGTACAATTTAAGACTTATTGCGAATGACTGTTAAGAAAATTTACCTACACTTGCTTTGTCAATACTTTCGTTTTCAATGTACACAAATCGTATAATTGATCCTTGAAATTGACCACCGAGTTCCCTGGATCTCACTCTCTTTGATGTTATCGCTGTAGTAAAATAAAAGAGAATGTATACAAAATTACGGGGATAAATAAAGTTGATTTGGAATCTCTCGAGTGAGACGGATTTCAAGGGTTGGATTCAGCAGAAATACAAAGGTTAACAAATCAGCATGTTATGTGAACAACTGATGACTCTCTACAAATAAATAGTAAGCATTTTAAACAAAGACATCACTTGAAAAAGAAAATAAAATGTAGTCCTAGTTAAAACTAGTGATTTTTATAATTTCATGATATGTTCGTGTTACATTACGACATACCTAACATATTAATAAATAATTTAAGAGGACATTTTTTATTATAAATAACAAAAACGACAGGAAAATATCAAGTTTGAATTATTTTAAAAACATACAACCGAATTGTATACCTCCTACATTTTTTGAAGTCTGTAAAATAATGCAAATAATCAAAGAATCTCAATGGTAAGAGATAGGTATAGGACTATCATACATCAAAATATCAAGAATGATTTACTTTATTCATTGATCGTTTATCAAATAATATAAGTATAGTAGTATGTTGCATTCAAAGAAATGACTTTTGGCTTCATTTTATAACCATTCTCGCAGACATGGGCACCCTTTCTTACATAATACCAGTTGCCTTAACTCCATAAATTTTATACTCATACCCTTCACTATATTAAGAGATTTATAAATATTTTTTTAATTAGGTATGTATGTTTCTAACACTTGAATAATTAATATCTTAAGGGCGGTATGTTTTTTGTATATATCAACAAAATCACCATCAAAATACTTTGGGTATGCTCACACTGCAATTCTCAAAATAATTTGACTCGATGGATCTTTGTTTACTAAGACTACAACCAAAATTTGTAATTTGTATGTCTTGTAGATCTCCATAGACGTCTAATTGATAGATAGATAGATAGATTTATTTATTTCAAGTTTTACACTACAATGTTCAAAAGATGAAAGGACGTCACAATAGAAGAAAAAAACTTAAACTAAAAACAAGTTACCTGAACCAAAGTAATCCCCAAAGTTATAAGGCTCTAAATTAATCAACATTTCCCTAACAACACTCTTAAATCGATATAAACTATCATAATATTTAATATACTTAATTAGGTAATTTATTAAATAACTTAACACACATATAATAAGGACCTTTTCCACTCAAAACTAACCTACGGTACGAATGAAAAAATCTTGTATTCTAGTCTATGGAGTTTGAAACGGGTAAAACACGGTTATTACTGCTTGTTTTTTCTTTTCTAAGCTACTATAGTAGCTGTATAAGGAAAGTATTGTAATCGTGTGAAATTTTCGGTATCGAGATTTTTACCAATGTTGACGTTTTAGAGTTTTCTTAGTCTAATAAACATATTTTCAGCCATTGGTCTGTCTGTGTGTCCGTCTGTCTGTCTGTCTGTCTGTGACAGCATTATCTCGGGAACGGGTCGGTGTATTATGTTGCTTTCTTTTTTAATTTGTTTGGTACCAATATCACTCGCCGGTGGCACTGAATAAGAATCCTGTTTACACTGGGTGTTGAGCTATAGTCAAAAAACGTGATTTGCTCAAGACTATAGGGCGAAAACGGCTCTAACGATTTTGATTAAACTTGCCTAAAGTATTCTTCTGAGAGCCCTTTACCACCCACATATAGCGCCATCTCTGAGAAAAAGCACAAAAAAGTATTTCCGTATTTTCCACATGTTTCTTCAGATTCTGGCTAAACGAAAAAATGTTACATGACCATTGTTGTTTGTCCTGACATGCTAAAAAAAATGAGCGGTGGCACGATTTGACCAGAGGATTTTTTACTACCGCTATTATCGTCGCTATGTAAGGAGAGTATTGTAATAGTGTAAAATTTTTCATTCACTGGAATTTGCCTGCGAGCGGTAGGAAAGTCGTGTGAGTGGACACACCAGATTTTATTGTTTGGCAAAGGCGACAATAGAGCCAATATTCTTTGTAATTTTTCAAAAACAGTAAGTTATGACTATGATTCCAATAATATGCAAAGTACATTATTGTATTTGAAGAAATAATTGATAAAATTGAGAATTTTATAAAACGTTTAATAAGCGCTTCAAACAACAACAACAATCATGGTTTTCGCTGAAAATAGTCGTCGAAAGTAAGATGAGATGCTTACATCGATAAACCATATTTTCAGAAATAATTCGAAATACAATTCCATAATAACTTTGGGAAAATTAGATAAATATTCTAATGTGAATTCAAATTGGAAACCGTTCAATATTCAATTTGACATTTGACATGATTTGACTGTGGACGTGACGTCATGGGGTTAAAACTCGAGAGCTAGATACCATTGTTTTTATATCATGTGTTAGACAAAGAACCATAAATTTATCAGACACGTACTATATAGGGCATACTAAAAATATTACTGACATTCGGCATATTAGTTGACATTACAGAAACAATAAACATATCTGCCTTTATCTTGAATATAGAACCTAGAGGTTTATGGGACTAACTGTCCCGTGCCTATGCGTAATTCAAGGAACCAAACCCATAATTTTTCTTTACATAAATGTTTGGTTCCATGTCCAAATAAAGATTTCTTCATATGGAGCCTAAGAAATCGCTGCAGACCAAAGTTTTCCATTTAACCGAAAATAATAAAAACTATTTATGCATAGGTCCCGTATTATAGAGAATTAATCAAAGAGGTGATATTTCAATTGGTGATGATGTTATAAAGTGACATAATATTCAATGCAATACTCGGCTGGAGATAAAAATCGACGTGTTTGATGAATTTTCCCATATATAAATTTGAGAAATAAATAATTGATTTTATACGTACAAAATGTATGGTTCAGTTTATTGTCTTTTTTCACTGTTTCAGAAATGATAGAAGAAAATGCAATGTTATTTCATACATATTATATTTTTGAAAAATATTAAACGCTTAGTGCCAAGAGTGTGTGATAATGTATGTCTGAATTTCATAAAATGTAAGGTACAGCTCGGCGTTCTGTTCAAACGTCTACATAAATTGGAAAGTTTATTTTCTCAATAACTTTCTCAAAACGATACTTCCAGACTTCTGGCGCTCTCCCGTGAAATTTACGTTATCTATTTCAGGCTACCCCGTATAGAACAACTTTATGGAAGCGGCCGGACCCTTTTTAATCTCTTTGTCTGCACCAATGCACGCTTAATTAGTTAAAAAGCTTTTACAGATTCCCACTCGTGCTCCCATCAACATTTTTTTAACTAATTTAAGTCTTCCCCCAGGATATTAGCCTTTTTATTTTTGGCAGTCGTCCAGGTTCAAGTATATGCACCATGTTTCAGTAAGTGCTTTCATATGGATCTCAAACTAATTGCTTAACCATCTTTTTATCTATAACATTTCCAAGACAGATGCGATAATTTTTCGATGAAGAGAGTCTACATTTCTAATAATTCAAGTGGTAGATAAATAGGCTCTCATAAATTGAATAACTACACAAACTAGAGCCATGACTCTTCATTTGTTTTGCCAAGCGTTCAATTTGCTGTAGCGCTATCTGTAGCATATGTATGATCTATTAGATTTATCCCATGGTCGTCGAATGC
The DNA here is from genome assembly GCA_958507055.1 of Crioceris asparagi. NCBI lineage: Eukaryota > Metazoa > Arthropoda > Insecta > Coleoptera > Chrysomelidae > Crioceris > Crioceris asparagi. The sequence continues at coordinate 19,090,233 of OY293829.1, read as the reverse complement.
CACAGCAAAATTCAGCTTATATACCGCTAGTGTAGCGCGACTTTAATAATATTTTATTATATAGACCCAGATTTTTTTGGTAGCCCGTCTATAGTTTGCATCTTGTCGAATAATTTTAAAAACAATCTAATTGTTAAATGTGATCTCATTTTCTCTATGATAATAATACCTTGACAGATATCACGCTAAAGAAGTTGTAGAATATCCTACAAATCTACAACAACATGTTTGATGAGTTGCTTCTGCTATCAACAATTGCCGAGAATAATAGATATGGAATTAGTTGTATTAATCAGTTCTGAATGGATGAACTAAGGTTGAAGTGTTAATAGATCCTCCACCTGCAAAGATAATACAACTATCTGCTTAACTTGATTTTCAATGATTTTCACGATCACCCATATAGAGCTGGTATACTAAAATCAAGAATATCTATCAATACAATCAAGCTAGCAGGAAAAGAAAAATAAGAACAGATAAAAAATACAAAATTAGTACGTCAGAACCTGTCGTTTCATTTCTATTTGAAGACTGTTAAGAATTGTTTTTTCAATTTATTAAAATACTAGCTGTTTTAACCGGAACTTCCTGGGCAAACACTTTCATAGACTGCGCTACGAAAACATATAGTCATTAAAAGTCTTGAGTATGGAGCCGTTCTATGAGACCTACTCGCACGTAGAACCAGACCGAACACCAACCCAGATCAATCTACAGATATGCACCAAGAGAGAACAACGTGATAATTTTTCCTACATATCTCTTAATAATTTTCCGGTATGGAACCCTCCACCTTAAAATTCCAGTCGCACTGACAGACTCTCACAAAACAGTCCAGTGACTTCACACAAATGTATACCGAAAAATCCACGAAAATTCTGCCATAGAGCTCAGAGGTATTTCTTTGGGAATTATGGATATGGAACCTTCAACTTAGGAGGCCCAGATACACATAAAATATAGCCTATGTCACCAACGGAAACACAAAAAATTCAATTTTTTTTTATCGAAATCGGATAAGTAGTTTTCGATTATTGTGGTCAAACGAAAAGTCATTAATCGGATATATATTAGTATAGATATATGTATATTATAATACTAGTTCGTAAGAAAATTCATCTTTCATTTGACAATTAATACTCTGATCATTGTGTGCTCTATTTTTTCAGATTTCGTACAAATCACTCTGGTGTCTGTCCGTCGGTTCGTCTGTCCGGCTCCAGCTTTCGGTGAAGGCAACGCGGACGTATATTTTAAATAAACGAGTTCTGATATTGGTGGTTAATTTCGTGGAACAAATTAGAAAATGAAATAGTGAAATACAAATGAAACGGCTCCTATGACTGATATTTTTTTTCCATTATCCACTATCAGAATGCTTAAATGACAGGTTTAGAGATATTGAATATAGGCTTTCAATCTAGGTTTAGGGAAAACCTATACGAAAGTTCTAATTACGAATCCCTTTCTACCCGGTTTTCAATAGATGTTCAAGTTATTGGGTCCCCTGACTCTCAGGAATAGGTATATTTTCACCAATTGGTCTGAATGTCTATCTGCCTGTACCAAGATTATTTCAGGAGAGGATGTACTAATTTTGTTACTTCCTTTTTGTTTTGTAGGTTACTGATACCGCTTGCCTCCACATAAAGGGTACCCTGATAGCACACTTCTTGCTGCCAAAAAACGTGTATTCCACAAGATTGTCAGAAAAACTTCAAAAAGCTTTATCTTCTTTAGGTACCTACTTATAGGTTATCTGTTGAATACCGGACACCGAAAATTTTAAACGATTGAAATTATTTTCCTTCATAGCTTCTTGTGGTAGCGGTAGAAAATTAGTAACTGGGTGGCTTCTTCGAAAGTAGAATAAAAAGGATTACCTTCCTAATGTTTTTGTATTAGTATTTTTTTCTGTCAAAAACGCTCTTTCCTAAAACCTTCAAATATTTTTTTTTCGTTTCTAAAGACTCCGGCATCGATTTTAGTATTCGATAATTATTATTTGATGATAGGTTGGACATGGTTTTATTAAAATTATGAAAGAAGAATGGTGTCATTATAATTATACAAGGAACCCCCATGCAAAATTTGAAACTTCTAACACTTGTAGTTTTTGAATTTCGTGATTAGTGTCACTTTCACAAAAATTGACGAACTTTCACATAAACTTGCAACCCCCTAATTTCCCACTTAATAAAGGTTGTTTCTCAATATATAAAAAAATCCCTAATTAATTTTATTAAAGAGTATATTATGTGATTTTGGAGTCGATAGCTTTATAAATATTTTTTACAAAAAATTGGACCGACTTTATCAATTGTTGCACTGAAAAATACAAAATAATATTAATTCTATTGGTGCTGGTAATTTTGAAGTTGTGCCGTTGTAGTTTGTTGTTGTAGGCACCAACTCCAAAAGAACCAGCACCAATAGAATTAATATTATTTTGTATTTTTCATTGCAACAACTGATGAAGTCGGTCCAATTTTTTATAAAAAATATTTATCTCACATGTTTGAGTGTAACATTAGTCATGAAAATGGTTGAACGTTCACTAATACCCAAAAAGTTAGAGGTAGGTTTAGCTTGTACTAGCGAAAATACGCATATCACATATTTCAGACTTTACCATTGCGAAACTCGGAAACCGTAACTCTTTTGAAAAAATGTTCAATTTAAATGTTTCGGATATGGTCCCCTTTCTAATTTTCAAATCTCGAATTTTCGATTTTCGAGAAAAATTGCCCCCTCTACCCCCTTTGGGGGCGGGTTTTGGAGGGAAGGAGATTTTGGATTTGATTTTCCTCAATAAGGGACCATTTCTCCACTCTCCTCTTTCAAATGAAATAAAAATCGTCTAAATCGGAGTACGTTTACTATGCAAAACGCGCGAACAGCCATAAAAAAAAAAGAGCAATCTTACAATTGTATACCTTCTCCTTTTTTTGAAGTCGGTCAAAAAAGAAAGGATTTTCCATGCAAACATACGCCCCTTATTTCACCCCTATGTAAGGGTTGTTCAGAAAAACAATTAAATACATTAATTTCTTCAAATAAGAAATATTTTCTAATAATTTCAAAAACCTACTATTAAAGCTAGAGAAATTTCATACAAATATTGATACCTCTTTTTATTCCCATAAGGGTTGAATTTTTCAAAATCCCGGCTTAGTGAGCAGCTATGTTTTAAAAAGAACCCCCATGCAAAATTTGAGACTTCTAGCACTTTTAGTTTATGAGATTTCCTGATGAGTGTGTGAGTGACCTTTCGCTTTTATATATGTATATATATATATATATATATATATATATATATATATCTATATATATATATATATATATATATATATATATATATATATATATATATATATATATATATATATATATATATATAGAAGATGGCAGTAAATATCGCAAAAACTAAATATGTCAATTTTGATATCTCTTCATTTGATTTTGACAAACTCATAATTTATCATGAAAAAACCTGCTAAAATAAAGTAAATTAGTGGAGAAAGTAAAATAAAATTAATTATTTGGGGATTTATTTAGATGAAAATATATTGTGGAAAAACCACATTTCAGAACTAAATATAACTTTAAGAAAAAGTATAAGAACTTTTTACTATCTACGGAATGTTTGTGATAGTGAGCTATTAAAATCTTTATATTAAACAGACGGGATCTTATCGTACAACAAAAGTGAACAGACCATTCTTCGAAAAATCCGTTGTATAATAATGGGTCCAAAATGTTATAATTTGTTACTACAATCTAGCAACAGTGCTGTAAAATTATCAGCCGAAATCAAATTATGACTGTTAGCTTATATTTACAACGTTTTGAAGATTAAAAAGTAGAGTAAGTAGTAGTAGTGATAATAATTAGAAATAGTTGACTAGGAATCGATCGGTATCTCAGGAGACAATTTTGCATTTTCAGCTTAAGAAAGAAGTGCAGTGATAAATTATTTTTTTATTTTTGTACTTAACGTATTGCAGAATGCCCATCATAGGAGCCACACATGTTATCATGTCAATTGTTGAAGCAACGTTAATTATAATATTTTTTTGTATCTGCCATCATAACAACGTAGGATGGGAAGTATTTCCTAACAAATGTGTTGTACAATTACGATAAACATTACGTTGGGAAATAAATTATTATTCTTCTTCTTCGAAATGTTTATTATCTTTAAAAATACAAAGCTACCTTTCAATCTGAGCGATTTCCTCTAGGTACTTCTTCTTAATCGACCATTGAGCTGCTGGTAACCTCTGATGTACAAGCTTGCTATAAGTATTTCTTAATGAGAGCCTATCAGAAGGATATATTCGGTATTGTTATTTGAACATAGTACAAGTAATTTCAACTACATCTGAGCATAAAAATACTTCAGATTGGCCTATTGATTTTTATTTAAAAAAATACAAACTAAGTGAAGTTATTAACAATTACCGACTCCTACAGGCTGATCACGCGACTTAGATATTCATTGCCAAGTACCACTACACCTGTTCAAACCAAATTGGCTCATATTCATTAGCCATATTAAACATTCTTCTCAACCTCTCAATTACTGAGCTCAAATCCATTAAAGAACAACCATTTCTCAATTCTCGCAACATAACTTATACATCCTTTCTATGAAATGTTATGACCTCGTCAAACTGCACTGAGACATTTATAATATGTTGCATGAGTTATGTGGACCCCAATCAGTAAGTAACCTTAATGCTTTATAAAATAACCATGCATTTGATCAAAGATATATGACAGAGTTTTATGTGCAAGGCTTAAAGCTAATTACGAATTAACTTCGAAACGACTACCACTGCTGCGCTCTTGTCGCTTACAATTACGGTCGGCTTTTCTTTTTGTTGTGGCTATAGGATTATTTTTTTGATATAATATAGTCTGGTTAAATTAATGAGAGAAATAGAACATTTTATTTTCAAGAATAATCAACCACAAACTTCCAGTTTCTGAGGATAGCTTGCCAACCAGTTTTGTCTCCATGCCATAGCCCTTCATCAGCTTTAGAGTTGGCCTGCAGTAATTTTCTAGATTATATAAGTTTTGGTGATGGAGATCGTATTTCATCGACGTATTTTCTTCTAACCAGTCGATTTTTGTTCATATTTCAGAGTATTTCTACGTCGAATTGTAATATACAGTGTGTCAGAAAAGAGATATGACTTCATAATCTAGTAAGCCATCTAACTTAGTATCAGTCTACCAAGTTAGATTAGGACTAGCTTTGCTTGAACCCGTTTGTTGTTTTTAGAAGCTTTAAGAACAAGACTTTCCAAAGTATCCAAATGAACTAGATTTGGTAATTAAAGAACAGTATCGCAAAACTAACAATTTACTTCAGTTATTATTATTAACAAATGTTTCAAGTATGTAAAACCTACCTAATTATTGTATAAGTTTAGATTCTTGCATTTTTTATATTCTTTTAAGACTGACAAGTGATGTTTTAATATGCTATTATTCTATTACTAAATTAGTAGATAATATACTGCACGTTATTAAAAGAAATATCTATAGGCTATAAGAAAATTTCTCAAAAATCATCTTTTTTCCAATCTTACTGAATAAAATACTTATATCAGCTGTGATGTTTTAAAATCCATCCATCCATCTAGCGCTACAACCCTGGGTGGGTCTTGGCTGACTACACTACTCTTCTCCAATTGGTACTGTCTTCCATCATTCTTTGGTCAAAAGGGATGTTCATTTTCTGTAAGTCTAATATAATGTTGTCTCTCCAACATATTCTTGGTCGTCCGAGTGCCCATCTTAGTCGTTGGGATTTAATATCTTGCACAATATCGCAGTTGTAGCGAGCTCCTGTACTTCAGTTCTAACAGGATATCGATTTGTCGTCGGATCGTGGTGGGCTCCAAAAATCTTCATGAGAATTTTTCGTTCAAAACAGTTTTTCTTCATTGCCTTTGGTCATTGCCCACGTTTCTCATTCCATAATATGTTATTACTGACCCTACAATGGTTTTATAGATTTTAATTTTTGATTAAATGGTTAGGTTTATTGACTTTATAAGATTGTTAAGTGCATATAGGCAGCGTTTACACTTATATTCTATTTATTTGCTGAAATTTTTTCTAAAATAAAAACAGCCTTAGTTATTTCTTATTATATTATATTAGCTACCAATCAGTAAAAATCCTATCGGAATCGGTTCAGCCGTATAAACAGACAGATATAGAATATAGAAAAAAATTGTTTTGCTATTGTAACAGATAACCTTTCATATGCAATTGGTTAATGCCTGTTATTTTGATATTACAAACAGACACTTCGATTTTATTGATTAGTAGGTATAGGTGAATATATATTCTGTTTACTATTTAAAATATTATTTCCTTCTATAAAAGTGACATCTGGACTTCCTCTCTCAACAACCATCTTGAGAGCCTTTGTTCTTATGCGAGCAAATATTTTCTCAGATAATCTCACCAGACCAATTTTTTTTGTGTTAACCTCCTGGCCGCAGCAGAGACCGACCGACGCAGCACATGAAGTGGTTCGAAATTGTCGAAATGTCAAACTAAATGTTTTCCGAATTAAATATTTTTTGCCGCAAGTTATAACGACCCAGTCCAACGTCGACCGGTAGCATTTTTATGGCTTTCGAGTCGGCAGATACATAAATATTTCCCTTTGATTTTATTAATTGGCCCATTTTTTGGAACTAGAGCGAAAAAACCACTCCTCGAGATTTGCTGAGGTATAAATATCGTTCAGGCTCGGTTTTAATAATGGCGGTATTCAAAGTTCAAACGAAATGGAGGAGCGAGATCATAAATTAGAAGCTCGATTGTAGCTTAACAATGCAAGGAAATAAATCTTAAGCAGCAGCAGCAACGAATGTTGAAGGTTGCGAAAAACTATGGGATATAAGTTGATAAGTACTTGTGTTTGTAAGGTAGAGGCAGTTGTATAAGTTCATTAGAATAAGTATAAAGGAGAGTACCTATTGATTTTTTTCAAAGTGCCGGTGGTACTAGTACAACCAATCGATTGTCGTTTTATTTGCACTGAGTCGGCTTCTCGAATTCTGTTTTGATGTTGGACATTCAGTAGTCTTTATAAATGACCAGCGATTAACATACGATCTCATCTATCGATAGATCTTGAAAAGCGGGAAATAGAGTTTCTTAGAATGATTCTCATCATTGTAATTTTGCTTTAGGAGAGGGAAAACAGATTAGCATTAAATTATTTGTAAAGTTATTTTATGTTGCCAAAGAGAAGCACACGCTACTAAAGGGAATTTGAAATAGGTATCTTCTGTTTCAAGGAAATTTATCGAAGTTCGCAAACGGGTTCGGTAAATCGGCAGACTCCTGTCTTCAAAAGAACACACTGAAATAAGGAAATGTGAAGAAAATATTTAAAGATTCCAAAATACTAAAAAATATTATGAACGTAAAAATAATGTGTGAGGTGTGAAGAGAAATATTACAAAACACGAGGTTGACGACATATTTTCTGAAAAATAACAAAAAAATTATACTGAAATATTTATAATTCATTCAATTCACTTCTAGTTCAACATTCAACGTTATATAAATAATTAAAAAATATATTATTTTCTCACATGTAGTTTTATTATAACGAGATTTATTAAAAACTTTGATGACCTACACTTTGAGAGCGTCAATACTATTTTCAATTTTGAAATATGCTATCAACTGAAATTAATGATCTAATTACTACAATGTAATAAAAATTATTCTGCAAAATGCACATTTCTCGCTTAATTATGATCTCGAAACAACAATCACCTCTGATTATTTACACTAAATTCTATATAGCCTTAAATGTACCAATAATGACTCAAAATACAATATCTCTTTGTCTTTAGATATATCTTAAAATGTATTTAATAGCAATTCCTATATATAAGTGCCATTTGCCGGTGAATTATGTTTTATATTGTAACTATTTATTTTTTTTGTCGACTAATGGGAATGCTATTCGACATTTTATGTTCATTTGCTGCAATAAATGGTCCTACAATTTATTTTATGTGGTATATTTTGTTTCAGATATAAATCGACGAAGACGAGATAAAATAATTGCTCAAATATGTAATTAGAGATTGAGGCATTAGTTACAAATTATGTACTTCAAATCCTCTTTTCTCACAATACCATGAGTTTAGCATTATTATGAGGGCAAATTTCTATATCATGAACCAGAAATTTAAAACTGGAAGTTTAATTATAGGATAGTTTGATAGTAAAATTTGATGATCTTAACTTTAATACCAAACAACCGAAGCTCAGGTGAACAAGACTAGTCAAAGTGAAGCGATATATGCATAAATACAATATTGCAGTGTATTGTAAATTGAGAAATTGCAAGTACTTATAATGATGATAATGTAATAGCAGAAGGCATGATAGCGAACAATGGGAAGGAAACTGAAGTTATAGTCAAACAAAAACTGGAGAAGGCTCTACTGGAAAACTTTTATTTCAATAACAGATTCCATAGAATATAAAATTTATCTGATTGGCGGATGCGATATCATTCAATATCTTAACCCCCGACAGAACCGTTTCGTTTTAAATTTTTGAATGATGTCTTGATCGAGATTTATTCTATCTAGTTTTTTTAACATAAGTTATATCTGTATTATAAAAGCCCTGTACGACAACAATTCAGCACAGATAAGAATAGAAGGGGAACTCTCCGCAAGTTTCAGCATTGGAAAGGGTGTTAGGCAGGGTTGCATTCTATCGCCCATTCTTTTTAACATCTACGGAGAATGGATCATCAGAAAGACCTTGGAGAACTGGGAAGGTGGAATCTCTGTTGGTGGGAGGAAAGTGTCAAATCTGCGATACGCAGATAACACGATCGTCCTAGCGCAGAACGAGCAAGAAATGTATGAGCTTCTCCACCTGGTGGAGACTGCAAGTTTGGAATCAATCCTACGGTTAAATAGAGACAAATGCAGCTTAATGATTCTGGATAGATCTCAAACAATACCACTGCCACTGCAACTTATCCACGACATACAGATAAGCGACACCGTTATGTACCTCGGCGCAAAAGTAACGAATAAGGGAGGTTCGGAGCCAGAAATAAAAAGAAGAATCGGAATGGCAAAGGAAGCCTTGGGTAGACTGATGAAGATCTGGAAAAACCACAACAACCGTAAAGTGACCAAGATAGGGCTTCTCAAATCACTAGTGTTCTCATTGCAACCTATGGATCAGAATCCTGGACACTAAACGCAGCATGCCGCAGAAGAATAGAGGCATTCGAAATGATCTGCTATCGCAGGATGCTAAGGATACCATGGACGGCTCGCAGAACAAATATGTCTATACTTAGAGAACTGAAAATTCAGGATCATGAAAGGCTGCTCCCAACAATACAGAGACGCTTGCTAAAATATTTCGGTCACGTGATACGAAAAGACGGAATGGAGAAAATTATGATCCAAGGAAAAGTGGATGGAAAAAGGAAAAGAGGTAGATCCCCAGTAAGATTCATAGACCAAGTCAGCGATCTCACAAATATGTCAGTTGTAGGGGTCATGAGAACGGTGGAAGATAGAGAAGCATGGCGAAGAGTTACACAGAACCATGAATAAGTTACGACGTTCGGAATCGAATAACGACTATAGAGAGATATCTGTATATCTGTCTAAGGCTTTAACATAGCTGTCCCATTTTGATTTAGTTTTTTTTGTTTGCAAGGTGGCTTGATTGAGAGTTCTATTAGCTTAGTTATTTTGGTTGTTCTTTATTTAAATTATATGGACGGAAACAAAACGCAGTCTGTAGGTATTAGATAGCTCATTTCATTATCAAATCAACTAAAGAACAATTTGGATTTCGTAGTGGGTGTTCCACTTAAGATGCCATTGTTACAGCAATCAATTCAGTTTTTTAAGCTCTTGAAGCAAGACAATCTGCGCTAGGCCTATTCTTTGATTATAGCAGAGCTATCGATCTTGAAGATAATTGGATTCTGATTATTTAGCTATCAAGCTATGGAATTAAGGGCATCGTGTTCAAAAGGATCGTCTCGTATTTGGATCACTGACATCAGTGAGTGGTCATTAGGGCTGATGGAAATGAATACATCTATGACTATCGTATGCTTGAAAGGGGCGTGCCACAGGGAAGTGTCCTGGGCCCCTTGTTTATTGCTCATAATACTGATTCTCTCAGGGTTGTCAGAGCTGGTACCTCCGTTTTGTTTGCAAATGACATATTAACTATGTTGTCTGCAAATAGTTTTAATGAATTAAGACCTCTGGATTTAGAATGTGTTCGCCAAGCTTTCAACTATAATAGCCAAAATAACTTAGTTTTAAACTTTTCAAAATCACTAATGCATTTTACTTTAAGGGAACTCGATCAATCTTTATATATGAGGGAGAACGGCTGTACTATTCAGCAAGTTGATACCACTAAATTTTTAGGTGTTTACATTGAGAGCTGATTGAGCCGGTCATATCATGTAGATCAGATTCTGAAGAAGCTTGCTTTCCATTCCTATGTTCTTTGGAAGCTGCGGTATTCAGTGGAAAGAAGAATTCTGTTATGTTACTACTATGCTCATGTTTACTCATTGCTTTCTTATGCAATAAGTAGTTTGTGGAAACAGTAGGCGAATGGGTGAAGAACTAATCTCTCACAAAAAAAGCATTAGAATTATTCTATTTAAATTTTCTCGACATTAATGTTGTTAAATTTCTAAACAACTGAATATGCTGACTGTTACATCTATTTATATTTTTCAATTAGCTGTATCTATTTGTTAAAAATCATTTTAAAAATTACGCTACAGTTGGTGACATGCCTCATAATTATCTATTAAGAAATACCAACATGCTTAAATTTCAAACCTACAGATTATCTTTCACTAATAATAGTTCACTAATTATGCCTCTTAGAATCTTCAAACAGTTATAAATAAAAAAGACAGACAAGAATCAATTACTCATTGCAAAAGAGACCTAGAAAAATTGCTACTAGGTGGATCCATATATACTCGTAATATTCAGTAAATTTTCTCGCAACATTTGTAATGTTCCTTTTTGTCTTACCGATGCAGAGGCAGACAGACAGACCAGTGGCAGCCTATAAGTTTTATTGTTTTTGGAATCAGGAGACATTAAAATCCGGATAAAAAACTGGGGTAGTGGTAGGAAACCTAGAAGAATTAATGAATGAATAAGTGAATGTTAATCAAACTTAGAACAATGAATCACAAAGAGTGAGGATATCATTTTAATTCAAAGATAGTGAATTTACGATATATTTGGATGAAGTCACAAGTTTACTATTTTTCACCGACTTCCCAAATGGAGGAGAAATACAATTCAACTGTATGTCTGCATGTTTTTCTTTAATATATTTGTTCGCGCCTTTTGCATAGTAAAGGTGCTTTGATTTTGATTGTTTTTTTTATTTGAGAGAGAATTATTGCGAATTGGTCCTATAGATAAAATAAAATCAATATTAGACATTCCTCTCACAAACTTCCCCCGAAGAGGGTAGTATTTTTCGAAAACCAAAATTCGAGGTGACCAAACTAAAGAGAATTCCATATCAGGAAAATAAATTGGACATTCATAAAAATAAGCATAATTTTCCGCCCTACAATCTGACATATTTGTTTTGGCTATGTGGTAGGGGCAAATTTTTTCAAGAATCGAAAATTCGAGATTAGAACATTAAAGAAAAGATCATATCCAGCAACATTAAAAAAAAAATCTTAGGTTTTCAAGTTACAGCAGTGGCAAACTCTGAAATATGTTTATTTCCACGAAGTTTTGAAATCTGTGAAAAAATATGAGTAACGCATTATCTTCTTTGGTCAACGTTGAATGATTTTGATGACTAACGCTAGGTACACTCAAATGCATGAAATAAATATTTCCCAGAAAAAATTGACCGATTTCATTAGTTGGTGCACTGAAAAATACAAAATAATATTAATTCTATTGGTTCTGGTACTTTTGGAGTTGGTGCCAAAAGTTTTCAATCTAATTGCAACTACACAACTTCAAAATTACCAGAACTAATATTATTTTCTATTTTTTGTGCACCAACTAAAAAAGTCGGTTCAATTTTGTAAAAAAATAATTATATAATTCGTAAATGCTTCATAATAAAATAGTTATCATACCAGAAATACCTACATTTGCTAGATATATATCTATATACAAATATCCAAGTATTTATGACAATTATTGCTGTTTTATTTTTAATTGGCAAGTTTTTACCCAGCTAATTGAACCCGAAGAGGATTTGAAATAAATAATTTTTACAAAAAAAAGTACCGACTTTATTAGTTGGTGCACTGAAAAAATTAATGTTATTAATATTATTTCGTATTTTTCAGTGCACCAACTAATAAAGTCTGTCTAATTAGTTGTAAGAAATATTTATTTCACACTTTTGAGTGTAACATTACTAACGAAAATCGTTGAATGTTCACTAATACTTTCCAAAGAAGATGGAACTTATCCTATTACCCACATATATTCTTTGCTTGTATTTGTTATTATGTAGAGATCTCAGAACATCGCGGCGGAAATACACATAAGTATTTTAGATTTAACCATTTTACCACCGCAGTTACTCGAGAACCGTAACTCTAAGGAAAAGATGTTCATTATAAATGTTGCTACAAATATGTGATACCCTCAGATTTTCAGTTTTCGAAAGAAATCCACTTACACATATGTGAAATTTTAACATCAATATAACTCGAAAACCTTAAGTCTTTTGAAACATTTTTCAATTTAAACTTTCCGGATATTTTGTTATCTTTAATTCTGCAAACTCGGATTTTCGATATTCGAGAAAATTTGGCCCCTAGAGCCCCATTGGGAGCGATTTTCGGATGAAGGAGATTTCAGATTTGTGTTTTTATGAATATGGGACCATTTCTCAAGTCTTCTCTTTCAAATGAATCAAAACTCGTCAAAATCGGACTACGTTCACTATATAAAACGCGCGCACGAACCAAAAATATAAAAAAAAGCAGACAGGAGAATTGTATACCTCCTCCATTCGGGGTTCGTCGGTCAAAAAATATAGTCTACTATTGAGTAGCAAAGAACATGAAGTTTTTTTGAGTAACCGAAGAACGTTATGCACGTCAGTAGGCGTGTACATTTGCGTAAGTTTCAGAACTAAAAGTTGAAAGTCAGAATACATCAAAACTCAACAAGTTTAGTTGTATTCTGACTTTTAACTTTTAGTTCTGAGACTTACGCAAATGTACAGAATACGCTTACAGGAGCTATAATTTAAGGAACTTCGAAAGAGCTTGGAACCCAGTTAAAGCTCACATTTTTATTCTTGCGGTTTGATAGCTAGTTTCTCATTTCACCACCACAGTTCTTTAAGTAAATGCTCCGTGATATACCTATCTATGGACCTAATGAGCTCAACTAGGAGTTATATCAAATAAAATCAACAACAGAGAGAAAATATATATCTGCTGAAGCAATTGGCCCTCTACCATAGCACCAAAACAATCAAAGTACAATACAATAAATCTGATCACAATATAAACTTCTACGTTGCCACAAAACAACTTCGTTGCTGACTCAATTAAATCAGAAACCCCCCGACGACGGCGATAACATCGTCTGCCGAAGAAACGTATCGGGATACGTGATATCCAACGTTTACTTTACCCCTAAAATATCTTGTAGATATCTGTAAACTCGAATCTCAACAACCAACCACTGTGATAATTTGGTGTAGCAAGATCCACGTTCACTCTCTTTATTAATCGGAACGATACGCGCGTAACGTAGTGGAAGATAATAATTCAAATTAAAGTGACAAGGTGGATGTATCTCGTTGCCAGTCTCTCTTTCTCTGCGTAGGTAAATATGTATATAGATGATGCAAATATAAATGGGGAGGAACGAGTCACACTCGATTTGCAAAACCGTCAAAATAGTGGCAAGTCGAGCGTTTTGCTGCTAGTCTCTTGCCTTCATGACTTGGAAAATAGCAAATCAACAACAACGTGGTGTATTTATTTGAAGAGGCTTCTCACGGAATTACTAAAAGAGTCGACAAGTCTTAGAACATCTGTTATGCTTTGTTATTTGGAACTGACATATAAATAGTAATATAAAAAAAATAGCAAGATTGATGTCACAAAGAGGCTAGTAGTTACTTTGAGAAAACGAAGAAAGATGTATTTTTCTATTTATAACAAATGAAAGCTATTTTTTTAGAGTTTTTGATGCTCCTTCCATAAGCAGATGTTACAGGATGTCGGATACCATGGTCTATAAACAGACCATGGTCGGGATACACCTTCCATCTTGGTTTCTTGCATCTTCTGGCCTGTTATTAAATCATTATTATAGAATCTCAATTTAGAAAAAAGTAAACGGATAACTGATAACATTTTTTTTTCAATTTGATTCTTAGTCAATTTTTTTCAGAGTTCCCTACACACGATAAACAAACAAAAGCCTTATAAGATCACTCTGTTGCCTGTAAACAATCCTTAAACTAATCAGGTGTCTTGAAAAAATCTTATTATCATAAAATGAATGGCTTTGAAGATCTTTAAAATAACATACTAGATTTAAGTTTCTCTCACTTAAATTCAAAAAAGATGAAATAAAGGCGAAAGCCTAAGTACGGAACCCTTTTCCGCGAGCCTGACTCGCACTTGACTAATTTATTCTATGCTGTTGTTTTATTTTTTCTAAAAAATTATAAATAATTGGGTAGTCATATTTTTCATTTTCTTTGTAACTCAATTGATGAGAGTTTCATTACAAATAGTACATTGTCTAAGCACTTTCATCAGAAAAATTCAACAAATAGTCAAAAAAAAACTATCAAGGCCACATGTTTTTTGATGATGTACTATAACTCTGTTATTTCTTCTAGCCGCCATGTGCTCTGAAACGAAACTTCAGCTTAATTTTAATAAAGCCAGTAATAATGTCATAGACATCTTGAAGCAAAAAGTCAAGAGGAATGTCTTGAATGAAAGCCCCATTTCCCGCAAAAGAGCGGTTTTCGATGAATAGTTTTAGCTATTGGGCCAAAGACAATTATGATAGTTACATTGTTATTTGTAACAAAGTTAGTGAAGAAGATGTGAATAATCTGAATTAATGAAAATTGCTAATAAGCCTTAAATCGAATGTGGACCCTACTCACGAAACGACTTTTTAAATAAGGCAGATTATGTAGAAATTATTTTTGTCCAATATGCTAGAAAGTGTAAGGGTATTTCCGCTGCCGCTGCAGCATATTTCTTCACACTATAAGGTGGAATGCCTTGTCTTTTCACAAATAATACGGATTTGGCTATATGACTGCAACATATAAATATATAACACAGAGGATTTCTATATTCCATATAGTACTTGGAAATACTTCTGATTTACGGTCAGATGATTGCCCATAGAGCACCTCTTCAGATAATTATATATAATTAAAGATAGGACAATATCCGGAAACTTTTAAACTAAATATTTTTTCAAAAGAGTTACGGTTTTCGAGTAAGAGGCATGTTAAATTCTCAATTATTGGTATTTTCGCTAGGTGGAGAGGGCGAAAATTGAAAATCTTTAAATATTTGTAGCAACATTTATAACAAACATTTTTTTCTTAGAGTTACGGTTTTCCAGTTACAAAGGTGGTAAAATAATAACATCTAAAATACTTATGCGTATTTCGGCAGCGATGTCTTGAGATTTTAATAATAGCTTATACAAGCAAAGAATTTACGTGGATAATAGGATAAGTACCTACTATCTTCATTAGTATATGTTAGTGAACGTTCAACGATTTTTGTGACTAATGTTAATGTTACACTCAAAAGAGTGAAATAAATATTTCTTACAAAAATATTGACCGACGCTATTAGTTGGTGCACTGAAAAATACAAAATAATATTAATTCTATTGTTGCTGGTACTTGTGAAGTTGGTGCCAAAAGTTATCAATCTAACTGCAACATCACAACTTTAAAAGTAACAGCACCAATAGAATTAATATTATTTTGTATTTTTCAGTGCACCAACTAATAACGTCGGTCCAATTTTTCGTAAAAAATATTTTTGTAATTATGATCGATTTTTGGAACGACGAAACCAAACGGAGGAGGTGCGCGCATTGTATGTAGTAAACGTACTCCGATTTTGAAGATTCTTGATTTATTTGAAAGAGGAGACATGAGAAATGGTCCCATATTCGTAAAAACTCAAATCTCCTTCCCTTCAAAAAGCACTACCGAAGTGGGTGAGGGTAGCAATTTCTTTATTGTATTGTGTTATTTGCAGCAACATTTATAATGAACATTTTTTCCATACATATACTGTTAAAATTGTAAAATCTAAAATACTTGCGCATTTTCGAGATTTTGAGATCTACAAATAATAATAAGTACAAGCAAAGAATATTCGTGGGTAATAGGATAACTACTATCTTCTTTGGTATTAGTTAACGTTCAACGATTTTCGTGACTATTCTTTAACTCAAAAGTGTCAAATAAAAAAATTGAACCGACGTTAGTAGTTGGACCACAGAAAAATACAAAATAATATTAATTCAATTGCTGCTGGTACTTGTGAAGTTGGTCCCAAAAGTTATCAGTCTAACTGCATCTGCACAACTCCAAAAGTAACAGCACCAACAGAATTAAAATTATTTTTTATTTCTCAGTGCACCAGCTAGTAACATTGAACCAATTTTTTCTTCAATATTTCCTACTAGGTTCCTACTCCCTGTACCATTTGTCAAACCTTTTCATTCCTGGCAGGAAGTATTTCTTCGTTTTCGATAATTGCATACTTTTTAGAAATATATATATATATATATATATATATATATATATATATATATATATATATATATATTTATAAATCTTTTGCATAATTATAGTGACACAAATAATTTAATTGATAGTGAAGACATTTCTTGTTTTATATAATAAGATTCACAAAAAAGTGTGATTTTTCAGTTTGCTATGTTACGTTACCATATATAACAAAACTTTTAAACACAATTTCTAGTTTTTCGTATTCTAACTCCATAGAAGATTAAAAGTTCTGAAACTAAATTAAAACTTAAGCATTTATTGGAATCATTGTTTGTAAGATTTTTCATTCATGGAATCTCCATTACAGTGAAGCATCAACTCCACACATAATATACCTAATTTTGTACAATTATTTCCAAGATGTTCGTATCCTTGATTTGGAACTTTCCATTTCTCAGTAGTTATTGAGTGATGAGTGACTTCATAATGCGTAGCACATCATAACTTTAAGCTCCCTAATAACTTGTGAGTGTAATATCCCTTAATAATAGCTCAGATGGACAATTCCAAAATAAGTTAACTACAAAATGGAAACATTCGATCGGTGGAAGGGCAATTTCCCCCAAACCACGGGTATTATCGACACAGCTGTACTAATTTCGCAATACCGCGAGCTGCCCTGTACGCGTCGTTGTGATCGATGAGGCACATTTCAGGCCAATCGGCTGGCCTGACTGAACCGGTCGGCCTGTCGGTGCTGCTCGTGACCCAATTCGCAGATCGCGGTCGGCGGATTTGGTAATGAACAACGAAGGAAATGCACGGCCGGCGAGATGAGAGGTTATTGCCTTTTCGAGTCGAAGCGCTATTATTGTTGATATAAATTGCATTGAATAGAAATGTCTAGCTGGATCTATTCAAGTATTGAAATAATTGGCTGAGTTCATGTTTATTTAATTTAAGGATGAACGTATTTCCACTTGATCATAGACATGAAATGGATGTGAACGTTCTTGTTTATACAGGGTAATTGTTAAACTAAATGACGAGTTATATCAAATCTCATTATGATTCTACACTGGTTCAGGTGCTATAGTTGATTGATATAAGAATGTACCCGTATGTTTGAATCTGGGTTTTGATATATTTTGAAAAGGATTGAAATCACTCAATTAAAAGTAGGTTGTGAATTGTAGGTTCTCTTACTAATTGACGATAATCCATTGTTAGTAAAATTGTGATCGTTGAATACAATCACTTAAAAAAAGAACTAAGCTTACGAAGGAATATTTCAATAAGTTCATACTTATATATTACTTTCTAATAGGTAGGTATGAAAGATACTTCAATAATCATGGGTTGCGGAAAATAAAGCTCAAGATGACATAAGGTACTGATCTGCTATTTAATTGAGTGTATCGACTATAAGAATCGGATAGCGTTACTATCTCGAGAAAGGTAATAGATTCAAAGTTGGTTATATGGGAGGATATTGGGCGGTTTGATGATCTTTTTTATCGAGTTCAAGTTTTTATAGCTATTTTGATTTGTGAGATTCAAGAGAAAGACCTAATTAAAATTAACAATTTCTTTATCTGATGGTAGCAAGAAAGGAAAACAAAATGTTCAACAGCAACTTTTTTATTCATTTCATTTCATTTCATTTCCATCATCTACTTTGTTTTTCATTTGGAAACAAAGAAAAATCCCCAATACAACAATATAGGCTAAATCTTTGATATAGTTATATCAAATGATATGCTAATTTCCTTTTTTATAGTGAAAACGCCTTCTTGGGCACTTACCATAAGATTTTTTTAGTATGCGGTGCTTAATCAATAATTGATTAATTTAATTTCACTGAACAATATGTTGAATATTCAATTCAATTTCAATATTTTAGAGTCAGTTCAACGGACTTTACCAGATGTACTTAACAATGTTCTGGATATAGGAGTCGGATGATCTATATATGTACCTAGATGCATCGGGTTACAACGTTATCCGTCTTCCGATTCCTAATCTCCAACCGTCTCGGTTTCTCCAAGAGAGATGCTGTGCTTAAAAAATAATTCTCATTTGTTTGCACACCATGTGTTAGTAAATGAGATTGAAAATACTGCTGCAAATAAAACTGATTATTTTTATTCGATTTATATAAATGTAGCACATAATAAACTTATTTATTTGTCTTCGTAAAACTAGCATTGTCCATGTTAAATAAAAAATATATTCATCAATATTCACAAACTTGAAACTTTAAATAACAAGGATTATAGTGTTTTGAGAACAAATTATTCCAGTTCACATTAGGCATTGCCTACTAACAATTTTTTTATACATAGGTATTGCAAAAAAACAAAAACGGCTTGTTCAGGGAAAAAACACATATCATGTTGATATGGTGATAAAAAGTGCTATGTAATGTTAATGGTTCTAGAAAATGAATCATTGGAAGATAATATTAAAAACTCCATTTTGTTGAGTTAAGAAAGTTGCCGTGGAGAAGTACCTTCCGTATTTTGCTAGGTCTTGAGCGAGATTCAGAAAAAACAAACAAATATTGTAAGAATCAATTTTCCCCTAAAGATTCAAAAACCAAAAGAATTATGGAACTTTTATGAACACGATATAAAAGAACTTGATATACTTTCTACTCATTTTACCGACCTCGTAACTGTTATCGTTCTCGAGATGGTAGTGCTATTCCTTAACTTGGACACTGTATAGTTTGGCTGCTTTATGCTAAGATAATAGGGGAGAGTGGGGTAAGATGGCGAAGCATGAAAGATGACGAATGCTTGGTATATTTTTCTAAATAAACATAATTTGGAAATAACACTGTAACTGTAACTTTTAACGAGTAGGGATATAAAATTCACAGTATCGTTAGAATATATCTCCATTCTAACTAGTTGTGTTGCAATATCTGTTTTTGGCGGTGGGCTTATAATTCCCTGGTTTGCTTGGATAAGCTTCATACAAAAATTTTAGGTGAGTTGACAATTTTTTTTGCTAGGTTCAATCTGCAATATATGCGTCACATATTACTGTAGTAATTTTCATATACACCTTTTTATTTCATAAGCAACTAAAATTGATAACATAACCTCAACGAGTAAGATGGCGGGTCACCATCATCATTAAATTCACCATGACCATCACCTTTACCAGCACCCTCACCATCTCCAACACCATCACCATCACCATCACCATCACCATCACCATCACCATCACCATCACCATCACCATCACCATCACCATCACCATCACCATCACCATCACCATCACCATCACCATCACCATCACCATCACCATCACCATCACCATCACCATCACCATCACCATCACCATCACCATCACCATCACCATCACCATCACTATCACCATCACCATCACCATCACCATCACCATCACCATCACCATCACCATCACCATCACCATCACCATCACCATCACCATCACCATCACCATCACCATCACCATCACCATCACCATCACAATCACCATCACCATCACCATCACCATCACCATCACCATCACCATCACCATCACCATCACCATCACCATCACCATCACCATCATCATCACCATCACCATCACCATCACCATCACCATCACCATCACCATCACCATCACCATCACCATCACCATCACCATCACCATCACCATCACCATCACCATCACCATCACCATCACCATCACCATCACCATCACCATCACCATCACCATCACCATCACCATCACCATCACCATCACCATCACCATCACCATCACCATCACCATCACCATCACCATCACCATCACCATCACCATCACCATCACCATCACCATCACCATCACCATCACCATCACCATCACCATCACCATCACCATCACCATCACCATCACCATCACCATCACCATCACCATCACCATCACCATCACCATCACCATCACCATCACCATCACCATCACCATCACCATCACCATCACCATCACCATCACCATCACCATCACCATCACCATCACCATCACCATCACCATCACCATCACCATCACCATCACCATCACCATCACCATCACCATCACCATCACCATCACCATCACCATCACCATCACCATCACCATCACCATCACCATCACCATGACCATCACCATCACCATCACCATCACCATCACCATCACCATCACCATCACCATCACCATCAACATCAACATCAACGTCTCAACCACCATCACATGCGAATTTGTCATCTTACCGTACCTTTCATTACGTTTTCTTTTTATACATAATGCCTCGAAAATATGTCAGGACCAGTACAAGACGTTCCTGGGATGAAAATGTTCTTATTGCAGCACTTCAATAAATTGAAGGCGGAAAAGCATGCTATAGCATAGCCATCGAATACGCTATACCGGAAAAAATAGATTGTCATGCTCGGAATTCCCTGCACACGTCCCACCGGCTGCATCCTTTAGATGTTGGGTTTTTTAACCCCTTAAAAACCTATTTAAGCCAAGCTACATGGTGATAGAAATATTGCCAAAATTTTCTGTCAAGTCTATTTGAAAGCCGTCACTGTAGGAACAGTGATTATAGAGCTTTTAAAAAATGCGGAATTGAGCCATATAATCGACTTTCAATGATGAGGATTTGGCGGCTCCAGAAACAACAAACAGAGAATACAAAGAATCCGCAGATAATGCGACACTTCAAGATACCGCAAACACAGTTGAATCATCCGAAGATGATCTAACCTTTTGCCACTTTCGTGGGCATGACTGCAGAACGCCCGTCCACTCCTCCAGGCATTCAGGCTAACTTATTGATACATCATAGTCAAATCGCCTCCAGCAATAACTAGTCATTGAAGTACATCGTTGAATTCTGCTCAAGATCATACATTCCCCCAACGGAGCTGCAGTTATAGTGTTTCATCGTTTGACATCAATCCTATCCAACAAGCCGAACGAAGCATAAAGGGCAAGACTCGGAAATTGGATTCACCAGTAAAAACCAAAAAGAAATGACAAAGGAAGCTAAAATTTCCTTCTGTGCCAAAATAAATCTCCAGACCGAAACAGAATAATTCTCAGAGTGTTGCCTGTCCAGGTTGCCAGGAACTCTATCCATACTAATCTTTTTTAACAAAGCCTGGGTCCAATGATTTTCATGTTTAAATTGGTGGCAAGAAGCGTGTAGTTGCAATTCACGAAGAGGGGCGTTCAACTTGGACCTGTGCTGATTTCGCCATCTGATCCCAATAGGTTCGTCATCTTACCCACCCTATGGGGTAAGATGACGAAATTGCCCTGTTTCTATAGAATGTATACAGTTTTATTTCTATCAGAATATACTTTATTTCATTACCAAAGATATATTTTAAATATTTTCTTTTTTATGTAATTGAATAAAGCTAAGTTTTTTTCTGTAGGTATTTTTTCCCTATCGCCAACTTACCCCACTATTTGTCATAAAATTAGAACACATAGGAAGTACCTATCTGTTCACTATAATGCAAACTGAAGATTCTGGGTAATTAGCCATCCATCAAATCATAGGTAATCAATTGGAAGTCTTACAGATAATTTAAATAACCTTTTCGCTAGAGATTCTAAGGGCGGGGGGAGAGTTTCTAGCACATATTCTCATGTAAATATTCATTGGTTAGACGTTTGATGGGGAAAATATGACGTTAAGTTTTTTCATTCAATTTTTTTATTCAAATAAATTTCAATGAATCTGTCTCATCAGCAAATTATACCTAACAACAATCATTTCGAGTATTGATTATTGATTATTTGATTTGTAATATACCTACCATTGGATAACTATCTAACTAGATATGAGTTCCGATAATTATTTTATAAATGATACACCATCTAGATATAGTTTGGAAAAAGAACTGTCATCTTACATATTTTGTTCTAAATGTTTGTTGGTTCATCTACTTCAAAATAGATTTTTGTAAGGAAATGCGAAACTTTAAAAATAACATAAAATCTAGTTGGTTCATTTATCTATCAAATGATTTTTGCCAATAATGATGATAAACTGATACATTCAATAATTAACAGTAAAGGCTATATTTCATTAGTTTTTCAATTTTTATTCCATAATGTGTTTAATGTCACTACATACCTGTTAGATAAGAGAAGCCTACAACAATATAAAACAAAATATGTACCATCATTCGAAAAAAATGTTGAATTTCGCAGTTTTCCATATAAAATCTTACGGACAATTCATATAGTTTAGTGAACAAATGAAAACAAAATATGTGTTTGTTGAAGTAAAAAATATAAAAGACTTCCAATATCAAACTGAATCAACTGACATACCTATCTAGTTTTTTTTTCGTTATTATTTTACAATAGCTCAGTTAAATGTTACACCTTTGACAAACTTGGAAGAATTGAAAAAAACTATGTTCATTCATTCATCCCAGCTATGGTATCTTTTCTCGAAGGGCGTTAATCACAACGTACACATCTACCACAATTTAGTCATACCTAAGCGAACAAATCGGAAATTAATCGAGCTGCCTGGGTAACATCATCAATCATCATTTTGGAGGAGACAAAAACTACTTTATCAATTTCAGCGCAACAAAGGGTTCGTTCGGTATCTTGACTCCAGCTTGGAATAAAAATATCGCTGGTTATATTCATGACCGAGGCGAGGGTGTATAGATTGAGATCTTCTCGCGGTAATTGATTGTTCTGAGTTTAGGCAACGGGTAAGGGAAGTTGAGCACTCGTTTTTAGGCTTGTGAAAGGTATTAAAATTGTGAAGGTATGGAGGGGCTTAATTAACAATTTTCAGAAAAATGAATTCAGCTTGACGTTTATTGTCAGAATACAACTAATAATTGATCATGTATCGATACTTTAACTTGTTTGGGGTTAATTGTAACATCTATTAGGGCAATTATTAACTATTTAAAATATTGATATTTGAGCGTCCATTTATATTTAATAATCAGTGCAGTGGCATCCAGATTTGGTATGTTTTCCTTGAACTTAAATAGTGGTAATGAAATCTAATCTTTTTTTTTCTAAAAATGTTTAATAAAATTCTAAAAAACCGTGAGATTACAGGATTTATGCGATTATCACCATTCGCCACTTTCTTATTGCCACCAAATAATAAAGTTTATTCATCTTAATAATTCCTTAAGCTACACAAAACAAGAAGGAAACAGATATTTACATAGATACCTACATTGCAAGTGAAACGTCTTTTTATTTTTTACTGCTCTTGCACTTAGACAATCGACATAAATTTTATTTAGATATTCAAGAAATTAACCTGGCAATGCGATATTCCCCTCGAACTAGCATTGACTTTTTGAACGTATTCTTTCCAGTTCTCGGTTTCGAACAGACAAACTGTAGGTAAAGACTTCTTGAGACCTCAGGCTCAGATTCCGAATCAGAGACAACACTTTTTCCAACTCTTAATATTTCAGAACGTTACAATAAGCTCTAATAATTGGTAATCAAATATCACAAAGAATGTTTTTTTTTTCATTTATGAAGATAACTATAGTTGATTCACAAATTGTTAATCAAATTAAATCACATCAAATATAGATTTGAAAGTGAAAACATGCCTGAGAATTTTAGTTTCTACAGAGAACATTTTTACATTTTAGGCCAAAATGAAGCACGTGCAGATATATCCACTTCCTACTTTACCTGCTGGAAGTTTTCCTTTGATAGCATAACGTAGCGCTATATAAATGGTAAAAACTGGCCCTCCACATTACGATTCAAATATAACAAATTTCTATTTGATAAGTTGTATTATATATAGATGAGAAAAGTTAAAAAATAGTGCTTAAAATGTTAATTAACAATTAAATCTGAGCATCAGTTTTGATCTTTGGGAATTAATTTCAACTTATATAAAATTTGGCGTAGACACTTTGAGCAACTAATAGTTTGTTTTAGAATTAAACGAATGTGATATCCAATAAATATTTTTTACATAAAATTGGACCGACGTTATTAGTTGGTGCACTGAAAAATACAAAATAATAATTCTATTGGTGCTGTTACTTTTGAAGTTGTGCAGTTGCAGTTAGATTGATAACTTTTGGCACCAACTTCACAAGTACCAGCACCAATAGAATTAATATTATTTTGTATTTTTCAATGCATCAACTAATAACGTCGGTCCATTTTTTTGAATATTTATTTGACACTTTTGAGTGTCACGAAAATCGTATATTCTTTGCTTGTAGTTGTTATTATTAAGATCTCAAAACATCGCTGCGGAAATACGCATAAGTATTTTAGATGTTACCATTTTACTACCGCTGTAACTTTAAAACCGTAATTCTAAGGAAAAAATGTTCATCAATTCAATTTTCGAAAGAAATGGCTCTCTCCAAATAGAAGATACATTTATTTAAGAATTAATGCCTCTAACACAAAAACCGTAACTCTTGTGAAAAAATGTACAATTTGAACGTTTCCGGATATTGTCCTATCTTAAATTATACCACCTCTGATTTTCGATTTTTGAGAGAATTTCGGAAATCATCAAAATCGGAGTACGTTTACTATATAAAACGTGCGAACAAACCAAAAAAATTCAGACAGTCAAAATGTATATCTCCTCCGTTCGGAGTTTGTCGGTCAAAATAAAATCTTGCAACCAAAATCAACCCTCCTATCTCTGAATCTGGTAAGCATTGAAGTTCGGGAATAGAAAATCATAGGTATATATTTTTTACGGAACAGCATTATCGACCTGAGGAAAAAAGTATCTCCAATTACAAACCAATATCCTACAAACGTCCGAAACAACAATGTCTGCTGATAAAATTAATATGAGTAATGAGAAGAGAAAACGCCACAATTCTTTGTTTACCTCCCACACGTCATTATGTGGAAATGATATTCCTCTCTCTGATGCTTACATAACGTTTTTCAAGGGTTTTCTTTGAGTGTATATATATATCTTCCACTGACATATCCAATTACGCAAAACTCATTTTCCACATTTCACCACACATGTTACCTCTTGTGTAGACAGAGATACAACACGCAACAAGACAACATAATCGTGATATATCTTCAAACGGATTGTTGTTAGCGAGAAGGATACCAAAGGTTTTATTTTTATTTTTCACCCAGTTCTGTTTGGTTCGTGGACATACATTTGGAAAAACTTTTTTATTTATCAATTAACAAACTTTTTCCCGTAACTTCGCCAACACAAGATTAAAGGAACCTCCTTGAAAAACTCACTTTTTTCAACTTCTCTGATGTCTAACTTAAGTGTCATATACATAGTAAGAGCTTCTTGTTTTGATGACAGGAAATAATATAAACAAGTTTTTTCATGTAAGCATTCGCACATATAAGGATGACAATCACTTCCCCATCAAATATTAAAATGTATGGAGATGAAAAACTCTTGTAACTTTATCTTTAAATTACACAGTGGAGAGACATTCAAAAATATGAGTCTTCCAAACAAAATGTTTATATTTACCAGAATGTTTTATTTGCTTTTCCATCGTATGTACCTCTTAACTATTCGTTACAAAGCAACCCTATTATTAAATGTTATCTGTCTTTAAAGATATAAAAATCTTAGTTTGGGTCATATGCTCAAAAGAGTCGTTTTTAAAAGTTCATAGATATATTTCTCTTATTATAACATAGACATACCTACCTAAGTATGCCTTTGATTTAGTGATAGTATTTTCAGATTGAATTCATGTTATTCCGTCCTGCATAATGGGATTCTTGTCATCAACTTTCATAACTATCTGAAGAAAATGTATTCATTCGTTTAATATTCACGTGAATCCTCAATTATTTGGTATTTAGACGGTGTTAGATATGCTGTAAAACTCCGACCTTCTAGTAGGCAAAACACTTGGGCAGACATTAGCATTAATAATGCAAAGTTGAGCCTACTTGCCTCGACTAAAACTTTGCTAACTTAATCAGAAGTTGGGATAGTAAGCCTCCAAGTTGGCAGGAGAGTTGAGAGTTTTAACGACACCTATGGAGATCTCCCGATAACCTCTAATATCGAATTGAGAATGTGCTAAGTTTCTGATGCTTCGACATTAATCATATTGGTTGAGAGGGTTTAAGAGAATCCCCATGTCTGCTGTTTTGTGAAGGGTTGGGCAGGAAAGTTGAGCTTTTGGAGCATGAGGTAAAGATATGCTTAATCGGGTAGAAAGAGATCGAGTGAAATATGTGACTATTTCTAATCTCGATGAGATCTGTCAAAGTTTTACGAGAATATAACTCACACTGTCGAATGGTTGATAAAATGACTCATAAGTATAATATTTATAAGCACTTTTTCTATTCGTTTGGGGAAGGTTAAAATAAACATGATTATACGTTTTTCATTGATTCTAGACATAGATCACCTTTAGTAAATAACACGGTTAATAACAGATAGCCTATTTAAATAATTCCGTCATCAGGGACTTTTTTATTCACATTTTATCAATATTTTTCATTGACAAATTATATTGTATAGGTAAGTATAACGAGTTTGTTTTGAAATTTATCGTTTTAATTAGTAAAATTGCACAAAATTGTCTCATCGATGTATCACTAAAGTCTGAGACAGTTGTCAAGTCTGGTGGTTATGTTTCTATTTACCTTTGTTGTATCTTGTCAATACCAACAAATCACAATACAAGTTAATAAGCCAGAAGATATTATAGTCTATTTAAACCGGTAATCAGATGATATCCATCAATTTTATTTTAGGTTGATCAAGGATTGAAGTCAAGACTCATAACTGAGGCGAATATTTTATTGTTATTTATTGAAATGTAGAGAAATTAAAATTTAAATATTATCGAAATGGTTACTGATCTCCAAATAGACTGTGACAGGTCGGCTGAAGTTCATTACCAACTCTCTGTGGACCGCAGAAAATTCAAAACCAAAATATATATACATATAGTTGGTATAGTTATATATAATGCAGGTGAGTATAGGTGCATTTCCATTTTGTTATCAAACGGGTGAATATTTCATTTAATGGCCCTGGCAAATTATGTGTATATGTTTTCATAAACTCAATTTAGAACGATAAATTTAATACAACACGCAATTCCGATTCCCGATATAACGTTAAATTATATATATATATATATATATATATATATATATATATATATATATATATATACACAATAATATATAATATAACTACATGGTTCTTGTTATTGCTTTTATTCTATCATTGTGATTCATATTATTCAGGAAAAGTATTTATGGAATATAATTCTGTGCAATATACATTATTATATTCTGCTGCTGATGCTGTTGCTGCTGGAATATTTGCATGAAACATTATTGTTGAAAGTTAAAAATGGCCAGGCTAGAGAGAGAGAGAGAGAGAGAGAGAGAGAGAGAGAGAGAGAGAGAGCTTATTTTTAAATTATGGGGGATATGGTTTAATTTGGAAATATATGTGAGATTCTATATGCAACATAATTAAAGTGATAGTGAGAAGAATTGCATAATTATTGTGCGATTTTTGTTCTTGTAATGACCTAACGGTATGGATGCGATCATCGAAGTCTAGAAATTACGAACATACTAGCAGATTCCCTAGGTAGAAGTTAAGCAAGGAGAGTTTCTCGCATGCGGGCAGTAGATTCTTGCTAAGCATTAATCTATCGCCTACAGTAAACAGTCGGTGAGACTTTCGCCTCTCAAAAACAAGTATCGTCCCCTAAACTCTCCTCGGTGACCGCGTGTCTAAACCAAATCGTACGAATTTCGCTATTCGATTTTCATATACCAGCGCAGTTAAAAAATGTCTGTGGTAGAGCAAGGCGTACTTATACAGCAGGTCGCCTTCTATCACTTTTCTCACAAAAGAATCCATGGAATGGAACCATGGAAGTTTTGGAGTACTATAAATCTGATTTGCACCAGCTCTAGATCTACCGGAAGATTTTTTTAATTTCCTGTAAGTACTGGCTCCTCATATTCAGTAGCCAGCTCCATTGCAAATAATTTGAGAGATTCATCCCTAGTATTCCTATTTTTATATTGTTTATTTTGTTGATCCCAGAAGCACTCATAATTTCTAAGTATTTCTAGAAATTTAATATTATCTTGCGTACCAAATTTGACTTAGCGATTTGTTCGAGACCTCGCATCAACATATGTGAGTTTCGCCGAAACAGTGTTTAGACAATTCGAATATCGCCCTACGAATTCTTGCCTGTAGAGTAAACCATATAAGAGGAGCGAGTATCGCCTTTGACAGTCGAATCCGAGTATCGCTACGGGGTTATATCACAATGTAAACAACTACAGGAAAGAAACGCATAGAGAGTTCTCGCATGGGATATTCGCTTACGTCGCTCGTGTCCGGATAACTCTTCTTGAATAAATGACGCATTATACTTCTGAAAAGAAGATAGTAAACGTGCACAGATCTTCATGATTATTTTTCATTAAAAGAGTCCTTGTCTCATATTCAAATATTTAGTGTTAGATCAAGCTTATTCCTTCAAAAAGCCCTTTGAATACTAGATTTACGAAAATTTAAAACTTTTTTTTTATTTACAGATGTCTCCATATATCTCCCGGTTTTAGAATTAGAGTTTTGAGAAGGTAATGAAATCTTCTTCCTTATTTCGGAAACACATGGCTATAATTCGAAATATTTACACAATAATGTTGTATATCAATATATAAGCTATGAATCTGAAGTAATTAATTGCTTTCGCATTAATGGTTTGACTTATGAGTTCTTGATAAATTTATCTAATTGAATCAGGTAAATTTATGAGCTTACTTGGGATATTTGCTCGAAAGTGTATGTAGGTCAAACTAGCAGAAACTTTCAAATATGCGCTGGATCTCAGTTATAATAATAATACATTTAATGACAGTTTCAGATCCTTACAAATCGAAAAAATAGTAATAAAATTTGATTTATTTGATTCATTGGAGGTTATTAAACGTAACTTCAAATTCCGGTAATCTCCACAATGACCAGATTGATGATATGTCCAGCGCCTTACTGCATGTATAATTATACCACCAAATTAGTTTATAATATTAGGCAATAAGAGCTACAGTTGAAACTTTTCCTTTGGTTATTCAACCAGGAAATACATCTTCTTTCTATACGTCTTTTGCTCTGTATATTTTCTGGTATAATATTTTGTAGCATAATTAATTTATCTCCTCTCATCACATGACCCCAAAACAGTAGTTTTTTTATTTCAATTTTATTAATGGCTAATTCCATTCAATCCCTTCAACACCTTTTTGTTTGGATTTGTGTTTATCCAACTCTCTTATAAATGCAAATCTCGAATTCTTCCAGACGATGCGTATCATTTCTCTCAAAAAATAGATAGACATCTTAGTGCATTATTAATTTTTACGACGCTGGCCTGTGCCATTCCAGATCATCAGCCTATACGATTGTTCACGTTGAATACTCTTTTTAGATACTTGTATCTACTGACTTTTTCACAGGCTCTCCCTTGACTTGACTAATAAATTAAGTCTTAAGCTCAGTGTGTGTTCCTTTTCTTGGCCATTTTCTACTCATCGATCCACTTGTCTTTGCAAATCTACAATCAAAACGTATACAACAATAATTGTTATTTGTTTTGTAGTGCTTTCTGTAATATATCTTCTCGGATTAGGTTGGAAAGCAATTATTTCCTCTGTACGTTCCCCCCACACCTCACCCTGGCGGTCAGATTTATCTCGCAGTACCCTTTATGAGATAATTATGACCTTATCGGAAGTTTTGTTGTAATCAATACAGCAAACATAAAAAAATGAAAGAGAGAGATACTTGAACTTATAGGAACTATTACATTAGCTGTAGTGGAAAATCCTGCAGCTAGCATACGGTATTTAAGTATATTATCAGAAATAAAAGAAACTGGTGTTGAAATTGCATACAAAAATAAATTTCATCCCTACCATATCCAAGTGGACCAAGAATTATTAGAAAATGATTTTCATAAAAGAGTTACATTTTCTAATTGGTCTCTAAAGCAGATAGTGATTTATTGGTATTATTTAACGACAAATGTACATTCCATTGAAAAGAATTTGTAAATAGGTGTAATTACCACTATTACGAAAACCAAAATCCTAATCTGATCAAAATTAACAGTTTTCGATATAAATGGAGTGTATATTTTTGGGTTCTCTGATTATGTAATCTATGCCTTTTCAATGTTAAGGTTACAGGTGCAGACTTTTTTTTGGGAAATGAATAACACCGTTTAATTAAATATGTTCCAAATTTAAAAAAGCCAAAATGTGGCTACAGTTGGATGTTGCCCAACCCCCTTTTAATTCAAATGTACGCCAACACTCAAAAGAATATTTTCCGGATAGATTGACGAGAAGACAAAGTTGTTAAAGCAAATACAATAAAATTACATTACTTTGTTCATATTTATCTGTTAGCTGGTGACGATCTTCGCCAGAATTTGTTAAATCTAATATTTATATAATTGTTCCAACAACTGGGAAAATATGATTGGTAGAATTAGATAATTGTTCCAGCGTATTTCTTCCAATATGCTGTTAGCCGTAAGACGATCCTTCTTAAGTGGGGTAGAGTCGTATTTTGTAGAAAATGATAACATTTCGTACATTTTGATCAACATTAGAAATGTTTAAGCCCATTAGTAATTTTTCAAGTAATAATAATAATAATAATCTTTATTCAGGTTAACATACAAATCTTGATTAAAAAATAGTATGCTAATAGATTGTCTGACTTAATAAAGTCCAACAATCCCCTACCGAGATGCAAATAGCATCTGTGTGTAGACCTGAACTTAATAATGTATTAAAATCTACAAGCTTAACATATTCTAAATATACATATTAATATACAATAAATAAACAAATAATAAAATTAAAATGCAACAAAACTATAAATACAACTACAAATGTAAAGAAAGACACATGATATAGGAAGTATTAAATATTAAAACAGATTTTTTAAGTAATATAACAATATCTATGTATATTATAACTTCAAATTATTTAAAATCCAACTCTTAATATGACATTTAATACGCCCTCTAGAGAAGTTTAATTTTTTTAGATTGTTATCTAATCTATTGTAGACAATTTTGGATCGATATAAACTAGTTTTTTGACCAATATTTAATTTAGTTTTACTTACTGTAAGCGATTTGTGTCTAGAAAATAAACATGCTTCAGCAATAGTATACTCTTCCCGTAGATTACAATAATTATTTATTAGTGCTTCCAAAATATATTTTTGATTGATGTTCAGCAATCGTGTCTCACTAAAAAGGTTGTGTTGTTTACCAA
The DNA here is from genome assembly GCA_958507055.1 of Crioceris asparagi. Lineage (NCBI taxonomy): Eukaryota > Metazoa > Arthropoda > Insecta > Coleoptera > Chrysomelidae > Crioceris > Crioceris asparagi. The sequence continues at coordinate 19,058,091 of OY293829.1, read as the reverse complement.
AAGTTAAAATTTTGATAGCACGCTTTTGTATTCTTATACATATTTGTTTTGAATTAACTATATCTATAAATTTCCCTATTTCAAATAATTTGAGATTAAATTAGACCACATAAGTAATTTTCTATGGAATCTGGTGACCGATAAAAATACATGTCCTCAAATTATTGAAATATTCACTGAAATGATGCTCTAGCTTTTTTACCCAACACTTCCCGGGCAAACACTTTGGTACATTGTGGTACGGAAACATTCAAGACTTGATTATAGAACTCTTCTAGCTCAGAGTCCTACTCGTACGCAGAAGCAGTCCGAACACCAACCCAGATCCATCTACAGACCTGCACCAAGAAAGAACAGCATAAGAATGTTTCCTACATATGTCTTCGGGATTTTGTAGGGCACCCACCAAATTTAAGTCCCAGACAGACTCTCACAAAACAGTCAAGTGACATACAACACACAAATATAGCGAAAACTCCATGACAACTCTGCCATAGGGCTCAAAGATGCTTCTTTGGGTATTACAGGTATGGAACCCTCCAACTAGGCGGCCCAGTCACACAAAAAACCACTACCAGATCACACTTATAACATTTTACATACATACATAATAAAACGACCATCAAAATCCAGCATAGAGTTCAGAAATATACAATAGACAATAGACCCTCAGGTCCGAAACCCACCACAAATAGCCTCACGGGCACTGAAAGTAGACAGTGTTTTATTTAAGGTATGAGAAACACGTGTGCATTTTTTTTTGTGATATCTGGAATAGCCAATACGGCACATATACACAGATGTTCAGTTTTATATATTACAAAAGATTAGTGAGACTGTTTATTTCTATATAGTGTGGAACAGCTAAATGAAATAAATTCATTGTTTTAATTATTGTGCATATTTATAAAAAAAAATTCGTTGATTTTTATTTCAAACCGCCCATCATATCGAGTATTGAGTCAGTTTCTGATGATGATCGTTTGATATATGACTTAATTGGTTATTATTTAAATGGGACACCTAGATTTTTTTTTCATTTTTGCTTTCTGCATTTAAAGGCAGTTTCACGAATGTAATATACTTAATTAAGGTGTATAAAACGTTATTTAGAAATAATTATTAAAAAGAACTTATAAAATTAGCTTTAAAAACAATTAGATAGTCAATTTTTTTTATGATCTTTAATGAACCCTTATACTGTAGTTTGCTTTGCTGCAATTTAGAATTCCGTTTTATTATTTTGTTGTTTTAATTCCTTCAACAACGCAAAGACATGATTTTTAAATAATTTTATCTTCAAAACTATGAATAATTTATATTCATTATTGAACAGGATATCTTTTTAAATTGTCTTTAAATTGAGAATGCTAAAATAAAAATTTATATCGGGTGTTCCATTTAGAAAATAACGTCGTATGTCAAACGGAGATCACAAACTGATGTAATACTTGATAAGATGGGCGGTTGGAAATAAAACAGACGTGTTTTAGTTTTCTTTTAAATATACATAATAATTGAAATAATGATTCTATTCCATTTGGCTATTCCACTCTATATATTCACAAAAGTGATTATATTCTTGTTTTTTAAAAGAAGTTAAATAATTAGAAAACTCTTAGATGTAATTTTAGGGAACCCTAGAATTAAAAGATGTAGTTTTATGGATTTTTTCCAGCCAGTTAGTGAAAAATATACAGGGTGTCCCTTTGGAAAAATGAAGAAACCATTATCTTAGCAAAACCATAACTAATTGTATATTATGAAATATTAGAAGATAGAAGAATAAAAGTTTACTATTTGTAAAAAGAATGACCAAATTATTTTTGTTTCGAATGTTTGCTTAGGTCCAACATTTATTTATCAAATGAAAGCTCTATTTAGACCTTTTCCAAATACTACTACTACGAATATACCTACAGGGTATTCCACTTAACATCAAACAAGTTTGGTTTTGCTTTTGAAATGTGAATCAAATCGATCTACTTTGAAATATGATTTTCTAAATTCAATTATTCGCAGCCAAGACGTTGTGAAAGTTTGCCGCACTAAATGATGGACACCCGGTATAAAACAGTTATTTAAAACGTAGTATCGCGCCATATGAGCTTCAGTATATTATATACGTATGTAATACAAGGCAAACTCTAAATCGGACATAGCAAAAAAGACAATATCACAGAAAATGTATATGAAACCCAAGATTGGATCCAAACAGAATATTTACGCTATAAAAGAAAAATCAGACACGAGAGAGAGGCTATCTTTCTCCTCTTGTGACGTTCTTCGCTTCGTACCTCTGGAGATTCGGTAAAGTATGCAAAAGCAATAAAATTCCAATAGCCGAAGTAAAATATGCAATTTAGAGAAAAAAGTCCAGGAAACTTTGCATGGATATTGTAGTCGGGAACGCGACCGGCCATCGATTTACATAAAACTAATACACGTGTGCTAGCGCAGGACACACACACACATACAGGTAGGGTTTGTTCTATACTTTTCACAAAGCTCGAATTTCCACCATTCTCTATAGCCCTTTGGGGACCAACAAGAAATAGTCGGGCTCATGATAAAATATTGGATTGGACAATATGATCGTCAGGGTTTTTGTCCTGCAAGTTGGTAACAGTTCTTATGTTTGAAAATATTCATCAAATGATAAAAGAAATTGCTTGAATGGTTTGAAAAGTTTTGATAACGATAATAATATCGAAATTGTTCAGAAGGTGTCCTTGTAGAATGCCACATCTATAATGTATTGGATTCCTCTATTTTTAGAGCTCTCAAGAGGAAAGTATTACTACAGAGAATCTCCATCTCCATGTAATACCTCATACCACCTTCAAAGTAACCAAAGAATGCCACATTTATAATGTATTGGATTCCTCTATTTTTAGAGCTCTCAAGAGGAAAGTATTACTACAGAGAAGGAAAGACTCCTTCTCCTTCTCTATTTCAACATACCTGACACATTTGCCCAAACGAAATAAACAAGTCTTACAATCTCCATCTAATACCTCATACCACCTTCAAAGTAGCCAAAGAATGTCACATCAATATTGTATTGGATTCCTCTATTTTTAGAGCTCTCAAGAGCAAAATATTACTACAGAGAAGGAAAGACTCCTTCTCCTTCTCTATTTCAACATACTTGACACATATTTTGCGCAAACGAAATAAACAAGTCTTACAATCTCCATCTAATACCTCATACCACCATCAAAGTAGCTCAGCACTAAACCCAGCTATCTACCATTTCGATAAAGCTTCTGGAAACCTCCACAACCGTTCTGGAAGCTTTTCTACAGAATATGTCTTGAAAATTTCAGAAAAGCTTATCGAAATATGTTTTGCTTGAAAATAGTTCGTAGAAATATTTTTAAGAAATTAAGATGGTTTTCCCAAAACAGCATAGAAAAATAAAATCAATCTTTGAAATTATGCAAAAAGGCTACGGCTCACTTATACACCATTTGCAATTAAACGAGGCACAGCACACGCGTGGCTATTTTGTAGAAGGTAGTTTGAGACGGAGTGGCGCATATTGCACGTATCCCACGGCCAGTTCAGTCACAACCTTGGTTTGGCGTGTGTTGAGTTGTGCTTGCAACACAGTTTCGTGGAACATGGGTATGTTGTATACTATGCACTCTTCTTTAATTTAGCCGTCACAAATTTCCGAAAAATGTTTGAGGAAGGAGTTGCTGTATTACAAATCGGTTCAATATTGGACCATTCCTCAACTCTCTTCTTCCAGCTAAAAAAACATTAAAATCGGAATAGTTTTACTACCTATACGCAGTGCATGTACTAACATAAAAAGCATACTGTCGAATTGTATACCTCAAAAATAAATAATAATTATAATGCTTATTATATTGAATCTCAATTAGATGTACCAACAAGAAACTTTCAATATTCGTCGTAAAATCATAATAAATAAAACTGACAATCTTTGGTACTTACATAGAGTAAAATAATGATTTCAAAATTGAAGAATGATTCCAAAATCAATAGAAAGTTTTTCAGGTAATTTCCATAACTGTTACTCAAGATAATTCAATTATACTGATAAATTGGAATGTCCTTTCCAAATGCTCTTATTCAAAGAATTTTAATTAAATCTGTATTATCAGCATATTTATACTCGTCAACTTCCATCATGAGTATTAAAATTCGTTGATGTTTATTTGGTAGATCTCGAACTAGAAACAATTGAAATTAAGATTTTGCAGAATTTGAATCTGCAAGTACAAGAGCATACCTAGAATACAAGAATGATTTTGTAGCTAATACTAGTAGTTATTATGAAAAGTTTTCAAATACGAAAAACTGTTCAAGTAAATAGTAGACGTTGTCACGCTCAACAACACCGTCCGGATTAATAACAACACAGCTATTTTAGCATTCAGGTAACAGGACAATGTATGCTTCTTAAATGTACCAGTAAGACATTACAAGAATAGTCTCCTAAGGCTCCAGTAGTTGAAATAAACCGTATTCGATACTCTTGTCAAGTCCTCGCTTTTCAATTACAACTTGAACTGCAACATATAGGAACATTATAAAACACCCTTAATGCTGCTAGAGCTGCTGCATAGGCAATGAATTAATTTTTTTTGAAGTAGGATATCGAAGCGTAGGACCGAGGGTGGTAGACTATATTTGCAGTACGCAGAGTAAGCGAAAGGGGTGTCTAATGGCGTGTTATGTGATTGCTCAAACGGTGATCATGCTTTTGAGATAGATATAGAATAGAAGTAAATTTATGTTGCAGCAAAGTCATCGATGCGAATGAGCTTCCACTCCTGAAACCTACTTATTAAGGTCGGTTAACGGTGGCTTAATAAAAAAGAAATTATAGGGAAGAGATCAGCTATGTGATTGATGAAAACTGAAAGCATATAGCCGGACGCTTCTAGTGGAAAAGGTAAATGTTTCAACCATAGGCTAAAATGTTGATAATTCAACAGATACACTTTGAATATCCGTTGAACAAGGATGCTATATGCCATCGAATCTAAAAATTGTCTGATCAAATTGTGAGAGCATTATTTTTTTTCATCATACTCATTTTAGGATGAACCGTTTAGACAGAACATAAATATACCGATAGAAAAATGGCATTTAATTTTTTCCTACTTTTTCTAAAAGATGTGTCCTGAAATAGTGATAATGGGTTTTAAGAAGAAACACTTAGACAAGTTTCTTCAAAATCATAGGAGCCGTTTTCTGTCTGTTCCCGAGATAATCTTGGTACAGACCATAGACATCTGAACACCAACACCGATGTCTATGGTACAGACTGACCAATGGCAAAAAATATGTTTTTCAGGGAACCCTTAAATATCCTTTAAAAACCGGTCACTGAAAATTTTACACGATTACAATACTCTCCTTAGTACGTACTTGGGGCCGGGTAGGGGCTCTTCAAAAATCAAAAACCAAACAGCGAGTTCTTGTTTAGAGAAATTTAAGTGAATTACCCCAGTCAGAACTTCGTAAAAAAGAAGGGGACAATAACGTAGCTGTCAATAATTATACATTTCTACATATTTAAGGACCACAGTTGCATAATAATGAGGTTCTGCGTCTAACTGAAGGTATTACTTGTAGGATTTCTTGAACTTATAACAAAGAAAGCCGTCGTCCAGATAGCTGCTTTAGATCTAACAATCTGTTACCCGTCTTGATTCTTCTTAAAAAAATCATATTGTCAAATTCCAACGATAAATAAGGCGATTTAATCATTTCCATGATTTTTATGTAATAGCTTTCATATACGTGTAAAACATTTTTGGAAAGCTTATGAATTGTTGCATTTAGTAGTATATTTATATATAGAGCGTTCCATTTAAAAAATGACTTATTTATGATTTGGCAACTCAAGCATATCTGCTTGAAACCCATGACATGGCTCCAATAACTTAGGTAGTCACACCTCCACGATTGTCCGAATATTCCCCATTTCTGCGAATAAAAGTGCCCATAATTTTTGAACGGCCCAAATCAGACCCATACTATGTAATACTATTTGGAAGGGAACTTGAAAGGCTTTCAGATCATACATATTTGATATATTATTTAGAAAAACGTATTTTGTTGCATCACTTCTTAAATTCTAACATGTACCTACCATCAATGAAAATAATTCAAAGACGTGCACCTATATTCGTATCATATTTCGATTTCTTTTCTAGTTTCCGATTGATCAAAATTCCTCAAATCTCTGGACACCATATATACCTATTAGCCTTAGTTATACAGGAAGGAAGACTCATGGCATGTAATTCAAAAGTACAAGTACTATTAGAATAAATTTTATTTTGTATTTGTTAGTGCCTAATCTCTATAAGAAGTAATTCCTACATTTTGTATTAATATTTATTTATTTCATATTATGATTGTCAACAGAATCACATAAATGCGAATGAGTACGTAGCAATGATTGACAAAAAATATTGAAGTTTTTGAAAATTTCTAATATATAGGATTCCAAAAATGTTATCTTCCATTCAGCCATCTCAAAACTCAGAGGTGTTATTTGGGAGGAAATACATGGCGGATTTTCAATTTCTTATTACATCATATCTCAGCTAGCAATCAAAAAATAAGAAATACGATATGTTTTATTCTTGATGTTTTGCAAAGTAAACACTTTAATTGCTTTCTAATTGGAAAGAGGAGTACTTGGAAATGTACCATTATCAACTTTTTAAAATCTTTCCCTCCAATTTTTTTTCCAAAAGAAGGCGAGGGCAATTTCTTCAAACATTTTACATTTTTCTGACAGGGTTAAGGGAGAAGATCGTTTTCGGAAACATTTAGATGGGACATATTTCAAAAGCTTCATGAATTTTGGAACTAGATATATACGAGATTGTTGCCACCATCTGTTGGAGCTGGTACCTTTGAATTTGATGCCAAAAGTCTTATAACCTCAGAACAGCGTATTTCAACATCCACAGTTAATGTGTCGTAAGATAATCGCTGTGTAAGTGTTATGATTAAGTGTTGATTATAAACAAATATTGATCATCGATTAGATGAGAACGAATAAATGGATAATTAGAGGAGGATCGAGGATCACTCCTTGATTCTATCCGATCTTTCAATGATATGAAATAATTTTGTTTATTCTCTGACTATTTCCTCCTAGAGATCTTGACTTCATTCCAACTCTCGTTCGCTTAAGATGTTGAGCACGATGGGACCTTATTCAATAAAGTCTTATTCCAGAAAAATATATATTTGTCTAGTACAACCAAGCAAACTTTGCCTGGCTTAAACACCTACGTATACCAATTTTCACCGCTATCGGTTAACTTGTGTATACTATGAGCCAATGTAGCGGCATCTAGTTGCAAGTAACGACAAAGTGGATAGTGGTCAAACATACTCAATGCTCAAATGGCTAAGTATACTGATTTTCAAGGTAACCGGTGAAACATTGTAGAAGTAGATGCAATGCAATGCCATCTAGAGATGAACTACAAAAGAATCTAAAGTGTAGCGCCCTCTCGTGGTGAGCTATATCAAAGTTGACCGATTATAAACCTTTTTCAAAATGCATTTCATTCGATTTTCATGTTACTCTGTCTAATGGTGTGGGAGAATACTAAGCACAAATATACCAACATCTATTTATATAGACTAATTTGAAGAATTCTATTTATAGACATACCTTACCTTTTCCATGGAGAAAAGGTTACTGATGGACAATTTTCACCTTCATTTATTAAAGCAAATTCCGCTTTTCACTTCTATACATGGTAAATATGTTATAGGTCAAATACAAGGATATAAGAAGAGGGAAAAATAAACCTCCAGAGATAGGGTAACGTTGATTTGCAACCATATCTGGCAGGTTATTCGACGGACGATGAACAACTGAAATATCTTGAATAAACAAGAATAAGAATTATGTGCTATATCCTACAATATATAAGAAGGAAAACCAACACTGGAATGAAAATTCAGATAAACATTGGGATAATCCTATATTATATGTAAACAAACACTAGCCATCCTAGTTATCTAGCAACTATTTTGGAAAACACTCTAGACTGTGTTATGATATACACTCCTACACTTCATATTCAACCATTAACGAATTGAAAGATCATCAATCATAGAAATATAGATCTCGTCGAGAACTACACAACGTGTGTTGATATAAAATTCTTTCGGCAGCCCATTCCCTTAAAGGTCACGCACACCAACTGGGGTACGTTTTAATGCCTCATTCCGTTTTGACATTACTGAATCTTCTCAAATCACTACTGAGAAATGGGAAATCAATATAAAGAAATGTTGGCCTTTCTTTGCGAAACGTTTCTTCGTTCTACCTACTTCTTTCTTCCGTCTTTTTAATCCGTTCTTAGTCATCGCCTTTCTTTTCAACTTATTCAGTGCTGCTTCCGATGTTATTCCCTAGAGTAGAACTGCTGAATCCTGGTCAGTACTTCATGAAAGGATAGCTGGAGCACTGAACAAGATCCTTCAGTGTGGTAAACCGACGCAACTTTATCTAGGCCTACCTCGCAGGATACTCTAGCGACCAGATAGGTCATAGATTCATTAAGAGTCGTTGCCACAGCTGGCTTATTTCATTCAATTCGGTCTGTATTTAATTTATGATTGCTTTTTAATATGGCAAATCTTGTAACATCTGCACTTTCCACAGTGTAAACCAGAAGGATATTGTATATTAGAATAATCTTTAATCCCATTTTGAATATTGTCAATGTCATTGGCACAATTTATCGAGCACTGTGCCGCATTACACCTTTAAATAGAGACGTTTGTTATTGAATTTATCGAATGCTCTTATAATCATTGCTACCCCTTTTAAAATAAGGAAAGTTGGTAGCACATTTTTCGATGTAATTGCCGAGCTGTTGATTATCCCTTTGTGTGCCAGTGGTGTCCAAATGGAACCACAGATCAAATACTTCTTTCCTTGCGGACTTGCTATGAAGTCGCATGTTTGGGAAAATAGAAGAGTTTTCCTTTTATTATGTGCTGTTTTGACTATGGAAATATCTGATATGTAGGAGTTTCAGATTTGGCCAACTAAGGTGTTTTTAATTAGCTACCATACGTGCCGCCGACATATCGACAAAGAGAAATAGTTCCACTTCATTGATCTGTGGTTCCACAAGTACTTACTAGTTTCTTTCACCTTGTAGGTAAAAAAAGGAAAATATCTTATTTGCTTTCCTTGACACCAGTCCTTTAGATAATGAATCGACAGCAAGTGATTATGATAGCAGTAATGTGGAGGAAGCTTTTTGTGTTCCTGTGGAAGGTCACTTATTTTAAGAAATTGAAATTCAACTAATATAGGTCAGGTCAGCAAAAAAAATACCAGTCTCATTTAGCGACATGTCGGTCAAAAAAACTAAATAGTAATGTAGTGGCATCTGCTGATAGATATATTTTGCCACTTATATTCTGAAGATTTGCTACAACTTCTTGTATTCCAAACAAATTTATATGCTACTCAAAAACATTTACAAAATACTTACTTTCCCACAACCTTGGAGGAAATGAAATGTTTCTTGGGGATAAATCTGATGAGGGACATCAAGAAACTACCTAGTTATAAGAATATCTGGTCGTCACGGTGAGATTTGCGAGATAATTATATTTCGTTTTCGATGCCAAGCAAAAGATTTAGTTGGTTACTTATTCAGCTGCATATGAATGATTACAGCAGGGAGCCAAATAAAGGCCAAGAAGGTTACGGCAAATTATAGAAATTGCGATCTTTGCTAAGCAAATTATCGGAAGCATATGCTAGTTCCTACCGACCCTCAAGATACCATTCTATAGACGAGTAAATGAGACAATTCAAAGGCTGGATCTCTTTCCGTCAATATATGTCACTAAGGCCAATAAAAAGAGGCTGAAAATGTGGGTGCGAGCAAACGAGAATGGCTATATATCTGAATTCCAGGGCCTGTAACACAAATGCTACAATTGTAGCAAGTCTACAAGTAACAAGTATTTTACCAGTAATTACAAGTCGGTAGAAATCCTGTAACACAACAAAATTAAAACACTTGTAGGAAACGAGATTTTTCCAATAAGTTGTAGCTACACTTGTGGAAGACTTGGAAAGCCGTACGAAGATGAAACGACGGTTGGAAGAAAATTTGCACGCGTTAAAAATCGGATGCATTTCTGTGATCCAAAATTATATGTTACTGTGTTCGAATTAATTAAGTAAATCCTTAACCCAAATTAATAAGAATGGCGAAACAAATAGTTTTTTAACGGGAAATAGAGCTTCTCATGCAGGTTAGAGAAAACAAAGACATTCTTTTCGGTGCATTCTTCGATAAGATAACCAAAGGAAAAAGATTGAAAAATGTTCCTGAGTCTTGGTGAAGGAATCGTTTCCATGCTGTCTGCATTTTCGCTCAAACCTGGTTACCACAAAAGCGGTCGTTTAAGCCTGAACCTATCAGTAAATTTATTATTACTCAATAGAGTAGAGACAAAGTATATCTAAGGAGATAGACTTTGGCAAAGATACATCTTTTACGAAAGTGGTATGCTGCAGGAACATTTCCATCATCACTTTCTGAATCACTAGACCACATTTTAATTATAAAATAATAGGAATGTATTGCCCGCACAAGAGTCTACAGGATCAACCTAGGATTCAAAATAGTTAGAAAGAAATCTACAATTGTTGCAAATTATGTAACACTAAACTACATGTGTCGCAGTTGTGTTACCAAACGAGTCTACAAGTTTTGGAAATATCCCGTAATTACAGGTGCCGCAGTAGTGTTAACAAATCGATTTATGTTACGGAATCACTATTTATTTCAACAATTTTCGAACTTGTTGTGTTTGTCTTATAGGCCCCAGATATACACTGGTAACTCCATGACTATTTACCTTCAGTTCAGAGTGTTACCCTTATTAAAATTTATTTAAGGTAAATCTGAAATGAGACTAGAGACAAACTTGGGTGAGAGAGTGTTGAAGAACTTGACTAGAAGCCTAGTTGGAAAGAATCATGAAATATATTTTGATAACTTTTTCAACTAGGATCCGTTGCAACTAGGTCTAAAATAGGATGGATTACTGGCGTGTGTCACAATCAGGATCCTAGAAAGGGGTTTGCGAAGGATTTTATGGAAGAAAAGCAAATGAGAAGTGGATATTTTGATTGGCGTGTAAGCGAAAATGGGGTTATGGCACTAAAATGGAAAGACAGAGAACAGAGCGGTTCAATTTCTTAGCAATTTCCATGATGCTAAGGAAATATCTCGAGAACAAAAAGATGGCTCATGGGAGAAGTTAACATGTCCGAAATTGTTAAATTATTACAAACTACATAGGTATGGGATACGTGGACCGGGCGAACAAGTCATGTTATAAAACTGATCGCAAGTCCAAAGAATGGTGACACAGGATCTTCTGCTATTTTTAGGATTTGACGGTTGTCAACGCATACATCCTCTTCAAAGAATGATCTTCCCCAGAGGAGGAAAATCATTGCTTTTGAAAGAATTTACACTAGCAGCGGCTAATGGACTTATAGGTGCCGACCAAGAAAAGCCGCAGAAGGGAGGAAAACATAGTACCGAATTTGTTGCAAATCGGTTCAAAGTTGACGTACCTATCAAAACTCGAACCGACAAAGCTGCTCACATTCCTGTGCATGGTACAAAATTAAGGTGCGCAAATTGTAGTACGCAGAATGAACCCCAAAGAACAAGATGGCACTGTTCAGCATGTAAAATAGGACTGTGTCTCCTTCACGAAACAAACTGACTGTTATTACATATTTCATCAGAAATAATATTTTGCATGTACCTGTTTATATAAGTACAAAAGTTTTAGATAAAAAACAATGTTCTGTGTTTACTTTAGTTTGTTTGTTGCCCAGTGGTAACATATTGGAACCACATTTTTTTCAAAAACTTGAAAAAATATTTTTAATTCAATTAATTTTCATTATTCCTTTACAACCTGAAAAAACAATAAAATGTACGTACTTAAAAAAATGGCAACATAGGGTGGTAAGCTGAATGTCGTTCGTGAAACAAATAAAGGTACTTGTAACTTTTACTCATCAGTTAACGATAATCAGCATTATATCTTTAGAGATAAATCGATGAAATATTAAATTACAGATTTAAAATAAATCAAAGTCAGAATACAAATTGTATTGGCAATAGTGAACGATCTGATATTCTAGTATATTGATGACAGTAGATGCTGTATCAGCAACATTGCCTCCTTGACAAATACAATCTATATTTTTCGTCGCGTCACGCCTCCAGGGTAGAGAGAGTATGCTGAAACTCTTCAAGACATCTTCTTATCGCGATTACATATTTCCTACCGCACACACACCCAGTAAGTATACTTAACCTCAATTTGTAAAAGTGATGGTTCCTTCACCACAGCACACCAACCGGATTGATGGCTGTAAATCGGACTAGACCATAGAATTATACACTTGGGAAATGGGAAAAACTATTTTCTCTATTTTGAACGGAAAAGGGAGATGCTATCTGAGTTTGAATGGAGCTGTTAAATTAATGGGGGTAGGGGATAAGCTTTTTCCGGACATTTTTCACCGCAAGACGACTCCTTGATGGAATGGTCCTTAGGATTATACAGCTCCAATTCTTTTGATGTGCTCCTAATTGTGTTTCCAAAAGCAACTTGCAGTAGTGGCTTTTTTACGAAGAAAGGAAAGTTTGTAAGTATGTTAATTGTTGGTCTTGAAGAGCCTCTCTACTACTTGAGTGAATAAATGAGTGTCAATTTGGGTTTTATTATCATTTTTCGAACTTAAATACAGCATCAATCTTTATTAGTTCTTTGAGATGAGTAAACTCATCTTACTGCAGTACATATTTAATATAAATAGAATTTAAGTGTATGTCTGTGATTCGGGAATATAATTTTCCTTTTTAGTTCATTTTTTGGTAATTTAAGCAAATGTTTCTCCTTGTTTGTTTGCGATAATCTTCGATATGACAGAACCGATTTTGACGGTCCTTTTATTGACATGTAAAAGACTCTTCAGAGAAAAATAAAGGCTTCTAATTGCATTTTCCAGATTGTTCGCTAACCAAGAAGTTGACATCGTCAACAGTGACTTATTCAAAGTTTCATAGCAAAACACTATTGTGGGTTTGGAAGGCTTCATTGTTGTCATGTCGATTCATAGTTCAATTTAATATTTTTGGCGTGTACCCATACATTTGGAGTATTAAGTAAGGGTTGTAAGATTTACAAGACATACGAATTTAGAACATTGAATGAAGCCATAGGCAACTAGTATCAAATTTATGGATTTTTTTTGAAAAGTATAGTGTAATGTATAGTGACGTAGACATCAGATACGCTGAAATAAAACATAACATAGTTTGTGTTCCTATGCCAACAAGGGGATTAGAGATTTTCATGGCCTTAGAAAACTTCTTCTAGCAAGTGTAATGGCACCTTTTTGCTTCAAATATCCAAGTACCTACACCTTATTTTTTAACATACCCAAAAATAAAACCCTGTGTTAACAATAAATATTTATGAAGACAGACCCAATTACCTATTACAACAGATAGACGGAACATTCCATTATAAAATACGTTTTGTTTGGTTGACATGTTTTTAGGCCAGGGGAGGTGATCTGTGGAAACGGTCACAAGGGGGGATACAACTGTTTACAATAACCCCGCCTCCACTCCACAATTCTTCGCATAGGAAATATGACGCTAGTGGCGTCTCGTTCTTTTGATTTTTGTTTATTTTTATTGATTAATTTAAATGTATTCAAATATTTTTTATTATCTTTAATCGAGATTTATGCGTGAAAATAATGAAAATAGCACAAAATAAAATCCGGTGCTTGGCAAAAAATTGCCAATATCCCACGTTTATGTCAATAAGTTTCTTTAAAAATTCAAACATAACCACATTTTAATTTGGGCGGGCTACCTACCGATGAAAGTTAGATTTGTAGATTCTATTTTATTGCACATTTTGCAGCCTCTAGTTATTTCAAAACCAAAAAAATAATAACAGAATATCTTCAAAAACAACACCAAAACACTAAGTATTTAATTAGTGGGGGAAAATGCGGTTATGGGGAGTGGCCGAATCAGGGATGATGTCAACCCAATTTATTGCTTACAGTTCCGTCGATTTCTGTTTCTAGGTCATTCGACAGAACATATTATGATTTCTACACCTACTCCATCTCAACTGGAGTCTATTCAAATGAAGTCTACCTCATCAGCTACGGACTCTTTAGTAACATTTTCATGGATTTTTAATTTTACATTGAGAATGTCAAATCATATATAATTTGTTAAATAAGCAGCATTCAACTGCTGATTTTCCATAGAAGTTCAAGAAGCACCACTGGTATTTCCAAAATTTGGGATGTTCTTATTTACCACACAGTTACCTTGAGACCTCCCATATTTCGCTTTGAATATTCTTGAGCACATCTTCCCTACATTGCAAGCTACATAAATTCACTCTTTTAATGATTATGTATGATGTCTTGGCTTTATGTATAATTGAAGGTATAAATAATTCGAGTACCCAAGCCGTGAAATATCTTCGGCAGATATTACGATAAATTCCGATGGCGTGATTAAAATTTCAGTAGGATGGGGCTCCTAATTTTGTCGCGTCTTCACGTATTTCATAACCATCTTTGTTGCTTGGAAGTTATCCATTAAGGCGATTAACGGCAGATCTCATTAAATTTTACAAGAAGCAACTCTGTGGGCGGATGGTATGGTAGGTATATATATATAGATATACATGTATAAAGGCGGCGGCATCAGAACAGCTTCTGAAGTTCACTCATGAATCACAAAATAGGCAGGTTCATGATGAATTAATGTCGTTGTTTGTTATAATTCACAAGTTAATTTTATTCGCCATAAAGAATTTTACAGGTTAGTAAAACTGTAACTTATTCGAGGGGTTATTTTCGTCAGGAAGTGTGGCGGAATGAAGTCTTGAAGTATGATACTTCTCAAAGACAATCAATGGAATGTTCAATTTCATATAATGTTTGAGTTCTTACTTTCTTTTAGTTGATCGTCTTAAAATAATAATCATGACAAAAATTTGTAGTTCAACAAGTGCGTAGAAACACATAATATACATGTTTAAAATAAATGAGAACGAACGAACAGACATTAATTTTTGGCCAACATCCCACAAGAAGTACTATTTTTCATTTGAGAGAGGACGACTGAGAGATGGTCCCTTATTAAAGTTCTCGAAGCTCGATCAAGCTAATTTTTGGAAAAGCACTTTAAATATTAGATTTTGTATTACATATGATTTCTCCATCCGTAGGTATTTGGAAGTTTTTTAAGAAATCTAACGGTTTTGTATTAAAGTCTATGAAAAGTTCCAAAACTTAATTCAATCATCTCCGAAACGGCAGCTTATAATTGAGAATATTTTTATGATAGATTTATTTGCGAATACAAAAGCTTCTAATCTGAAGCATTTGATGACCGCATTTCTGAAATTGGAAAAATCCGCCTGGTACCTCGTATACAAAAGACAAATAGGTAAATTCTTTCTCTGTAGACATTGTCATTGAAGCTGATTCAGACACTAATTTACAATATTTTCTTAGATGTGGCAAATACTTTTACATTTTTAAGAACAAAGTAAAAATAACTCATGTGTTTTACTAAAAACTGTGAATAACTCCCAGTCATTAACAACTGGCCTTGCTATTAGAAATTCTCTTAGTTGGAATGCTCCAAATTCATTAAATTTCCAAATCATCACGCTGAAAAATGCACTGGAGACAATTATCACCTTGTGTAGAAATCATAACTGCTAAAATAAAAAAGCAAGTGGGTAAATCTGTGCCATTTTGGGATAAAATTTACATTTGTCCTCTGAGATATGGTCACTTTTATACAATCACGATTCCTGTATTTCTTTTTACATAAGTTACAGTCACGCTAGCCTACAATGTTAGCCTTCGGATAGTTTTTGCTGGGTTCGAGCCCAACCAGTTGTTTTTTTCCAGCAATATTAATGCAACATTGACCTCATCTATTTGTGCCATAAGTTTTAGGACAATTAGTCAATACCTATTTTTTAAAAATTATATATGTAGGTTGAAACAACAATTCACAAAACTTGGGCTTGCCTGGCATGAAATAAAATCCTCACAATGCCTTAAGCTAAGTGATTTCGAATGAATCTTTCTTAAATAATATGTCCTATACCTAAAGTCTCCGAGCAAACTTTATCATCGCCAATTTACAGAATAGCAGCTTTAAAGAAAATCCTAATCAGAGAGTAGCCAATACAAATCCGTAAACATAATTCCTGACAACTTGATTGCCAACAAAGTTTTGTAATTTCTGATGTATGTTCGATAACTTTGAAAGATAAACGAAATCAAGTGGTTCTAGAATGTTATTCAGTTATTTAGCAGACAGTATTTATAATGAAAATAGTAAACGTGCACAGATTTTTATTACATATTTCTTTTCCAAAAAAAATCGCACTAAAGAATGCTGTTTTTGGTAAATTTCATATAGAAATATACTACCTATTGCAATCCTTCAAGCTTCTCAAAGGGAATATGTCAATAAAAAAGTTCAAAATGATTTTCTATGGAATATTGGGAAGTTGGTAAACGCGATAAAGGTCCGTTAAGTTTATAAATGGGCATGATCGGAACAGTAGTTTCAAAATGGGGGCCGAAAAAACTATTAAAAAAAAATTTAAAAGAATAGCCGTTGATCAAATTTCATCAAAAATATTTTAGTTCATAGATAGAATCCTTGAAAAGTTCAACACTGTTGCCGCTACATTTCTGAATCACTGAATACAAAACAGAAATAAAATGTATTTATTACTGATGTAGGTTACTGCATTAGAAGAAGTTGGAGTCAAGAGTCCTTTATGTACAAGTACTTATCTAATTAATTATCGGATATGCCGTCGATGCGTATATTTAACTCTCACAACCAGGAAAAATATTACACTTTTTTTGGATCCATGCAATTTCATATAAGTAGTTCAAAATTTAAAATAAGTACCTATTGAATCATTTCTATATTAATTTAGTTGTGCGTTAAATTCTACTATCTTGAGAAAAGTTTATTGAAACTTTCAATGCAATGTTAAAAATAAAGGTAATGCTTACTTCTAATTGAAATTTTGTTTATAGTATGTTTACCTGACGTGTAGATGATCAGATTTTCTACTAGAAAGTACATATCTTACAGAGTCGCAAGATCATGATATTTCAAAAATTTCTTATCTGTTATAGTTCATTAATGTGCGTGTCAAAGAAAGCGTTTATTTATTATTAAGATGCCTGTTCTACAGATTAATATTTTCTCTTATAATCATCGCTTCTTCCTGATAACATCTTTCAACTGCTTGTAATGAAGTGGACGCTAAAATGGTGAAATAAACTTTAGATTATGTTTAACTCATGCAATGTGAGTTTTATTTTTATTTTCAGGAAGAATCCCAAGCCCAAGAGAACCCCAAAGAGATATAAATTTATATATGAAACATGGACTAGGCTATAAACCAAAAATCATTTGGGTGACCTATAAAAATTTCCAAAGCACTCTTTGATAAAGAAACATCCTTCATACATAACCCGAATGAGAATTTTTGCTAGTTTCTTAGACTTTTTCTAGAAAACTTACATCTCATACACTTCGCTAATGAAAAGTTTCCAGTGCCAAGAAACTTTTACAATTCCCGAGCTTTTGCATCCGCCGGCCGGGTAATAAAAAGATCAGGAGGGCCGAAGGGTTATCAGCAGGAATTGGACATTTATATCGACAGAAGCCGATGGCAGCAGGATGACTCGTTGGGGAAATTAAGAGGATCGACATTGAGAAGAGCGAGAGAATCAATGTGGACGAACGACCGAATTAAGAGAGTGAAATGGCCCTCGCAGGAGGACCTATGGCCCAATCCAAACACAGGAAATTAATAGATAGAAAAGATTCGAAAACTATTTCGTTTTCCTAACTACAGAATTTGGGTAGTTAGACGTGATGTATTGAGGTTTACTCACAATAATAATTTATCAATGTCAAAAGTAGGTATAGGAATAATGGTTGCCACACACAATGTATTACTTGGATTAGTATTTTATGGAGTAACAACCTACATATCTTCTATAGACCAGTGTTTTGGTCCGGTGACAAATACAGGTGTCGGAATTAAGAAAAATAAAAAATATTACTTAAAAATACAACTTTTCAAGCAAAAAATATAATCGAAGTGTCTGTAATATCAAAATAACAGGTTTTAACTAATTGCATATGGAAGTATATGTGTCACAACAAAACAATATTTTTTAAAAATTTTGTCTGTCTGTCTGTTCCAGCTTATCTCCGTAATGGCTGAACCGATTCAGACAGGATTTTCACTGGCAGGTAGCTAATGTTAAAGGGAATAACTTAAACTGTTTTTATTTTAGAAAAATCTTAAATTTAAGTTCATGTTGGTAATTTCAAAATAAGAGGTTTTCACAAATATTTGTCACTAATAACAAAAAAGCAATTTTTCATTTTTGTCACTCTGTTCCGGCGAATCTCCGTAATGGCGCCGATTCCAAATGGATTTTCTGTGGAAAGTAGTGTAACCTTTGACCAGAAGCTAACATGGAACTCACACATAAAAACATATTCAGAATCGCCCAAGGAAGGTGCAGTAAGATGTGTGGTACGAATTAGGGACTAAAACCCCTGTCTGGCCAATTGGTTATATACACAGGTAATGAGGCCAATGATAACCTATAGTTCAATAGTGTGGTGGACTAAGACACAGTAAAAAGGAGCTCCGAGGGAGCTCAGTGGTATTTAGAGACAGGCCAGGGCCAGCGGCCATGAGAACGACGCCAACTGCCGCCATGGAGGTAATATTAAACCTACTCCCACTACATAGGTATTATAGTCCAAGGAAACGCCAGATCTGTCAGTTACAGATTACATCAAGGCCCTACACCGATAAGTCCTTAAGTAGTTTACTAATTCTTTGGAAGGATCTAAATACCACATCAAATTTTGATTATGTTTTTATAAGACGTCTAAATCAAGATGATTTGGAAAACCAGTTTGGAGTTATTCAGAAACTTAATGGCAGCTTCAGTTTCAAAGATCGCTTAGGAAACTTCAATGTACAGACTTACTTCACTCTGGTACTGAAAATTGTGAGGTTGATGTCAACTCGGATTTAATTAAATTATTTGACATCCCACGAGAACCTTGAACCCAACTTACTACCGCAAATTTTAAACAAAAACCGGCCATAAGTCTTGACTATCAGAAGAATAATAATTTAAAACCAAATTTCATAAGGTATGTTTGTGGCTATCTATTGGAACATTGTGAACATGTCCGCATAAATGCCAAATATGTTTTGAATATTCGAAGAGCCATCATGAATTGGACGATTCGTCTTTTTATATATTTTTAGAGCGTACCAAAATAAATTTAAGGACACATTTGGTAAGTAATAAAGGAGCCCACATGATTCTTTTGTCAATTTTATTTCATATGTAGATGAAGGTTTTCAAGAAAATTTTGAAAAGTTTATTCTGCTTCCAGAAATAAGTGAGATTATTTTAATTTATGTCAGAAATTAATTTTTAACCAACGCACAGTAAATTTCCTCTTCAATATGTTATCAAATTATAGATAAAGGTTAGAATGTATTTTACTTTCAAAAATGTAAATAAAAACTTAAAATGTGTAAATTAAAATAAAATAATAATTAGGTGAGACCAATAAAAATTTAAGAGAGTAAGGATTGTTGTTTTAATTTTTACATTCCGATATCTACCTATAATAATGCCCTCATAATTTTGATAAGATTGTTAATTATTTTAAATAATGTAATAAAATATTTTTAATCAAGCATCTATATTAACTTATAATTAATAAGCTCATCCTAATCCCACACTGTTCATTAACCAGTTACTTCTGATACGGACCTGCTTCTTTAAATGCTGTTAACCCAAAATGGAGTCGCTGACGTCAGATTTTTGCAACATATTAGATCAAAAGCGCCGACACTGAGATAGAGAGTTGGTTGTTTGGTGAGCTGTGCAAGTTCATTCGTCATTTGATTCGGTCTCTTCAACCTGCCTACCACGATTCAACATTTACCTGGCCTCGAGCAAGTTGAGGGACATGTCCGACTAGCTATTGGCCTCACTAGGCAAAAGAACCAATTTTGAAGGATAGGGAACCGTTTCCATGTCTATCATATCCAATTTTTAAAGCAGAGTATAATTTTGTAACTAGACACACACCAAAATCAGGACAGATCTTTAACTTTTTATTCTTTGAATTTGAAAAATATTTTACGAATTTGTTGAGGAACTTACACAATTTAAATATTAACCCAATTTCAAAGCAAAACAATTCAATTTTTATTTCAACACGTCTAAAAAAAAGATGAAAATTACTGTTTGCGCATATACAAAACCTCACTCAATTACTGCAAAACCAATATGTAACCGAAAGATCCTCAATACCGTCATATCATCTGACAATAATTATGGTATGGAGGGTGAACGAAAAAAAATGTAATTATCGTCTAAAAATAACAGAGCTCCGATCGTACACAAACCTTTGCAGTCTTTTTGAATTTTCCATCGCGTTATTTGGAAAATCATTAATTATATTTTTGCTTCCAGGATTACGTAATTTATCAGTGTTATTGGGTAGTCATCTTTTTGCAGTTGCACATTTCTCTAGGCTACTATTACATGGAAAAGCAATAATATAGAGTTTGTATGACATGTTCTATGATTGAACATTACAAAACTTTTCAATACAAGTTGCAAGTCGAAACTTTTCATTATTATGGAATAGGTTGATTGACTATTCTAAATTAATAATCGAGCACTCTGAAACTAATCCATATTTTCCATTAAAATATTGAATGCTATATAGCAAAATAACTTGTGTAGTAGATTTAAGGGAAAATTATTCTAATTAGGTTCATCAAAGTATTTTCATCATTGTCCTGAACAACTTACATTCTAAATAAAATTTTTCATCATTATTTCATGATAAATTATGTTTCATACATAAAATCAGAAAGTAAATTCAACTAATTGGTTTTTATAACTGAATTATTGTATGAGGAAAAAGACGAAATTTGACTTGAACGGTGAAATAGTTCTATAGTTCTAATAGTAAGAATATATGCTCTTACTATCAGGTTGCTAAGAGTATATTAGAGTGGTTGAGGGTATATTTATTAGAGCAAATAAGAAGAGTTCAAAACTCAGTAAAAAAATCTCTAAATATATGTACATCAACAGGTATCAAGGCCACAAGTAAATACATTTAAGTAGTTATTTTTTGGAAAAACATGAGAAATCGATTCAACAGAAATGAGCGAGTTATATACTGCCAGGGGTAGATATAAAGAGTGCTTCAAACTCGATGGACTATTATCAGACGTTTATGAAGATATACAACACATACGAATTTCAAATTATTTCAATTGTAGCCAACTGCGATCTATTGGATCAGAAAATTTTGAGCATTGCAGTGGTATCAAATCTACCCGTTCCTGATACCAACTTCATTATCTCATATAGCATTCCCTATATTTGACCGACAAACCAAACAGAGGAGGTATATAACTTGACTGTCTGTCTGCATCTTTTTTTATTATGGCTGTTCGCGTTTTTCAAACAAGCTGTAAACGTGCTTCGATATTCATGATTCTTGACTATTGAGATATCTCTCCTTGAAGAAAAATCCAAAAGAATATTAATTCTATAGGTATATGAATTGGAAAAGAAATAAAACACGTAAAATTTATGTTAATAGCCATATGAATATGGTTTCATTTAAAAGGTATTTTTATGCCATGAATGTCTGAAATAATTTCGGCCATATGGGCTTGTTTGAATGAAGCGTTATCGAGTCCAATTTTCGATCCCTCTATTAAGCAATAAAGCGGCAAATGCTGATTTTCATTCGATCCATCATCTGTAGTTTATCAATGTAAAGTAGTGACTTCCGTATTGCCGAAGGTCCATTACTCGAAATTATGAGCTCATCAAATGTTTCCCAACAGTACATTGATGGTGTCCAATGCTGTGTTGAATATTGAAAAACAAAGAAGTCGGTAATCATGGCCCTATATCGCTCATCATTATAGTAACATTCAGGCCAGTATCATATTTTAAGAAATATGGGCTAATGATTTCGATATCAATAATATCTTTAACAAATGTTAACGCTTCTTATCGAAACCTACTGGGTTTTCTCTACTCCAAATCCTGATGATTGTCGTTGAACCAAAAACTGAGCCTCATCGCTGAACAAAATTTTGAAAGGAATGAAGGATCAAGCTGCATATTGCTTTCTATCAAGTCACACGGTCTCAACTATTGCATAAACGAGATCTTGTAAGTTTGTTTGCCAAAATATTTCCGCAAAATCTTCCACAAAATGGATGGTAATAAATCCAGTTCATAATAATCCAAAATAACTAGCCTTAGACAATTCTCCTTACAAAATTTCATTAGAATAGGCAGACAAGTCTAGAGCTATTTAAATTCTCATAATATTAGTTTTGATTATCAAGCTCTCACTGCCCCATCTTAAAGATATACAAGGGATACATTTGCTTCAAAGAAAGATTTGGAAGAATAACAGTTAATCAAAATTTGTTTTCACCCACTCTTTTTCTCATATTTCCCGGATTGTTTCGGAGCTCTTGCGCATCTTCTAATTATTTCAAAATGAAAATGCCATTTTGGACCTGAGACCCGCGAGTAGTACCTATATATAGAGCAGAGCTCTCAGTATCAAATGTGTGCTTTTTAACAAGGACTTAATAAAAGAAATACATGCAAATTGTCGGGTGCAGAACTGGACTTATTAAAAATGTAAAAGTTGTGTAGGAGCTGCTCTAGCGAGATAGGTCGATTTGAATTTTAATGGCTTCATTATGTAATTTTTAGGTGTTTGCTCGAAACGACGGAATAATCTAATCAGCTATTTATTTAAGGGAAGCCAAAGTTGGAGAAAATTGACAACTCTTGTGCTCATATCCAATGCAGATACCTATGATTAAAAATTGAGTTTGCTAACTTATAGTTAAATGAGTAAAGTACATAAACTGAGAAAATAGTTTTATTCATGAGTTTTGTGATATTTTGTAGGGTCTTATTAGAATCAAGGAGCAAAGACAATCTTATAATGCCAATATTATATCAGTTTTCATGGGTTAATATATGTCACTTCAACAAATCCTGAATGTAGGTAATATGTAGATAATGGCTGATTTGCTATGCTACAAAAATCCAAACATAAGAACAAATCCATAAATCATGGAAATTATCGAAAAATACAGTTTGAGAATATAACTTAGGATAAATTTCAGGTAGTTGACATAGTTGCAAAAACAGCAACTGAAAATGATCTAGACTTACAAAATAAAATCCCGTTTACTTGACATTAGGGAGTCCTTTAAAGAAGTGCCACAACGATACAGTTGATTTTCACAGAAGGCAAAAAAGTGAAAACATTAGCAGGTAATATTTCATTGTACATAGATTTTCAAGATGCCGCTACACCATGGTAGGTACTATGGATCAAAAAAAACTTAAACAGAAATGAAATAACAACTTATAAATTAGGAATCATTGCACCAACTTTATTAAAATGTCTATGAGTAACACATTATGTGCGATTAGTTTAATATCTAATGGTGTCGGTCCAAGTTTTTTTTAAGTTATTTATTTCTCAATGTTTAGTGATTCTGGTGAGTAACTCAAGAAAGAAGTAATTTACAAGCCTTTTATCAAAAAATTGCTGTTTTATGTTTTATAGCTTTCCAGATGAGCAATCCCGGTGATGACGTCATATCATCAGCATACTACGGTAACCGGGATAAAGGGTCTTTTAAGATAATTTTATACTCAGTATAGGCTAAAAATGGTGAAGCCACACAGTGGAAGTGGCGTTTGTTGCTAAATGTCACGCTAATAATTATTGTTCTAGAAAGTGCTGTTTTAATACAAAATGATGTGTTGGGTAGATTCGAAATTAAGTATTCTCCATTAATAGGTAAGGCCTACATATGAATTACAAGGGAAACCTAGGAGGTGTCATGGTATTAGTCTAGTTTAGCGGCTTTTGCTATAAAATCCCTAAAAAATCAAATTTGTGCAAAAATAGCTGAATATTAGCATAAGTTTTAATAAAATTGAGGCGGAAGACGCTATTTTTGATGATTTGTTATTAAAAAAGGGAAAAATTGTGTTCTTAGTACTTACGACTTTTAGCTGGAATCTTCGCTTTGGAAGTTTCATTTCAATCTCACCTAGTATATAATCATCCTTGTATTATATTAAACACTAACATCCCTCACAATACTTAAAATTATGCGTAAAATGATAATATAAGTTCGCGAAAAATTAAGGTTAAACGAATTGATGATTGGTTTATGTAGTATGCTTGACGTTGAAAAACTGTCTATTCCAATTTTGGCCAAACTATCAATATAACTTTTGCGATATTGAATTTTTTTTGAATATTCGATAAAGAAAACATAAACCAAGACATGAGATTTTAAATATCTGAAAGATTAGTTCCATGTTTAAAATTTACAAAAAAAATATTTTTCACAACTAGGTATTTGCTTTAGAGCAAGAATACGATATTATGGCAACTTTTGATGTCGAAGGTGACAAGTTTTGTTTTCAGGCTTTCGTTCAGTGATTGCTTTACAAGAAGATATTGAAAAAGAAAATTCTGACAAATTTTCGAAATCACTGAAACACCATGATTTTTTAAAAAAATCGATAGTTCATTTTCGTTTTCACTTAAGAGAATAAACTCAATATAAGAAAAGGTGCATTCAGAACACTCAATACAAGTCATTTAAAAAAAACGTTAAACTGTACTATCTGTGTAATATGCAGTTGTTATTGTCGTTAATTTTTTCTAAAGCAAATTTATTTTTTCGTGAACTTATAATTACTATTTTTATGCATATTTCTGCTTATTTTGAAGGAGGTTTAATAGAATACAAGGATGGTTATATACTATTTGCGATTGAATAGAAACTTCTAAATCGAAAATTCCCACCATTTTTCCCTTTTTTAATAACAAATCCTTGAAAATACCGTCTTCCGCCTCAATTTTATTAAAATGTATGCTAACATACATCTATTTTTGCAAACATTTGATTTTTTTGGGCTTTTATAGCAAAAGCCGCAAAACTAGACTATTACCGGTTTCATTACTAGTATGAACATGTGTTAATGCACCTCTACGTAGTTGTGGAAGTAGGTATTTTTTGTAGATAGTGTGAAAATAAATCTAGTATATTTAAATGGAACCCAGTACCTGTTACGATCACTTATGCAAAGGGCAAGGTGATCAAAATCTCAGGTAGTTACTGTTTTGCCTTAAGTAAACAGAATGATTATTGAAAGAGAGTTGACAAGACGTAGCTACTATTCAGAATACATTTATTTTCTGCCATGTCTTTTAGACATAAGATGACCGAAAGAAGGTGACTTTGATTCTAGCACCCGAATGATTATTTCGTTCCGTTATATAAACATAATAGAATGAAATTAAAGTTAATGTATATTTATGTCCGACTCTTCCCAATGGAGGAGGTATACAATTCGACTGTGTGCTTTTTTCTGTTGGTAGGCGCGTTTTGTATAATAAACATACTCTGATTTTGATGATTTCCTTTTTAATTGAAAGAGAAAAGTTGAGAAATCCCATGATAAACAAATTTAAAATGCAATATCTCTTTGCTCGAAAAGGAGGCTCAAAATTTTGAAAACTAAGTCCTGAATATGTGTTTCCGCTAAGTAGAGGAGGCAATTATCTTTGAAAATTAAAGATTTGAGACTGCCAAATTAAAGAAGAAACCATGTTCAACATTTAAATTCGACCTTTAAAAAAGTTACAGCAAAGCGTCGATATCTGGGTCGATATGTGTATTTCGGACGCGATGTGTTGAGATCTCTGAATAATAACAAGTACAAGCAAATAATAGGTACCTATACCAGTGATTTTCTCAAAATTGTGTTTTTTTTTACAAAAAATAGTACCGACTTAATTAATTTGTGCACTGAAAAATTCAAAATAATATTAATTCCCCCTGTCCTGATACTTCTGAAGTTGGTACCAAAAAGTCTTCTATCTATTAAGTGAACAACAAAATTATCAGCACCTGTGGAATTATTATTATTGTCTAATTAAAACCGTAAAAATTGAAATGTTTGCAAAAACGGGTGTATTTTATCAAAAATTTTAACAAAGTTGAGGCGGAAAGCTACTTTGAATGATATGTTAATAAGAAAAAGTAGAAATTTTGTTCTTAGGACTTTATTAGCTAGTATTTTCGATTTCGAAGTAAGTTTTCAATCACAAATAGTGTAGTTTCATCCGTGTATATTTTATATAAAACCAATATCCTTCAAAATTTGCGAAAATATGCGTGAAAACAGTGGAGATAAGTTCGCGAAAAAGTAAGGTTATACGAATCGATGATTGACTTGTGCAGTACATTCAACTTTCAAATGTTGTCAATATCAATGCTGCCTACACTGCCAATACAACTTTTGAAGTATGCAATTATTTTATGAATTCTATTTCCAATAATAAAAAAAACAACAATAACTGGACTTAAGTTTTCGTTGAAAAAATCTTTTCTTATAAAACGAGGCAATTAATTTGAATTTTCAATGAATTCTTGGATCATTACCCATGGTACCTACTTTGCAAACTTGTCGCCACGATACGAGATTTTTCCTTTCTCTATTTTTCTTAATATCTTCTACCAACTCAATCAATGAATTCATATTTTCGAAAGCCTGGAGACAGAGCATCTCACCTTCGACATCCAAAGTTATATTGTATTTTTAAACCTTTTAAACACTGATGATTTTACGACTTGGTTGATCATCAAGTACCTATTTAAAAATTTGTAGTTATATTGACAATGTTGGCAAAATTGAATCTGACAGTAGGTATTTGAACGTTGTATGTACTGCACCAGTCAATCATCGATTCATTTAACCTCACATTTTCGTGAACTTATTTTCACTACTTCCATGCACATTTTCGGACAGAATATCTTTTACGTATTTCCGTAAAAGATATTAGCATGAGAAGGATTCCAGAGCGTATCGTGATACTAGCGCTCAATTGTTTTTCATAAGCTTCCAGTTCTGGAACTACACCTGAAAAACAATTTGCACTGTGAGCTGCCAGCATCCGTTTCGTGAGCTTCGTCATGAAAACCTCACGTAAACTTTTTCATTAATGTCATATACCACTGCTTAATCTCCTTTCTCAAAGACATCCTTGTCATTCTCTCAGCTGCCTTATTGCAAATTATCCCATCTCTTTCTCTTCTATTCCTTAACATCGTTATACCGCTAAGCAAAAAGGAAGTAAAATGCCGGTGAATCGTAGAAGAAGCAACTTTCACCTGGAGGTAGCGAGGCAAAAACCCTCCAGCCTGAGAACGAGTGAATAGAACAAAACCAAGTAAATACATGCTCCGAAAGTTTAATAAACAGTCTCAGACGTAAATGTAGTTCGAGTTGTTGTTTGGAGGAGTGCATATTCCCTAAAGCTCAACACTTCATTTTTCTAAACAGTGAATATTCTGGAGTATGGATATTCCTATTGTCCTGAGAGATACGAAAAATGTAATAGAAGTTATGGATATAGTCGAATTTCATATTTCAAAATTATTGAGGTCACATCATTGTATTTTTGAAAATCAGCAATCCAAATGAATTTCGTATTAGCCATGTCATGTTGCAACTTTTTGATAATTTCAATTTTGAATACACAGTGATTCAAAACTAACGCCCATTATTTTTTCGGTTATTTTAAATAGAACTGTATTATACATCAGGCTCAAAAACCAATTTCAAAATATAATCACTTTTGTTAAGTATTCTATATACCTGAATATTTCAGTTATTGAGTTATTCTGATTTTTCAGAACAGAATAAAAGTTTGGAGCGGTTAGAAGTAAAAATTCCACTCTTACTTGCAGTACCTGTTTCTCATGTAAGATTAATTATTGTCCCTATGTAATTTACGTACGGATACCTACTGCGCAAAGGGAGCATAGATAGAAAGAAACATTACAGATAAATAAATATAAGTTTGTAATTATTGTTCTGGATTAAAATATTCTACATTATGAGAAAAGTTTCAAAAAAATAACAGCTTAATCACATTCAAACGAATGTCTGAGCTTCCTTGAATACAATAGATTTATGGAATTATTGATATCTTATGTGTAAAGGGTAGAAAAACAAAATAAAAAAACATAATCTGTAAAATGATTTTCATACGCAAAAGTATCCTATTGAATTCCCACCTGTATCCATAACTCACTTTCTCCTATCAGCTTCAGAAGGAGAAAATGCTTCCAATGTATTTGATCGCTACATTTTCCACACCAATTTCAATCTCACCTAACGACTCCTACCCCTACATTCCCGGTGAGAATAACGGTTAACAACAAATCAAAATAATTGTGCAACATTCAGTTTAAATATGATTACTTTATCTTTACCAACGTAGGAAATAAAACTTATTTACGACAATTTCGCCTCTGCTGTAGAATTGAGGAAGAGACAACCTCTCCCTAGCTCCTGTTGTGCACCTATGGTTGTAGCCAAGAAGTTAGTATGATGTACATTCCCTACCCTTCCTGACCAGTATTATTTAAACAAAATCGATCAAAACACCCTGTCCTCAGTAATGTGCAATATTTTCTTTAAGTGATTTGGATTAAATCTTTTATTTTGAGCCCCCAATATTCTCCATTCAAAATATTTGCCTTAGGAATTAATGATAAACTCTGTATAAAATTGGAAAAGATCTTTTTTAGTTTAATTTATATCGATATAGCATACAAACTTTAAAAAAATTACGTCAATATTCTGATTCAAAACAAAATCTGACTTTCACTGAATAAAATAGACTTCTGGAAACGTCTTGTGTCTAGACGGTTAAATTGCTCAATTTATAGGCATCATTGAAATCTTTTGCTGGGACAAAAAGGCATAAACATATTTCAGAATCTGAACAATTATTTCCACCCGCATGCGTGTATCCTTTCGAATTGCCATCTATATCACATACTTCTCCCATCTTGAAGAGAGGAAAAAAAGCCTCGAATTTCTTTGATCGCAACATTTTCCACACCAATTTCACCCTCTCCCAACAAACCCCCACCACATCCCCGATGAGAATAACCGTTAACAACAACAAATCTATTACGGCCTCTTCTCTCTTCCAGACCAACGAAAGAAAAAGCAAAACTCGGATACGAAGGCGATTTTTCTCTTTGGTAACGAGGCGAACTGTGCGCGCTATGTCACTGTCATACGCAACGTTCTCTTTTAGTTTGTGCCGAATTGCACTTTTTGTGGAAGAAAAACTTCTAGGTTACGATTAGGAAGTTTTTCCACTGCTTTCCATGCCCGATTGAGGCGTCTGGATGTTTTAATGCCGTATGGTTGGTCACGGTTTTGAATTCTACAATTAACTGCTAGAGGACGCGTGAGATGGTCCTTGCAAATAGTCATTAGTGATCTTATTGTTTCAAGTCTACAAGGAAATCTGTAAATTTTCTCAGCTTCAACAAGATAATAATCTATTATCTATATGTCCCTATATTTATAAAGCAGTGGTGGATTAATGAAGAGGAGAATTGCAAAGAAAATACATTCTTTCGGCAATAAAGGATTCGGAGGAACAGCCAATAAGTTATTAAAAGAATTTCAAAATGCTAATCAGAATATTAGAGCTGGAAACCTTGTATTGGAAAAACGCAAAAAGATCAAATAAGATAAACATCTACTGAACTGGCAACACTGACAGACCAATAGACCTAAGATAAATCAGTACCACCGAGTCAAGGCTTATCTAATATGACGGGTAAGGTCAGTGATTGATGCAAATTCAGCGAAAAGAAGTATTTAAATCATCTTTTAATGGAGAGCAAACCTTTATGACCAAAACGGTAAGATCGTTCGGTAATGTTGTTTCTTATATCTTAGATCTAAAAAAAATACTTTAAATTAGTGATCTTTCTATTTAAAAGGTTTTGAAATAATATAATTATTCTATCTTATCGAAAGATTATATGCTCTTGAAAACTAAAATAAATACAGAAGTTGTATGTCATATAATTTGAGGTGAAGATAATTGTAAACTTTACAAACATGATAGGAATGCTAATCATTTGCAATCGACTGTCGTGTTTTTGAAACGGATATTTATGGATAGGACAGGCCATTTTCTGTTATTCCCAATTAAGTTCTTGGTTGCAGAATAATTCACAGTCATACTCTAGTTAAAGACATTTTCAAAGGATACAAGATTTCATGCAAAATTCTTTTGAAATTATCTGGACAGCAGGTATTAAGTAGCTTGAAAGATTTTGTTAAATAGTTTTTCCTGTTACACGATATGTATCATTAATGAACTCCAAAATAACAAATAACCCGTCCAGTGTATGAGTTCACTTATTCATCCCATATCAATTTCAGACGTAGCCGTTCATGTTTTGTTTTTCTCTATTCGCTATATATGTCGCTGCACTTTGCAGCTTTTGTTCTGTGAGCGATAGTCTCCTCCAGAGATTTATGGCAGTTCAGAAGTCAACACTACGATATTTTTAATTTGAGTATGGTTCAGTTCATTTCAGCGCGTGATCCCCCCCTCATCCAAGAGCGTGACCCAGATAGTTACTTGCAAAACACACACAACTGCTGGATTGGAGTTTCCATCTCATCTGGAAGGTGATTTACAGCGTTTTTGTCGGATCGAGTGGTCGTTAGAAATGAGTTGGAATTATATTGTTTTTCCCCCCTCGACAAGGGATGTGGGTTTTATTGATAGTTTTTCCGCTAACGAGCTTCAGAAGCTTATTTTTATTGGATCGGCCAGAGAAAATGGATTTTCTATTGTTAGATAGCTTAGATATATTTTATTATATAGATGTATCATGAAATAGATATTTCCTACAAAATATATCGATGAGAGAATTTCTTCAGCCCACGGAGCAATATTTTGTTAGAAATTATATTTAATAAGGTATATTAATTATAAATGAAAACGGAATGTGAGGGGTTACACGGACAAAACAAATTCAAACATTTTTCAACTTCAAGTGTGGCTTGGGCATCCCATGTATTTACTTGTTTTGTTCGTCTTTGTTCCTCTATTTTAAGGACGTAGCCCAAAAAGCAAGAGCCTTTTTACCCCCCATTTAAAAATAATTATTGAATACTCTATTTCAGTGATTAGAACATACATTTTCCTGAAGAACGTCATTGAGGTGCGATATTTTGAGATTTGGATGTATTGCTGACGTCCTAATTACCACATAATTGATCCTATAGATCCTATAGAAGTAAACTACTTGCAGATTGATGCAGCTAGTAGTTAAGTACGAAAATTATAAACGTGCCAATTTCAAGAGTTTTGGGTTTCCTCAAAACTTTTCTTATAAAATTAGAGAAGCAGAAATTAGTCCTTAAGCTTGCGCTACTTTGAATACATTTAAAATCGCGTGATCAAAAAAAAACATTCTAGATATTTATGTCTTCTATCGAATATGGGAACATGTCATCACTTAAATTTTATAAAATATCAAATCATTGCAAAACAGCACTTGCCACTTTTTGAATAGAAATGCATAAAAATGATCTAAGGTAATACATAATCAAATATTTAAAATGTGGAAATG
This sequence comes from Crioceris asparagi, assembly GCA_958507055.1. NCBI lineage: Eukaryota > Metazoa > Arthropoda > Insecta > Coleoptera > Chrysomelidae > Crioceris > Crioceris asparagi. The sequence goes on along the minus strand of OY293829.1, from coordinate 19,026,297 downwards.
ACTGAAGTGAATTAATAATTTCCAGCCTGGTCATCAATTCTCAATTTCAGTTCGTAATCGTTTGAAAATTCTTGTTCTATAAATTCCTAAAAAGAGAGAAAAATTGCTACAAAATTAGACAAAGTTTGTCTTAGAGAAAGCTTGTCTAACTAGTTCTTACCTTATGTGAATTTTAATTAAATCAGTGTATTTGATTCCTTTTCAGTTCATTGCCTAACAGTTTCAAGTAAAAGCAAAATATTTGGAACAGTTTATAGAAAAGTTATTATCAAAATATATGGTACAGTTATTTTAATTTTATTCCACTAGTCCATGAATTAATTTGTTCTTCAGTATCATGAATTACTTTACTTTTAGACATTATTTTACTGACTGACTTGTCAGTCAAACATAGAACCAATATGAACACATTGCATCATTCTTTTTCCCAAAATACGCTTTCATAACAAAAAAAATAAAAACTAACATGTTTTAAGGGTAAAATTTAATAATTTTGATGCACAACATTCACAATAATTATAATAATATTAGATTTTATAATAGTATCACCCATCATATTCTATGACTTTTAATACGTGACTGTGAACTGTAACGTTGACAATGCCAAACCGCAATACGTTAATTAATCGAAGACACCTTCTCTCTAATAACAATTACCTCTAATCAATGCTTTAGCTCGGGCCTCAAGGTTAAACAAATTTAAATATACGTATGACTAAGCTAGATAATTTCCTTATTAATTCATCAATGTATTTTAGCAAATTTAAAATTTACCTTTTTGAAGCTTGGAGAATTGGATCACATAGGTACAGCCGAATTCATAGTCCGTCCTTATATGATGTGCTGAGGAAGCCTTCATTGAGGGTTCCTCAAATTATAAAGGGAGCCTCATTTCAGAGTCAAATCACAACGCTTCCTTCCAAAAGGAAGACATTTACTAGGGATTTTTGTATCTTTCAAATGACAACATTGTTCATCACTTAATAGATTAAGCCCCGCGTCCCGTTAACGTTAATTTATCATTTGTGAGGTTAGATGTTCGTTATTGTTTTTGGTAATAAAATTGATTTTTATAATTTGAACGCACTTGTTCTGTAGAAAAAAATATATGGACAGCTGAATATGATAAAATTTTGGACACTCGAATGACAATTTTTGACCTACACTACCTATGAGAATGGATTGATTTTAATTATGTGATAGGTATAAATATAATATTGAAAATCTAAAAGCTCGAAAACTGTCTGTTGCATTGAATAGTAAAGTAGCAGGCCTTTTAATGAGTCTGTACCTTTTGCGAACAGGAAAATCGTCAAAAAACTTACATTAATCTTCCATGTTGCTGATGTACCTTTTAACAACTCGCCTCCGAATATTTTTGTCAAAAAATCATTGTCCATTATGCTCCGTAAAGATATCTGAACGTGTGTTTAAACTATTTTTCCACAAACTCAAAACGGTCTGTTTAGAGGATATAATCAGAGATAATTTATTTTTAATTAAATCTTCTCTCTTGTTTGAGGTTAGGTTGGATCCCTCAAGGAACCTCGAGACCTTCCTTGAGATAAGGAGCCAATAACGTTTCTTATTTGAAGAAGAAATGTTTATGAAACGAGGAAGCTCTATGAATACTGCTGTTCCCATACAGTAGATATCATTGTGCGATCGGGTTTGATGATTATGTACGTTATTAGTTATATTAACAAGATATCTACATTCAACTTCTGATCCGTATGTATAACTTTATAAATTAATTTTATTTGCTCTAATTTTAAGATAATATTAATTCTAGGAACTTTAATATTTATATGTCAAATTCGCTTCCGGACTCCTTGAGTAAATTTGACATATACCAAGGCTCATGTTGCATTATCTCGATTATCAGAAAGTCTCCCCTTTACACACTTGTAACATAACGTACTAATATGTTCCATTGATGTAAAATTAAATCGCCTTTCAACATAACATAAGATGCATACAGATGCATTTATGATGTGTAATTATTGTAACGTGAATAGTTTATTATGTACTTACTGTTATTTCTTTTAGTTTATATTTTTTCTAATTCCTTATTTGCTATAGTTGTTTCATGTATAGTTCATTAATTAGTTCTAGAGTTGGTAGATTCATTCTCGATCTCTTTAGAAATTATGTGTGAGGTACACTTTGTTATAGTATTGTCAGTTTGACAAGCCTCTAGAACATTATTATGGCTGTGTTCGGGGAGTCGCTAACTGCACTATCAGCTGTTCACGGAGCTCAATGTTAGTACTACAAACGCCATCGTGACGGCATTAATGTTTGTGTCACGTCATAAATGAATGCTATCAACACTATTTCTTCCGAGATAGTGTATGGATGGCGTTTGCAAGCCACATGACAGGAATACATGACATAGACTTCACAGTGACATAACAAACCGATAATCGTTTATGATCCAGACAGTTTTCTAAATCGGAGAGGGATAAGTCTGTGCTTAATGGGAAAAGTTAAATAGATAATTTAACTGAAATATTTTCACGTGATGAGGAAACTCAATTTCAATTCAACAAAATTCTTTTGCAAGAGTGTACTCGTATACCGGTATGTACCAAAAAATAATGAAATGATAAACATTATTTATTTAACCCAAAATTTATTAAAAGTTTACATTCGAAGTGGTAATTTTTATTCATAACAATGATATTAGATAACCATTCTGTGCAAAAACTAACAAGATGCTCACCAATATTAAGGGCTGCACAAACTTGCAGAAAATTATAAAGATAAACCAGATCTTCAGGCAGAGATATGAAATTGAAAGTCATGGTAGGGCAAATAGATATGCAAGTTACTGCTAAGTGGTTTCAATTTGTACATATTTCAGCTTTAGTGAGAATACGAATAAAATATAAGAACCATCTTCACTATTATGTAGTTCAACCCATATTTATCCCATGTATTGACACCGGTTCTATTACGATTTCGAGATACAAAACGCGACTAGCGTTGTGTTTAGCGAAACCAATCGAAACCTGTCGAACTTCCAAATGCACCAATCAGGTATCAGAACTTTGACAATCGCTCATCAAAACGCGTCGTGTGTATCCATCTCGAAAACACCCTTAGTAAATTTTCTCATTCATATTTTCGTGCCTCGACTCCTTAACCTCAATGTGACAGCAAATGACAGAATGTAAACGCAAACGCAAAATAGTGTTCATGGAGCTTGCTATCACTAATACACAATAAGCTCCATGAACAGCATTGGTAGTGTTTGCATTGATAGTGCAGATAGCGACTTCCTGAACACAGCCTATGTGTGTCTAGATAATCACATAGAATATTCTCGATGAATGTCATGTCATGATTCAGATATATAAAGCCGTGACGATCAAGGGTACAGTCAGTCAGGGCCTGCGCACTCTATTCCGTAAAAGCTTCCAACATTTTGAGCGCCACCCCATCGGCCTGGAAGCCAACTAAAATCATTTTAAGTCATCATAAATTACCCAGATGGCTCCCCTGTTTGTTGATAGATTTTAATTATCAATTTTACCTTGAATGTGTTCGCTTGAGGTTTAAAATTTTAAATTGTGTCCTTATTATTATTATATATTTATATATATATATATATAATTTTATAAATAAGTATTGCTTGAGTACTTACAACATCATGCCTGCCCTACGATGCTGTGTTTATGGTTGTTATGAAAGATCTTTTTCTAAACATCGCTTCCCAAATCCTTCCAAGCAAGATGATGATTCACTTTTAAAAAAGTGGATTATTTTATGTGGAAACAGAAGGTTGAAGGAGGAAATGGCACCTGATAAAATTTACAGTAATTGTAGAGTTTGCGCTGCACATTTTAAGCCTGAAGACTTTGGCCCCAATAATGTGCTTAAAAAAGGAGTCTGTCCATCAGTTAACTTGCCAGGTAACTTAACATTTATATCTATTTTTTATCATGTTTGAATTATAATGTGCATGTTATTACTCATTTTCTTCTCTAAGGTGTGTAATTTTTCCTCTCATTAAAAGTTTATTAATTTGACGAGCCGGTGATTGATATTACTGAAGCATATTAAATAGAATAGTAATGTAATTTGATGAAATTAAGATGCTCAACGACCTGCTCATCTGTGATTTATTATCTATTATTCTTTATCTTTGAAAGGGAATTTGAAAATGTTTCATAATATTATCTCTATCAATACTTTTATTGACAAGTTTTCTTTCCTGAACTGCCCTTTTTTCCTGTCATTAATTGTATTTGTTCTTTAGAACCCTTAGAGCCAGTCGACGATATTCTGGATCATCTTATAACTTACACAGAATCTCCTACTAGGGGCTCTTGCTCATTGAAAATAGAAGAGTCCTTAAACACTGATGACTTAAAGTCAACATCACAAGGAGAGTGTCATCTTAGTTCTCTAGCCGGGCCAGAATTATCTTCCGTTACCTTTCATAACTCTGATGATGATAAGTTATCACCACCTAGTACACCTAAAAGTAGAAGTAAGTCTATTTTTTATCACTTTTGCGTATTTGAATTATTATGAATATTTAATCTACTATTTTAGAACGATCTGACTTACTTGCTGAGGTAAATGTCACGAGCATCAAAGAACTCACGCCAAAAGCCAAACGTCTCTATCGTATGGCTATTGACTTCAAAAAAAGAGCAGCCCTATTGACTAGAAGTCGACTCTCATTAAAGAAAAGATTGGATTATGCTTCGAAATTCACAAAAACCGAATTATTTGAGAAATGTGTATCCACTATGGATCGCATACGACAACGGTTTTTCCAAAGTCAAATTTGTAATTCCGATAAAAAACCTAAAGGAAGAAGATATACTCTGGAAGATAAAGTACTTGCATTAGCTTTATATAAGCAGAGTGCTAGCGGATATAGATTTTTGTCAAAATTATTTGCGTTGCCCTCACGGAAGACTGTTATGAAACTACTGAACCGAATTCCAATTCGTCCTGGAATTCACAACGAGGTTCTAGAAGTTCTAAAGGCAGAAGCAAAGAATTTCAAGAATCCTCTAGATAAGTATTGTATCTTAATGTTCGACGAAATAAGCATCCAACCCAGCTTGCAACCTAATTGGCACGAAGGAAATGTTGTTGGTTTTGAAAACTTAGGATCAAAACAATCCGCGCAAATAGCGAATCATGCTCAGGTAAGGGGGTAGTGAGGTCAATGGAAATAATTTATTTTAACTATTTCATAAGAATAATTTTTAATGTTATGTTGTTTTTATTTGTTTTCAGGTATTTATGCTGCGAGGGATTCATCGCAAATGGAAGCAACCCATTTATTATAATTTAGTTAATGGTGGTACAAAAAAGTATGATATAATGAATATCATAAAATGCATAGTTAGAAAATGCCGCGATATTGGCTTGCATGTGGTGGCCACTGTTTGCGACCAAGGGTCTAACAATCAAGCAGCGATTAATAAGCTTGTGGATGATACCAAAGCAAAATATCTTCGACAAGGGCATGATTTTGTTGACTATTACTTTGAAATAGATGACTTGAAAGTAATCCCATTATTTGATGTTCCTCACATTTTCAAGTGCCTTCGAAATAATCTAATAAATTATAACTTATGTTATAAAGAAGAGGGCTCTAATAAAACTGCAAAATGGGAGCATATTTTCAAGGCCTACCAGCTAGATCCTTTCTTAGGCAGTCTAAGATTGATGCCCAAGATTACAGATTCACATGTGAACCCAGAAAAGATACATAAAATGAAGGTCGCCAAATGTACGCAGGTGTTCAGCCATTCGGTTGCTTCTGCAATTAACGTATTTGCATTTTCAGGTACTTACTTTAAGATATTGAACTAATTATTAGTTTTTTAAAATTGTCATTTATTCTTATTATATTTTCTCTCATTCTAGGAACAACTGTGTGCATAGAGGATGAAATAATAAAATTAGACAAGTCGGCTGCGGATACTGCTATTTTGTTGGACTTTCTGGATAAACTTTTTGATAGCCTTAATGGAAACTCCTTCAATACTGTTCCAGGAAAGAATCTACGAATAGCCGTTACGAGAAATTCACCTCATTTGACATTCTGGGATGAGGCACTTAAGAAACTGGATACGGTTTATTTTCAAAGAGTTAATAAAGATGGAAAAGTTGAAAAAGTGTTACCACCTTCACTAAAAAATTTGAAACAAACAATAAAAAATTTTAAAGAATTATGGAGAGTCCTGCAAGGTTTAAATTTTGAATATATGATGCCGCGGACGTTCAATCAGGATCCTCTGGAAAATTTCTTTGGGCAAATAAGGCAAAGAGGACAAAGAAATACAAATCCAACAGCAATGGACTTTGGAAATTATTATAAGAGTTTAATTGTAAGGCAGCTGACCTCATCCCAATCTGTTGGAGCCAACTGTGAGGATGATAATTCAGAAGTTTTTCTAAGCCTCCAGAGACTTGTAGCACAGGTTTGTCTTTTTATAGTTATACAAACATAAGAAATCACATAAATCACCGTATTCAGACAGTACTTCTATAGTATGAAACTTTTATTTGTATTTTACTATTTTAACTGCTTACACCTATAATAAATTCTCATTTTAAATATTTTGAACTTTTTAACAGGGGCTACCAGAATGTGAGAATGACACGACTTCAGAAGGCTTCTGTACTGTTCCGGAAGATGTGCCTTCATCCTTGCAGAACATTGAAATCCAGGCACTGCGATATGTCTCGGGATACCTTATAAAAAAAGTGGGAAACGTGCCTTGCTCTTGCAAAGATCTTCTTGTGAAGAAGGCATGTCAAGGTAGTGAACCCACTGAGATGTTCACATTTGCCAAGCAATATAATAAGAAAAACCTGTCCCTGAATTATGTTACAGCGTCATTCTTGGAGAAAATGAAAAAAGCGGGAAGTATAATTAGATATATATTTAATCGTGATTTATATAAAATGAATTTAGTGGCATTTACTTTTGAAACATTAATAGAGAGAATACAATTAACTGCATGTCAGCATAATAATATTTTACAAAAATCTATTTTCAATTATTTGATCAAAGTCCAAATATTTAATTACACAAAACAAATTAATCGAGTTATAAGAGGTTTAGATGTCAGACCAATTCCTAATAATGCTCCAATAATTTTTCAAAGTGCTAAGAAAATTAGAAACATTTCTAGGCTGAGGATCCACAGAAATTGATGTTTGATAGAGAATTTGAATTTATTTATTAAGCTTGCCTTCTTTGTTTTATGTCCTTCGGTCCTCCAGAATAAATAATAATTGTATAAATTATCAGATTTTCCGTATAATAAAACTAGGAACATTTTGTTAGGTTCTTTTTTGAGTGGATCTTATAAATATGCACGTTTGGTAATGCCACGGTTCAATTTAATTAATATATGAATATTACATCATTATATCTTTTTCAGCAATAATTTATATTTTTCCTAATTAAGGACCTACTTGTTTTTGTTCGTTCTTATTTCTGGCTCTATTCATATTTCATCGAGACATTTTTATATGTTCTTTTTATCGTGGAATAGGCCTATTTGGGGATACCACGTAATAAAAAAAACGCACCTTTGTTACCCGACCTCATGGGTGGTGTGGAACAGGGTAAGACTTAATTTGTTTATATCTTGTTTGTTATGTCCAAATGATGGTATTTCAATACATTTTTTAATTAATATTTTTGTTTCTTTTTGAACTTTTTAAACCAAAACTTCTACCCAAGACATGATTCTCATAAAAATGTACTTGAAGTTCATATTTATTTTTTAATCTGGATTTGTATTGTGTATCAATATTGTAGCAATTATTTTTTTTTTATATATAAATTCAGTAACCTTGTCTCCTTTTGGTGTTTATTAATATCTAAATATATTATAAAATGCTTATCAAAGCGATTTAAGATCTTGTACTTAGTGATTATTAGTGCTTAACCCAATTGTTAACCTGTGATAAATAGTAAAAATATCCTGTATGTGACACTTGAAATGTATACAAAATTTTATTTCATTTTATATAGAATTAGCTATTACTGCTTTTATAGTATTTTAACTTATTTTAGACGTTTTCCTATGCAATTTTACATAATATACATGTATAGTGGTTTGTAGACTTTTATTCAATAAAATTATTTAAAAAATAGAATTTCTTTTTTTTTTCATCTATAGATGAATATGAAATCTAAATTCAAAAATCCCTCCATTTAGATGGCCAAAATACAGGAATCTATGAATTATTTTTCCATCTTGTTACATAGTAGGCTTCCACGATAAGAGATGGCGCGCAAAATGCTGACAGCCACTTTATATTAGAGTTTCCATTCTATCCCGTGTATATATTTTATCTATGCAGTCAGTTTATTGTATGATATGAGTTGAAACGCGATAGTCAAAGTGACAAGTTGTGACAGTTGTACTACAACAGAAGGTCTTGTACAGAGTGTTTGAAAATAAACCATTGGAAGCAATCTGCGAACTTTTGAGTATTAAGCAAGTGAACTCACCACAGACCGTTTAGCACAGGGTTAAACGTTACATTATTATTCCCGCCTTCAACCATATGATCATTTGATGGGTCATCTTCTGAACACAACAATCTCTTTTTATCAAATACATTCTCAATAGCGCGATAAATAATGTGATTTTTGAGTTGTAAGTAGGTACTATATTTTTTAGTTAACCACCAATTATAATATTTATTCACGCCTATACACCCATTATAACAAGCATATTATGCAAGGATACTTTCCTTTCTTTCTAAATAAAAATACCCCTTTTCAACAGTTTATTATCTCGAACACGTTCTGCTCTGCGAGAAGCATCTCTCTTCAATTACAGCATAATGAATATTCAATTTTTGTAGCATTTAAAACTATGAGATATTTATACTGGTCTGACTATCACACATAATACAATTCAGTGATTAACATAAAAGATCCTGGGTTACATAATCATATAAAATGCGAGGGCGTCTAGCGTGTAACCCTTCTTATTTTTCGTTACATCGAATGCCCATTTTACTTATTCATGCACAAATTCAAGATGGTTGAGATAACCCATTCAACTGTATTGATTGTCATGTAGTTTTCTATAAGTTATTTATTTACAATGAAATGAAGATTTATTTTCAATTATAAGTGTGTCTCTACCCGGCGCATTGGATTTTTTCTCTTTCTGTCTAGTGTTTTGTGCAACAAAGTCGTAAATTCTTCTAGACCCCTAGAATATATAGGTATTCTCGTCCACCATTTCTAAGTGGGTACATACACATTACATTTTAATTTTTCTTAGGTTTGACTGGTCTATTTTAGAAATATAATAAAATTGTTTTCTTGTTCTGATTGAACAATGTGACTAGATATTAATGATATTTTCTACTTTTACTGAATACTTTGCATTGAAATTGAAATGTTGCGCTATTCCTTCACAAATAATAACTTTGAGATCGGTATTAGAAGCTGTTCTATGAATCTATTTCGAGTTTTCATTAACATTTTTACGGAAATCATTTCGAAATATTTGTTGACTTTAACGAATCTTCAGTGGATATCACCAATGAAAATTAGGAACACTTATTAATTTATTAGTACCCGTGCTACTTAAAAAAGTATTTTTTCGGGATATTTGAATGTCTAAGCATACATAAGTTATCTTTGGTCTAAATAAAACACCATTTAACTTTTGGGCCATGTTGTTTTTTGGGTGATACTGGTTAAGTCTACATATTTTGAGACCAAGATTTACCTGTTAAAAAAATTTCATTGGATGCCTCGTCAAAATCATTTGTGTAATGATTGTAAGTTCGGTAAGCTTGTACCTATGTACTAAGACAAATGAATTATATATACATATACGGGGTATCCCATCTTATGGTATACAGGTATTATCACGCTTATTTGAAAAGACAATGAGAAAATTAAAAATCGGCTTGGAATGTTATCAAAATAACTTCCTAATGACTTATTAAAAATTTATTACACAGCCCTGTAGTAGCTACCCCTCACTTTTTATTTTCAAGTGGCACCCCCTATATATATTGTCATTGAAAATTGCGTGATATTTATTTATTAGAAATAACAGAAACATTAACATTTATGAAAATAAACAAGTGGAATTTAAAGAAAAAAAAATTAAAATAGTTTTTATTAGGAATCTAAGATTTGAACGGTACCGATGAGTACCTACTATTGCTCTCCTTTTCTCGATTTGAACTATACTTATGTATATCTGTTTGCCAGCAACAGCAATTCCATAACAAATTACTGTTTGTCTACCACAACACACATAACCTTAGAGTTAGAGTAATATATACGACGATCTGCCAGAGAGGACCTATATACCACAGAACAGAGACGTATATATACGCTCCATGCTCGTGCGTAATTCAAGTGACGGATCCCATTGTCCGACATTGCTGTTCCTTGTCGAAGAAAAAGTGATCTTGCTTGAATGAGATAATTTCAATTAATAAATATTGGGTCACACTTGGAGCTTAACAGGCGGTGAGATGTTTGCAATCTAAGTTCGAATTCGAAATTTCAAGTCTCTAGACCGTATGGGGCCTGAGAAATCGCTGCGGAGTCCATTGATACAAGAACCGAAAGTAATAAAAACTATTTAAAAATTGCCTCCGCCCATGTTTTTAAAAACTTCAAACCTATGCGTTTTATGTCAAAAAATAATGTTTTATACGTAGTGCAGAACATCAATCCTAGCTTCGGTTTGAAGTTTTTAAACAATGGGCTGACGCAATTTATAATTTTTATAAGGATAATTAAATAACGTAAGAAAGTCACAAAATGTTATTGTTTTTGTCGTTAAATTTTATATCGTTATATCTATACTCTAGGTATTATAATAAAATTGCAACAGCCTGATGTCTGTACATTAAAGATATTTAAGAAAAAATAATATGGGGGCTCTTTATTAGAGCAACAAAAACCAAAACAATATTTTTTAGAATTTTTGGTTGTCTGTCTGTATGTTTGTACGCGCATCGCGCTAAAAGTTATGCATGGAATTGAATGCAGTTTTCACTGATGTACAGGCTACATTTTATTGCGTCTGTTTGTCTTTCTGTATGTTTGTACACTCATCACGCAAAGACTACTACATGGAATTGAATGCAATTTTCACCGATGTATTGCTAGAAGTCTAACTGGGAATATAGATTCCATTTTACCAAGTCTGTTTGTCTGTCAGTGTGTTTGTACGCGCAAAATCTATTGCATGGAATTTAATGCAGTTTTCCATGCGCACGAAGTAGGTTCCTGAATTTTTCATTATCTTACCATATAAGCCAGATATTGCGTTTATACGATACCTTGGGACACCCAGTATATACACAAAAACATTCCATGACAGTCCGATAGGATTGAATTGGATTTCTTTCCAAAAATACAAGGCCACTAAAGATTTCTGATCCTCGTACATTATAATACGGTAAACATAGTGGACATAAGAATTTTATTTGAGAAATCGTAAATTAATTAGCATATAAATAAATAAATTTTCATAAATAGAGAACAACTCAGAAATATGCTCCATCTTCATTATATCTATTCTAATATTATTTTAAAATATAAAAGCTTATATAATGGTGTATGATGAAAAAGCATTCCGTTTATGAATAAATGATTCTCTTGATGATGACATTTTGATAAATATTTAAATTATTCTCCATAAACTTCGTTTAATAACGAGATCATATCATTTTTCCTACCAGTAGTCATTAGAGCCATCTAGCGAGTTTCCAAGAATTAAAAAATATTCTGCTTTGTCTGGTGTGGAGTAAAAGAAGCATAGGATGGGGGGTATCATCCGTAAAGTAGCTACATTTTGCATATATGAATTTAGACATGACATCTGGGACGAACTGTATAAAGCCTAATATCTAGGTAGCTTCTTAATTTTACCGGAATATGGAACAAGGAACTCTCTCCCTATCTACTATCCTGTGTCCTAATTCTGATGGCCGTTGGCGTGCAGGCAACAAATGACCGACTCCTCGAGCCAACAGAGAAAGAAGAGCTTGGCTTGATTTATCTGCACGATCGTTTAAACGTTTATTCGCCGTTGCTCGTCGTTGTGAAAACTGTTCAAAGTATTACCCCAATGTAAAGTGAGTACCTACAGAGAAGATATATGACTGCCTAGTCGTGGGCGTGGGTGCGAAGCCGCTGATAATATTTCAATTGGCTTCACGGACTGTAAAAGATGACCGAGAAGAGCAGGTGTATACCTACAACCCATTCTATATGGGTGGAGGTTTTTTCTAGGCGCAGTGGATTGTGTCGTCTTTGAGAAAGGAAGGATGTGTTCAATTGAACATCTGCTCTTTAAGGGTGTTGGTATTATTGTTTATTATATAATAAAAGGAACACCTTTGTGGGTGTCTATAAGAAAATGTCATAATGTTTATATCTCTTCATTGTACCTACATAAATAGTTAATGCAGGATTGGAGTGAGGATTTCAAACGCATGGAATGTTATTGTATCCTTCGCATATCTATATTTTAATTCAAAGACTTTTATGACGAATAATTCATTATGAATATTTTACCATAAGGAAAGCTTTATCTATTTATGTGCGTTATTTGATAGTGCAAGAACAAGATCGAACTTGAAAATTATTAGCAAATATTTTACAAGCTTGGATGATTTTGCCTCAATCGTCATTGTTATCTTTTTTAATATGACAACATCTTTCTTTAAGGGTAGCAAAAGTGAAATAAAAATGACCTTTCCTTGGAAACTATAACTGATACATTCAATATCCTTATACTATTATTTGACTAACACCCCAGCTAAAAGGCATATTTTTGGCCAACTTCAAAAAAAGGAGAAGGTTTACAATTCGGTTGTAAGATTGCTTTTTTTATGGCAGTTCGCGAGTTTTGCATAGTAAACGTACTCCGATTTAGACGATTTTTATTTCATTTCAAGGAGGAGAGTTGGGAAATGGTCCCATATTGGAAAAAAAAAACAAATCCAAAATCTCCTTCTCTCCAAAAACCGCCCCAAAGGGGGTGGAGGGAGCAATTTTCTCGAAAATTGAAAATCCGAGACGACAGAATTAATGAAAATTCCATATCCGGAAATGTTTAAATTGGACATTTAAAAAAATAATCATACGTTTCCGCGCTACAGTCTGAAATATGTGTTTCAGCTATGTGGAAGGGACAAATTTTTCCGAAAATCGAAAATTCGAGATTTAAAAATTAGAAAGGGGACCATATTCAGAAAAGTTTAAATTGAAGATTTTTTCAAAAGAGTCAGGGTTTCTGAGTTTCGCAATGGTAAAGTCTGTTTATGTGATATGCCCATTTCCGCTATGTACAAGCTAAACCTACCTATATCTTTTTGGGTATTAGTGAACGTTCAACAATTTCCATGACTAATGTTACACTCAAAAATGTGAAATAAATATGTTTTACAAAAAATTGGACCGACTTTATCAGTTTTTGAACTGAAAAATACAAAATAATATTAATTCTATTGGTGCTGGTAATTTTGAAGTTGTGCCGTTGTAGTTTGTTGTTGTACGCACCAACTCCAAAAGAACCAGCACCAATAGAATTAATATTATTTTGTATTTTTCAGTGCAACAACTAATAAAGTCGTTCCAATTTCTTGTAAAAAATATATATTAGGATAAATCATAAAATGATTGTGTAAAGAAAAAAGATTTCAAAGCAAGTATGTATCTATGTTCTGTGGCAATATGGACAAACGATGAGAGAAAACTATATAAATAATGCCAAAGGACATATCATAAAGAAATTTTATGAAATGGAATGTTAACAGTTAACAGAATCCTTATATACAGGGTGATTCGTTAAAAATTCAAATATTTTACCTGGTTAATCTTAGACTCGAACTATAAAGATTCCCCTAAAAATAATATGGCTCATAGTTTCAGGGTATTCTACTCTACTACTAAGTCTATAAGTAGCTCTAAGTTTACACAAACTAATTAATAGCCAGTTGACAGTACAACAGTACTTTTTAAGTTGTGCAGCAGCAGGTATATTGATAACTTTTGGCACCAACTTCGCAAGTACCAGCCCCAATAGAATTAATATTATTTTATACTTTTCAGTGCACTAACTGATAACATCGGTCTAATTTTTGTAAGAAATATTTATTTCACTCTTTTGAGTGTAACATTAGTCACGAAAATCGTTGAACGCTCACTAATACCAATGAAGATATTACTTATCCTATTACCCACGTATATTCTTTGCTTGTAGTTGTTATTATTGAGATCTCAAAACATCGCTGCGGAAATACTTACGGTTAAGCATTTTAGTTGTTACCATTTTAACACCGATTTGACTCGAAAACCGTAACTGTAAGGATAAAATGTTCATTATAAATGTTGCTACAAATAATTATGTTTTTCATGTACTGCAAACAGATTTTCAATTTTCGACAGAAATTGCCCTCTCCACATAGCGAAAATAGGTATATTTGAGAATTTAACAAGTCTTTATCTCGAAAACCATTACTCATTTGAAAAAATGTTAAATTTAAACGTTTCCGGATATTGTACTATCTTTAATTATACCACCGCAGATTTTCAATTTTCGAGGAAATTTCGGAGAGAACGAGATTTCGGATTACCGTTTTTATGAATATGGGACCATTTATCAAGCCTCCTCTTTCAAATGAATCAAAAATCATCAAAATCGGAGAACGGTTACTATATAAAAGGCGCGCACAAAACAAAAAAAAGCACATAGTCGAATTGTATACTTCCTCCGTTCGGAGTTCGTTGGTCAAAAAGAGGTCAGAGACTGTCACACACAGATCGCAAGTCCTGCGGCACACAAGTTCTCGTGGTAAAGTCGTCGTACTTATTTTTGAATGCATTTAGAGTGGCAGCACCGACGACGTACGAGGGCAAACGGTTCCAGGCTTCAAATACTCGATTAGATAGGAAGATCTGGCGAGGAAAGGTTTTGAAGTTCTCCCTATGTAGTTTGTAGTAATGAACCCTCAGTTTGTTGGTACTGCGTGGGAACAATGAAGACAATTCTGTCCCTTTGTCCATTTGTTATGGAGGGCTCTGTGAGTAATAATCCCCTCTCGCGTCTATCCTTAAAAGTGGTTTAGCCGAATATTCTTATTAGTTCGTCGTAGCTGGGACGGTACTGCCTCCAATTTATCCAGGTCTCTTTTGAGAGTAGGACACCATACTGGTCCGGAAAACTCCAAAACAGGCCGAACAAATGGTTTGTAAAAGTTGCAGCAAATATCGGGTTCATATTCATGGAAGGAAGATCATAAAAATCATCCTCTTTGCCTTATCTGTTGTCTTTTGGACGTGTCTGGACCTGGTGAGGCCGTCCGAAATTGTTAGGCCCAAATCATCATGGTAATTTGAGTTTGACAATAAGTGCCCGTTGAGTGTATATAGATTTCTCGGGTTCTTCTTCCCCATATACAACATAGTACAATTATCTAGATCCAGTGGAAGCAGCCAGTCCTCACACCCCTGTGAAACAGTATCGAGGTCATGTTGTTATAGCACCCGCATTTTTGTCTGCGTCGTTATGGAGTTTGGTGTCGTCCGCAAAGTGAGAGTACGAAGACCCTAGGAAGAGTGGTAGGTAGCCGTACCTAAACCTATAGAAGAAACAGAATAGGGTCTAAGACCGACACTTGAGGGACACCACTAGAGATTGGCAAGGTCGTGAGGTACCGTCAGATATACGCACGCTAATTTTCCTGCAGCTTCAAAACGCTCTGATTCACATCAGAAATTTATCTCTAATTCCAAGAAGTTCGAGTTTGGCGAGGAGACTTTTTGTGGAAACTCGGTCAAAGACCTTAGAAATGAAGAGAAAGATGGTCCTCGTCCAGTCATTTACACATCGCAGAAGATTCGTGATCATAGATCTACCAGGCAGGAATCCATGCTCCCCCTGTGAAATGATATTATTTTCAAGAAGGAACTCTGAAATCTGGTTTACTATCACTCTTTCAAAGATCTTGGAAGCGATAGCATTAGACTTATTGAACGATAATTGGATGAAGATAGTTTTTCTTCTTTCATGAAAATGGGAGTCACTGATGCTTTTAACCATGATAAAGGTAAAGTGTGGGTTAAAGAGGTTCAAGAGTTTCGGCGAGGGAACCTTAACACAACTCTTTCTTGCAAAATCACAGGGAATGTTATATCGCATAGATCGAATATGCAGCGCTGACACTCTACAGCCGGCATCGGGCCATCATGTTGGTCCATGAATGAGGAGGAAAAGTTTAAGCTAGTACTTTAACCGATTCTTGGTAGTCCATACAGTTATCTTCAGGGGATTTGAAACAATATATAAATGTATTGTATTTATTTGCTTTCACTTAAGACGGCAATATCCACTCTGATTCTGAATAATCTAATTTATTAGTTATTATTTGATTTGTAACATACCATTGTGATCCAAATTGTGATAGTATCTAAGTAACTGGATTTAATTCTTGGAGATACCTAGCTATGTAAATGATTCTTCATCTAGGAATAATCCAGATAAATTACACACAGTTTAAACCTAAATTTCTTATCTATAAAGAACTCCAACGTTATTGTTTGATATAAGAACATACCTACATAGAACAAATAATATGAAGAAATTTATTTTTAAACAGGGGCCGCTTACACTTTTTTGCCTCAATAATTGAGCATATGTCATCAAAAATAGCATTATTTTATAGACCTGATCTGCAGCGATTTTTTTTTGTTGAAGCATATTTTGATAAAGTGATTGGAAAAAATAACTCAAATTAAAAACTGTGAAATTTACCTAACCATCTTGCTACGAAAAGTATATGCTACTGGTTTAAGTACCTATACTTTTTTTGAACTGTTGATAAAGGTTTAATGTCCACTTGAACCAGCTTCTAGGCATAGGTATGTTATTCGTTGTTGAAAATGCATTCTATAATGGTATATCCAATGAAAAATTGAACATTAAAGTGAATTGAAAAGCAAAGTGATCTCCAAATATTAGAATAGTAAACCACTTTGTCGAGTCTAGTTGATCATTCTACAGGGCGTTTTCACAAATTACGAAATAAACATTCCAATATCATCGCGAGATGGTCTTCATATGAAAATTCATTTCACTGAGATATAACAACCAGTTTAGAAGTTATAGAACCGTAAAATCTACTAATGTTTTTAGCTCACCACTTTTTTGGTGTACCTATCATTATCTGATTTATTAAGATGATTTTTGTACTCACATGATTGCTCACACTAGTTTTGTATTCAATATATTATATATTGTAATCATAATTATAAATAGGTACATTGATTGGCGTAAATAATATCAACCGTAGAAAGTTGTCATCAGTACT
This sequence comes from Crioceris asparagi, assembly GCA_958507055.1. Lineage (NCBI taxonomy): Eukaryota > Metazoa > Arthropoda > Insecta > Coleoptera > Chrysomelidae > Crioceris > Crioceris asparagi. The sequence continues at coordinate 19,008,936 of OY293829.1, read as the reverse complement.
ATTGTAACGTATTCAAATACCCAGACTTATGAGTAATGAGGTAAATGTACCTGAAAGAGGTGCTATATGATTTTATTAATTATATAACTTAAATGAAAGTATAATATATATCTCGATGTATCCCCGATAGCAAGAGCCTTTGTATTCTTTCATTAACTAGCAGTATGGTTCTATTCCTATACCGTCTTTACAATAAAGATTTTGATGGTTCTAGGAACAAACAGAAGGGTAAACGTCTCTCGAATCAATTTCAGTCACCAACATTTGCTTATTATACCCAACAAACTTAAGGTTATTAGATCATCTTCAATCATTTCACAAATATTTACAAGAGAAAGAATTATTGGTCTGGATGTAAGAATGATACAAATATTTCAATGTTGAAACCTGTTCAAAATCGCATGTAAAAAAATAAATCTCCAACGCAAAATATCTCACAGAAATATCTACCACGCAAATATTCCACAATAGTAATAGAACACAGCAAATATCCATTTCAAAGTCCTCATATAACTCCAGCTATCATGGTTCAACAAATAAAATCCAGATAATCTTATAAATAACGGTTTTTTTTCACAAAAATTCCAAACGCATTCATGTCATGTTATTTTCGATACGTGTGCTCAAAGGGTGGCTCTCCAATTAATTTGATATGGATATGTGTGAGAAGATAAAAAAATTCAAAGCCCATGATATAAATGTTGATTTGGTCATGTATAACGCTGAAAAAAATACTATGTATACTGTCAAGCGCCTATTATAGTACAGTCAAACTATGTCGCTGTGATAACGGAATAAAACTTTGAAGACTAGCATAGGTTCAGTCCAATAAGCCCTTTTTTGGTTGACTTGCCAATCGGATGAGGTATTAAATCCGATTGTGTGCTTTTTTATTTTCTATGTTTGTTTGTGCGGTTCCCATAGCAAACATGCTCCGATTTTGATGTTTTTTTTTTATTTCAATCAGTTAAATTTGAAATCAGGCATTTAACAAAATATATTCGTTATATTGGAGTAAATAATACATTCTATTAAAAGAACCGGTCACTGTGGTAGTGCAGAGCTTAAGGTAGACGATTAATAGGTATACCAAAAAATGTAGGTTCGATCCCAACTCAATAACAACATTATATAAGAAAAATGTAAAAAATACAGGTATTGATCAAATATTAATTTGTTATTTAAATCTTGTTTATGTAGGAAACTAACTCAGCATGTTACTTAGGCTAGTTTAGCTTGATGGGGTTAAATGTTGCTCTTAAATCAATACAGGTACTATTATTAATATTCTGTATTCTCTATAATATCGAATTTTTTATCGTGGTTAATATTCACTCACAAAGAAGTCGTTTTTAAGTTTTTTTATCAATAAACTCACTAACCAAATACCTAGTTATGATTTTCTTAATAATTCTACAGAAGTTGTGTTCGTATAACATACTCAAGAACATAACAAAGAGTTATTTCAAAAGATACAGGTATTTCTAAGATCGAGCAAACCTAGAAATTTATTTTATGAGGATCCCCTTTAATTTCTGATTTTATTTTAATTTCAATATATACTATTACTTTTTGAAAATATAATTGTCTACCTATTATTATATTTTATTCTATTCCTATTATTTATATTGTTATAGCGAGTTTAGAAATACATATTCTGTTTTACGGCTCTTGAGGTACAGCCCGCTGATAGACAAGTCTTATTATTTAGGGTACCGGAGGTATGGTACTCTGAAAAGTACGCTAGGAACACCTAGAAGAAAAATATAATTTCACCAGGATACTAATAAAACGCACCAATAGCTAGTGAACGCTCGACTGATACGTAATTTTTTTATGGAACTACTGGAATCGAACGATGCCATTTTGTAGGAAAAGAGACAGACAAATAGGTACAACAACATATACATATAAACGTTGTAATTGAACACTTTTTAATTTGCGGCTATTTTGTTCTATATTGAATTTCAGGGCAATATTTTCAATGTTGAAATTGAGTCACATAATATATGTATATAATATATATACATATATTTATATGTCGGTATAAATAATTAGTTTGTCAACTTCTAGCTGATGTGGAACGTTTGAGTACTCAATTAGCAATTTTTTATCGAATATGTTTGGGTATAAATTAGCCAAATTAATTGGCCGATGATATAAATTATGGTTTTCAATAGGTTCCTAGTACTACATAATCAAAGCTAATTAAAGTAAATGCGCAAATTTATATGTATTGCAGCAAATTATTGCAATGTATTAGGATTAGTCTACATTTAGGATGATAATTGGTCAGGATTAGTTACGTTAAAGTAAAATTAAGTAGAAAATAATAACACAGAATAGGCATCTTTGGATTATGTTCAGAGACAGGGAATCTTTGGAATTTTCCAAATAAAAATGTATTCAATGTCAATATTCACAACCTTAACCTAAACTGGACTGCGGGGAGTGTGTAAAGCTAGAGTGGTCAAATGGGCAGAATCACTGAGAGTATATAATAATATATAATAAATTGTTGCTTATTTAGTGCCAAATAGTCAAATGTGGAAAGGGCGATTTCTTTCGAAAATTGGAAATCTGTGGGTATTTGTAGCAACATCTACAATGAACATTTTCCCTTAAAGTTTACGGTTTTCGAGTTACATCGGTGGCAATACGGTAACATCTAAAATACTTGTGTGTTTCAGCAGCGATGTTTTGAGATCTCAATAATAATAACTATAAGCAAAGAATATACGTGGATAATAGGATATGTATTTAGTATCTTCATTGGTATTAGTTAAAGTTCAACGATTTTCGTGAGTAACATGTAACACTCAAAAGTGTGAAATAAATATTTTGTACAAAAAATTGGACCAACATTATTAGTTGGTGCACTGAAAAATACAAAATAATATTAATTCTATTGGTGCTGTTACTTGTAAAGTTAGTGTATCAATAACTGCAAAATTGCACTTCAAAAGTAACAGCACCAATAGAATTAAAATTATTTTGTATTTTTCAGTGCACCCACTAATAACGTCGGTCCAATTTATTGTAAAAAATATTTTTATTGTAAATATATTCTGTTCCTTTTTCAACTACAATGTAATTATTTGATGAAACGGGTTTATTATTTCTTTGATTGTATACATACTTAACTGAAGATATTAACTTCGTAAAGTTTCTGAAAAGATTTTCTTACTACCAGTTTTCTGAATAAAAAATGAAGATGTAGATTGTAGATCGTAGACCAAAGGCTACAAACTTTTGAAGCGCATTTAATACTTCTTGTATGTTTACTTTGAGCATTGCACTCTATAGCTGATTGATTAATTTGATGCTTATTCTATTCTTCTCTGGGATGGATCTAGTAATGAAGATTTTGTCATTTATATAAGTCCTTGTGAGCAAAAATAAAAGAGCCTACAAATGTATTCCGAATAAGTAATAAAGTTACCCCTGTTGTCCAAACTCCACTACATATATAGTGACTCTCCGTTTAGAGTAATATTGACAAACAAGCGTCTCTATAATACACAAACAACGAGGGATATAATATAGCTGAGTCCTTATGAGCGCAGATAGTCGATCTGCAATTACGCAAACAGAAGCTATTATTATAGGGTCGTAATTATTTTTGAGAAACGACGCGTCGCCTCGGGAGACGGCTCCTCGACTTATCGTTTCCTGGAGACATCTTTCTCCCAGGGCCGTGCATATATACATATATATTCATTCGTTCGTTCTTTCTTCCGTCGAATTTAATTGCGGGATGCTGAAAAATGATAATAAATCGGGTAGAGAGATAGATACTACAGTACTCCCCACTAATTGCAAGGTCAAAATGATGGTAGTGCATTTGCTCTTCTTCTGATAGAAAAATTCATTTGTTTGATTAGTAAATGCAGTTATTATTGAGGTCTGATATGGTTGTCATAGGTAGCACCTGGTACCAAGTTTTAAAGAGCAAAAGTAATAATTTCAGTGTTATTACTTATATAGGTATTAACTTAACAATATGACGAAAATATTTGCCTTAGTCTACTATGATACCTAATTCGTGGATACATATATCATATTCACTGATTCATGGTATATATTCTTTTGATCTATAATTTTTCGGGTTCCGTACCTGATATGTGACAAAAGGAACGCAATTTTGTCCGTACCCAACTAACCCTCGGCGGTTGGCATGGTCTGCCAATCAACGCGGAGAGCGCCAAAGAAACTAATTGGAATCGAAAATGGTTAGTGGGATACGGACATTCGTACCTATCAATTTTTGACCGACTTCGCAAACGGAGGAGGTATCAATTCGACCGTCTGTCGGCATTTTTATTATTAATTATTTTTTTATTTCGAAGAAGACTATTGAGTTTATTTCAGGCGTCTAAGATCTCCTGATTTTTAAAAAAAATCTGAAACACCCTATAGAGTAATTTCAACCATTCTAGGATTTCCCTTAAGGAGTTGATTTAAAAGAATCCCGATTACTCGTAGCCAGGCGTAGGTAAACTAGATGTTTATTTTTTCTATCACGCAGAATATATTAAGCAAAATTTGTAGTAACAAATCATCTATATATCTGAAATATTTTTGTTGACGTTTATCCAATAGCCAGTTTTTGAGATATCTTGTTTAAATTGATCTTATTTTGAAACTATTTTGTTCATGCTCAAGCTCATTAACTAATTCAACTGATAAATTTACACGACTAATTTTTGAAATAGATACTTTAACAAATTTCTTACCAGTTTTTTATTTTTATTATTTTTTTGGAAAAACTTTATACAAAAATTGAAGTTACAAATTATATCTATAAACCAGAAATACTTTTGGTGGCTTTCACTCAATAGCCACTCTGAGAGATTTTTTGGTAATTTTCCAGAACCGACACTCTTGGTGGTTCTTTTTGACGTAGAAGTAATGCGTAAACAGAAAGCAGGGCAAGGGATACCATTGTATATCAAAATATGGCAAGAAAATAGTGAAATGAGTGTTCAGATGCGACGAAAGATACCAAGAAAGTACAAGCACACAACGTCTCATTTGTGAACGGTGAATAATAATTTATAAGCTTTCTTAATTGATTACGCATCTCTCTTGCTCTAAATTGATTTTGGGCACCCAGTTTTATTCTCAGTACTTATTCTAGAATGGTTTGGTACCATTACAATACCAGGAGTGTTTATTCTGGACAATGACATTATTTATACGGTCGATATTTATCCATTTCGAATAAAAATATCTGATATGATTATCAATTACATATTTCGATACATATTGCAGGATTCTACTCCATTTGAATTTAGCAGTTACGGTTTAGAATTGCGCAAATTTTTCACACTTATACAAAGTGCATTTTTTCGCAAGAGTCTTGTGAAGTCTTGCATTTCTTGCAGCAAAACCAAGACCAATACCAAGATCGTCTATGCAAGATCAAGGGTGCAAGACTAATACCATATCGGTCTTGGTCTTGCTTTGCGCATCACTATGTACCTACCAAATCTTCCACATTAATATCAGATTGTATAGTTTGGTTTTTAAGTTGATAACATCATAATATAAAAACGATCATTATTTCATCAGGATGAAGAAAACAGATTGCAAAGGATAAACAATTATTAACTTTCATAAATGGAATGCTTGTTCAATATTAATTTTTTCAATTGAATCGAAACTTTGCCAGGTCAATCAAGATATCAAGAATCTATGATCCATGACTGGGTATTTTATCCTAGCCCAATTTATATTTGATCAAACATATTTAGAATAATTTTATTAATTTATTATCTACTAATTTATAACTATCAACACAGAGTCGAGATCAGGCGATGGCATTACGGCCTACCTACCGACTGCTCTTATAACACCAAACAAGTACATACTTACATTGTACCAGTTATAACGTTTGTTTCCCCAGGCCCTAAGCATATAAATACATTCAACTTAAATAATAATTGTAGGATGCTGAAAAATGGTAATAAATCCAAGTGTCTGTCGAGAGGTTTTGTTTATTGAGACGTTGGAGCATTAATAATAATTACATCCACTATGCTCTTTTGGGCAGAACAAAGTTCTCTCAGACAGAGAAAGGTGGACTTGGTAATTTATAGGCGTGGATAACTGCGTGAGAAGAGAGACGTCTCCATTTATTTCATATTGTATTCAATTGTATAAGTTTCATCATCAACGTCATTTGCGATGGCGTTCTCAATTGGTATTGTATTCGTCCGTGAAAAGGAGGATTTGAATTTATTGAAAAGTATTAGTTAGATATTTGAAATTTCTCTCATCTCAGTGTTTTCCAAAGAAGGAAAAGTGGTAATGAAAAAGAAGGAACTAATGGCACTTTATATAAAATTTTATAAGTAAATTAATATATAGAGTATCTGAAGTAATCAAGCTTTTATTGCTTGTTTCAATAGAAGTCGGTTCGAGGTTATTAGTTGCTGCACTGAAAAATACAAAATAAGATTAATTCTATTGGTGTTGGTACTTTTGATGTTGTGCAGATGCAGTTAGATTGAAAACTTTTGGCACCAACCCCACTTCCCAAGGGGAAGGACATATTGACTCTTACCAAAAATAAGTTTATCTCTATATAAAAAAATGAACAAATGACAAAGTAATGTATCTGCACAAAAGTAAACAACAATATATTTGTAAGTGGCAGACGCCCATTGTAATACCCAAATATCTCTGAGCCCTATGGCTGAATTTTCGTAAATTTTTCGCTATATTTGTGTATAGTATGTCACGACTGTTTTTTGAGAATCTGTCATTACGACTGGTACTTAAAGGTGGAGGGTTCTATACCGGAAAATCCCTAAGACATATATAGGAGAATTTATCATGCTGTTCTCTCTTGGTGGATGGATCTGGGTTGATGTTCGTACTGGTTCTACGAGCGAATATGACTCTGAGGTAGAAAGATTCCGTACTCAAGACTTTATGTTTTCGTACCACAATCTACCAAAGTGTTTGCCAAGGAAGTGCCGGGTAAAACAGCTTAAAACAGCTAGTACCTATAATATAAGATAGCTAATCGTCTTAAATTTAAAAGTTTTATATACTGGTAATTTTTCTGGAAAATGGCTATTACTGTCCCAGAAATGTTGAGGAAATTGACAGAATAGATAAAAAGGGATTAACAATTATACCAACATACCTATATATAATCACTGCGTATGTCATAAACCGATGGGACTATCATAGACTCCGAGAACGAACTGAATGTTACATATAAAATTGAACTAGGAGAGTTGATATCAACGGGAATTTGTATCTGCCTACCTTAGAAAAAAACCAAAAACTGAAAACTCTAACCACATGCGACAGAGATGATTATTATGGTTAGAAAAATTAATTACCTATTAAGCTCTATTGGAATTGATTCTGCTGCAAAGCAAGATTGTCATCTACGATACAAAATATTCTTAAGTAGATTATCTTTGGAATACATGAGCATAGATGTAATGTGCTAAATATGGAAATTGATGATTAGTTCCCAAATGTGAGAGGAAAAAAACTAATCTGGGTACCTGGACCAGAAAGGCTGATAATCTCGTTAGAAGCGGGTAAGATAATAACCTGTACTCAATGAGGATGTTAAACGCGAATTAAAAATATAATTTACTTATTAAGTTTTGGAAACGAACAGATAACACGAGAAAATTGTATCGGCAAAGATAGAAAAATATTCCAGTTCTTCGTCAAATCACAATACAATTTCTGGAATTTAGGGTTTTAGACATTTAATTTAAAAAAAAAACACCATACCGAAACGATTGATTTCTTAAACATCAAAGATGAATTTTATCATTAAAACGGTATCGCCCTAGCGCACTAATCACCAATTATATATTAAGAGGCATTCAATCTCTACGCGTATCATTAATAACTATTAAATCTCATAAACCAGCTATTCAGAACCTATTACATTCCTTAATAGACTATTTTCTCCTCGAATTATTTCTCTTATAGTAATTGCATTCGCATATAGTTTATATGTCTTATTTACGACTAATATGTGATACTAATATGTGATCATTTGGAAATCGTGATAGACATTTCAAAGAGAGCCATCAAATTCAAACGAGCTATTAAATATATCATTAGAAGAAGCCTTTATACCATACTTTGAAAATGGAGATATCATTTATGCAAAAAAACTTAATTAATGTTATTTCAGTTAATATTAAGCTGAATGAAATGATTGAAACAATTTTCACTTATGGAAAACTATCCATGAACCTGCACACCGATTCCAGTAGAATTTTATTCCGACAAAGAAATATAGCAATGTAGCTAGTTCGATCTTCAAAAAAATCCGATTATTCAAAAATATCTTCTCATCTTCTTTTTAATCTGAACAATATTTCCAGAATGAATCTTGTAACAATATGTATTGTTAATATAGAATACTTAGAATAGACATTTGAAGGAGACCTGAATGAAGAGCGGCATTTTCTGACCGACGAACAAAACGGAGGAGGTATACAATTCGATTGTCTGCTTTGTTTTTACTTTGGGTTCGTGTACGCGTTGTATATAATAATCGTACGATTTTGTTGATGTTTGATTCATTTGAAAGAGGAGACTTGAGAAATGGTCCCATATTCGTAAAAACTCAAATCCGAAATCTCTCTGCTAAAGACACACCCAAAGGGGGTGAAGGGGGCAATTTTTCTCAAAAATTGAAAATCTGAAGTGGCAGAATTAAAAATATCCGGAAACGTTCGAATTGATAATTTTTTCCAAAGAGCTACGGTTTTTGAGTTTCAGCGGTGTTGAAATATGTGTATTTTTGCTATGTGGAAGAGGCAATTTCTTTCCAAAACTGAAAATCTGAGAACGGCAAATTGAAGACCAGATGATTTGTAGCATCATTTATATTCAACATGTTTTTCTTAGAGTTACGGTTTTCGAGTTAAAGCAGTGGTAGAATGGTAAAATCTATAATACTTATGCGTAGGTACTAATAGTACTAATAACAAGTAGAAACAAAGAATATACGTGGGTAATAGTGTAAGAACTATCTTCTTTGATATTAGTGAACGTTCAACGATTTTTGTGACTAATGTTACACTCAAAAGTGTGAAATAAATATCTTTTACAAAAAATTGGACCGACGTTATCAGTTGGTGCACTGAAAAGTATAAAATAATATTAATTCTATTGATGCTGGTACTTGTCAAGTCGGTACCAAAAGTTATCAATCTAACTGCAACTGCATAACTTCAAAAGTTACAGTACCAATAGAATTATTATTATTTTGTATTTTTCAGTGCACCAACTAATAACGTCGGCCCATTTTTTTGTGAAAAATATTTGTTATTATGTTCGTTCGAAGTAGCTTTATACCTAGATGGTTGCTAGCGTCCACGAAATTGCTTAGGTCTATGATGCAATACTTTTAGATTTTGTAGGTACTACAGGAGGTTATATACATTGATGATTCTGAGATAATTAATAGATCTCCTACACTCATTTTCATTTTCTGTAATCTTAAACGCCAGTTTTCATTGGACTGTTTATGAGCCAGACATTCCAACGTGATCTGAGAAATAAAATTTTGTTCACAGTGGGGGCATTAGTTAAGTTGATCTTTAGTAATGCTTTGGAAATGGACGCATATTTGTGTGTCCAGTTCGTAACCTCGTTATTACACACTGGTCTTTTCTGCTTGATAAGATGATAGGTCTGCATTCATAAATGTTTTTTCTTGCATTATGGACCATTAAATCCTGTACTTAGCCATTTTTTCTTCCTAGTACTTTTTGAAATTGGATAGTGAAGCTGCGATATCTAATTACATTTTAGTGAGCATGAAGCATATGCATTTTCTTATTCTGGAGTTTAGGGTGGTAGCTGAGATGCTGGTGTAGTATACTCTACTTTATTTACGACGAATTTATAACGTCTGGAGGTGTACAACTAAAAGATTCTTCATTAGCAATCATCGATCTCAATACAAATAAACGAACACTTTTGAGTTGTTTTATACTGTTTCTTTTAAATTATACTAGTGGTCGCCCATTGGTCTAAATTCGACCGTGTTCCGTTATTCTTTTAAATTCAAACGTTATTGGGGCTTTTTGTAAAAGATATAATAATTACATATAATTTTTAGGAATTGCAAAGCTTATACAAAACGGCATTAGCGAGTGTTGTTTGCCTAATTCCTTACAATACATATGAAATTTAAAATTTAATGTTAGTAATACTTAATACAATGACAGCTAGGTATTTATTTTATAATACAATGCATTGTAAAGTTTCCAATTAACGCCGGTAATATTACTTTACCCTTATTCCAAAATGAAGAAAATGCAGTCCTTTCACAAAAGTGCTTCAGATTCGAAATGTTTTGCATTGGAAAACCTGCTTTGTAAATGCATCAATCCATTATCAAAAGTATCAAAATTTCTCGAAATGACATTTATTTAAAAATAATTAAATCACTTCGTAGGTATACACTATTCACAATACTCAAATTTGCGTTTAATAAGAGTTGTCATTCACGAATAAAACAATCTGACAGCCCTCGTTGACTCGTTGACTTCACATTGCAATTGGGTTCTATATGCAACACACAATACTCTTATACCATATTCTTTTTATTTAATTTAATATATTAATGCATACTTCACCATATAAACTTTCACTATGGCAAATCTCATACACATCGGTGCACGTTTTATGCCTTAAAAATCATCTAAAATCACTATTGATATATAGATACGTGAGTATCTATATATTCAATTGCTTTTGAGCAAATTGTAATATCCTAAAACAAACAGCCTTAGTTACAACAACTCACTATTAATAAAGATTTGCGTATACAGTTCTTTCTCTGTACTTGTATCTTAGTGTTTATTGTTATATTCTATAGCTAAGTAGCAAGAAACTTCATCTGCGTGAGATGTGACCTACATTACCATTCGTGAATTAATATACCTTTGTTATCTTATCATCAAGGCCTTCCACATTAGAAAATATTGTTACAGTTTTTCTGTGTCTTATTGGATTCAAATGACGATATGCTATTCATAGAGTTGAAAATTCTTAGCTTTATTTAATGGTACAAAAAACAAATATGTCTACCATTACCTAAAAGAAAAGTGGTTTGCTACTGCATTGAAAACAAAAAGAAAAATAATTCTAAACAATTCTGTCATCTTTGTCTTGATGCATTTTACTTGCATATGCCAACTTTTAACTTTTCTCTGTATATATTAAATGAGAAAAAAAAACAAATACAATATCACCAATTTTGAGTATTTTTTTAAATATTTCAGGAACTGTTTTTGAGTTTGCGAATCGGAATATTGAAAAAGTCTACATTACGCGGCTTTTCTTTAATTTAATCATCTTCCCCTTACCGTTCAAGAAATGGCAAAACTGTCTCTATGAAATCGTTGGGACTATGTATACTAGTGTTTAAACTGTAGTCATAATACTTAAAAAATTATCAACAGACTCTTATAATTTATACTTTTCCACCTTCGAAAATTTAAGTAATTATGTCAACTTTTCCCCTGACTGCATACCTACCCAGGTTTTTAAAATGGGAAAACGACACCAGTTATTCAATTTACATTGAATATTTTCTTCTGTAATTTATAAATTTATTGATAATTAATATTGATAATTGAACATGAAAGTGTTGAGATAAAATTTAAACTCAAGCGCGAACATTTGCCTAAGACAGGATCAGATAGTTGGTTGTGCCGTACATAACAACATGCTGGCAACGTTGTCACATTGCATTCTCAGTTTGAAACGAACTATATAAAACATATTTACAGCCATTGGTCGATTTTTCCATCTGTGCCAAGATATTTTTTGTGAATGAATGGATCAATTTTGTTGCTTTCTTGTTTTTTATGAAATTTATTGAGCCTGTGGTTATGGGCACCTTGCAATAGCTACACTGCAACAGCCAAAAACGAGTTTAGCATAAGACGGTAGTATATGTATGAGTGAATAACGTATTCTTTCGGATACCCTTGATCATACTTCTGAAGCGGTTCTCTGGGAAACAATCAATTAAAATTTTATATTTTCTATCCGTTAATCCATATTCTGGCAAAATATTAATCTTGCGAAAATCTTAGGTAGCACGATTCATTAGGACAATTTTCATATCTGGTCTATTGGTGTGTTTTGCTGAGAAATATTCGCAATGAAATTATTATAAACCAATTTATAGATAACATCAACTTGAAAAACTTTAAAAGTCTGCGTCGTCTGGAAACACCTTATAAGAAATTTCTTGATAAATACTTCAAACACCACAACAGCATTTCTCTAATCGAATTCATGCCTTTCAAACTATACAACAACAATTGGTGGAAGCGAATGGGAGAGTCAACAAATATGACGTAATTTTATAAAGGCAGACACAGCAAAAAGTGCAGAATCCCTCCACAGAGACTACACATATAGAACAAAGCAAAGTTTGCTCACGTTGTTTTCCTCCTCCATCCATATATGTACAGAGACACACAAGTTCCAGGGTGCCAATAAGTTGCTATTGACTCAGCTTATTTAGCAATAAGCGTACACCAAACTCAATAGGACATTTCCTGTGATCTCACAAGATAAACAAATAATGGTGTTTTCTTTGTAAAGGAGCCAACACAACTTCTGATGCACTCACGTTCCCTGTTGCTATAGGGTGGATTGCCAATATGAAATTCAATATACCTATAGACTTGTTCATGACCGTCTATGCGCAAGCTTGCCCGTCTTGAGAAGAGACGGTAATACAGATAAAAGTTTCGACCACAATTAAAAAGATTGTCGTTTGATGCGATGATCATTACGTGTATTTTCAGTGAAATTTAAAGAATAAATTATCGATGGCCCTTGATTAATTCATCAAATGTTAGAAGAAAATAATAATTTATTAATTATTAATTAATTAAGAACACGACTGAAATAACATGGTGAGAATCAGTTGAAATTATGCTTTTTTTGTGAGGTTATGATCACAGTTATACAGGGTGTCTCATTAATAATGGGAAATAATTAAACAAGAGAATCTTTTGTTCGAAATAATAAGATTTAACCCAATTCACTTAGATAAAATGTGTCGCCTGTCTGAGTTACAGAGTGTTTTATTTAATTATTTAAAAATGATTTTTCTCCAGTTTGACCAATTTTTAACTTGCTTGGCGGGAAGTTTAAACACTGCAAACCTTACTAAAGTATGGTAAATAAACGTTTCTGGCTACTACCAGAGGCGTACGACAGGAGTAAGTGAAAGGTTAACCTTCCTAATTTCTACGCCACTGGCGGAATTGTCATTTTAGCACAGTTTTTCTATTCTTCAATACTTTCTGTGTTAATAACATATTTTACCTTCGTTACAATAAAGTCATTATTTTTCGAAATATTCAAAGTTTAACGTAACTCTGCAATGCTGCACAATTTTAAGTGTATTTATCATGGTGGTGTTTTTGGGTCATAGCTAGTAGCTAGGTTTGCATTTATTACGCAAATGAAACTTACAGTGGATATTTTAGGTTTAATTAGAAGATTAACATACAATTTTACGTATACGTAATTATCAAAGTCTTTTTCACATTTATTGCTTCAATAAATAATGGAAACATAATTTAAAAATACTTAACTTAACAAATGTTCAATGTGACCCCCATTTACCTCAATAAGTTTATCTATTATTTTACTAAACGATCTTCTAACTCTAAGAAATATGTTTGGCTGTTTAGCAATAAAATTGTTGGAATTGGTGCGGATTTTCAATATCCCAACTGTGGTTATTTCTCCAGTTGAGAACTACTGTACGTGTAAAAGTGGCCTCGTCAGTAAAAATGTTTTTAATAAAATTACGATTTTCATTTTCCTGTATAAGATCCACTTAGCAAAATTTAATCTTGAAGGATAATCTGTAGGTAATAAGTTTAGTACATGTGTAAAGTGGTAAGGTCTATGTTTTTGTTTTTTCAGTAAGCAAAAAACTTAAAAATGGCTTGCTTACTCCAGTCATTGCATCTATTCCGACAAATATATTTCCAACATGAATTTAAGGTTAATATATGGTGCGGTATATTTGGAGATAGTTTATTTGGTCATTATGAATTACCAGCAAATTTGAATGGTAACTCGTATTTGGAGTATCTACAAACTAGACTTTTCGAAGATCTAGAGGGATTACCACTTGACCGAAGTAGAGACATGTGGTTCATGGAGCACCATCTCATTATCCTTTAATAGTAAGGAACTGTCTAGATCAGCAATATTCTCATCGTTGGATTGGCAGAGGTAGTGAATTTTAGTCTAACAGTTTAAAAGTAATGGAGAAAAATCATTTTTAAATAATTAAATAAAATACATTGTAACTCAGACAGCAGACACATTTTATCTAAGTGAATTGGGTTAAATCTTATTATTTTGAACCTAATATTTTCTAGTTTAATTATTTCCGATTATTAATGAAACACCCTGTATACAATTTCATATAATGCTAATGAATAAATTGAGAAATGGACGATTTAGAATTGATAACTAGATACCACTATTTATTATGTAATAATAATTAAACATGTGACGACCGATTTTGCATAAAACATTTAATTGATGCTGATACTTTATCATCGTCTGTAAAAATAGCACCTATTTTAGTGAATCATCATTTTAAATAGACAGGATAAATGCTGATATTTCTCTCCAACAGGATACAAGGTACCAAATACTATTAGTTGATCATATTACAGGTATTACTGAGCAATCGCTTGTTATTTCCAGCCAAACTTGATATCGTCTTTTTGTCTGTATATTAGTTTGGTTAACAACTAACCTGAATGAAATTATTATATTATTGTTCAAAAGACCGCGGTTACAACAAAGCTCAAAAGATCCGGACAAGACATTGTCGTATGCACTTTTTATCCTATAAATCGAAATCATTACATTTTAAATTGTTGACTCTGTAGGTTTTCAACTACATTCAATACAAGGCTTTGAAAACCCTCTGAAATAAAATAAATGCTCCAGAAGTATTTCTACTACCACCAGGGTTTATACCATATTAACTACACTTCGGACTTCTATTCACTAGTATATACTGAAGTGAAATATTTCAAATACAGTTGCACATTACGTACACAACTGTATTCCTCATAGCTGGTATATGTACAGTGTGCTCGAAAAAGCAGTGGATGATGGCGCAGGCGCAAAGAAAACAACAGTATTGAGCCACGCTATACAGCTTATTTCAATTTTAATAGATACTGTTGCGTGTGCGGGTTCGCAGATAAGTGAGAGTAATTTACAATTATACCCGAAAAAGACTCCAGATATGTCGAGCCACTTCTAGTCTTTGACTCACTACTTTGTCGGTATCCTAGTGAGTACATGCGTCGCACTCTTTGTCAGCGGCCGCTCTCGATATCCCCATGGCTCACACAAGAATCAAAAGGACGCTGTGACTTTGTGGCCGGCGGCTGTTCCCCTTGCACGTTCTAATACATATAATAATTTTACAAACACTATAGTAGGTACTCTTCTGCTGGTAGAAGAGGATATACTTTTTATACTTCCTGTAAAACTGAATCTATAGTTTCTCAACAAAAAATCTGGTGTGTCCGTCCACTCACATGTCATTCCTTCAGCTCAAAAATTAATTTGATTATAAAAACCGTCTGAATTATTCTTACAACCATTTATTTCCTTTAAATTTTGACATTGCAAGAGCCGATTAGACAGAATGTGAATAGTTAGAAAATTTTAGAGTTCATTCGAGCAAAAGTTTTTTCCTGTCATGAGATTCAACGATTTTTTTCGATCAGTTTTCGTGTTATAGACTTGAGCAAAATACGTTTCCTTCTACAATCTAAATATTCCGTATATGTAACACCAAAGATAATGGAATTCACTATTATCTTTGGTAACACTTAGATGGAATGCTATATGTGTGGTTTTCATATATGCAATGTTGGATACCACAGCGGACATATATCTGTATATTAAGAAAGTTTACGACAATCTTTAAATCACAGCCATAAACATATTTCAGGGCAAGGGTAACCATTTGGTTGCTTTATGGCTACCGTTGCATTGCAGCATCCACAAAGAAAAAACATTAAAATGGTTACACAATCTTTCGGCGAACATCTCAGCAAATCAAGCCAATTCAACTAAACATGGCGAAGGACATTGATATTCTATAGTTTATTCTTGAATCCATTAAGCAGATATATTATTTTGTTCAACTCCTTTGTATTCATTTCATATTTAATAACGTTTAATAATTTAATAATTTTTTAAAAAAGCATTTCAAGATAAACAACAGTAGGTAGTCATATTTAATTTTGAAGAAGGCACCGTGAATATGAATAACAATTTTACAGCTCATTTGAGCATATATTTTGTACCTGTTCTTTTTTTCAGATAATTGCTTTCAGCAGAATCTTTCTGACCAATCCGCAAAATCGTAAGAACCTTGTTCGTTTTGAACGGAGTACGTTTTTCAGCTATTGCCTAGCCCAGCATCTTAATCACAGACAAGCAGTAGTTTTAATCTTGTTGCAGCCAGACAGACCAATGGCTGAAACTTTTACGTTTCAGAGGTCCCTGAATACAAAAAACATATTTTTGGTCATTGCTCTGTCTATCTGTCAATGTCAAGATTATCTATAGAACGAATGGACCAATTTCGTTGCTTTCTTTTTTGTTTTGTGAATGTGGTGCGAGCGGCTCTAATTCATTGAAACTTATGTAAAACATTTCTCTTTAAGCCCTTCATAAGCTGCTGTAACGCGTATTTCTGAGGAAAAGTTGGAAAAAATTATATGAATTGTCAAATTTTAATCATATTCTACTGTACTGGAGACGAATGACACGATTATTTGTAAAAAAAGCAAAAATGTATTTTTTTGTAAATTTTGTCCGGCCGTCTTTATATATACATATATATATATATATATATATATATATATATATATATATATATATATATATATGTACTAAATGACTTCGGTCTTTACAGTAGATAGATGGCTATAATCACACATAGCCATAAACTACCAACGATGAAATTATATTATAGCCATCTATCTACTGTAAAGACCGAAGTCATTTAGTACATATCTTTCAGTAGCGAAATCTTTTACATCTTTTCACATTGATACGTGGGTCGCGTTCAACTTTAACTTCTAACTCCTAGGTGGCGCTGGAAGCGGCACGCTGTTTGGTTGTTTGCATCGCTTGTCGATGTAGAACCAGCAGTTTTCTGACTCTTTGGACACATCCCGAACCATATGTTCAGCTGATGAGATCCTAATAAGGTCGAAATCACAGTGATCCTGTTCTTGGTTCAAAAGTGATGTGTTCCATAGATAATGAAACAAAAAGGTGTTAAAAGTTACCGCAATTGGTATCGGGATAGATCTCGATCCTTTGCACCTGCCAGCGATGATATAATTCAATGCGGGATGGGGCTTTTGTCCACCGAGTAGTTGTTTTCATCGTTGGTAGTTTATGGCTATGTGTGATTATAGCCATCTATCTACTGTAAAGACCGAAGTCATTTAGTACATATCTTTCAGTAGCGAAATCTTTTACATCTTTTCACATTGATACGTGGGTCGCGTTCAACTTTAACTTCTAACTCCTAGGTGGCGCTGGAAGCGGCACGCTGTTTGGTTGTTTGCATCGCTTGTCGATGTAGAACCAGCAGTTTTCTGACTCTTTGGACACATCCCGAACCATATGTTCAGCTGATGAGATCCTAATAAGGTCGAAATCACAGTGATCCTGTTCTTGGTTCAAAAGTGATGTGTTCCATAGATAATGAAACAAAAAGGTGTTAGAAGTTACCGCAATTGGTATCGGGATAGATCAAGATCCTTTTCACCTGCCAGCGATGATATAATTCAATGCGGGATGAGGCTTTTGTCCACCGAGTAGTTGTTTTCATCGTTGGTAGTTTATGGCTATGTGTGATTATAGCCATCTATCTACTGTAAAGACCGAAGTCATTTAGTACATATCATTCAGTAGCGAAATCTTTTACATCTTTTCATATATATATATATATAATACAGTCTCGATCATAAGTCATCTAGAGTCGATATCACTGTTTGCTCTACAGATGTTGTAGCCTAAATCCATTTTACATATTTCTTCTATTTTAGAAACGATGGACTCCGCTCTAGGACCCTCAAAAACAGAGAAAATTAAATTATAATATACCTGAAAATATCATTCCATTGTTGAAAATATATTACAATTTTCAAGAATATTCACTTTTTTATTTCTATTTCAAAAACATCCAAGCTTAAAAATATCCGTATACTTTACATGAATATACATCTTCCTTCTTATAAACCGAATTATCTGGAAATCAGCAAACGATCGACATGTAATAGCCGGCGAACTAATTTTGGCAAATCTTCAATGGACACAGGAGGCTATATGTATATATATATACTTAGTAGGTATATATAGCGGCAGGGGGTGTGCCATACTCAACTTAGCTCCTTGTTAGTTTAGGTGTCGGCAAACAGAGATCGTTCCTTGTGATACTAAGAATACGACACAGACCGGAATGTGGTAGGGAGTAGCAGTAGTCAAGCCAAGCCATGCCCAGAGTCCTTGAAAGGCTTATAGAGTGGTCAAACACGGTAGAATTAGGGATATGATTGAAATATATATCTGCGGAGCATAAGAGTACAATTTAATATATCGAGAATTTCAAGAAAGCTATAAAATCATTATTGATTAAAAATGAAGATCCAGAGGAGCTGAGAAATTGTAGGAATATAAAACAATACAATTAAAACATAAAAGAAGAGACCAAAATTTCTGTTATAGAGTGTCAAAGGGCTTCCCAAATGCTCACTGATTTTATACGTAAGGCAAGTTTGATCAAAATCCTCAGAACCGTTTCAGCGCTACAGTCTTCAGCAAAACACGTTCTTTGTCTGTTGAGCAGCAACCATAACGAACAAGCCCCCCATCTTGCGCTGCAGGCATGTTGCGTTGATATCCAGCAAAACGAAAAACTGATCCATTCGCTTGCTAAACGACGTACCAAACGGAGGAGGTATATAAATCGAGTATATGTCCGCATTTTTTTATGGATGTTCGCGCCTTTTTCATAGTAAACGTGCTTCGATTTTGATTTTTTTTTTTTCATTTGAGAGAGGATTGAGAATTGGTCCTATTAAAAAAAAACAATATTAGATGCCCTTCCATCCATATCCGGAACCGTTTAAATTGGACATTTTTTAAAACAATCATAGGTTTTCGGGTTACAGTCTGAAATATGTGTTTCAGCTATGTGGAAGGTGCAAATTTTTCCGAGAATCAAGAATTTGAGATTGGAAAATTAGAAAATTTTCGGATTAGAGCAATAGTAATTTCTAAAATATGTGGTAAATTTGTATCTAAAGTCAAAAATTTGAGATGACCAAATTAAAGAAGAGATCATATCCAGCAACATTTGATCTGAATATTTTCAAAAAAAGAGTTGTATAATTCCGAGTTAAAGCAGTGGTAAACTCAAATACGTGTATTTCCGCAATATTTTGAAATCTCTAAATAAGTATGAATAATGCATTATCTTCTTTGGTGAACTTTGAATAATTTTGATGACTAATTTTACACTCAAAAGTATGAAATAAATATTTTCTACATAAAATTCTACCGACTTTATTAGTTAGTGCACTGAAAAATACAAAATATTAATTCTATTGGTTCTGGTGCTTTTGATGTTGATGTCAAAAGTTTTCAATCTGACTACAACCACACAACTTCAAAATTGTACCAATAGAGTTAATATAATTTTGTATTTTTCAATGCACCAACTATTAAAGTCGGTCCAATTTTCTGTAAAAAATATTTATAAACGACGATGTTAGGGAATGTAAAAGCAAATTAAAAATGGTCTTGTAAATTTAACATGGCTGTAAAATTTATAATACTGGTATCATTTCGTGAAAAAGTGGGAATGTTGTGATATAATCACAGTCTACTTGCCAGTGCTGAAGATGTTTTAATCGACGAAAATATACTGGCCATATTCTTAAAGAAGATACATGTTTTGGAAATGACGGTAATTACTAAGCGAAAGTTTTAAAAAATATCAAAACAAATAATCACTAATGACCTCACTACCACCTAGAAAATAAAAGAGTTATCTGAAAATAAATAAAATAATCAAACTTAACCTTTAAAATCTGTGATTGATAAATCAAGCAAGGACGGTAAGAAACTGTTTCAGAAACTGAAGCTAGGACTAACATAATATGATATTTTGAAAACCATTGTATCTAATAATAACGTATTTGGGTATATAGATACAAAAAAAGTTGTGTCGACTTACGCGAGTTTCCTACCGCTTTCAAGCAAATACTTCAGAACGTGAAAATCATCCGATGACTCGTGCGACCCGTATTTTTTTCATTGTGTCGAGACAACGACAAAGGGTGCCTCTGGAAAATAAATTAAATAGCGCTATGATGAACTGTTTAGCCACAATCTATATATTAATACGCGAAGAATACGTTACAAGCATATTGTGTCCACGGAAATAAAATATGTGCTAACAAATACATTAAATTTAATAAAGTAAACTTACGTCGACCAGCCGTTTAAAGTTATCGTTATATCTGAGAATCTGAGAATCATGTCAAATGTTCTGAGTGGTTAGTGTGGTGGCCCTTCTATAGAAAGCTTAAATCTAACCCGTGATCGATTCTTGACCATCACTTATTTTTTACCTAATTCTTATCCCCAAAAAACATTCCCAATGTAAAACTTTTGGAGGTGAGAGCTATATTCTGCAAAACTCAACAAAAAAAACTCAAATCTTTCGCATATGCTCAGTTAGAGCTGAACCACACCGATACAATTTTTGGTATGTTGTTTTGTATACAAATTTTGTTTTAACGGTACATTTTCATCAAGCGATTCTATCGCTTCTCACCGCCCCCAAAATTTCTTCCATGAAATTATAACTTGACGTATTATATTCATAACCAACATTTACAGTAAATCTGGACTTCAGCATTTCCATTTCTTCACCAGCCTGCATTTATGATTCGCAATATTAACGCATTTTGATCGTCATCGTCAATTGTAAAACTTTTCACCTTCCTTCTCTTTCTTGCCCCTGGTCAATAGTAATAGTCAATACCAACATAAAAATCATTTGTATGTGTATGACGTTGACACATAAGTTGTTTATTTTTTTCCAATTCCTAATAAGTTTTATAGATACTCCACACCTTTCTAACTCTCCTTAATACGGTGTTAGCAATTATTTCCATTAGGTCTAAGTATATATTGAAGATTAGATCGTATCGCACCTGTGTATGTTTGGCGTGTTCAAAAATATTGTAAATTACTAGCAAATTTAATTTTTTCTCCCATAGGAAGCTTTAGTACATGACAATATAGTTAAATATACGCATGTACTCGCAAAAATGAATGTATGTGTACATACAATATTAATTCTGTTTCATTCCATCTTCTTTTTTAAAACTAGATATAGTGCATTCATTTCAAGTAGGTAAACACTTTGTCCAATTAAGTCGGAACCATATGGAAAACTTCTTTATTATAGGTTTTATGAAAAAAGTTATTATTGATAAAAATTTCTGCATAGTTCGAAACTTCAAATTCAACCATCAGATATCAATTCTTTTAATCCGTATACGAGGTGAGTCGAAAAATATGAATTTTGCTCAAGAGTAATAAAGTACCTTTATTTTTGAAAATATCGAAAGTTTTTATTGAAAAAAGTTGATCATAATTGAAAACTATTGTTAGATATCCAATATTATCCATCGGCTATAAAAAAATATTTTTGATATAAATAAAATACGCATGCAGATTTTGTAAATTTCACATCAGCTATTTTATTAAAAAAATATTTATTAAAATTATTGTGGACACTTCCTGACGTCTTGAATTTATTTAGAATTTTTGCAACTGTCGAATGCTGAATATTTCTCTTCGGATGTCTGTTGTTAAAAATAGCTGCTGTTTCAATATGAGTTTTATAATTATCTCCGACAATAACAACGAGTTCAATTTTCTCGTTACTAGTTAATAGAGCCGCCATTTCTTGTATTTTCTAAAACGAACTAGCGATTTGACGTTTGGTGTCAGTGCATTCTAGATTAAATATTTATTGGTAGACGTAAATTATCAATGCTTATACACAGAAGTTAATAAAAATAATAAAATATGTTTTTTCTAGGCGGATGAACAATATTGGATATCTGACAATAGTGGGAATGTGTTTTGGGGATTTGGATTTATTTTGGAAATCGGTTCGCTGTCACGGACTTTAATTTTCAATAATCATGTTATTTTTAAATACGTTTAGGTATACAAATATCTTAATACTAAAAAAAGCAAACACAACCGATTTGTATACCTCCTCCGTCTGGCGAAATCGGTCAAAGACATCGAAAACTCTCTTGAGCAAAACAGCTGTTATCAG
This sequence comes from Crioceris asparagi, assembly GCA_958507055.1. Lineage (NCBI taxonomy): Eukaryota > Metazoa > Arthropoda > Insecta > Coleoptera > Chrysomelidae > Crioceris > Crioceris asparagi. Next base: position 18,986,465 of record OY293829.1, on the reverse strand, counting down.
AATTTGACTTTTGAGTAATGTGTGGCTTGAATAATAATACTAAGGTGACGTTATAATTATCAATAAAGAAACAAGTTTTATTTTATACAGATATATTTAATATAGAAATAGTTCACAATATAAATTTGAAAAGCTCGTACTTCAGTATGCTATTTTTTAATATTAAGGTGATGTTATAACCACTACTTGCAAAGAGAAAATGGTATATTTATCAACAGTTACTAATTACAATAGTCAAATACAATATTAAATACGACTATAAATACCTATAGTATGAAGAAAATAAATAAATGTTAATGTTACATTACCTTCAATTTTTCTGGTATATGTTACTGCTAAATATTTTCAATTAGTACATGTTCCAGCTTTAGTGTGTATACGAATAAAATACAGGAACCATATCCCACGTATTGACTCTGGTTCTATTCCAGCATTATCAAATAGTAATTTTTCTCAGACGAGTCTCTCCATAGACAAAAAATAAGTCGATTTTCTTATCTCAATTTGTGCCTTAACTCCTTAATCTCAATGTGACAGCAAATGACAGAATGTGGACGCAACGCAAACGCAAAATGGTGTTCATGCAGCTTGCCTTTGAATAGGGCTAGTCAAAGGAGCTTGCTATCACTAACACACAATTAGCTCTATGAACAGCATCGGTAGTGTTTGCATCATAGAGATAATTTATAACATACTGCAGGCAAGTCGATCGAAAATGCGTACCCTCAATTGAAAGAAACAGAAAATAAAGCAGAATTATCTACCTCTTTTATTTTGAACACTCCTGATTGGTGAATTGCTGTACCTATCTGTCATCCGCATCCGATTCTGCCGTCATCCAAACTCAAATAGAAATCCGAAGCGGTTATGTGTTTTGTTTTATAATTTGTAAATAGGGAAATAGTTAATAGTTAAATGGTAAACAATATACTAATAATAAAAAAAAGTTTGTCAGGCAGCGAATGTTTTAAGTTCAAGTACTTCAGCAGCAGAAAACTAACTTAAATTCGAAATAAAGGATATTGCATTTGACGTACACCTAAACTCTTAAAAAACTTCAATGACATTTTTTATTTGTTAAATACCAAGAATCTGTTTTGTAAAACAGTTGGAAGGATAAGTATAACTGAAAAATCATTACCTGAATTGGAAACAAAAATTAAAGTATATATTAGTAACATAGAACAATTACTAAAATTTAAACAATCCAAAATCCAATGTGAAGCATTTAAATCAACCTCAGTTTCATAAAACTATTCGCAGGCCTGTTCTTAAATCAACACCGGTTCGAACTGGCTTTTTAGTTTTCATTATTTGTTTAATAAATTTATATACCTACTTCGTGTGAAAAACTTCTCACACAAAAAATAGTAAAATATTCTTTATCATATAAATTATCTATAGACCATGTTGAATTCTTTGCGCTTATGAGGAGAATACATTGATTTAATAATAATCCTACCACGATTCAGTTTCAATCAGCCTTTAAAAAGTTACTTCTTAATATTGTGAATGTATTAGTTCCTACTTCTGCCAGTTACGCACTTCCAGATCTCACACTTCTGGTAACGACTTCTGCCGAGAATAACAATATAAAATATATATTATTTGTTATTCGATGACATGCTTCATAGTAGTCTTAGCATACTGGAACATGATTACTCCAAGAAAAATAAATGGGTTCAGTCAGAATATCTTGACATCATAAAACATAACGCTGGATTAATTGTTTATACATTAAAGATAATAATTCACTATGAGCAAGTTTCTTGGTTTTAAAAAATTCCGATAAATTAGAATTGAAAAATTGGTTCAAAAAGTTAAACTTTGCATCAAATGATGTCAATCTAATTTGTCATTATACAGAAAGAATACTGCGTTTATATAAAGATTTCTTATTAATGAAAAATATATATTTCAAAATTGTAAGTGAAACCTTAAAAATATTAACCAATGACAAATATTTTCGAGCAAGAACCTCTTAACGATAACAGACAGCAGCTTATATACCTTATACCTAGTACAAAACTACATGGATATTCGCCTAAAGAACTAAAACATGAAAGTGACAAATTAAATGACCTAATATTTAGAATTAGAATGTACTATAATAAATGATCTATTTTTAGAGGACAATAAGAATTGTAATAAATGACGTATTTATTTTTTATTCGGTAAAAGAAACAATAAAATTTATTTATTATCAAAATGTGCATTTCTTTCAGTTTGAATTATGCTCATATATAAACTCTTCCCTCTGTATGCTTCATGAAACAATGACAGACACGGACACTATATTCTCTTTCTCTTTTTATCTATGGACCACATCCACTTGGAGTGCTGCATAGGACTTGCCTACTCTATGTTAAATATTATATCTCTATGGTTTGCATTGATAGTGCAGATAGCGACTCCCTGAACCAAGAAGACTGTAGAGTCTTGAAAAATTAAATTGTGAAATCCGTCTACTTGGTTTTACATATATTGATAATATAAGTATTACAGCCTTTTACGAGTTGAAAACGTTCTCAAATGATCATTGTAGGATTTTATTATACCTAATATCTCATTAATTTCAAGCCATAATTTTAAATTAATCGGGAAAAACCATTACGTGACCTTGAAAATCCAACATTTTTCTGTAAATAATAGAAGTGCGAGATACCGCTCTCACCTCTGCAAACTAAAATTTGCATTGATTTGAAAATGATAAACAAAACTCAAAGAATTATATCCAAGAATTATAGAGGTAGGTATAACTCTTTGACAAAAGAACCCTAATAGTATTCAAACTTAAATTTGATGAATATTTTTTTCGATTTTCGACCACTGGTGAATCAATAGATCACTGATTTTAGCAGTAGTACATCGGAATAAATGTCCCTACACGATTCTGTATGAGCAAACAGATTTTTCTCATTTAATCTAAGGACAACCATAATTCACTCCACTTGGTGGTTATATGGGCTATTCTGAAGGGCCCGGATGCCGTATAAAAGTTAAATTAAATAATGTGACGTTTTATAAGCCCACAGGCATAATAAATCGACGTTTAAATCTGGAAAAGACTCCAGCTATCCATCATTGGGGACATCGAATGATGGCTATACTATGTACCTGTTGTAATACCAGTATAGCATTTGTCGATAAAAAGTATAAGATTTATATTTGAGGTAAGATCCATATTAATGAATCTTACTCGCCAAGTTTGATGAAATTGATTATAATTTTCTTTACGTGGAAAAGGAGAAAATACCTAGTTCTAATTTGTCATTTTTGAAAAATATGGCCATAAGCTTGCTGAACTTTGTTCATTAATTAAATTATAAACCCATCTATCAATGTCAAGCACTTGCGATATGATGTAGATATACTTATCCTCTCTTATATTATTGATATAAGTTCTAAGGATCAAATTAATTTTATTATGGCAATATATTGAAGTAGTTGTTATTATTCATTCCTTTGTCCCTAATAATAAAATAAAATATTAAGCTTTTTAATTTATTTCGCAAGCAACTAAGCACCTAATATAGATCCAATCCTCACGGAAAACATTAATAAAAATGCAACTGTTGCTAAATTTTTAGAACTGAATTATCGTTCTGCTTAAACTCAACAATGTTTTAATCGATATGGCTCAAACCTTGGGCAATCACATAAAACTCAATGTTTTTCTATGATTGACACAGCAGAGTTACATGAACTTTGCTTGACTATCAAAAATAAATAGCTATACTATCAATTAAAGTTTACTCTCTTATTTGGATCCTTGTAATATGTTCAATGTTGTTGTTCTTCTTTGATATTCAATTGCGGCGTGTCGTGTAGATCCAATTTACACAACCCAAATAACAAGTTGCACTTAAGTTGTGCTTGGCCATGCAGCATCTGCAATCTTATATTATTTCTTTTACTGAATATGGAGAAATTTAAGAGCAATAAATTATAATTACCATATTTTTCTGTATAGGTATCATTCATCTAAATCTAATGAAAATAACGCTATCCTAACGTCAGCTACTGGTTAACGTCAGTCATTTAGAAACAGTGTTACCTGTTATTACCGCGGAACAGGTATTAATACAAAATTGTTAATAACCTAGCAGTAGCGTACCAGATATTTTTAGTCAGGTATGAGGTTTATTATATTTTTCTAGTCCGTCTCCAAAATACCCAGCAAATATGAAACGTTCTGGGATTTGGTCGGAAATATCCAGCAGTACTTAGGTCATGTAGGTACTTCCATTCATTTACGCCGAGGGGCAATATTTTCTGAGATATCAGTAGATCATCCAACATTTTTCCAGCCCTGGGATCACAAGGGACAAAAATAAATGCATCATCTATTTTATTTTCCTGGAAACAAAGTTTATTACGACGGTAAGGACATACTCAACAATTTCAGAGTAAAGCATAGCTTTTAAATTTAACGGGGTGAATGAGTGATTTTGCATGTCACTTGATCAAGAATGACAAATAATAAAAATATCAAATAATAGTTTGTCAATAAACAAAAAATAACCTACGAGACTCTTAAGTCTGTATGTAGGTGATAATACATATTACATTAATTATTATTTTATCATTAATTATTACAATTTCAAGTATCACATTATAAAAAAATAATAATAATAAATACACACCTATATACTTATATACGTACATGCATACACTAGGTTAGTTGTATCTAAAAATTACAAATAAAAAAAATGGAGGCTGTCTAAGCTTGTAAGGGGTGATAATGTTCACAAGCTTGTACCTGGAAAAAATCAAAAAATTACACCTTAATAATAAATACGGAATAATGTAAATATATCCTAAATTATGGAAATATCTATTCTCCGACTTTATTAGTTGGTGTATTGAAAAATGCATAATTATATTAATTATATAGGTACTTGTTATTTTGAAGTTGTGCTGTTGTAGTTATTTTGAAAACTTTTGGCACCAACTCCAAAAGTATCAGAACCAATAAAATTAATATTAATTTGTATTTTACAGCGCACCAACTAATAAAATTGGTCCAATTTTTAGTAATAAATATTTATTTCACACTTTTAAGTGTAACTTTAGTCATCATAATCATTTCGTTCACCAAAGCAGATAACAATTTGCTTATTATTATATACTTATTCAGAGGTTTTAAGACATCACGGAAATACACATATTTCAGACATTACCACTGCTGTAACTCGGAAGCCTTTTTTGAATAAAGTCCAATTTAAACGTTGTCGGATATGCTATCTTCTTTTCGAAAAAAAACTGACCTTTTGGAAGAAGTTTTTGAGGGCAAGGACATGTTGAATGTAGATTTTTTCAATGGACCAACTCTTCTATCAAATGAAAAAAGAATCACAAAAGTCGGAGCACGTTTAATATTTAAGAGGCGCATGCAGACAAACAGTCGAATTATATACCTACCTACCTTCTTCCGTTTGGTTCGTCTGTCAAAAAGACCGAAATGAGTTCGCGTGGATAGGGCTACATAATTATTTTGAAGTTCTTTATGCTTCTAGTAATAAGTTTCAATATTTCCTAGGGTAAATATCTTACAATTATAAGAAAATATATTTGTTTTGATGCTAATAAGCATTTTCAATTGATGTAAGACATTATCTATTTGCTGAAAACCTTTTCTATTGAATTTTTAATTTGCCTAGCAGAATCCATCCCCGGTATCAGAATTTGTTTATTAACGCTATACGACGACTGTGATCAATTTTCTCTATATAAATGCCAAATTTCAACTTCCTCCGTTCTGTAGATTATACTAACTTATATCATAGTGAGCTTGGAAGGGTTCCGTTTTCTTATAGGAGGTAGAAAACCGTCAAAAAGACCAAAAAAATATCAATATAGAAACCTAATTTTATCTCATATATTAAACGTGAATTGTGAAATACTTCTCAAAGAATGAAGATATGCATTTCAGTGACACGAGTGTGAGTAAAACATATCTTTAAAACCCGAAAGAAACCCCATATGTCCCACCACTGCCTATCTTTTTAATTTCGAAATACACACTTCTTGTTGTATCTACTCAAATTATCCTTACATGGCTGAACATGCTGGAAGGCAGTCACTATCTTAGCTAATAATTTTGACATTCGGACGGAGAGGTGAAGGATATCTTCTTGATCGATCGTTCGTGTATCGTGTCATCATAAGAATGCGAGCCGCAACTTCTCCTCTTCCACACTGTGCAACTGAAAACAGATCTCAGTTGTTTTGTGTTTTGAAACAGCGGGACTAGATGAGGCAGTCCTCCTCTTTTTTGTCTTCTTTTATTATTTTTATTGTTCTCAGCGGCTAACGGCCGGGATCTTAACGTCATCTCAGGTAATCTCCCCCTAATTGATTGGAAACTGGATCGAGAGGAGATTCGTGCTTAGAGACGCGATGTGGTGTGTGTGTGCGAATTTTATAAAGTATAGCATCTTAGTCTTTAGTTGGAAAAGAAACAATTTAACTGGATATTGGATTCTTGTTAGTATTGAGTGAGTCCATAGGATGGTCCATAGAGTACTTCTCTACAGTCTATGACTGGGATCAAACAGATCATTCAAAACGATGCTGCATTTTCAGATTGTGTAAATTCTTAATATCGTTCAAAGCGATGCTGCATTTTGTCAAAGATTAGTTTTTCAAGTAACTAATTCCGAAGGGGTTAAATCTGATATCTTTAAATTTTTATTTCGATCTTGGTCGTTCAGTGTAATTTAAACCGGTTAACATATTCGTCACTAATTTTATTGAATCTATTTTTTTGCCGTTACAAATGAAGTAATGAATTTTCAACGAGATTCAATTGAATAAATTATATTTGATCTATTTTCTCTATGTAAACTGAACAATAATCAACCATTACAGCCTAATTTATTATAAAATTATGAATATCATTATTTTTGAGTACATACAATAAAATGGTAGAGATATAAAATAACATTTGAAAGTCATATCAGGTATGCAATAATGTGTTCATTATGCAAGTAGATAAATTCGCTTGTATATACTATACAAGAATTAGTATCAGAGTGTGACCATTTAGAAAAGTGTATGTAATTTTCTAATAAAATACGTATTTGTTGTAGCTTTTTGAATACATATTTCTATGAAAAAGGAAATAGATATGACATGGGTATACATAAATGACAATCATGATATAAAATATAGGGTGATCCATTAAATAAAGATTATATTGGCCTTGAGTTTTGACTTATCTCGTATACAATTATCGCAATATTATATTATTATTTATGTAATAAACAGGAAGTTGAAATCAAAATTTTGTGTTCTGGCTGAATTACCCTAGGAAGGTACTGACAGATGTGTGGTAAAAACTGAGGACTAAGCCCCTTGATGTCCAAATGGTTATATAGACAGGTCGTAAGGCCAATGATAACCTATGGTCCAATAGTGTGGTGGTCCAGGACACGGCAAAAAGGAGCTCAGAGGCAGCTCAGTAGTATTCAGATGCAGGCCTGCCTAAGAATCACAGGGGCCATGAGAACGACGGCAACTGCTGCCATGGAAGTAATACTGGACCAACCTTCACTACATATTATAGTCCATGGCAACGCCAGATCTGTCAGTCACAGATTACTGTAACAAACTACACCGATAAGTCAAATAAATGGTAAGGATTGCGAAGAGTTATATGGAGAAATGCACTGAGGGCTCTGAAACCATCTCAGTAACAGGAGCCGGCATATACGGGGTACAAAAGGAATATATAATCTCTCTGAGCCTAGTGATCTACGACACGGCCTTTCAGGCAGAAATCATGGCGATACAATGTTCTGCGGAGGAACTGTTAAGACGGAACAGCCAAGCAGCTCTAAAAGTGCTAAACTCATATAAAACAACATCAAGACTGATATGAGATTGCCGCAAGGCCATGAACAGTCTAGGTAGTCAAAGTAGACTGATCCTAGCCTGGATACCAGGGTACCAAGTACCAACGTAAAGGCTGACCAACTAGCCAAGCAGGGAGCGAAACAGAACCCTCTTGCGGAATTGCTGAATGCCACATTAATGGACATATCCAACAATGGATCAAGAATCAGGCATTGCTGCTGTGGCAAACCACAAGATAGAGACAAGCCAAATTATTCCTAAAAAGCAAAATACTGAATCAAAGTCTGAAAACGACAAGGATATTGGTGGGCATGCTGATAGAACACTATAGGCTTAGGATGCACATGAACAATATGGGTATGGACGAGGACGACCTATGTAGGTTCCGCCAGGAAGAAGAGGAAGCCGCAGTTCACATACTTTGTGAATGTAAACCCTTGGTAAGAGTGCGGTTTCATTCGGGGAAGGGAAACCGAAGGCAGAGAGCAACGTGAAGGATTCGGTATCTAAACTGCTAAGTCTGCTAAAAAGGATAAATCAGATACTAAACTCTAATGCAATGGAAAACCACAATAGACCAAAACTGGTCACAGTGGGTTAGGACGTGCAGCCACTTCAACTTATCTAATCTAATTTAATCGAAGTTCTGGTTGTTTTTTGAGACTTTATGCCTTTGAAGCAGTAGATATTGAGATATTATCTATTTTATTAATATATGAACATAAATATTTTTTACAAAAAATTGGACCGACGTTATCAGTTATCAGACTGAAAAGTATAAAATAATATTAATTCTATTGAGGCTGTTACTTTTGAAGTTGTGCAGTTGCATGTAGATAAATTTTGGCACCAACTTCACAAGTACCAGCCCCAATAGAATTAATATTATTTTATACTTTTCAGTGCACTAACTAATAACGTCGGTCCAATTTTTTGTAAAAAATATTTATTTCACTCTTTTGAGTGTAACATTAGTCACGAAAATCGATAAACATTCACTAATACCAATGAAGATAGTACTTATCCCATTACCCACGTATATTCTTTGCTTGTAGTTGTTATTATTGAGATCTCAGAACATTAGTTCTTACCATTTTAACATCGATTTTACTCGAAAACCGTAACTCTAAGAATAAAATGTTCTTTATAAATGTTGTTACAAATAATTATGTCTTTCATGTACTATAAACAGATTTTCAATTATCGACAGAAATCGCCCTCTCCACATAGCGAAAATAGGTATATTTGAGAATTTAAAATGCCCCTATCTCGAAAACCGTTACTCTTTTGAAAAAATGTTCAATTTAAACGCTTCCGGATATTGTCCTATCTTTAATAATATCACCACAGATTTTCAATAAAAGAAAAGTTGCACACAGTCGAATTGTATACCTCCTCCGTTTAGGGTTCGTCGGTCAAAAATCAGAACCTTCATAAAATATGTCTGCTAGCCGAAGACATCATCCAATCTCAACATGCATGTAGGTACATAATACATAATAAACAAAAAGCAAAAGACTTCTTGGAAATCGACAACAGGCTTCTATCCATTAGAAGCAAGACAGAATTAATATGATTGTATTTCTGCAGGCGTCGCTTGCCAGCACACCGTGCCCGAGGAGTTCCATTATTCAGATGATTTCAACTCACTCTCTCTCACTCTCCTTTGTATGTGTGCGAATTTAACTCATTTTTCCTGGCTTTTTCCGTAATCTTTGAGCTGATGCACACGTCAAAGCGCGCGGCATCGGAGAGCAGCAATGCGATCTAAAGCGCTCCCGGTTTTAAATCAAGTTTAGAGCTCACTTGATCTTTGATATTTAAGGGCTTTGTTTAACATGCTGCAGATGCGGAACAAAAGACCGTGCAAACAATAGGCCACTGCTCTACAGTATCCATTATGTCAAAGTAATGTTGATCTAATATACTCAAAACAAACCCCCGCGGGATGTCAGGGAGGCGCCCGTGAAAAAGGAATACGTCGAAACAGAAAACAGAATGGATGTGCTTCTAGCTGGCAATAATATAGCCAGTGCTATAGTTGAACTTTGACACTGGAGCCGATGATGATGGAACCAATTGCAAAAAATCTACCTAGATCCTGGAAAGGTAAACTTCACAAAAGCTTTGATCGCGGGATTAGATTAGATTATATGTTGAACTTGTTATACGTTCGAACCCAATGCGATCTGTTTAGATTTATTACAGTTCTTACTAATTCTACAGTGGTCCTGTTAGCATTCCCTTTAACATTCTTGTCGTTTTCTGACTTTGCCTTAAAAATTCACGATTCATTTTGTCTGAAGTGCTCTTTAAGAGTAATTTTGTTTGTCTCTGACTGAGGTTTGTTGCCCACAGTTCCAAGCCTCGTTCTTGAACCACTGTTGGATAATCCCCTCAATGTGCTTTTTGCCATTCCACAGGAAGTCTCTGCTCCAATATTTAGTCTTTCTTCAATTTTCTGTTGGATAGTTTGAAATAAAATATCCTTATTTTATGCCTCAATAATTTTCAAAATCACATCAATATAATAGTTTTACACGTGATATGCACCTCTCGATATTACAATGATATTTTGAAAGCTGTAATTATTGAAATTTCCTATTTTAGACCGACGAACCCCGAAAGGTATACAATTCGACTGTCTGCTTTTTTTAGGTAAATTTCTTATAGAAATGTACCTATTGCGATCGTTCACACTTTTGAATTTCGAAAAAATGATATATATATTGTTTGATTCTAAATTCTTGACTGGTTTATTATTTGATAAAATAGATTTTTGTTAGGGATGCAGTCAGTTAATAAATAAAATTCTTTGGATTATGCCAAGATTTCGAGAATGTTTATTCTCTTAGGTTTTCGAGTAAGATGCATGTTTAATTCTCAAATATGTGCATTTTTGGTACATGGAGAGGACAATTTCTTTCAAAAATTTAAAATTTGTGGACACTAAATGAAAGATAATAGTATTTGTAACAACATTTATAATGAATATTATTTGCTTAGAGTTACGGTTTTAGAGTAAAATCGCTGTTAAAATGGTAACAACTACAATATTCAAGCGTATTTCCGCAGCGATGTTCTGAGATCTATCTCTACATATACGTGGGTTATAGGATATTAGTGGTATTAGCGACGTTCAATGATTTTCGTGACTAATATTACACTCAAAAGTTTAAAATAAATATTTTTTACAAAAAATTGAACCAACGTTATTAGTTGGTGCACTGAAAAGTACGAAATAATATTAATTCTATTGGTGCTGGTGCTTGTGAAGTTGGTGCCAAAAGTTATCAATCCAACTGCAACTGCACAACTTCAAAAGTACCAGCACCAATGGAATTAATATTATTTCTTACTTTTCGGTGCACCATCTAATAACATCGGTCCAATTTTTTGTAAAAAATATTTTAAAATATGACATCATCTGTCATCAGTTTTTGCATGTACAGTTCATTTCAACCACTCAAGCATGTCACTATCGATTTTGTTTTTTAATTTATAATATCTCTTGGATAATTACCAGAAATTTGACTAAATCATGTAAGAATTTTTAATATCATGCACTTTTATCAAAATCAATCCATTCGATTCCAATGGCTTCGTTTGTTGCTGGCCTTGTGGGATTTTTATACTTCAACTTCATCGCTGTCAAATATTTCCAAAGTTACATTTAAAGAACGGGACGATAAAATGCATTCATTCTTTCACCAAATTCAGTATTTTGCATAGAAGCAAAGCAAAGAAGGCAATAATAATAACATGGAAATTTAGGCATGTGAAAGATTTGAGGTGAGAATCAATGCAGATTTCTGGCCCAATTAACAGCGGAACCCCCACAGCCAGATCTGTTTTGAAGCAAAACTCAATTAGCTGTTACATGCGAGCAGAGTACCTACCTACTATATGTGATCTCGGACTGACAACATCGATCAGGAAGTGGATTATACATATCAAAACGGCGTGAGTCTTGTTATTAGGCACGCATTGAAAAAGAAAATCATTTAGAAGTTGCATCTAAAAGTCTTATCAAATATTTTTATTCACATATAGGCACCTGATGACCACTTCTTTAGAAATTATTTAAAAGTCTTGATGATCTCAATTTAAAAAAATTCTTGTTTGATTCAGAAGATTGACAGGGATTATCACATTCATAAATTCGACCTCAACCGTGTTTACAATATTTTGTATAAGAAACTGAAACATGTTTAATGTGAATTGATAAGTTCTTACAAAATTTATTTTTAAATTTAATCGTTTCGAACGACTTGCTCTTGGAAAGTTCTATATTGATACCTACCAATGGGAATATTTTGTAATTATTTTGTTATGTGTATTGAGAAAAAAAAACAGAAATATAAAAATAAATATTCACAAGGATACTCGTTTCCACAGAAATATATTACAATGATTATATTAAAGCATAATTGCAATTGAATATTATAAAGTCATTCATGGAAGAACTGTAACTAAAAGGTTTGATTTCTCCTTATTTTGCCTGGTAATAGAATTTAAATTCAGAAAATTATTTTCAGATCTTTATCATTCAATTATTTTAGATTTTAGTTACTAGGTATTCATTCCATTCTATTCATGTTAAAGTGAAAAATACCAAAAAATCAAACCTATTTGTATATCTAATATAAATTTTCATTCTTATATATGAGTTATAAAAAGTTTGCTGGATGAATGTTGGCATCTGCCATAAAAACACGAAAAATGAATGAATACGGCACTCGTTCAGTAGGTACAGTAACGTGGCGATTTCAGTAAAAATTATGGCCTTTTAAATTCTTTATACGTTTTAAGGACATGCATATTATGTTTAGAAAGAGACAAAAACATGAATTCATTAAATAGGCAGTCATATATCAGATTTATTGAGAATTATTCAAAAGGAACACGAATACAAATTTATTCAAAAGTTATATAATATGCATTTATTCAGTCTGATTGCTGTGAGAAGTAGGTATTAGTTTCAGAGCCACTTTCGTGATGTAAGTTTACTAGGTGTTATATCATTCATTTCTCATTCAAACTTCCCGTTCATATTCGATTTGCACTTATTCCTCACGATGATTCCAAATTAACGACTAACGATACTTTTGTAAATTATATAGTCACGAATTCACATTGGTTCACAGTTTTCGTTATTTATACAGCTTTATTATTTTGTCAAACATGCATGGTAGAAAGACAACATAGGGGTAAATAATAACTATAAAATGAATAAAAAGATCATTACAGCGTCTGAATATGGTAGTTTCTCAATTTTATTCTCCATTCACAATCTTTATACAAATATTTTTTTCATATTTACTATATTGTACTTTAAAAGATAAGATATTTGTATTTATGAGAATGTAGAGAATGTTAGATTATTTATATGTATAATTATCTTATAAATAAAAGGTAATAAAGATTCGTTGTTTGATTTTGCCATTAGAATACACTTTAATATTTCTTAGATCATGTTATCAATTAGTTTCTGGATTTCTTATTAAAGCTTATCAATAAAATGTAGTTTTCTTAAGAATTCCTTGAAATTGATTGAAAATCTGATTTAAGGAATAATATAAATACCTAATTTTCAAGAAAAAAAGGAATATATTTCAAATTTGCCCCCACCATATTTCATTGTTAGTTCATAAAATCAGGGACAGATGGCGATAAACAGCTACAATTTTTATATCATAGAGTAGCCTCTCTATATTTATTATTACTCTATGACTTTTTTGTGATACTCAAGATGGCCTGATCAGATTCTGCTTCATATGTTACAGGGCGTTTTTGAAAATTCACACTTTTGGATTCCCCACAGATCTACGAATATTTTCAGCGATAATGTCAAATTGAAAACTTATCCCATAGCGTGTGTCAAGTTGTCAATTGACACAGGGCAGTTAGTCATGTCTAGCTTTATCAAATAGTAGGTATTTCATAACTCAATAACTGCAATATTTGGATATATGGAATACTTTATAGAAGTATTCTCTAAAAGGTTTGTGAACCTGATATAAAATACAGGGTTTCCAAAATAACCTAGAAAATTATGGGCGTGAGTTTTGGGTCACCATGGAACTTATCAACAGCGGGGATGAGTTGCTGGAAAACTAGACTTTTATGAAATTCTTTTAGCCTTGGCATCAATAGAATTAACATTCTTATGTTTTTTTTTCAGTATAACAACTATATACCAAATAATCAAGATTTTTAATATTTATCTCAAATTTTGGATGTTACTATAGTTATGAAAATTGTTGAAAGTTCGTTCACGTATACTGAGTTTTGACAAAATATAGCGGTAACAAGCATCCACATACCTATGCTGTAACTCGGTAACACTTGAGCCCAATTTATATGTTGCTAGAAATGAAATTTCAGTGTTAGAAAACTCGATTTTCAACCATGTTTAGATGTTGTCTTCGCTTATTCTTTTAATACAATATTAATAATATAATTTATACTTCCTCAGTCTATTATCTTTAAAATAATACAAATATCTGAAAATAATATATTTATAGTTGTTTCTATTTATGAAGCATATACCTAATGTCTCTTCATACATAAGGTACATTGTTAATAGTTTGTAAGCGAAAATGCAGCTTCCTAAGTCAAAATGTCAATGACTGTTCCCAAGTTTCCAATAAGATCAACTGTCTCTTGTCAATTGTCTCATATGACCTACACCTAGAGCTTAAGGCGGTTATATATATATATATAAATAAAAGGATGTTCTTGGGGATGCAGTCATATATTAAATAAAATTCTTTAATTGAAGCCGAGCTTTCGAGAGGGCAAAAATCAATCAAAGAATTTTATTTAATATATGACTGCATCCCTAAGAACATCCTTTTATTTATTATAAAACCAGTCAAGAATATAAAATCAATATATATATATATATATATATATATATATATATATATATATATATATATATATATATATATATGATTCAGATACAAATTACTTTGTTAAGATTGGAATAAAAAACTGCTTAGGCCACGTACGTAGCGAAAGCGGTTTTCCGGACTTCAAGAACTTTTCTTTCAGCCCGAAAAAAATTCACAGATTAGCAACAAGGGTAAAAACTACAATTTCATTAATGTCCCTTCCACCTTATTTGAAAGTATTTTTGGAGAAGGACATATTGGATTTTGACTTATAGGAAATAGAAAATAGAAAATATAGGACAATATCTCATTACTCTTTTACCAATGAAAAAGTTGGTGAATGTTTTACTACGCAAAACCAAACATACGGATGAATGGGATACCTACCCCTTTTGTTTTTCGAAGTCGGTCAAAAAGACCCAAAATGGATATTGAAAATTTGATTGCCATTGCTCATCGCTTTCAGTACGAGCTACATGTGAATTTGTTGGTGGATTTTGTGTACTTTTTTGTTATGTAAAACATTCGTATACATAGGTAATGCATTGAATCTCGTATATATCTACCTATATGTACATATATATATATATATATATATATATATATATATATATATATATATATATATATATATATATTCCGTATTTACCACATTTGCACAAGACAGAGATAGAAGTATGTACATACATACACCTAGAGTTCGTCCGGCTCCATATGATGGGATTACCTAAACGAGGAATTAAGTTATCGATTATTCTAAAACTTGCCCGGAAGGGCTTTTGTGAATCTGTTAATAGCCCTGTGTTACAAGAGGATTTTACTACATATAAATCTCCCATACTAAACAGTAGTTTAGAATATGCAAAGTAGCTAACACGGGAAGTATAATGTAGGTACTACAATTGAATTTGTAAATAACACAAACAATTGCCCATTTATATTAGAAACATGGAATTTCAATGTACCTAAATCCGAAGAAATGTGAGAACTCAAATCAAAAACTCTTTAAAAATTATATATACCAATTCAGAATGATGAATACAGTTTGAGCTGTCAATCTAAACTTCTCAAACAAATAAAAATTTCCAAAAAAAAGTTGCAACATATCATATTATCTAGATAACAAAAAAGTCAGGTCCTATATACCTACATCCAATCTATTTATTCTTTTTCAAAATGTGATTTTTTTTTTCAGAGAATTAACTAATGTCCCTTTAGGCAAAGTTTATATAATACTATAAACTTTGCTTTGACTTGATATACTGTAAGCAATCATGTAGGTAAACATTTTTTTGTTAATTGAAGTAAATATAAAAATTCTTAAGCAAAAGAATTCGAAATTATGCAGATCAAATTCTATGACAAGATCGATTTTGATGTGGACAATTTGATCAATTTATATCAAGAACTTCAATAAAGTCGAGTAAAATATGGTTTTGAATCAGTCAACTAAGACAGATGTTTATAAAGAATTTAGGTACTCAATCACTTTTTCATGAAATTGAAAACAATATCTATGATAAAATTTGATTTGAATAGTTTGCTTTCTCCAGTCTTATGAATCGAATAAATTTTCACAGGTCATTCCAGACTATGCCCGTTTTTGAAAAGAAGATATGGCCATGAGCATCTCCAATGATGGCAGTCCCTGACAGACGTCGGGGATAACCATAAAACGCATGTTTTGTCATAGACTGACGACAAAGATTAGAAAACTACTTAAGCATCATTCAGATAGGATTAGTGCAGTTGCAGTGCAGTTGTAATTAGATTACACAAAATACGAGCATTCACTTAGACTTAAAACTGTAAATACCATACCATATTAACTTAAGTTGCTTGTCGAAATTATGTTGGTAGACCTGTGACTTCACGGCCAATGACAATTGGCATTGATACTAATTGCATTGCGCATGCTCAACAAGTGAATGCTTATTGGCTGTGGGAGAACTCTTGTAGTGTAAAAGTTAAAAGTTTGGTAGCTTCCATGGTCATAAGACCATGGGTTAGCTTCTGCACTACCACTACCATTCTGCACTACCGCTAAGTCAATGTGAATGCACTCATAAAGAGAAGTGTTCACCAACTGAGCATATGTTGTTTGTCTCAATATGACGGCTAACTACTAAGTTTAGAATTGCATACGTTTTTGACAAATTTAATAAGCTATTTTTAAATAGTTTTTATTACTTTCGGTTCTTGTATCAATGGACTCCGCAGCGATTTCACAGGCCCCATACGGTCTAGAGACTTGAAATTTCGAATTCGAACTTAGATCGCTGACATCTCGCCGCCTGTTAAGCTCCAAGTGTGACCCAATATGGGCCAATATTTATTAATTATAATTATTTCATTCAAGCAAGATCACTTTATCTTCGACATGGAACAACAATGTCTGACAATGGTATCCGTCACTGGAATTACGTACGAGCATGGAGTGTATATATACGTCTCTGTTCTCTGGTATATAGGTCCTCTCTGGCATTTTGGTTTTGTGTGCTGTGGTAGACAAACAGTAATTTGTTATGGAATTGCTGTTGCTGGCAAACAGATATACATAAATATAGTTCAAATCGAGAGAACAGAGAAAACATACCTCCAACGAGAGAAGGAGAGCAATAGTAGGTACTAATCCGTACGGTTCAAATCTTAGACGCCTAATAAAAACTATTTTTAATTTTTTTTCAAAAATTCCACTTGTTAATAATGTCGCTCAGTTTTTCCACATTTTTGATAGAATTAACCAAATATCGTAATATTTACTAAATTCCCAAAGTCTCAAGTACTTATGTGTACAAGAGTGAGCTAAGCTTCTCTGGGAATGCAAAAATCGTTTCCTCGAATTTAAAAAGGACAGGCATATAAGATATCTGATATCAAAAAGTATATCGCCAATAATTCGTTTGAAAAAAGATGTATCGAATGATATATCAAATTATTTGAAATGTATTCATTAGAATCCTAAGGTTGGTATAAGATATTAACTTCAAAATTCAAGACTCATACATTCTTAATGAATCGTTGTCCAATATAAATATTTTTTCAAAAATATAAACCGACTTTATTTGTTGGTTGTTCAATATTAATGTTGCTAAAAATACTCCGGTCTTCAATTTGGCCGTTTGAGATTTTCACTTTTCGAAAAAAAAATGCCCTCTCCACATAGCCGTAGTACACATATTTCAGATTTTAACATTGCCGTAACTCGAAAACAGTAACTCTTCTGAAAAAATGTTCAATTTAAACGTTTTACAAAAAATTGGACCTAGTTTATTAGTTGGTGCACTGAAAAATACAAAATAAAATTAATTCTATTGGTACTGGTAATTGTGAAGTTGTAGTTAGATTGAAAAATTTTGCCACCAACTTCAAAAGTATCAGAACCAATAAAATTAATATTATCTTGTATTTTTCAGTGTACCAGTTAATAAAATCGGTCCAATATTTATTTCACACATTTGAGTGTAACATTAGTCATCAAAATCATTCAACGTTCACCAAAGAAGATAATTCGTTACTCATACTTATTACAACATCGCGGAAATACATATATTTCATTTTTGATTTTCAAAAACAATTGCCTCCTCTACACAGCGTAAACACATACCTATTTTACAGAAGTTTCTATTGCTCTAAATCGAAAACCTATGATTTTTTGTAAACGTTGCCGGATATAATCCTCTTTGAAATTTTCCACTCTTGAATTTTCAATTCTCGGAAAAAATGTCCTCTTCGACATAGCTGAAACACGTATTTCAGACTGTAACGCGGAAACCTATGATTATTTTAACAATATGCCCAACTCAAACATTTCCAGATAAGGAATTTTCTGTCACAGATTTTCAATTTTTGGGAAAACTTATCCCCACCATCCCTTTGGGGGATGTTTTTAAAGTAAAGGAAATGTCTAATATTAATTTCTTTCTCAATACGCCTCTCTCCAATGAGAAAAAAAATCATCAAAATCGGAGCATGTTTACTATGAAAAGGCGCGAACATCCATAAAAAACAAAAATGCTGACATACAGTCGTATTGTATACCCCTCCATTTGGAAGTCGGTCAGAAAGAAGGTAACTTAATATACCTAACTCATCTACATTGCTGCAGAGACTGTAATAAATCTTCAGTTCTCATACTGAACACATTAATAATATGAATAATTACATATATACAACCTCAAAAATACAAATGATTTGCATTGGCAACTATCACTTAAATGCCAGATTTGTCAGTTCAGGAGTTGCCTAAGGATTAGACATGGCCGAATCAGTGTCGTAATTTTAGGCAACGCCTTTTGTTGCCTAGCAGTTGACGGATTATTTTCTTTTGCTTGGCAACTGCATAATTTTTATGCAATGCATTTAGGTGCTATCTAGTGTTGGTGAAAACGGGCATTTTTTTGCTCTGATGACTATTTTACTGTTTATTGTAGTTTATTATAATGCTAGTCAAATAAATCATCAGTGGGAATAGTGTAAATTGATTTCAGATCATAATCGACCGTGACTAATCAAGAATATTACACAACACCAAATCGAATTTAAATCAGTGATGAAGCATAACTTTCCTTAACTAAACTTATTCAACTCTATAGAATCTTCAACCACAACCAACAAGCAAAAATCCATTTATTCCACCCATTACACGAGTATCTACTGAGACAGACGAAACAATTCTTCAAAGAGAGTAACAAGAGTTCAGATGCAAAAAATCAAAGAGATTATGTACAAAAAAATCACAAACTAAATATATAACTACAATGCTGTATCTGTAGTAGGTATAAAGGTAGGACCACATCAAAGGTTTGCCTGGTTGAACCGATAAAAAACATGTGGAGCCAGATCAACCAATGCTGACATGCTGTTTAAAGAATATGATGTGATCTGACATTTCTAAATAGAACATTTAAAATCGGTCGCACGTATAAAAAGTCAACTTAACACCTCGTTTCGCCTTTTGGAAGACAACAACTATCGAATTACGTTCGTGACGTTTTTGTTCCAGTCGGCTACAGGGACGCACTGAAAACCCAAAAACATAAATATTTACCAAAGCTCTACTTTTTGTAAAAAATATTAGTTTCACATTCATTGAAACATGTAGGTAGTTATTTATTTATTTATTTGAATTAACGTGTCTCGGCAACTAGGCCATTGACACATGGTAAAATGTACAATTCTTTTATATATTACAGATGAAGATAAGTAGTTGCGCTATTGATTACAATATACGAATAGTTATAAAGAAAATTGAAATGTACTGATGCACTGATTATATGTTGTTATAATTTGCATTCTTTGAGGAATTTATGTGCTGTTTCAATTGGAGTTGCTTTGCTGAGGATGTACTTTATATTTCCTTCAAGTCCTACTCGATATCGGACTTCGTCATAATATTGACAGCGATATAGAAGGTCTTTCACAGTTAAGCGAGTATCTCTACAGTAATCACATATGGGTTGATCTTCTGATGTCAACGTGGTGTGAGCTATGCTTAGTATTCTCATTACTATTTTGTCTCTCCTATTAGGATTGTTATCGGGGAATCGATTTTAAATTGGGTTGCATGTAGCCTATTCCATTGGGTTTACCGGTCTTTTATAGACCTCAACTTTATTGTCACCCTTAGGTCTGAGTCAAGCTGAATGTTTGTGATTGGAAAGTCAGAGGATCATGCCAGTTCAATGTCAATGTAAAATTCCTCATCAAATTTCAATTGGTTTTCAATTTCAGAAAGGATTATTTTGAAATTGTACTATGGGTTTCCTGTTTACTGTATTTGTGTAGAACTGTATTGAGCTTCGGTTGATATCTGGACCCAGGGGATGCTTTGAGTAAGTCATAGGAACTAAATTGATGTGTATATATACTCGGAAAAAATTTTCTCACTTTTTACACTTGGAAAAAAGTAATTTTATAAATAGTGATACTATGTCACCTGTCAACAGAGATAAAATACCGAACTTTTTTCCCGTCACAGAAAATACTCTTACTTTACTATAGTAGCTGTATAAGAAAAGTAGGTATTGTAATCGTGTGAAATTTTCGAGATTTTTACAAATGTTCACGTTTCAGAGTTTTCTAAGTCCAATAAACATATTTTCAGCCATTGGTCTGCCTGTCTGTCCGTCTGTTTGTCTGTGACAGCATTATCTCGGGAACGGATCGGTGTAATTTGTTGCTTTCTTTTTTATTTTCTTTCGCACCAATATCACTCGCCGCTGGCACTGAATGAGAATCCTGTATACACTGGGTGTTGAGCTATAGCCAAAACATGTGATTTGCTCAAGACTATAGCGCGAAAACGGCTCCAAGGATTTTGATTAAACTTGCCTAAAGTATTGTTCTGAGAGCCCTTTACTACCCACATTTAGCGCCATCTCTGAGAAAAAGCGCAAAAATAGTTATGTTTGAATAAAATTCAGTATTTTCCACAAGTTTATTCAGATTCTGGCTTAACGTTTCATCTTGCGAAAAAATATTACATGACCATTGTTGTTTGTCTTGACATGCTGAAAAAAACGAGTGGTAGCACGATTTAACCAGATGATTTTTACTTTACTACCGCTATTATCGTCGCTATGTAAGGAAAGTATTGTAATAGTGTAAAATATTTCATTCACTGAAATTTGCGAGCGTGCAGTGTGAAAGTCGTGTCAGTGGATCCACCAGATTTTTTTACTTTAATCTTGCAAAATAAAATTTGTAGTATTCAAAAAAAAATTCTCTCAATGGGTGTATTTTTGAGGGAAAGGATATCTTGTATTTAAAAAAAAGCAAAAAAGCAGAATCAAATCTAGTTATGATTATATTAAGGTTATCACATGAAGATAATTCCGATATTATTTTTTACTCTTAGTTCTCGCGTGTATAAAATTTGTAAGACCCTGGTTCCGGTAGCAAAGTTTTACTTAGCTTCTCTGATAATAATCGAAAACAAATCTGAATGATGATATAAAATTTCGAAACATCCAATCGAATATCTGAACCATTCAAAATATTTTCGTATTATCTGCTACAAAACATGCGCTTATGGAATCCAAAATAACATCTAACTAAGAAACTAGAAAAATTTCATATCAAACCATTTTTCTCATGAAAATGTAAGACTTCAAATAAATTAAAATTGGTTGAAGAATGTTGAGAATTTTTTAATGAAATATGTAGCAATATGAAATTTCTAGATACGGTCCTGTTGGTACCGCTAAAGACAAAAGCGTGTTCATCAAACCGATACTTTGGAACGGCACCAGTTAACACTTAATTCTCATGTTTTTTCTGGTTGTTCACAAGAACTTTTTCTCGTCTCACAAGGCAACAACAAAAAGATGCCTCAACATCCTCTACATCCAGCGAGATCTCGAATTTCAATTTTATTCTTATATACATAGACACGAATAGAATTGGATGGAAAAGGGTATTATATTAATATGTGCAGGGCCATGGGTGATGGGTGTACTACGGTACTACGCACACACGACGAGGTGTCAGGTATTACCCTAAACCACATGGGGGTCGTATTTCCTTGTTAGAACAATATTTACGGTATAATCCTACAGACGAAACAATACATTTGTATATAATATGGTGATCGCAGCGTGACAATTACAGGATATATGATACTGTATGGGGCGGGTATATACTTATCTATAGACACCCATTGAGGAAAAATCCTAACTTCTATTGACAAATAAAATTCGAATTTCAAAGGAAAGCAAATTATCGAACACACAAATGAAATGGGAAAGACTTTGAAAGTCGGTAAGGACTCTCTTCAGCAAATTCAATGGAATTGAGTATGGATGTACGAGCAAGAAAATTTACGGGACGCTAATTCCTAGGATACAGCAGCTAGGTTTAACGTAGAGAATCGTTAGTCTACGATAAAATGGTGGTAAGGATATATCTAGACAATACAATAAAAGTACGAATAAAAATAACTTCTAGAAACGAAAACATACAAAAAGTAAATTGACAATTATACCTATATATTTAAGGAATATTAAATAGGCAAATATTGAACGCAATTCTAATTTTGTTCAGTCTTAACTTAAAACTCGCACTCCGTATTTCATAAATAATACCATTGTTTAGAGTAATTAAATAAATCACATGAAATCAGGAAGCATATGAGAGCTCATGTGAAAACAGAAAAAAATATATTTTAACTATGTATTGATAAATTCAGTCAGAAATTCAGTAAAAAAACATTTGATATTTGAACAGAAAGAAGGAATTGAGAATGTTGCTAATTTGAACACAGATGTTCGATAGGTACTTCTTTGTTCTCGATGGATTTCTCTGTGGATTGAATGTGAAGTCTTAGTTTTTTGACCGACTTCCCAAATGGAGGAGGTACCTATACAATTCGACTGTCTGCTTTTTATGGTATATGAGCGAGCTGTAGGTACTTGTATAGTCAACGTACTCTAATTATGATTATTTTTGATTTATTTAACAAAGTAGAATTGAGAAATGGTCCCATATCAAGAAAAAATTAAATCAAAAATCTCCTTCCCTCCAAAAACAGCCAAACACAGTCAAAAATCTGAGACGGCAGAAGGATGAGACAATATCCGGAAATGTTTAAATAGAACATTTTTTCCAAAGGGTTACAGTTTTCGAGTTACCAGTGGTAAAGTCTGAAATATGTCTATTTCTGCCGCAATGTTTTGAGATATCTGAATAACAAGTGCAAACAAAGAATATATATGAGTAATAGGATAAGTACTATCTCTTTGGTATTAGTGAATTATCAACGATTTTCATGACTAGTGTTACACTAAAAACTGTGAAATAAATATTTTTTAACAAAATTTGGACGACTTGGTGCACTGAAAAATACAAAATCTCGTTCTATTTGTGCTGTACCTTTTGAAGTTGGTGCCAACAGTCTACTATCTAACTAAATCTGCACAACTACCAGCACCAATAAATATAATATTATTTTGTATTTTTCAGTGCACCAACTAATAAAGTCGGTCCAATTTTTCATTAAAAACATTTACAAATCATTAATGTTGCTATGATTCATCACCATAACATTGAGAAACTTAGTTGACGAATTATTCAAATAATGATAGATATTACCGCCTTCATTCACAAGTAGGTACAAAAAATTCCTCACTAGCAGCGCTAGTAGTTCGATAGGAACAAACATTACCTAATTCACATTCAGGCACAGTTATGACTATTTTTTTAATGATACATGAGTGTGTGAATTCTCTCGAATGTGCCATGAAAACACGAATTTTATACACGAAATACAAACAACGTTTTTTGTATAACTGTCAAAAAAACTTGACATTCATCGGAAATTTATGTTAGAAGTAATTGTTCAAACTTCACGATCAATTATTATTCCAATAAATTAAATTGTTTTATGATGAATAATCAATTAATAATTGACTCTGTTAAAAACAAATCCTTCAAAAAGTGATATTTCAGGATTATTTCGTGAATTATGAAAAAAGTAAACATTTAAGCATCAATAGAGATGCAGAAATGTCAAGTTTTTTTGCCAGTTATACAAAAAACTATTTTTTACAGAAAATGACGTTCCAGGAAGCACAATTTTAATTTACAAATATGACGGATAATAATGTAGTAAAATTAAAACGGTGGCTTGCTTGTCGAAGTCTTCAAAATTCCGAGAAAAAATAAATAATTAATTGACATGTCAGCATAGTCTAGTTATTATGTAGCGGTATTTTGAATTCTGATAACAGACGTCTAAAATAGTAATGAATTTAAAATTGATTACAGAATTAAAAAAGAATAGAAAATATTTGATAATTATAATTAATTTAATTACTTATGGTCACTGACTATAATTCAGTAGACAGTAGGGGTTATATGTTTTTTTTATCAATATCTTTTTACAACAAATAAACAAATAAATCATACCAGTTCCTATCCTAATGATAACAGGCAGACTTTTTCATATAAAATAATTTCTCATTCATTTTGTCATGGTTTCATTTGTAAATACATAACACGGTAAAAAAAATCCGACGACGTACTGTGATAGTGAAGAGATCGATGATTATTTACAGCTATTCAAAGACGTAGACATTATTGTATTTAGTAAGTATAAAATAATTGCTAGAAGATACATATTATTTAAAGACAAAAATATAATCTTCTTTTAAAGTTAATACGATTTACGGTGTTATTATACCTACCCTAACCTAACCTACCTTAATAATTGTTGCAAAAACTGGATCAGTTGGCCCTTCTGTCCCCAAAAAATGTTTAGAACAAAAATATGTATCTTTATTTATTTTATATTTTGTTAAATGTAAGGCTTTACAAATGGTACTAAGAATACGATTTACAATGTAGGTAGGTATCGTTGACATTGGGATTATTTGAAAAATATTTGTTCACTAACATAACAATATCTTAAATGGAGCACCAATAGTGCGGCATCTCGTTGCAGAATTGGTTTTTGTTTCATAGACTAATTTAGTCTAAAATAAAAAGGTTTGAATGGAACCCCTATACAACTACAATGTGCGATATATTTCAAACGGGAATCTCTTCAAAAAGCTTAGTAGGCTGAAATATAAATTGTATCCCGTTCAAAACAATCAAGCCAGACCGCCCTATATTTTTTTACCCAAATCTGTAAACTTGTATAGTATTTCAAAATATTTATTAATAAACTATTATAAATATACCTAAGACGTTTTGAATATTTTGTAATTAAAAAGTTTGGCTCACGTAACAGCTTTAATAATTATACGTTGTTATCAAGAATAAGTAGATATGCAATGAAAATGTAGAGAACGGAAAACCTTCAATATAATTGATCCTTCAGAGTTTTATTATTCCTTTGAAATTATATATACCTACAACATGAAGAATAGCAGAACCTCCAATATATTTCGATTTTGCTCAAAGAAAACTCTCCATTTCCTGACACTCTAATCAATGGCTAACAGTTACCCCAGGCACAAATCGAAGATTATCTTCAATAGACGATATAAATTTCGAATTACAGTACGAGCATTCAATTATGCACCCCCCGCAATGCCTATATAGATCGAGAAATCAAGTAGCCAATTTCCTTGTTGTCATTCGCAATAATTCCACGAGAATGAATTTACCCCGTCTATTATTTCACAGGAATATACTAGCTGACATAGAAAAAGCATTCCTTTAACTTAAGAAGTAATGAATAGGAGGCTGTAATGCTAAGTTAGCTTATGCAATATTGAAATGAATTGCGTGTGGTTGACTTGAGTAACAAACACAAATTTACCGAGGAAAAAAACTAATAGAATAGGGTAAGGTAGAGTTTCGGCTCTCATATAAGTAGCTAGGCACCATTTCCATTGTAAAAAGCTCCATTTTCGGGGCTAAGATTTAATTTTTAACTAATGAATTTCTTCTCTTTAGTATTAAGTCACAGAATATCCTTACTTGAAGAACTCTATTTATACAGAGTGATTGGAGTAAAATAGAATATAGGACCTAGATCCATATGGAATAATAAGATCACCTTTCGAACAAGATGCCAAAATATTTTACACCTATTATAAATTACCCTGTAATGGTACCCAGAAGCAAGTTGTTAATTCATGCTAACTTTCGTGGTGATATCCATCGAACTTGTATGAGCACCACGTGACATGAAATTTGGAAACTGTCCATAAATGCTGCGCTGACAGTTTTATCCAATATTTTTCATGAAATTATAATCTATGCATTGATTCCGCTCCGTCAAGGTTTCGTTCTGATATCCTTTTCAAAAGTTCATTACTTTTGTACCCTCTTCCAATAAACGTATGTGTTATTTACCTCAGTGATTTTGTAAAAATAAATTTAATAAAATACAATTTTAAAAAATAGTTTAAAAATGAGAGATAGGGTTGGCTGTGTATATAACATCATTGAACATCACCTAGAGAGTTTGGGATAAAATATAAGTTACGTCCAAGATTGCTTCAATAAAATGGAATCGAATTCACTGGTCGCAATACAAGCCTTTTAGATTATACAACTAAGAAAGATGCTTCAAAAGCTCTTATCCAAATGGAGTCATATGACTTTCTTCCTTGATTTAAAGCAGTGGACTACCCACTACAGTCTGACGCCATCAACTGGCACCATACAGTACTTATGATCTGAAATGAAAGTAGTAGGGACACTAGGCAGAAGCTATATCAATATTTATTTTTGTCGTAGTATCTAGATTTACCAGTGTACTCACCAGCAGCATAATATGGTCACTATAAATGGTAACGTCCTTTGTTAGATACATGATTCTCGATGACTATGTGTGAATGATAATATCCTAGAACTAGATTGAGCCACCGTTAAAATTATTCAATAATAATAGATTATGATATCAGTTCCGGATCATGTCATGAGATACCTAAATAATAGTTGCCTAACCTAAATAATCAAAACTGTAATTGTTCAATGCTAATAACCCAATAACCCTGTGTGATTGAAAATCACACAAAAAATCAGAGACAACTGAATTAAAGATATAGGAGCAAAAATATGAAATACTCTTATATTCCAATTTAAACATTAGTATTTTTTAGTGTACCAACGAATATCTGTCGGTCATTTTTTTTTTAATATTTTCTATATGAGGAAGTGATACCTTATCTACCCAGGATTCTCTCTGTCTCTTGCGCATTTTCGGTGCACGGATTTGACATGGCAGTGCCTAGTTTATTTCAGTGACTGAAACAGTCTATTTTAGAATGCGATTCTGAAGCTACCATGATTTTTTTCTCTATTTCCTCCCAAAATGTTCAATACTATTTTCGATTTTTTTAAAATTGAGATTTAAGTTTACTTACCATCGAGCAAATTTGGTCACTAATATGTTATTGCTTTTAAGCCTTTTACATAACCAGAACCTTAATCATAAGACTCTAATACTGCTGCCCTTGGATAATATGTTGTGAACCTTAAGAAATTAAACCCCCCTTGTTTATATTCCATGCTTTAACAGTTTAAAAGGGTTTAGGTAATTAGGTATCAGTTCATAATTAGGATATAAAAGAAATTTGCATTTAGAGATTATCTACAATGTCTTAATTCTAGCTTTCTATAATAATCAAAAGATTTTATAGAAAATATTGAGTGCTATAAGAGGATTTCATATAGAGTGAGCCAGTATATCAATGTGAAAGGGCTCAGAGCATGAGAGAAACCAGGAAGAGAATCGAGCCTGACAAACTGGCTTTGACGAGGTTAGGAATATTTCGTTAAGACTAGCATGCTACGAAGGCAAATGAGCGAGTGCTCGTAAAAAGGGTCGCTTGTGCTTCGATTGGTATATCAAAGTCGCTGCTGCTGCTGCTGCTGATGCTACTGTAAATACCATAAGCATATTAAGTCAGTGCAAAAGGGAAACATGGGCCGATATTGTTTGATGTCGCTTCCTTATCAGACATGTGCCAACGCTAATTATGTTTAAGACGACAAGCTTCGCGAGACACAGGCAAGAAAGAGGAATTACTTCGAGGGCGATGATGTCATTATTTGATTACTGCGGCACAAGAGTATACCGAGAGAGAGATAGCAAGAAAGAGAGTCTTTTGATTTCTGTTTCTATTACTTCCCTCTTAATTGGGAAGGTTTGGAAGGCAATGGAAGGTAAACGAAATAATCCTTCTGATTTGTTGGTAAATATTTTCAGAATAAGACCTCATTCATAGGGTTTCCAGAAGCTGGTGGTTTTCTGAATATAACAAAGAGAGACATAAAAATTGTTGAGAATACAACTGTAAATATTGAATATGGGTGTGAGGAAAAATCGGTTGGAAATTATATTTTTTGCATATTCTCAGATGATTTTGAAGATGGTTAAGAAGAATTATCCAGGTTATTTGAAAATGTTAATTTATCTTAGACTCTGAGGTAGGTTGGATACCCACTCTATTTCAATAATAGCTTAAGCGAATTCGGTAAGTAGTTGGTTTCAAAGTAGCAGCACTGGAAACTGTTTTTATACGCATAAATAGAATTGATCTGCATGTGTGTGATTTCGAAATAAAAACTTTCTCTTTCTAATTATTTGCAAGTGCCCAACACCAACAACCAAAAATATGATTCTTCGTCTGTCCGGCGTCTTTTTCAAAAAGGCTGAACACATTTTGACTGGACAGTTATCTTTTGCTCTTTCAGCTTTATCCTTGGGCAAATTAGCATCATTAGCATCAATAACGCTCTGATGATTCCAATGTTATTATGTGGTGATACTATATTTTTATGTAAGCTGATTGTACCCCAGGCGACAGATATAGTAAATGAATCACGCGTGTTATTGTTAGTCTCTATCATTATACCATTATTAGTAAACCATAAGTTTATGTGGTTTCCACTTTCCCACGGATGAAGTCGAGAGAAGTAGCTATACAGTAAAAAATGTTGTCAGCTGGAACATTGGTTTGGCAACAAAAATTATCTAGTCCATTTAAGTAACAGATGAGTTGGTACGCCTGAAATTTCCAACATTATAAGATTGTAATACTGGTTATAATCAGCTGATTACCTGTTTGATAGGTTAAGTTTATCATTTGTCGACTCACTTTAAAACATCCCAGTTGGGAATTCGGAGTGAAGATCATAACAATGCTATTAATATAAATTTTCTCTTCGGAACATCATTATCTAACAGGTGGATTTGATACCTTACTCTCAGTTTATATGATATACTTATATTGAAATCTTTCCAAGTCGCAGTTGAGACAAAAAAGTGAGTAAAACTTGACTATTTGATATAAAATATTCAAAACTCTTCGTAGACAGACAAGCATTTGCAAAACTGATAAGATTATGCAGGTTTTGATGACATGCAAATATCCATATGAACTCAATAAAAAACAAAAGTATTTTTTTACAAAAAATTGGACCGACGTTATTAGTTGGTGCACTGAAAAATACAAAATAATATTAATTCTATTGGTGCTGGTACTTTTGAAGTTGTGCAGTTGCAGGTAGATTGAAAACTTTTGGCCCCATATTCGCAAGTACCAGCACCAATATAAATAATATTATATTTATTTATATTTTGTTTCGTCAGCAAAGCCTATATTCATCGGTTTCTTTTATGATGATGATTTATATTTATTTTATTTTTGCGTTAGGTCCCGGAGTATTCTTGCGGAATTCAGTTACGCACATACAGATCTCCATTAGTTGACAATAATTTCAACATAGACAAATACTGCAAAAGTTTTCTCTTTTGCATTATGCGTTATACAATTCAATATCAATTTTTGCATGTTCTGTCATTCTTCCTATTATAAATGTTCTTATGAAATCGTTTGCCATTTGAATAATGTACGGTTCATTACATATCTTGCTCCATGTTTCATTACCAAGATAGTTAATGAATGTTATTTGCAAAGTTTTTTCAAGTCTTGTGTACCTATGTGATATTTTTTATAATAAACATAATAAGGAATTTTCATGAAAATTGAATACCTTCTGAAACTATGAAGCCATGGTGAACTTTAAGTGTACCCTGTGAAAAATTAGACCGTATAATAAATATTCTGTCTTTGGTGACAAATATCTCACGTCAATCGGATAAATTCAATGTCGGTGACTACTACATCGTGTGCCACGGCTACCATGTAGTAGTGTGTATATACCCACTCTACCTTCTGGTAATCGTGGGTGTCGTCGTCGATTGGGAATCTGTCCCGCGTTCGGAATTTACGGGTGCCGGGGTCGGGAGATCGTAACGGTGCCTACCGGGGACCGATTACGGGGATACGTCGACACGTCGTCTTCGAGTGCAATTATTGATGTTTGGCTGGAGGGGAGCGGCGGGGTTGGCAAAAAGAGAAGTGTGGGCCGGAGGCGAAGATGGGCTCCGGGTACAGTGCAAGGCACTGGTCCGGCTCTTTGTGCATCTATCGGTTGTTTGCTAAAATACGTGTGTGCATGTAGAGATCGGCCGTGTAAATGTGTGGGACGAGAGAAATTGCTATTCGTGAGTTGTAGAATGTAGATGCTATGGTCTATAAAGAACGAACACAGCAGCAACTGCCATGGTGATTTTTTCTCTTGGCGTTCTCTCATAGTTTAAAATGTTTAAATAGATCAAAATTATTTCTCAACACAAATCTATTTAAAACACTCTGTAATAATGAGAACTGGTCAGATGTCTTAACGTCAGGGGATCCTAAAGTAGCCCTCAGTATAATATTAGATATAAAATTAAACTATCAGGGCACATGGAAAACAGATCAAAAGCAAACACCTAGAAAGCCGTGGATAACTAGAACGCTATTGTAATATATTAATACTAAAGATAAACTACAAAAAAATTGGAGAAATGGTGCAACAAACTTTTAAAAAGGGTGTATATGAACTATTCGAAAAATATTAATGAAAATATTAGCAAAGTCTTAGGAAGGTTTTGAACAAAAACAATTATAGGGTGCAAATTCAAAAGAACTCTGGAGATATGTTATTAAAAAAACTCAACAAAAATACAAAAAAATAATTCTATTATTATAACAATTGAAAGTAATGGTGAGATAATTTATATTGATAAAGTTAAGGCTGCTCTAATTAATAAATATTTTAGTAAAATTGGTACGGCAATAATGAATGAAAAAAAATGATAGTTCCGAATGTAATGCATGAAGTTCCAAAACAACCGCTTAATCCCAAGAATAAATCTGGGGGTTGTAATGGAATTCATGCCTGGCTAATAAAAATGGTAGCAATCAACATAGCAAAACCAATAACATATTATTAATAAAGTTATAAAACAAGGAAAATGTCTGTCACATTTCAAGACAGCTGAAGTATCCCCAAGTTTCAAATCTGGAGATAGGTGAATTATTGGAAACTATAGACCAATATCTCTGTTATCTAATATTACAAACATTTTTGAAAAAAATATATTTTGTTACTAGAATGAATATCAGTTTGGATTTGGAAAGAATAGAGATACAAACGATGCACTAATACAAATTAGTAAATTCCTCTACAATTTTATCTTGCTGAAAGTAAGCCTACTGTTATTACGTTTCTTGACTATTCAAAAGCGTTTGATACCATCGATCACAATATTTTATCAACTAAGAATGGGCATGAGAGGTATTATTTTAAACTTACTAGAATCTTATCTTGCAGCTATATAATTCAGTAATTTTGCCCTTATCTTAAAAACATGTTTTATCACTAGAGAGCGTACGCCCATTTGAATGGTCCCAATAGCAGCATTGTCATTCTTAAGAGCGATGGATGAAGCGAGAATAGAATATCTGCAGATACAAATTGTTCTAGATATAAAGGACAACAGAATTTCCATTTCCAGAACCACCTGGGTGACATGATATCTCCGATGATGCTCTTCTTAGCCTTGGAAGACGTATTTTAACATATTATCTGCAAAAATAAAGGCATATGCAGGATAGATAGTTAAATTAATTGTTAGTCAGGAAGATGCGAATATCACAATAAATTATCACAATGTAGATAATTTCAAAAAGTACCTTGGTAACTCATCCACACTTGAAACAGAAATGAAAACTGCGGAAATAAAAAGAAGAACTATGTTGTCGTGGGCAGCTTCAAATTAACTCCATTGAGTATATCCTTAAAGAGCGTAAGTTGCCTGTCTATCTCAAAACAAAGGTATGCGACTTATGTAGGTACCTATATTGCATATAGCTTTACAGGTTGAAGTCTTTAGCTCAGACAAAATATTTGGACAAGCTACATAAGACAAAAATGATTTAAGGAGAGAAGTGTATCAGAAATAAGCTTGGAGCAAAGATTTAGAAATGAAGAAATACGAAGAAGAACAAAAATAACCGATATTATTTTACGGATGGCAGAGCGAGTTTGAAATTTTTCGTGTCAACATCACTATAGCTCATTAGCCAACTTTAAATCTCGCTAATAAGTATTTTTTAAACTTGTTTTCAATGTCACCGAGCCCTAAGGAAGAAGAAGAGTATCGCCATGTGCGTCATCAACAGAATCGCTTGTGATATTTAATATATAGACTGGCATATAAAAGTAGAGCAATGACGTTCCAGAAGTCTACCCACCCAACTAGATAAATCGTAGATCGCTTCCTACAACATTGATAGAATGCATTGCATTCCTATTCTTACGTGCATGAAGTGAACAAACAAACATACTCACACAGTTCTATAGCCATTTGTCGCAAATCACACACGTAGGTACACGACGTGTACACGACGATGACTCTGCAAAGAGAAGAGAAGAGGATAATATTCGTCCTGTCCTGTGTGTCCTCTCGTATTCTTGAGAGCGCGTCTGCCGCGACACTCGTTCCCGTTTCTATTATCCCAGCGATAATCTGTTGTTGTCTGTGCCTGTGTGTGTTGTCTTATGTGTTTATACTCTGGCAGATTTATCGGCCGCCCGCACTACTGGGAATATATATTCAAAGTGAGAGATCGCAAATCTAGATCGGATTTTATACTATCTTATATCTTCTATCTTCAAAGCTACTTACCTTGCCATAGTAGTTTTTGAAAGTTTTTTGTAGATAAGATCGATTGCATAGAGTTCACATTTGATGTTTGTTTGAATATTTGTATTGTTTTTGAAAAATAATGTTATGTATATAAAACTACCAGCTGTTTTACCCGGCACTTCCTCGGCAAACACTTTCGTAAATTGAGCTACAAAAACAAAAAGTCATTAAAAGTCTTGAGCATGGAACCTTTCCTTTCCTGGACCTAATAGTACGTAGAATCAGTCCGAACACCAACCCAGATCAATCTACAGATTTGCACCAATAGAGAACAGCATGATAATTTTCCCTACATATGTCTTAAGGATTTTCCGATATGAAAGCCTCCATCTTTAAATTCTAGTCGTACTGAAAGATTCTCACAAAACAGTCCAGTGACATACTACACACAAATATATACTTACCGAAAAATCCACGAATATTCAGCCATAGAGCTCAGAGATACTGCTTTGGGAATTACAGAATGGAACCCTCAAACTAGGAGGCCCAGACACACATAGAATATAGCCTATTTCACCGGCGCAAGTATAAAAAATTCAATAGAAATAAAATTTCGAAATCGGATAAGCAGTTTTCGAGATTTTTGTGGTCAAAGGAAAAGTCGCGGGCTTTTTTTCGAAAAACCGAAAATTAAAGAAGACACCATATCCGGAATCGACTAAATTGGACATTTAAAAAATATAGGTTTCCGTGTTACAACACTGGGAAAATCTGAAATATGTGTATTTTCGCGATTTTTTTAAATTTCTGAATAAGTAAAAACTTATTATCTTCTTTGGTGAACGTTGAATGATTTTGATGACTAATGCTACTCTCAAAAGTGTGAAAAATATATTTTACAAAAAAATGGACCGACTTTATTAGTTGGTGCACTGAAAAATACAAAATAATATTAATTATATTGATTCTGGGACTTCTGAAGTTGGTACCAAAATTTTTCAATATAACTGCAACTGTACAACTTCAAAATTATTCATTAGCTTTTTCGTGTGTGTAAAATTTTTTTTAATGTTACTTAAAACGATCATTCGAAATTGTGAAATAAATAACATAATACATTTTTTGTTCAAAAATTTTGACCGACTTTATTAGATACAAAAATATTGTATCAGCAATGGTAATTTTGAAGTTGTGCATTTGTAGTTAAGTTGAAAACTTTTGGCACCTAGGTACTTCAAAACTACCAGAACTAATAGAACTAATATTATTTTGTATTTTTGAGTGCTGCAACTAATAACGTCGGTCCAATTTTGTAAAAAATATTTATAAATCATCCGATCAATCTTCTCTAACGTATTACCGAACACGCTTTTTTTATGGACTGTGGTGTCATGTGTGATTTTAAGGTTATTTTGAAATATTCTGTGGTTACGATCTACTCATTCATTTTCTGTTGCTGTTTTATCGAATAAATAATCTGAGCTGTTATAAAAAAAAAAATGGTAATTTTTCAACAATTTCTCGAGCTCCTAATTATAGTTCCATACATAAATATCAATTATATTAAGCTACCATAATTTGTATACCTGCTAATCAGCAGAAAACTATCTCTAACTCTCCATAGAACATTTTAAGACCAAAAACTTCGCAAGCCTCAAAAATATTTCACAAAATTTTAAATTTTACGATTGACGTGAAATTTAACGCATAGTTTTATCTAAAATTAACGTTATGGATTTTAAGCGTAAAATTTATCTGAAGCAGGTTACACCATAGCTATTAAGTATATCAAAGTTACTTTATTTTTTAATCTGATTTGAAAATAAATGTTTTGCTCACAGAATAGCCCCAAATGTGACAGAAAATGGAAACCATCCGTTAATAGATGATTAGTGAATGTTCGGGACGAAATAATGGGTCAATGTTGGTATTATCAATCCTTAGGTTTTTGTTAATCACTTAAATGGAGAATTATTGTTATTGCAGGATATACCTTTAGCCATGAAAGAGAAACGACCTAACTTCAGATGAATGGAGAACAGCACATTTCTTTCGGGGGTTAGTGAATTGGTGGATTGGAAGAAATGGCACTCAGCATAATGTGCTCCCGGTATCACCGGACTTGACTTCACCGAATTGTTTTTATTGGGATATGTAAAAGCAATCATTGTTAACTCAGCTCCAATGCCGTATAATATGAAAGAGTACATCAGAGAAGCTTTATGAACCATACGCTTTTAGCAATGTTGTCAAAAATTTCTGAACGTCTTAGACAGGGGATACGTTTGTGTTCATAGGCCGATGGTCGCCATTTTGATCATTTGTTATAATAATTATTTCTATCATTACTTATTTCATTCTTCCATCACATTAACCTTTTTTTAATTAGTAGTTGTTCTTCGAAGAAGGATATTACTTCCTGTGAGTAGTTTTATTCGTGTAACTTAAGTAGCTCAAGATGTACCAATCAATTTTCAAATATTTATGCCAAAACCTGACTTGCTTATAGATCTTTAGGAGCTGATTCAGTTATGAAACAAACAATCAAAATGAACAGCACTAATTTACAAAGTTTAAATAATTTGTCCAAACACGACATGAGTTTTTATGTTTGAATTCACTATAATAATATTTAGCATTCTAGTAGCAAAGTACCGTAATAAAACTTCGAATGCATCTGAAACGGAAAATAACTTTCGAAGGTGTAAGATAAGCCGTATAAATTGCGTGATCACTTTACAACATGTGAATAATTACCCATTTGGTTCTTGTCGCTATATTTGTGATAACTTTTGCATACCGACGATTTATCATGTTATCAGAGTGCTATTTTACGGCTCGAGTGATAAGAACTTGCATTTAGATGGAGAAATTTACTTCACATCACATACAAATAAACCACTTAGCCATTATACACATACAATAGGAAATTTGAGATATCAATAAAGAAGTGATCCTCTTATAAAGTCTTGCATACGAATGATTAAGATGTTGATAACTCAAATACCAGAAAAATAAATCTTGGGGTAATATCAGATTCATAGACAGTACACTTTTTTATTCCTTCTTCCGAATCTTTTTAATTTCTTTTTTGACCGACGAATCCCAAACGGAGGAGGTATACAATTCGACTGTGTGCTTTTTTATTTTTGGTTTGTGCGCGCCTTTCATATAGTAATCGTACTCCGATTTTGATGATTTTTGATTCATTTGAAAGAGGAGGCTTGAGAAATGGTCCCATATTCATAAAAACGGGAATCCGACATCTCGTTCCCTCCGAAAAACGCCCCCGAAGGGGGTGGAGGGGTCAAATTTTGTCGAAAATTGAAAATCTGCTTTGATATAATTACAGATAGGACAATATCCGGAAACGTTTAAATTGAACATTTTTTCAAAAGGGTAACGGTTTTCTAGATAGAGACATTTTAAATTCTCAAATATACCTATTTTCGCTAAGTGGAGAGGGCGATTTCTGTCGAAAATTGAAAATCTGTTTGCAGTACATGAAAGACATAATTATTTGTAGCAACATTTATACTAAACATTTTTCCCTTAGAGTTACGGTTTTCGAGTAAAATCGGTGTTAAAATGGTAACAATTAAAATATTCAAGCGTATTTCCGCAACGATGTTCTCAGATCTCAATAATAACAACTACAAGCAAGGAATATACGTGGGTAATAGAATAAGTACTATCTTCATTGGTATTAGTGAACGTTCAACGATTTTCGTGACTAATGTTACACTAAAAATAATGAAATAAATATTTCTTATAAAAAATGGGACCGACATTATTAGTTGGTGCACTGAAAAGTATAAAATAATATTAATTCTATTGGGGCTGGTACTTGTGAAGTTGGTGCCAAAAGTTATCAATCTACCTGCAACTGCACAACTTTAAAAGTAACAGCACCTCTCTTGTTCTTCTTTTTTCTGTTACTACTGATACCATTCTGGTATCCTTATAGCTCATCTTTTTTTTAAATACTTCAGATATTACTTTTTTTAATGAGCAGTAGGTAAAATGGTTTGTTTTTTTTTATTTAGCGAGCTGAGTTATAGCCTTGTTTGTAATAAATGGTATTTTATTTTAATATGTCCGTTCACAGGGCCAGTCTGACAAGGGGGAAAGCCCCCTATCAGACATGAAGAGAACACAATAAATAATATATCACATAAATTGTAAAACTGACACATGAAAATAAATGATTTTGAATTGAAAATTAATATGTCCGTAGGTCTTCTTATTTTGTGTTTGCCATTTATTTGTAAGTTCATTGTATTTTTCAGATCGTCATGTGGGTGTGTATCTACTCGTTTGCGTATGTCTGTCACAAGTTTGGTAATTAATTCATGTATGATTTCTATTTTCAAGTCTTCGTGTATGTGTTTGTTAGTCATATACCAAGGAGAACCACTAAGTTTCCTCAGTATCTTGTTTTGAAAAACTTGAATTTTTTTAACGTGTGCTGACTGACCCCAGGCACAGCAAGCATACGTTAGACAGGACCTAATAATGGTGGTGTAAGTATTTAATTTATTTTTCAAATTAAGTCTGCTATTGTAGTTGAGCAACGGGTTCAACCGATTAACTTTAATTTTGGTTTGAAAAATTGTATTATTGATGTGGGTACTAAAATTTAGCCTTTGGTCTAAAATTATGCCCAAATATTTGACTTCTTTGCGCCATTCAACTTCAGAATTTTTAATTGTTAATTTTGATTTTGAAGTCTTATATTTGTTAGTGAATTGTATTGTCTGTGTTTTTACGGGTTGATTGTAATTTTCCATCTATCAAAATAGTTCGATAGTTGGTCAGCTGCTTTTTGTGCTTCGGCAATGCTATATTTGCTGTTTTGTTCTTTGTGATTATGGCCGTATCGTCAGCGAAAAGGTACAATTCTGCTTTACGTAATTTTGGTATATCAGCTGTGAATACATTATAAAGATGTGGAGAAAGTACCGCCCCTTGTGGTACTCCAGCTTTTATTGGTCTAGATGTTGATAAAATTTTGTTGTAACTAATTTGGAAGGAACGGTCTGATAGGAAAGATTGAATAATTTTGACTAAATGAGTTGGATAATTAAAGTTTAACATTTTATATACCAATGCATCATGCCAAACTTTGTCAAATGCCGTCTTAATGTCAAGAAATACTGCAGTCACTATTTGTTTGTTTATTATGTCAGTTGATGTTTTTTCAACGAAGCGGAGGAGTTGTAGATCTGTGGAGTGTCTGTCTTTAAAACCATATTGTTCATGTGGTATAACATTCAGAAGTAAGTCTTGTTCTTTAAGTCTAGTGAGTATTGTCCGTTCTAGTATTTTTCCTAAATTTGAAAGAAGGCTAATCGGTCGATAATTTTGTGGGAAATATGGGAGGATCTTTTCCCGGTTTTTGTAAAACTATTATATGAGCATGCTTCCACCTGATCGGAAAGTATGTCAGCCGGAAGCATGAATTAAATAGCTTTACAAGTCTGTCTACGTATTTGTGGGGTAGTTCCTTTAGTAGTTTGTTCTTAATTTTGTCATGGCCGGGTGCCTTGGAAATACTAAGAGCACTAATAATCTGTTCGATTTCGTCATTTGTTGTGGGTCTGTAGGTATTGTCAGTAGTGATGCGCAAAGCAAGACCAAGACCAAGACCGACATGGTCTTGGTATTGGTCTTGGTCTTGCACCCTTGGTATTGGTCTTGGTCTTGCATCAAATCCTTAGTCTTGGTCTTGGGTCTTGGTCTTGCATATACGGTCTTGGTATTGGTCTTGGTCTTAATGCAAGACTTGCAAGACTTCGCAAGACTCTTGCAAAAATTTTGATCTTTTTATAAGTGTGAAAAGTTGTTGCGATTCTAAACCATAATTGCTTAATTTAAATGAAGAAGAACCCTGCATATGTATGGGAAGTATGTAATTCATAATCTTATAAGATTGCCTGTAATTATATTATCATTCAAAATGGATAAATATCGACCGTATAAAAAGTTGTCATTGTCCAGAACAAACACGCCTGGTATTGTAATGGTACCAAACCATTGTAGAATAAGTAATGAGAATAAAACTAGGCTTGTAGAATTAAGTAAGGGCAAATAAGATGCGTAATTAATTGATAATGTTTATAAATTAATAATCACCATTCACATATGAGAATCGTATCTTACTTGCGCGACTTAGTCTGCTTGTGTTTTCTTGGTATCATCCGTCCCAACTGAGCACTCATTTTACTACATACTTCTACTTTATACTTCTATTTCATAACTCATTCTCTTGCTCATTCTACAATGGTTTTGTACCATTTTCTTTAATAAAATAGAAAGAATCTCTGAAAACGATCAAAAGTATTTCTGGTTTATAAAACTAACTTCAATTTTTTTAGGAAGCTTTTTCCAAAAAATGAAAATTAAAAACAGGTAGAGATTTGTTAATACGCGCATTTATAAAACTAGGTATCTATTTAAAAAGTCAGACGTGTGAATATCTTAGTTGAGTTAGTTAATGAGCATGATCGAAAAAATAGTTTCAAAATAAGGGCAATCTAAAATTTCAAATATCTCCAAAAGTGGCCACTGGATAAATGTCATCAAAAAGATATCAGATAAAAAAATAATAAAAATAAAAAACCGTGTAGTTTACCTTCCCCTGGGTACGAACTATCGGGATTCTTTGAAAACAGCTCGGTAAGGGAAATCCTAGAAGGATTGAAAGTACGGTATTGGTATAGGGCGTTTCAGAATTTTTTGAAATCCGGAAATCCTTGAAGCGTAAAATGAACTCGCTTTTCACCCAACAACTTTTAATTTAATATTTCCTAATTTTCTAAAATAAAGATCGATAATAAGGGAGATCAAAGATTAAATTGATTAGGTTATTTATTAGCGTTTCTTAACTTATCATTGAGCAAAATAATATGTTTCCTACCAATTTGGTGTTTCGTTACGGAACTGCAAGAGTCTTGCAAGTCTCGCAAGTCTTGCAGCAAGACCAAGACCAAGACCAGGTTAGTCTTGGTATTGGTCTTGCATCCCAGTATTGGTCTTGGTCTTGGGTCTTGGTCTTGCATAGATGGTCTTGGTCTCGGTCTTGGTCTTGCAATTTTGCAAGACCAAGACCAAGACTGCAAGACCAAGACCAGTCTCGCAGCATCACTAATTGTCAGGTATTGTGTTTCTATTAAGAGAGTTTATTTTTTGATTAATGTCATTGTATAGTTGTTGGTCATTTACTGTCGTCCTGTTCAATGTGAAATGTTCTTCTATCGTGTCAGCAAAAGCTTCTGCTTTGTCATCATTTTTGTATGCAAGTCCGTTCATTCCATGTATAGGCCTGTTAGTTTGGAAGTTGTCTTTTTTTAATGCTTTAATAATTTTGTAATAGCTTCTCTGGTGATATGGGTCATTCAGTGTGTCTATGTAGTTGTCCCATTGTTCGTTTCTAAATTTTATAATCATTTTTTTAATTTGATTATTCAATTTAGTGGCTTGTTTTTTATGTCGCGGATCTCCTGTATCATTCGCTAAATGTCTGTATTTATTCTTCAATCTAATTTTGTCCTTAATGTATTTCGGAAAGCCGTCAATTGATTTTTCAGTTTTTAATAGTCTGGTGCTGTTATTAAGTGCATTATCTATGTCAGTCTCTATTTGATTGATTTCTTGATCAATGTTGTCTGTAGAGTTTAGTTCTTTTTCATTAGAATCTGTGTTTTGTAGAATATTGTGGAATAATTGCCAGTTCGTTATTTTTGAACTCTTGTTTGTTGGTAATACGACATCACTTAAAGAGAGATGTACCGGATTATGGTCAGATGTGGTGTCTATGTTTGTGTAGATGTCACAGTATTTGTCTATATTTTTTATTATAAATATGTCAATGATGTCATTGATGCCCTTGGTGCTGTTTAACGTCGGAGTATCAGGTCCTAGTATATGTATTTTATCATATTTTTGTCCGTATTTATAAAGAGCAGTGCCTTTTTTGTTTTTATGTCTAGAGTTCTATTCTTGGTGCTTGGCGTTAAGATCGCCACCAATAATGGTTCGTACGTCATATCTTAGTATCTCATCGAGTTCTTGGTCTATTATATTTTTTGAAGGTGGTATGTACATTGAACCTATTCGTATTGTCTGTCCATCGTGTAATTTTGTCTCTATAGCTATTAGCTCTATATCTATTAAAATTATTATGTGCTTTCAAAAAAGTCTCTTGTATGAGTAGTATGTCAGAATTGTGTTCGTTAATGTAGTTTATTGTTTCCGTTTTTTTGTTTACAATAGAATTTGCATTCCATGTCATAATGTTTAATTTTTTAATAATGGTCTTGTTTGACATTAAATTTGGAAGCCAATTTTTGCGGCATGTCTTGTCATCAGACCATATAACTGTTTCATTTCAGTTATTAGTTCTAGGTTGTTAGTTTCTGTTTGTTTCATCTTGTTTGTTTGTATGAGTTCCGTCATGTTAGCGTTGTTGGTCAATTTGGCATATGATACATTGGGGTCTACTTTGTTATAAACTTTTGCCTTAGGGGCATGTTTACAGCCAGTAAAATTAGCTGGATGTGCACCATGACAATGGTAACATTTGGGCGGTAGTTTCGGATATTTTGAGCACTCATAGCTAAAATGTGTACCTCCGCATTTGACACAGTTTGGGTCTAACGTACAGTTAGATTGCGTATGTCCATAATTTTGACAGCGATAACATTGACTAACACGAGCCTTAGCATGCTGACTTTCAACTTTAATGCAAAGCCCGTGCAAATATTTAAGTTCGTATATATTTTTTTCATTTTTAGGTAATAATACCAAAACTAAAGGAATCGGTCTTTTATCTTTGCTCATCCTAGCAACTTTGACTAGTAACAGCACTAATAGAATTAATATTATTTTATACTTTTCAGTGCACCAACTAATAACGTCGGTCCAATTTTTTGTAAAAAATATTTTCTTAACTTCAATAAAGACAGAAGATATACATTCATAATCGAAATTTTGAGACTATGTGTTAAATATGGTATATTTATGTATAAATTCTTGTAATATTTTCTAGTCATTTCAATGTATATTTTTATTAAAACTAGAACTGACTGACAAAATTGTTTTTTGTTGAGTTTATCCAGTAATGGTTAATTCTGCCGTTTAAAATTTTTGAATTTTGAAAAAGAAAATGGTTATTTATTTCAATAGAACCATTTCTCAGAAATTCTGTTCTGAATGAATAAATATGTTTTTTTTAATTTATTAGTTGGGGAACTGAAAAATACAAAATAATATTAATTCTATTGGCACTGGTACTTTTGGAATTGCTGCCTACAACAACAAACTATAACGGCACAACTTCAAAATTACCAAACCAATAGAATTAACATTATTTCATATTTTTCATTGCACCAACCAATGAAGTCGATCCATTTTTTTTTTAATATTTATTTCACACTTTTGAGTGTAACATTAATCATGAAAATTGTTAAACGTTCACTAGTACTAAAGAACATAGTACTTAGCCTATAACCCATGTTCAGACTTAGCTTGTACTTGTTATTTATTATTCAAGACATCGGGGTGCAGTTATACATATTTCAGACTTTACTGTTGTAACTCGGAAACCGCAACTTTTTTTAAAAATGGTTCAATTTAAACATTTCCGAATATGGTCTCATCTTTAATTCTGTATTGGTTCTTCTCAGATTTTCGATTTTCGAGAAAAATTGCCCTCTCGATCACAATTCCTGGGTTCATTAATTCAAACCAACCAGTCTACTGATCATTGTAAAGTATGGAAACTCGTATGCCGCCTCATACTGGACAGTATACAGGATCGAGTTTAGGAGAACATGCTATAAATATGATTATATTTATATAATCTCTTGTAGAAATGTCAGTAGTAACTGGAAGACTAATAAAGGACAAGAATGCAACGAAAAATGTTTTCTAATCTTTCATTTCTTTTTGCTGCAGATTTTCTTATACCTATACAAATTTATCTTGTTCTTGATTTGATTAATTTTATACGTTTCTCCCACATTAGTGTGGATAAAATAGAAAACGCAATTTCTGCTAAAATATTTTTGTTTTATCAAGAAGATTTGAACATATGCTTGTTAAAACTTAAAAAGAATCCATTAAAAAGCTATCTATAGACCGGTCATAACTGAGTTTGTAAGAAGAATGTAAAAATAAGACTAAATCGGTAATGTGTGAGTCAATGACGAGTAAACCATCCTTAACGTTTTAAGTTCATCCTAGTATTATAAATACGAAAGTCTGTTTTCTACGTTTTCACCATATTTGATGATTTTTGATATAGAGATTGGACCTTGGAGAAGGTCAGCTATTGGCGCCAAAATGTAACTTGATGGGGGTGAAATAGGGACTTTATATTTGTATGTATAATAAAAAATAATGAACTATTTTCCATATTCCTAAGTCAAAAATAGGGCATAGATAATTTGATCTTTCATAAAATAATGTCTCCGCAGCATACAACGTACTTTCAAGTTATTGAATTATTATTTCAAATGTGACAAGAGTCTTTTGTATGCTTGGAACGGATACCGGTGAAATATGAAAATTGTATTTTTCTGAAGTGTTACATATTTAATAAAATTTTGGTTTCCCGGGTAGAATGGGTACAGATAGTTTATTACCGTGGTTTGCTTTCTTGCGTAGGGGGTAGACGCGTTTAGTACTGAGTATATTGTTATCAACACACACAAATTGTCTAGAAGTTTGGGCGCTCGTCATTTTATATACATTTCTTTTCGTTGAAGAGTTCAAGTAAGAACTTTTTGAATTCTACCGTGTTTAAGTTCTATGTTCCAAATCCTATCAAGAAAAATAAATGAATACATTTTTTATGATAGTAATCTAAAAAGATGTTCTATAAACTGAAATTGATGTATCTAATAGTTTTTCCATGATCCAGCTTCTATAGAAAGCTCAAATTTCTAAAACATAGACGAGTATTTTATCACAGATATTATGAAGAATAAATTCTAGCGATAAGTTTCTTCATGATTCTCTTAAACTCGACCTTTACATTTGAGGAATACCTCAATGAATTATTGAAATAGATTGATATGATTCTGATATGTTAATGGTTGTTTCTATACCAAATACAATAATGATTGATACTATTCAATTAAGATATAGTAAACATAGCCATTAGCATTATGCATCCGAAAAGATCTTGCTGATAGGGAGTATATAAATACCATCCATATAGTGGTGGTCACACATTAGCGTATCTTTGATTTAAGAATGTAATTAATGATTCAGGCGACATTTTCTGATAAATAGTGAATTTGATTGATTTTGTTTACGTCCAATCAATGAGACTCGATATTTTATATTTAAACATTTAAGTGCATGTTAAATTAT
Source organism: Crioceris asparagi (assembly GCA_958507055.1). NCBI lineage: Eukaryota > Metazoa > Arthropoda > Insecta > Coleoptera > Chrysomelidae > Crioceris > Crioceris asparagi. Next base: position 18,941,885 of record OY293829.1, on the reverse strand, counting down.
CATGAAAAAAAAATATCTCCGAAATTAGTGATAAATGAGACAAAAAAAGTGGAAAGGATTTTGAAAGGTACCTACTTAAGAAGTTGATAAATTTCTTATAAGGACATTAAGTGCTCTTGCGTAACGTTTTAATGAAAATAATGTGACAAAAATAAAATATACACGGGGTATTTCTAATTCGACTCTCACCATTGGAATCTCGGAAACTATAGGGAATACGAATATGATTTTAGAAAGTTTGAAAATTTCGAATAGTGGAAAATCATGTTATTATTTTTCTGGCTTTATTTCTTGATAAATTTCAAAATAAATAGCACATTTTCGTTGCCACTTTTTTTACTCTTTCCAACGGTGCTCATAGCTTAGTATCCTGACGTTTCGTCTATGTGTAAATATCATAAACTTTTGTTTTTCTTACGGGAGCCGTTATAGCAATTCACAAATTTGAATAGCCCTTTTTATCACCATTTTGAGGATAAGTTTCCCTTGATGTCTTAAAAATCTGAGAAATTAAATATGTTTTTTTATAAAGTAGTTGGCTTTGATTTTTCGTGTCGGTGACACGTAAATGACATTCTGTATTATTGTCAATTGCTGAGTCATTGAAAATGGAGTTCTTCAATAAAGAAATAGGAGACATGATAAAACTCTATTATAAGAATGATAGAAACACTGTGAAAACATTGGAAGTGTATCTTAACGACGACAACCCCTCTGAATTTTATTCAACTTATTGGATAGAAATTTAGCTGAACTTGGTTCCTTTAAAGAACTCACAGGGAACAGGATGGATGAAGAAACTAAAGAGTTCATTATTAATGAGTTATAATAAAGTTTTTCAAATGAGCCAAACCCATCGCGAACTCTGTTTATTCATTAATTCGGACAAATTTGTTTGAGGTTGTCGTCTCTCGGGATACATGTTAAGATACACTTCCAAGCAAGGGCGTCGCCAGAGAGGGGCAGGGGAGGGCAGCTGCCCCCCCCTAGACGTTAAACCTCACTAGTCACCCGGCTAATTGAAACGAAAACAGGCCACACATTTTCAAAAACTGACGATTTCGTCATCAAAGTGACTAGAAAATTCGCAAAGAACCCTAGAAGATTATGTTTCAATCAATTTTCTATGTAGATACCAATTTTGTTCGTTTTTTTTATTGAAACTTTTCTTCTTTGATTTTTCTCTTCATCTCAGTTTCTCAGTTCTTTCATGCTGCCCCCTGGCTTAACGGCTGGCGACGCCCTTGCCTCCAAGGTATTCACACTGTTTCTATCATTCTTGTAATAAAGTTTTATCATATCTCGTTTTTCTTCATTGGAGAACTCCATTTCCAACGATTCAGCAATCGACAATAATACAGAATGTCATTTACCTGTCTCCGATTGAAAAAATCAAAGCCAACTACTTTATAAAAGTATTTAATTTAATTTCTCGGATTCTTAAGACATCAAGGGCAACTTATGATACATCCTCAAGAAGGTGATAAGAAGAGCTATTCAAATCTGAGGAATGCCAACACGGCTCCCATAAGAAAAAAAATGATATATACCTACACATAGAAGAAACGCCATGTTACAAAACTATTAACACCATTGGAAAGAGTGAAAAAAGAGGCCGAGTAAATGTGTTATTTATTTAGAAACTCATTAAGAAATAAAGCCAGGAAAAAAATAATTTTCAAACTATGCTCCCATTTAACTATCTTCGTATTTCCTATAGTTTCCGAGATCCCAATGGTGAGCTTCGAATTTGAACCAGCCTGTACATGTTTTTTTAAGTCTATATAAAAAGTCACAAAAGGAATTCTCATAGTCTCGCTTTTATTATGATCGATTACACCCCCAAATATTTTAGCTGAGTGATTCTTCCGTATCAGTCTTTTTAAAATACTAATTTTTACTCACTGAAAACTTTTAAAAGAGTATTTTCTCAAAAATCCAAAATTTTATTTTTAAACAGTCTAATGGATAAAGTTATTTTAAGATTTATGTGAATTGTGTAGCCATAGTCTTAGAAATAATATATATGTGAATTATTAATCGAGTACCTTCTGAGAGCTCAGAGATAATTACTTAGGATAAATGCGTGAGAGTTATAAGAATTTTGACTTTGGAACCAAGTGCCTCTTAACTACTGATGTATCATCTCTTACTCTGTCTGCATCACCTCTGGGTGGATCAAGTAGCTCAGGGTGTTGCATATCCCTGAAAGAATAAACAACACTCGGTTTCGACTACAAAGTACAATACAAATACTACGTTCAGAAATAACGGAGTACAACTGTCAAGGATATTGTGTTATGCAGATGATGCAATGTTGATAGCAGAAGATGAAGACTATTTGCAAAAAAATATTCCAATTTAGGGATTGAAATATCTGGCTGTGGTTAGGTTGAATCAGATATAAGAAACCAAGCTGCAAAAGCTACACAAATAGCGGCATGCCTTAATGCTTATGCTATGGAAAACATATATTGATATGTTTAATATTGAGGTAAAATTTCGGATTTACAAAACTGCAGTGAGACCCATAATGACATACAACCGAACCTCGACCTGAGACAGCAAAAACAAAAAGTGTGTAAGAAACAGCAGAAATGAAAGTAATGCAGAATATAGTTTGAATACCCATCGAATGTGGTTTCGTCATACCTTGTCTATCTCTTTTTCTCGTTTGTAAATTAGATGAAATAAAATTTTAACGTCATAAACATATGTCTTTGATCAGATCGGCTGATTGTTATTTTGACGTTTGTTCTTGTTCTCTTTGACGTTTTATGTCAAACATTTCTGTTTGAAAGTGATTTAGCCCCTTGACAAATATGTCAGTATCAGTGTTTTGGGGTTAGGAATTAAAATTTATTTTAAAATATCTACTACATGCGTAAAATGGCAGTTAACGTCAGGAATCGTGACGAAACGCCACTCGATGGGGGATATCAAACTATACCTAGGAATACACTAATGAGCAGCGAGAAGTAAATACATCAGAAGACTGTGCAAAATATACAACATCAAAGAGTGGGTGCTAAACAGAAAACTAGAGTGGAATAAAAATATTATAATAATAATATACATAATTGTGGGAATAACGAGATATAAATCACCGTTAGGGCGAAGAACGTTCGGAAGAATACGAAAATGATGGTCTGACACTTGATTCACGCTATAAACTTGAGGTTTTTGCAATTCTGATAACTAGTTGATTTGAAAGATAGCGTTCAGTTGGCAATTCGGCAGATAAAATGATGGCCATTTATTATTATAAATCATATTATGTATATTTATTTATAACTTACTTTCGCAAGAATATAGATATGTGAATAATGATAATGATATCTAGATTCTATTTCAAATATATCTAGAAGACCTTTCATTTCATACATTTTGTATGTAACGAGAAAAAAGTTTGAAATTTTATCTATGTTGACAGGTAACAAAGTATCACTTTTTCCTCACAGGAAAAAGTTAGTACCTACTTTTTCCCGGGTAGATTTATATACAGATAAATATAAATCAAATAACAGAATTAAATTGACAGATGCCGTAATATTTTCTCAATATTAAATCATCGTTTTTCCCGTAACCGAAAAAAATAGTGTATTTATTATACACGGGAAGAATATTAGATTTCAGCTTCATTTCAACCTCGAGCTTAAATTTAATACTTTTTTTACTTGTATAATAAATAACTAATTAATATCAACCAATATACTTTGCTAATTATGGAACAGTGGAATTATAAGTACAAGAAATAAATGTTTTCTTAGAAAATTATTGAAAACACAATCCAAGATTAATTAACTGTCAGTAGCTAAATTTCTCAAATTATATTTCTCAGCATTCTAATTATATTTCAACATTACCAGTTTCCAGATTTAAACCTACTGTAGGTGTAAGTATCAAAAAATGCTTTTACAAAAATGCAAACAACCCATGTTTAAGAATTTTATAATCTATTTTGAAAAGTATTTGGCGATGATGTGGAATAATTCATGTCTAATCACAGAATGATAAATCACTCTCAGGTAAATAATTGATACTGAAAGCAATCAGCATTCACCATACATTATATTTCTTTAGCATAACAATAATACATCACAGCTCTAAATAACGCATTATCAGACATTTCTTATGCCCGCCGATTTGTCAACGACTGACAGAAGAAAAAACTTTGTGCTTTTGCTATTCAACCGGTGTTAATGGATGGTCCATGGAAATCGGGCATATAAATTATTTAAATTTATGTTTTGATTAATTACCCATTTCATCAGCTATATAAACAGTTTTAGTGTTCGAATGGGCGTTGATATTTTCACATGGCTTATGCTAATTCTTTGCGTTTTATGTGACTCTATTGTTATTATTCCATGTTTTATCTGGAATTTTGTCATTTGCAAGAGCAGTTTCAGACACAGCGGTGAGCCTGGAATAGTTCTGTGAGTTATTAGGAATTAAGGAACTTGAAGTATTGAAGGTCTCTCACTTATTAGTACGGCCACTAATAAGAGTGCGAAACGGCAGAATACCTGATGTTCATCGAAAACTATTTTATGACGCTCCATCGCTTACGAGGTTTTTCTGGTCTCCTCATTGTTGATTTACCTTTAGTTATCTTTTCGATTCGGTCTTCCGTCATAGACGCAATATGGTGGTTCAATCAATTTTTCTGCCTAGTTGTTTCCATAATTTGATGTGTCTTTCTATGCCAAACCTTGAAATTTTAGTGCCTGAGTAACTAACTCCATCACTTGATGGTTCTCGTTAACAACTCACTTAGATTCACGAGGTGTTCTAGATGTAGTAATGCGCTTAGTCTTGGATTTTATACTGTCATTCCCAGCGTTTTAACGACTGTGTCAAACGTATATAGAATATTTCTTCTTTTTACTCTGCTTTTTAACTTCTTTGCGGAACCATGGACTTCTTCATTTTCTATTCCGAAGCTAGTTATCGGTTCAAAGAGCTTTTTTTTATTTAGGTTTTACGCCAAACAGAGATCTAACAACCTAGCGTGAAAACCTCATTTACCCGGGCTTGGGATCAGCAACATAACTGGGTTTAATTTAATTCATTCTCATAGTGTATAAACACTGCGAATCAGATGAAGAAAATTAAACTTGAATGGAGGTTCCAATCTGAAACAACATAGAAAAGTATACATATCCATTAAATAGGTATGTGTATTTGCTCATTTTTTAGATTTTTGAGGACCTTGAGACGTTAAAATAAGTCAAAAAGCTGTGCAATTTATTTTACTAGTATAACGGCTACGATTTTTACAAGTCCCTCAAAACAAAAATAAGTTTAGTCGTTGATCTATCCGTAATTCTGTCTGTTTCCAGATTACCTTTTCAACGGATGGACCAATTCTGTAGCTTTCTGTCAAAAAGAGAATACCGAACGTATAGAATAAAAATATTACAGACTCCTGAAGATATTTGCTTTTGAGTTGCAACTTCAATAATAAACTACTAATTGATAAATGTAAATAAATGTTTGACCTATTTGAAAGATAACTGTCTGCATTTCTGAACAGCAATCACCGAAACCGCTGGTATTTCAGCTATATGCAATTGCGAGTACCTATAGCACAGCCTTTCTCTCATTTCAATTTGAATTGACAAAAAATTTATAAGTAAATTTCTCACGCGAACAAATAATAATAAATACCATCCATTTATCATACTACATACCTTACCTACTCTCTCCGACCGAAATCGTGATTGCGATAAATTCTCATTTCTTTTCACTTGGCATCATATTATTCAGAATCGGCTCATTGGAACTGACACAATGCCGTGAATCTAAAAAAAGTCACCACACACCATCTCTGTGACGGCGGGTGCGTGAAAAGATTGACCTTCTTCTTCTCGGACATAGGACATAACCTAACAATAACTGCTTTGTCCGCCGCTGTATATAGTTACTGTTGCAGGAGGACGGCTTTCACGAATCTTTACATTACCACTAAAACGTAATTTATAACGGCCAAATTGAAAGAAGATGATAGGAAGGAATTTGCATTCTGGTTTAGCAATCCCGCTTGCAATTGTTGGTACATTATAGTACCGTTAAGACACCAGTGGAGAGGGCAGGGAAGAGGATTGTAATTATACATGCTAAAATTTATGTGTGCCAGATTATATTGCAGAAGATCCAGTGGCGACTCTTCGCGTCTCCCGGGATAATCGACGATAATAAAGTAGATTTGTTGGCAGTAAAATGTTTACTGCGGTAATGTCTGTAAAGTTTATCTAAGTGTTCTAAGTGGGTTAAGAGTAGAGCTAATAATATCGTCTTAAAGTCCCATGCTCAACAATGGAGTGTAAGTATATAGAGTTCACGGCTTTTCTGCATATAGTCGTATGTCCTTTTGTCCTTTTATGTACTCATACAGGACCACAGTATAGCTTTGTTTATCAGTGTTGAGGAGAGTGTATGAAGAAGCCTTGAGGTTTAGCTTAATGGAGTCACAATCTCCAACATATACACTATATAATACTAACTTTTCCCCACGATCTTATCTAACGGGAGTTTCAGTGCAAATAACTAATGCAAATGCAATTGAATGGAACAATGATATACTTACCTCAATTATAGAGTAATAAAGAAAAATTGATCTGTATATTGGTTCATATAGGACCCATTCAGGATACAAGAAACATAAGGTATGATAATGCGCATGTGGAAGGAGCTAATGGCCTACGTCACGCGAAGCAAGATTTGGCGGTTTGACGTCATTCCTAAACTAACCAAATTCCATGTTGTTTTTTTCTTCGGTTTTAGAAGTTTTTAGTGATTTTTTGTACTGTTAACGGAATTTGTTTTACACAAATGCGGTGTTCTGGGGCAGGATGTATCACAGATAATTGTTTAAAAAACTTTAGAAGCGATCTGATTCTATGTCGGTTTCCAAAGATGAAAATATCCAAAAAGGTGGGTGATAGCGTACAAACGCGAATATTACATTAATAAGAAAACTGCCAGAGTATGTTCTAAGCATTTTGACGAATCATCCTATGAACAAAATCTGGACTTTGAACTTTTGGGATATACTGCCCGAAATCGACGATTGCTTAAAAGAGACGCCGTGCCAGTTCTCAATTTACCTTTGGAAAAATCGAAGAATGTGAAAGGAAAATTGGCCCGAAATAGTCATATTATTAAAATAAATCGCTCAAAATTAATAGAAACTCTACAAACTAAGTAGAGGCTGCAATTATTATTGTTTATGACTAAAATCAGTAATACTATAGTAAAACCAGCGAAAGATTGCATGAGACGAAAGGGGGAAGTCTACCATTTCGATCGACTTAATCGTCGCTGTACTTAAGTTATTTCTTAAACTTATAGGTTTATATCAGAGAATTATATTTTAATATGCCTCAAAATATCGTCACGTTCCATAAACGTGAAAAAAGCTGAACAGATACGCCGTTGCTAAAATGTGTTTGAAGATTGGTAATAGATATGACAACACCGTACCTATTCCCCTACATTCTTTGAGGATGCATTCTCTTAATGGCCGTACTATATATTATTTTGACGCAGTTTTGTTTAATTTAAGAGATGTTGGTATAAGATGTATTGAAGTAGATCTGGTTTTGGATGAGGGTGATACTAATACAAGGTGGCGCAAAATTAATCACCCTATCGAAAGACCTTATAATTTTTGCAAATGGCGTCTCACCGCAAACATTTTTTACAATTTGGGAACTGGACACCTGTACAAACAAACAAGTAACAGAGTGCTATACTACACAAGAACGTGGAATAATTGTGCCTATTTTTTTACCAATAATCGGTCGGTGGGGCTAGCGCAGCGTGAATTTCGAAGTCGAAATCGTGTCACGCCAACTGGGCCAACATTTCGGCATTTAGCTGCTCGGCTCGAACAGACTGGAACCACAGAAGACCTTGCAGGGCGTGGCCGCTACCGGACTGGTCGTTCGGCCGAGAATATCCCGGCTGTGGCTGCCGATCTCGCTGAGAAAGAGCAAACAAAAACCAGATGACGGGCCTCGATATTGGGCATCACCAGACGGACTCTACAGCGATTTTTGGTGAAAGAATTACACATGTTCCCGTAAAAAGGGGTTGGTAAACATGTGATTTCAACAAGATGGTGCAACCACACACACAGCACGAGCCAAAATGGATATTGTGGAGGTAGCATTTCCTGGTCGCGCAATCTACCGTTTTGGCCATTTGACATGGCCGGCAAGATCCTTCGATTTAACCATCCCAGACTTCTTCCTTTGGGGTTACTTGAAGTCGTGGGTTTATGCCAACAAGCCTCAGACAATCGCAGCCCTCAAGAAGAATATTCGACAGCAATGCAAGCAATTAGCATCAGAATTCTTGCGGAAAGTAATGGAATGCGATAAAACGGGCACAAATGTGTATCAAAACTGGCGGCAGCCACTTAACGGATATCCTCTTTTCCACTTAACTGAAAAAGGTCCAAATAAAGATTTTCTTCACAAAATTTTTTTTTCACTTATTATTAAAGCTATTCAAAAATAAAATTGGATGATTAATTTTGCGCCACCTTGTACTAATGATATATCTAATGCTGTCCCTCTAATAGAAAATGTCATCACCAAAAGAGATACAAGGTAGTTTACAATGCATAAAAACGCATATCATTAGTATGATACAAGTAAGTAGTATGTATGTTTATAATTTGCAAAAGATTACATTTTACTATTTTTGACCGACGAACCCCGAACGGAGGAGGTATACAATTCGACTATCTGATTTTTTTATATATTTGATTCATTTGAAAGAGGAAACTTGAGAAATGGTCCCATATTAGTAGAAACTCAAATCCGAAATATCCTTCCCTCTGAGAACCGCTCCTGAAGTGGGTGGAGGGGGCAAATTTTCTCGAAAATCGAAAAATTAAGATGCCAGAATTAAAAATAAGAAATTATCCGGAAACGTTTAAATTGAACATTTTTTCAAAACAGTTACGGTTTTCGAGTTACATTCATTTTAAAATTTTATATATGTGTATTTTGTGGAGGGGGCGATTTTTTTTTTTGAAAACTGAAAATCTCTGGATACTACATGAAAGACAATAATATTTTCACACTCAAAAGTGTGAAATAAATATATTTTTTCAAATTGGACCGACGTTAGTTGGTGCACTGAAAAATGCGAAATAATATTAATTTTATTGGTGCTGGTAAAAGGTGGTGCCAAAAGTTATCAATCTAACTGCAACTGCACAATTTTAAAAGTAACAGCACCAATAGAATTATTATTATTTCGTATGTTTCAGTGCACCAACGAATAACGTCGGTCCATTTTTTTTTTAAATATTTATTATAATACGCGTTTGGTTGTGGCATTTTTTAAAGATGGATATTTTTTTATATTTATGGGCGCGAGGCGGACTAATTTTGAACAGTTATCGGTCATACCTTTGTTTCTTGTATCATGGGACCCACTGGCCTATTAGAGTGAGAAAGGCGACCACGCGATGCATACTACTGATGCGAGCATGATGGGAAAGGTTTCGATGTTGGGAAATGGGGAACACAAAAAAAGAAACGACATTTTTTTATCCGTTCTTGAGAAAAATAATCTTGCTACAGAACGACAGACAGACAAACATATGAATAATAATATGTTTTTCCAGACTTCAGGAAACGTGGTTGAAAATCGGACATCGTAAATTTTAAACTATTCCTTACTTTCCGTACATGGGGTCAAAATCTGTTGTATAAATGCACACGACATTCCCATCAAATAATTTCCATCGAACATAAAAAATCGTCTCATCCAGTCATGACAATTAATTTTTTTCGGCTTGTCATGACAAACAACAATGGTCCTATTCAATTTTTACATAGGGTGAACCTTTAGCTAGAAAATCAATAAATGAACAGTTTGAAATTTCGACAATTCAAGCGATTTTTTTTACTTCTGCAACGGACTTAATTATCAAAATCGTTAGAGTCGTTTTCGCTCTAAAGTGTTGAACGAAACACATCTATCAGTCATAGCCTAGCAACAATTGCGAGCCCACCGGCGAGTGGTAGTGACTCAAAATAAAACAGAAAGCAACAAAATTGGCCTATTCGTTCCGCAGATAATATTAGACAGTGATTGCAAATATATTTTTAAATAGTTTTTATTACTTTCGGTTCTTGTATCAATGGACTCCGCAGCGATTTCTCAGGCCCCATACGGTCTAGAGACTTGAAATTTCGAATTCGTACTTAGATCGCAGACATCTCGCCGCCTGTTAAGCTCCAAGTGTGATCCAATATTGTTAATTATAATTATCTCATTCAATCTCATTCAACCAAGATCATTATTTTGTCGACATGGAACGACAATGGGATCCGTCACTGGAATTACGCACGAGCATGGAGCGTATATATACGTCTCGTTCTCTGGTATATAGGTACTTTCTGGAAGATCGTCTATGGTTATGTCGCAATTGTCAGACGTCAGACGTTATTGTTAATTTAAAGTTTAATTTTGTGTTGTGGTAGACAAACAGTAATTTGTTATGGAATTGCTGTTGCTGGCAAACACATATACATAAGTATAGTTAAAATCGAGAAAAGGATAGGAATAGTAGGTACTCATCGGTACGGTTTAAATCTTAAATGCCCAATAAAAACTATTTTTAATTTTTTTTTTCAAAATTGCACTTGTTTGTTCTTAGTGACCTCTGTAACGTAAATATCTGTAGAAAACCGGACACCACTAATTTTACACGATTACATACTTTCCTTACTTGCATACTTAGAGCAGCGGTATGAAAGTAAAAGAAAAATATTGTATACAAGCATTCAGCTCCAACATATAGATACAGATTGTACTGACCTCCCAAAAGGAACTCCTGAATACCTCTGAACAACTCCTAAAGCGATCTCATTTACAAGAAGAAGCAAGCCAGTCAGCCAGCCAGCCAGCTCGGAAGTTGAACAACATATTTCCGCATTGATGATTCATGTAGGTGAACTTCTGCATCCAGTTAGTTATATGAACGGTGGCGCGTCCGGAACAATCTACAAGAAACAAACAACTATAAGGGCAATTCACCTGGAACGAACCTTTCGCGATGCTCTTACAATTCCATATAAATTTTGGAACAGGTGCGAAGTAGGGTGGAAAATTATGTTGCCGTTGTACTAAATCATGTGAAAATTATTATATGGTATATAGAATTCTCCAGTTGCAAGCGGCTCAGTACGGTTGTTATATACCTGTTCCATTCTATCTAAAATATTAATTTACTCCATTCGAACAGAAAACAGGTCCGGAATTTATCTGGCAGCATGTAGGCGTATAAGCCATATTAAAGTTTGTATTCGCGGAAGTGAGCCAAATATGGAGGTTCAGAATTAGAGTAGAGAGGCATCGATAATGAATTTAATGTCTTTAACGTGCATTTTCCAGCATGTTTGTTTAAGATTGATGTTGGTTCCTGGGTTGAGACATTATAAGGCCACTATTTGCAATTAGCGAGTCGAGAGGTTTAACGTAAGTAAATTATTCATATGGGTATACAGTTCTATTAAGCTGTTAAGCAGATTGAGAGGTTCCTACACAGGGAAAAATTACATATAAAATAGGTAATTTTATTTTTTAACTATATAAGCAGATATTATATGCTTATTTACGATCTTCGCCAGTAAATTTGCATGAGAATTGCAATACTTATGGCATTTCCTGTTGCAAAGAAGCTATTATAATTATACATTTGTTTTTACTGTTTTTCTCGAAAATAGAAAATTGGAGACGGCAGCATTAAAGATGAGACAATATCTGAACACTTTTTCAAAAGAGTTACGGTTTTCGCGTTGCTGCAAAGGCAAACTCTGTAATATGTGTATTTCCGCTATGTAGATGGGGCAATTTTTGACAAAAATTAAAATATGAGACCACCAAATTAAAGACGAGACTATATGGAACAATTTTAAATTGCACGTTTTTCAAATGAATTTGAGGTTTTCGAGTTACAGCAATGGTGAAGTCTGAACTATGTGTATTTCCGTCACGATGTTTTGTGATCTCTGATTAATAACAAATAAACAAATAATATATATGGGTAATAGTATAAGTACTATCTTATTTGGAATTAGTGAACGTTCAACGATTTTCATGACTAATGTTACATTCAAAACTGTGAAATAAATAATTTTTCAATAAAACTTGGACCGATTTAATGAAAAATACTAAATAGTATCTATTAATTCTATTGATGCTGGTACATTTAAATTTGGTGCCAAAAGTTTTTCATCTAACTACAATTATTGCACAACTTTAAAAGTACCAGCACCAATAGAATTCAAATTTTTCAGTGAACCAACTAATAAAGTCGGTCCAATTTTTATTGAAAAATATTTTTATTTTCTTTCAAATACATTTACCTCATTGTTGAAAGATTCTAGTATCTATGTCTAATTCAACGTCTCAAACACTAGATCTAAAGTTTTCTCTGGTAGGTGTAGTCCTGTTTGTTGAACCTCAAAGAGTTGATAAATCGCGCTGTCGCTAGTTTGCGCTGTAATCGGTTTTCGATGATTTACCTAACTTTGGAATCGTGGTGCAGAAATTTTTTGCCAAATTCAATGTTACTGTCCATGAAAATGTACGCACAAATATCTTATTTTTTCTGTTTCAAATTATTTGAAAGATTCTGTATCTGTAGTATCCAGTATATGTGGTTGTAGTATAGCTATTTTATTATTAGATAGCTCGTTTATGTTGATGGGAGAAGATAACCTAGTTTGGAAAAAGTTAATTTTGTCAACCAAACTGTCATATGCACGTTCGTTTGATGGAAACTCGAATATTTCTCCATTTGAGGTTCTATGACTCATACAATTAGCAATGCCAACAATCACTACCAGGTACCTACTTAGTTTTACATATCGTATTTAATATAAATGTCTCGTGAAGGACCAATTCAAGAATTGATATAAATAAAATAATTGTCTAACAACTATAATCAATCTTCATTGTCTTCTAACGCTCTCCTGAATTTGCCCACTTGATCGGATCGTTATGTCAATTATTTGTAGTGCGCTTCGTCAATCTCAATCATGTTAATATATCGTTAACACCTTGTACTATTAGCATATCACATACCTACATAGTAGGAGACGTCTACGCAAACAATCCCAATTATTCCCGCCATGTACACTACAATGTTATGGCGGAATTTCTCGAAACCTGAACTCATTATACTTGTATTATCTATAATAATATTATTGAATAATGATTGCCAAAATGATATTTATTCATGACTAGCAGACGCCTTCGTCTTTTCCCGTGAAAAAATAATGAATTTTGTATTTAAACTTTCTACGAAATTCGGTTACAGTCAAATGCTACCGATTCCAATATATCTTTTTTAAGGTGTTTTCTAAACGTCAAATCCAGTCGAAATTGATTGAGCCGTTTGGGGGATTTACAACAAAAAGGTGATTTTCTAAAAAATGTTGAGAATTTAAAACTACCTTTGCGCTTAACTTTATTATAATTAAATAAAAAATCCAAACTTCCGTTCAAATGGTATCTTTTACACAACAACAGGCATAATTCAATGCAAGTTTTTCTGTATATGCTTCAGTTCATCCCCATTAAAGCATTTGAACTGCTATTGTCTTCTATGTAGTTCCTTATCCATAGAAGAACATTTCTTATCAGCATTCGGATATCTTTTAAAGTTGTATGGCTTCATTGGTATGATCTTTGCATTCATCTTGAATTTAACGGTAGCTCAGAATCAAATCATCGTCATTACCACTGAAATTAATTTTACAATAATAAATAATTATAGTCATTATATAAATGCAAGTAATTTTAATTACCTATCGATTCATTTGGCACGTAAGTATTTGAATATCTCAATTCAACTAATGTGGTTGAATTTCTAGATCTAATTAGAATATTTTGACCGACGAACCCAAACGGAGGAGGATTGCAATTCGACTGTGCTTTTTTTGGTTTGTGCGCGCGCTGTAGGTATATAGTAAATGTAGGTATTACGATTTTGATGATTTTAGATTCATTTGGAAGAGGAGATTTGAGAAATGTTCCCATATTTGTAAAAATTCATATTCGAAATCTCCTTCCCTTCAAAAAACACACTCAATAAAGGTAGAGGGCGCAATTTTTCTCAAAAATCAAAAATCTGTGACAGCAGAATTAAAGATAGGACAATATCCGGAAACGTTAAAATTACACATCTTTTCAAAAAGTTACCGTTTTCAAGTTACAGCGATGTTAAAATCTCAAATATGTGTATTTTCGCTATGTGAAGGGGGCAATTTGTTTCAAATTGAAACCCTGAGGCAATCAATCAAAAACCACATTATTTGAGCATTATCTATATGACCCACGAACCCAAACGGAGGAGGTATACAATTCGAACATGCTTTTTTTGTTGTGATTCATTTGGAAGAGGAGACTTGAGAAATGGTCCTATATTCGTAAAGACGTAAATCCTAAATCTCTTTCCCTTCAAAAATACCCCTAAAAGGGTTGGAGGGTGCTTTTTTCTCGAAAATCCAAAATCTGAGGCGACAGAATTAAATATAGGATAATATCCGGAATATTTTATCAAAAGAGTTTCAGTTTTCGAGTTACGGAAATGTTAAAATCTCAACTATAGGTATATATTTTCGCTGGTGCAATTTGTTTTAAATCGACTATTTGAGGCTACCAAATTCAAGACCAGATTATTTAAGCATCATTTATATAGAACATTTTTTCCACATAGTTATGGATTTCGATTTCGATTTCGAGGTAAAATCTAAAATATGCGTATTTCCGCGACGATATTTTCAGATTTCTGAATAATTAGTACAAGCAAAGAGTATACGTTAGTAATTGGGTAACGGTCTAAGTAAACATTCAACGATTTTCGTGTCGAATGTTACACTCAAAAGTGCGAAATAAATATTTCTTTCAAAAAATTGGACCGACGTTATTTATTGGTGCACTAAAATATATAAAATAATATTAATTTTATTGGTGCTGTACTTGTGAAGTTGGTGCCAAAAGTTTTCAAACTAACTGCAACTGTACAACTTTAAAAGTACCAGCACCAATAGAATTAATAATATTTTATATTTTCCAGTGCACCAACTAATAACGTGGGCCATTTTTTGTAAAATATATTTATTATTTCTCTCTCACGATAGTATACTGGAATTATGATCGCATGTATTTAAAATTCACTCCAAGATTTACTCTGTATACATTCTTGCTGTCTAATTTGTATATACTTTTTGTATTATGTTAGCCATTGTGAGAGCAAAATAGGTATTTGTGTTTATAGATATACATACTGAATTATGGAAAAGCTCTGAAAAAGCTTATTTTCACTATGACTAATAGCAGGTACCTAATAATAAACCAATAGATACAAATTTCAGTCTCATTTCATGACTTTTGAGATAGGTATCTATACTAATGCAAACGATTTGTTTTGTTATCCTTCCACTAGTGTGGAATTTACTCAAAATTGACCAATCTACACCTAAAGCATGGCGTCTCAACCAAACAGATTGCCTCGTCAAGATTGAACTAATAGAAATCGCACCTGGGTTCACCTACGAGCATTTTTAATAACCAAATATTAAGCACATAATCCTTGACAACCAAAACCTGCTATAACCACATGTAAATTTATTAAAAAAGCATTTATTTTATTTAGCTTAATGTCTCAATTCAAGCCAAGAGTTCGTACATTTGTCTCTCGAGAGAGCTGTTGAAATATAGGTACATTTCCATAAAATTCAAATTTTATAAAGTGTCCACTTGAGATTAACGGAAGCATGAAGAATTCGATATTAGAGAAATAAATCAGGGATCAAGAGTTGACATTGTCTCGCGTGAATAACTTGTAAATTATAATTCAAAATCAACCATCCGACAGGCAAGCCAAATCCTGACCGTGGTTCTATTCTTAAGAACGAAGATTAATTACTCTTAAGAAGCTCTGAAGGATTTCTTTGGGTTAAATTTGATAATGAGAGCATAGTCCGGAAGAATATTCGGGGATTTGTTAAGTTGAAAGCACTTCGATGAAATTATGATGACCTGACGCTCATTATCCTACTCAAGATCTACCTCAGTTTTAGTTGAAGGCTCTTCAAACCTTACTCAGAACTGATTTAGCCTCAGTTATATTAGAATTAATTAAAATATTTTGGCTACGTTATGAATACCCTTATCATATTTGAGCTTTTCATAAATATATGTTTTACCTTTTTGAAATTCATTGAATTTGACAAGATAAATCAGTTATCCATCCATGATTTTAAATGCATTTTTATATATTTTATATACATATACTTATACGTTTGTAAAATCAAATAAATAAATCGAATCTGGACCAGATCTGACCTGAATTGAAGGAAACTATTTAATGTGTCCGACTGAAGAAGACTCTAACATATTTCCAAGTTTTGAAGTCCCTCAGATGCTATTTATGAATATGTTTTGTGTAGGCTAAGATATTAATTTAGACTTCTTGAATGCTAATATCTCCTAGATATATGGTTGATCACATCAGAATAATTATAAATTGTATTTGAAGATTTTACATTTAAGATTCTTTTATATCTTCATTTCTGATTATTTTTATTATTGGGTACACCTGCTGGAAACTTGTAAATAAATAAATAATCAGAAGTCAAAGTAGTACTGGTTCCATCGATGCGAATATATGTAACTAACAATATGCTTATCAACATCTCATCAAATTCTGTTGAGAAGTTCTTTGTAAGCTAAAATTCTTATTTAATTAAAAAAATCTTAACAAGTGCTCAGTACCCTGTAAATGTAATTGAAAACGTTTTTGAATGATTGAAAATCTTAGACGGCTGAATTAAAGAAAGACAATATCCGGAAATGTATGATTGAACTTTTTTTCAAAAGAGTTACCGTTTTCGAGTTATGGCAATGTAATTTTTTTCCAATTATTGGACCGACTTTATTTGTTTGAAAATTGAAGTTGGTGCCAAGAGTCTTCTATTTAACTACAATTGCACAACTTTGAAATTATAAGTATGTAGCAATAGAATATCTATATTAATACGTGATTGTAGACGACTTTTAAGGCATAAAACATGCAGGAGGAGTATAAGATTTAGCATAGTGAAAGTTTATATGGTGAAGTAGTGCACACAGTTAAAATGTTGATGTATTATGCGATAATATTTTATATTGAATGAAATAAATAAAATATGGCTTACGTTTAGAAGTGTAATGTATAACGAACCCAATTGCAATGTGAATTCAACGAGTAAGGCCTGTCAGATTGTTTTATTCGTGAATGACAACCCTGGTCAAACACAAATTTAAATATTGTGTGGGTATACAAAGTGATGTAATTATTTTGAGGGATATATTTAAATTCGCACTAAATGTAATTTCAAGAAATTTAAATAGTTTTGGAAGTGGATTTGCAAAACATTTTCAATTTGAACGTAATATTACCGGCGTTAAGTCGAAACATTTCAGTGTATTGTATTATATAATAAATAGCTAGCTGTTATTGTGTTTTTTGAACCATTAAATTTTAAATTTCATATGTATTGTAAGGAATGAAGCAAACAACACACGCTAATGCCGTTTTGTACAATGTTGCAGCTGACGTAATTGATCAAAATTCCAAAAAATTATATGCAATTATTATATCTCAAAAAAAAAAAACTGAGTAACATTTGAATTCAAAAAATAATGAATTACGGTCGAATTTCGACCACTGGGCGACCACTAGTTAATATTATTTTGTATTTTTCAGTACATCCACAAATAAAGTTGGTCCAGTTTTTTGTGAAAGAATATTTATTCATAAAATATCTTGTTCACGATCTTTCATAGCTGTTGCGGAATTGAGAATCTGGCGTCAAGTTGAGCATCTCAGTTACTTTTCCTAACACACATCCACTAAATTCCAAATAATTGAATAAATATGGTAATCTTGAGCCTTTTTCAGATTAAGTAATTAATATATCAGTATTTACTGAAGTCTTTGAGTAGGTAAATAAAAATAAAGCTAGAAAAAAAGAAATGTCTAGACGTTACAAGAAAAACTATAAACAGTCTTAATAACGTGTTCTTATATTCTTCACAATATTTCAGTCTTTCCGATAACAAATCCTTTACTTATCTCAACAAGCACAAATGCCACCCATCCTTATCGAAACTCAACAAGATAAATATACTTAAATTTCCATATTATAAGATTCTAAAAAATAATATTATCGCTCAAAAAAGTTCTCAGTCCTCATCAGATACACGCATTAAATGAAGACTAAAGGGCTACGTTACAAAGAGTCATTAAGATATCGAGGAGTTACAGGAATTGAAGCGGAGAAGCGTCCGAAGAGGGCCCATTATCGAAGCAAAACAAGCAATTCGGTTAAAAATCGGGCAATTAATGGTTCACCTAAGAACTAAATCAGGAGATAGAGATAACCCCAAAACTAGCGATCGCATTAGACCTATTTTATTATCGGCAGATAAGGACGCCATATGGGCGCGTTGTGTAGCTGTGAGGAATTGAATCGACATTTTCAATCGAACGTGATGTAACAATGATCAGGACAGTGGGATTGTGAGCCAGTGTATATGTGTAGAGGATAAGTGGAAGATATGTGATTTTTGTTGAGACAACACAATACTTGAGATATCAAATGATTTATTATTGGCCAGTGGTAGACTGGAGCCCAATAATAGGAAATTATAAATGCATACAAAGTCTTCAATGTTATACCAACATGATGTAATAATATACTCTTCATAACCACCCAAAATAACAAGTATCAGAGCAACTCAATACTTTAAGTCTGCCCTGTGAAAAATTAGACTATACTGGTTATAGAATTCAATCTTGATATATTAAATTTACTATTTTTGATAGTTAGATTCAGTTTTTATCCTGAATTCAATTAAGGCAGATTTTTCAATCCTCACATAAGATGTCTGTATAATTAGTAGTAGTAGTAATAGCTGTTAATCTATTTGATAACTGAATGTCTATTTTGTGGTTTGTTGTACTTCTAAATAATAAAAACCTTATTTGGTAGGTATTCCATTTTATGCCTCTTCATGGGAAGTAATTATTGCACTTTTATTTTTTTATTCCACAAGTTTTGTGATCAGGCATCGATCAGACAACTGTTATATTTCTCAGGAGAATTTATAAATTAATTTATGAAAGCCTTTCCCTTTATCGTCCGATCATTATTAACATCAAGAATATTCATAATAAATTAGAAGAGAAAGCAAAATTGAGAAAAAAATCATGTAAAAGTTAATAGCTATGTTTAAACTCATCGGTCATCGAACAAAAAAGTATTTTTTTTTAATAATACTCTATCTCGCCGTCAACGTGACTGATAAAGTTATTTCTCAGGTAGGTAATCCTATTATTATCAGATAACGCCTATTTGGCTACTGTAAAACATAATGTATCCCTATTTGTCCAATAATCACTGACTGTCTTTTATTAGGGCATTGAAAAATTGACCCTTTTAAATATCTTTCTTAATAGAAACGTTTTCAATACTCATTTTTCTTCGCTCGCTATTATATTATTTATTCTCTAAAGTGTTTACTGTTTACTCAAAATCTTTATTTAAAAATTTAACTGAAAAAAGCCCTTACAGTACGATTTATACACGTAATTCGAGTAATGTGAATGTACATATCTAATCTGAATTCAAAAGCACAATATTACATCTATAGATCGTGCCACTGACCACCTAATATTGTGTGGAACTTAAAATTTAGCATAGTGGCTACAATCAATAGATCCGCAATTCTTTGACTTTTTACTCCTTCAATACTATTTTTATTTAATTGAAAAATAATCACCTGTCTACATAATTTTTAGAACATGATAAAAAATATGTTTTGCTCTACCTTCTTGAAATTGTAATGAAGTGTCCGATGTCATGTAATATGAAATTTGCCTGGTACATACTGGTCACTTTTCTCTCTTCTATAAAATTTATAAGTAACGCAGACATTTCCTTCCTATTTAATAGGTCAACTCTATACTTTGTATATTATACATCCTACAAATACATTCAAATCAACTTAGCCACAATACTTTATCAATATCACGAAACTATTATCCACTGCCACCGATATGCACGACTGTCTAAGAACCTCTGTAAATAATTAACCTATGCTGCCATGCAATCAGTTTATACCTATGCTGTATAATAGTACCTATCTTGTTTGTTATTGGATTCCAAATTGCCAGAGGTAATTTTGCCATTAAAATCATTATGTTGGATTTTCTACTGCAAATTTGATCAAGATGATGTTTTCGAGCGATGAAAACCTTTTCAGACGTTCGCCGTAAGTCCTTGTGTGTTGTTTATAAATTGATAATGAGACAATTTTGTACCAACTGGCCTACATAGAGATCGGTAACATGACATGGGAATGCTTGATTTCATTATTTATTTTGTTTGAATTACTTCTTGAATAATTTTAACCAATTGATATCTCTATAGCTAGAAGATATGGATTTGTTGAAAGTAGGGTATCGACTAGACATATTTGAATATATCTTTGAGCTGGAGACCATCCACAGATCATTCCGCTTAATTTGGGAGTTTATGAATGTTTATAATTATTTCTTGAGTTATGAGGGGCGGCTAAATATAGTTGTCACTCAATCTCCACTTACCCACAATCTTCCCTTAAATCAACCCTGATATCAAATTTGATATTCAAAAACGACACTCAAAAACCTGCTCAATATTGTTATCTTGTTAAAGCATAGAATATTTGGTCAAATTAAGGAGATATTTTTAGTGATTTTATATTAATATGAAATGCAGCGTAGAAAACTCGAATTTTGCAACTGCTTGATTAAAACAGTAGGTATACATAAAACTATTTATTATAAAACAAGAAAGTTGCCTATGGATGAAGATTGTTCATAATTATTTCACTATGGGTTTGCTTGCTCTTGAATCTAAGTCAACGACCTAAATTTCTTTACTGTTCAATGATCCAATGAGCCATCTAAAATTGATAAAAACAAATTTATACCTGTAACTTCTGGGTAGTATTGTACCCAAACTAAGCAATTTATCCCTACGGTAGGGACGTTTGAATCGCTTTATTCTCGTATTAGCAATTAGCAATTCGAAGAGAAATTTCAAAGACACCTTTTCGACCGAACGAACCAAACGGAGGAAGTGTTCAGTTCGACTGTTTGTCAGCATGTTTTGCATATATTTCGTGCTTTGTAAATAGTAAACGTGTAAACGATTTTTACTTTCCTACACTAATGTAGCTGTATAAGTATTGCAATCTTGTGAAATTTTCGGTATCGAGATTTTTACAAATATTGACGTTTCAGAGTTTTCGAAGTCTAATAAACATAATTTCAACAATTGCTCTGTCTATCTGTCCGCCTGTCTGCCTGTGACAGCATTATCTCGGGAACGGATCGCTGTACTTTGTTGCTTTATTTTTTATTTTGTTTGGTACCAATACACACACTTGGAGCTGAGCTATAGCCAAAAAACGTGATTTGCTCATGAATGTAGCGCAAAAACGGCTCCAAGGATTTTTATTAAACTTGCCTAAAGTATTCTTCTGAGAGCTCTGCGTATGCGTGCGTATGTTATCCATTGGGTAACTTCTGACGGACTTGAAGGATTGGCAACTCGAAATAGTCTTTAATTTCTTAATACGATTAGCTATTTTTAGATTTTGAGAAAAACAAATGCTCTTCAACATATGCTTATTTTATGGGGTTACCTGAGTCTAAGAAAATATATTAATTTATTGGTCTGTCTATCTATTTGAGCGTCTGTCTGTCGTTCTGTATCAATATTATCTCACGAACGGATAGGCTTGTTTTCATAAAGTTTCCATACCACCCGCCTGTGACACAGAATGAGCATTATGCTCGCACTAGTGGGAAAAGCCAAAATCTTGTTTTGTTCAAGACTGCAGCGCAAAAAACTTCTAACGATTCTCATGAAACTGCTCCAATATATTCTTCCTGAACTTCTTTACCATCATCTCAAGACGCATCTTTGAGAAATAGCAAGAAAAAAGTTACAGTACAACTTCAGTAATCCGGATACATATCGTTCCGGTTAATGCTGGCTTATCTAGGTATCCGAACTACTGGGACTATTTATTTTTTGATTAAAAATCACAAAATTATTTACATGAATATGTATCTTTATTTCATAAAAGTGCTTATATAAAAACAAGTTAATACGTAAAAAAACATTGCAATGTTATAAAACTACAATATATGTATGTACGTACTTATGTAGGTATATACATATAACTTAAACTATTTAATTTAATGTACATAATTCTTATGCGAAAAAAAGGGTTTAGCTTGGTTTGAATACTCCTATTTTGACTAGATCCAACGCTTTCTGCTCTAGTCTTCTGTGTAGCAATATGTCTTGAATTGGAAAATTATTTTCCTCTGCCCACTGAATGGACAGTGATATTGACCTCGTAGCGTCACCATGTTTTACTCTCTACACGATTCCTCCTTCAATGTCTGATTCGCTAGATTCATTCTGTTGGTCTTTATTAAATATTGTTTATTATGCTTTCTTCCATTCGTCTACTGGATAATATCATTGCTTCTTCATTCATTTTCTGGATCTATGATCTTATGCGTTAATAAAAATGCTTTGCATTTGCTCTTTAAAGATCTGAAGAAACAGGTACGTGGGCAAACTGTTGTTGTAAAACCCAATTGTATGAAGCAGCCCCAATTTAAGGATTCTTGGCTTTTTGATCACTTTCCATGTGCCTAAAATTCAGTTAATTATGCATTTTTGTAATAACAAAAAGTTATTGAGCATATACCTGTCCCTTGATTCTGAAACAAAGTTTCTTATTTTGTCCTTATTTTTCTTTACATCAGAAATCGTGGATCTAGGCACTACAAAATAGAGTAATCCGGATTACTGGAGTGTCCGAACTACTGAAGTAGTACTAGTATGCTCAAATCAGCTGTCAAGCTTTTATTCATATACATAGGCTAAATGGTTCTTCCTTAGTCAAAATTGATTGTGATCATTGTAGTTTGCCTTGGCAAGAAGAAAGAAATAAATAGTCGCTTAACTTGACCAGAAGGTTTTTATATCCAAAGAAATTTCTTGAGAATGCAAATCGTGTGATTGGATATACCAGACTTTTCTAATTCATCATGAACATCCATCAGATTCGAAATCCATATTTCTAGATTCACCGCTGTCGTATCACCAGATGTTCTAATATTCAAGTTTAATTGCCATTCACAACAGAACTGAAAACAAACACAGTCACAGAAACTATTCTAGTAGGTAGGTAAGTAGGTACATATTATTATATCTCAGTTCCAAAAAGCTGCTAATGCAATTCCCTTGTTTATCATAACATACACATATGTTCTAGTCGTTAACCCTCCTCTCACTTCCAACAACATACACATGGAGTCTCGACGAAAACAGTTCGGCATATCGCACCCCCATAGATAAAGTTAAACTCAACTACCTGGCAACACAATACAATGCCTAGCCCCATTGTAACATTGTTTAACAAACTTACGGGCATTAAGTATTTTAGTAGTTACACGTTGGTTTATGTACGTTCCTCTATATTCTCGTCCTATACCTATGTGTATGTACAACATGTAGATGTTAGGTTAGGTATCAGCAGTTTCGGGAGAAACGAGCGAGCAAGTAGTGAGCTCTGCAGCAGCTGCTGGTAATTCGAGAATCTGAGGTCGGATTAACTCGTATATTTACTCAGGATTAATGATATTAATTGATCAGTGATAGTTTGAGATTGAGTTCTTGAGTAATATATATTGAAGCGGCTGGTATATAGTTACACCAGAAACGAGAAGGCTATTGTTGTTAGTTGGTCTTATATGTACCTATGTACTATAATATACCAAAGTCTAAACATTTCTGAAACAATTTCTAATAGTTTCACGGGTAATTGCATCCTATGATAAATGTTGTAGGAAGGTCTGCTGTTTGGCGCAATATCAATAACAGATGCATTTACCAAAGGATTTCTATATTTTTTCACCATCGGTTTTTACCGCTACTATTACTGCTACAGCAAAGCACCGCTTCGCTCTCCAGCCCTACCTAAGTTAAAAGGTGAAAATATATCCTACTTTCTTCCACATTGAAAACATGGTTCAGAGCGAGACTTTTATTATTTCTAGTCTATAGTATATTTTTGCTGGTTTCAAAACCCCTTATGGGTGTTTGCTTCGGATTGATATTATGAACATACAAGTATCAATGACAAAGTTACCACAAACACTTTTATTACCCTCACCAGAAATTTGTTTCGTCAAACAAGTTAGCATCTTCATGGTTAAACCTATCACGAACTAGGATTTGGTTGTTGACGAACCAATTGTCGGATATGAATAAGAAAAATGTTGCTGTATTTGTCATCTTGACTGATTGAATCGTTATTAGTGCTAGGGTCTGAGATCAAAGAACGTGTTTTTCATTCATTTTATTATTTCTTAATTGATCTTCATTGAATCTCTGCATTTGTCGTGTTACTGCAAATTTTGAGTTGAGTTGAAACTCTCAATATCTACTATTTGGTGATTTATTTATAGTGGATATACTTGATTATGTTTTTTGTCTTCTATCTTCAGGGTAGTCTAACTAATATGTTTCGTCTCTATCGTAGACCATTTTTATATAAGTTTATCCTTTGATCATTTCAACAGGATATTAGAAATTATGAACCTTACAACTCTGAAGTGATATAACACTCTATCTTGTAATAAACGTGAAAACATATTTCAGTGCATCAAAACAAATAAACATATTCACTAAGCCTGTGCACCATAGAGATAGGTAATATAACTAGGCACAAAGCTAACTATTGATAAGAATGCCAGGGCTTTAACTGTTTGTGCCTCAACTTATTAGACCCCGATGCAAACAGAGGTTTGATTTGTGTATCTATGTATCTGCTGAGGCATTGTAGTTCCTAAGCAGATGGATCAATTTTGATATGGTTCTTGTTTTGTTTGAAAGGTGAGCTGATCGAGACTTTTCTAGCTAGTTGAGTTTATCATGGGCATCTTTCTTTCTGTCTGTAACCTCATAGCTCCTAATATAGTATGAACCGATTTTAATTAAGTATTTTTTTGTTCAAAAAGTGAATTTGGCGAGAGTTTTTAGCTAGTTTTCTTTTAATTAAGTTTAGAGTGTATATCTGTTTGAGGTAATGTCGTTCCCAAACGGATGAAACTTTTTTCTTGAGTGTGAAATGTGTTTCTTGATTAAGTTTAACGTGGTTATCTTTCTGTCTGTATGGAGCAACTTAGCTCCCAAACGGATAAACTAATTTTGATATAGTTTTAGATGTTCTCTTTTTTGTCGTTATTAAAAAAATATTTTAATTAATTTTCGGATTCGTTAATGATACTAGTTTAAAACAAAATTACAAATAACCATGCAAAATTGCATCCAAACTATGCGTGATACAGGCCATATACGGCCAAATGTAGGTACCTATATGTATGGACAGGTGGACATAATGTTGTTTTGACATATCATCTCCTACTACTACTGGACCACCACGTTTCTGGTCTGATTTCATCACCAAATCCCTGATACATATCTCTTATACAATATTTTCGAAAGTTTAACCTGAGGTCGTGCAAAAGAGTACCTACCTAAAACCGAAGAAAAAATCATCGATGCATCTGTTCGTGTTTGTGTATGTCTGATGGGTAGTAAGGCCTGAAGAAATGGGTTACACGTTCAACAATTATTAGCATATAACCAAGATGGTCTACAGATATGTATGGACTATATCTGGAAATGTCAGCTGGCACCAGTTTTTAATTAGTATACCCGCAACGAGGTGCTCTCACTGACGCCTCGGGCGTCAGGCTGGTAGTTTCACTTTACCACCAAAATGATAACACCACTAGTAAAGTTGGTTACATAAGCACATATGTAATGTATGTAATTAAGAGAAAAATTCACTTGGATCACAGTTGAAATTCGCCAGAGATAGAAGATAATGGTCAATATTGGAAGAAAATTTATATACGGCTATTTACACCTGTCATAATGTATGGCTGAAATACCTGTTGCAGAATTAATAATAAGGCAAGCGGACTAATAGTTTGTTTCTTACAAGAGAAAAATTCTAATGAAATGTGATCAAGGAAAGTAAGAGAGTAAATATTCCCTATAAATCTTAAAGAAAAATAAAATAATTGAAAATGAACAACAAAACTCAAAAAGCTTCTACATTTTCCGAAATTGTATAAATTGAAAATCAAACGAAAAACATTGGAAAAATTACTGGTAAACGATAGTCAAGGTGAAGAGTGAGTACCGTTCTTTGTGTTATCATTTCATAAGTCGCTACCATTTAGTCTATATTATTAAAAGATGAATATTGGAAGTTGATTTGGGCGATCAACTGCATTCGGGATATAACATCCTAGAATTACGAATACGGTGAGAAATACGATGTACCTAGCTTATTGAAAGTTATAGTCATAAAATGACATTCAGAATTCCTGGCTTTCTCTCTCCTTAAAGATGATATAGTTTGAAGACAAATTGAGTACTTCATCAAACTTAAAATGTTGACATAGCTAATAAAATGAATTTTTAATATACACGATCCTGAAATAGTGCGTCAGGGATTTATAGCTCATATACCAAATAGGTTAGGAATTTCATTTGTACGTAGACCTTTAATATACATAAGAGTGTATTCTAGGAAAATATTTTCCCATATAAAGGGTGCTTTAAAAAAGTGTGGCTACCAAAAAAAATGTGTTTAATGACATGCCCTTTATATTTAGGATATTTAGTTTAATAATTGTGTTCTGTCTTATTTCCCAAAATTTTATTCAATTTGCTCAACTAGTTTAGCAGAAATACATTGAAAATCCCCAAAAATCGTTTTGCAAGCTTGGAAATAATTATTTAAATAAATATTTTTTACAAAAAATTGGACCGATGCTATCAGTTAGTGCACTGAAAAGTATAAAATAATATTTATTCTATTGGGGCTGGTACTTTTAAAGTTGTGCAGTTGCAGGTAGATTGATAAATTTTGGCACCAACTTCACAAGTACCAGCCCCAATAGAATTAATATTATTTTATACTTTTCAGTGAACTAACTGATAACGTCGGTTCAATTTTTTGTAAAAAAAATTTATTTCACACTTTTGAGTGTAACATTAGTCACGAAAATCGTTAAACATTCACTTATACCAATGAAGATAGTACTTATCCTATTACCCACATATATTCTTTGCTTGTAGTTGTTATTATTGAGATCTCAAAACATCGCTGCGGAAATACGCTTAAGAATTTAAGTTGTTAGCATTTTACATCGATTTAACTCGAAAACCGTAACTGTAAGGATAAAATGTTCATTATAAATGTTGCTACAAATAATTGTGTCTTTCATGTACTGCAAACAGATTTTCAATTTTCGACAGAAATCGCCATCTCCACATAGCGAAAATAGGTATATTTGAAAATTTAAAATGCGTCTATCTCGAAAACCGTTACTCTTTTGAAAAAATGTTCAATTTAGACGTTTCCGAATATTTTCCTATATTTAATTATACCACCGCAGATTTTCAATTTTCGAGAAAATTTGCCCCATTCACCCCCTTCGGGTACGGTTTTCGGAGGGAACGAGATGTCGGATTCCCGTTTTTATGAATATGGGACCATTTCTCAAGCCTTCTCTATAAATTGAATCAAAAATTCTTAAATCGGAGTACGATTACTATATGAAAGGCGCGCACAAATCAAAAAAGCACACAGTCGAATTGTATATCTCCTCCGTTTGGGGTTCGTCGGCCAAAAACGGTCTTACATCTGTATTTCCCGGATACGTAGTGACAACTTTAATTATTATTATTCGTTACAGGTCAGAGCATTGTTTACCCAAATCGCTGGATTGGAGGTTGGGGACATGTTAGATGGTCAGCAAGGTCGCTCGATTTAAACAATCTTGACTTTTCCTGCAATGCTCCGAGATGTGGGAAGGTCCTTTCAAGTAAATATAAATAAATGTCTTGAACAAAACGAAAGCCATTTTGAACATCTAAAATAAAAATGCGCTTCTGCAAAAATATAAAAAAATTAACAGATTATTTTTGTATAATAAAAAAGGAAATATTTTTTATTAAATAAATAAATGGCTACTCATATATGTTTTTTCATACTGCTTTACTGGTAAAAAATATTTATGGCTTTTGGTAAACATCATATAAACGGCTTAAAATTTCAATACAAAATGTAATTTTTCTTATATTATAAATAGTGAAATAATATACAGGGTGTATAATTTGAAAATGTTAAGAAACATTATTGGCATTTTTGGTACCAAATTTTAGACACCCTGTACAAAATTGAAAAAAGATTTTCAATGTCAGAGTATCTGTAGACCTCTTGTTATAAAGTTGTTATTACGTATCCGAAAAAAAACAGATGTAAGGCCGTATTTTTTTATTACTTATTCCAAGCTTGCAAAACCATTTTTTTGGAGTTTTTAATGTATTTCTCCTAGACTTCTAAAGCTAATTAAATAAAACTTTGGGAAGTAAGAGACCACACAAAAATTAAGATAAACATCTAGTGATCGAACATTACCAACCGAGAAGCTTTTTTCTATATTTTAAAGTTGAACTGTTAGTTAACTCAATCTCAAAGGGATATTATTAATTCATTCTAATCAAAAACTTTGAATTTTTATGCCCACACCAGGGTAGTTATTGTCGGTAGTGTCATCGACCAAACGACAAAAATACATTTATCTTTTATTTCCAAATAACATTATCAGTTTTTGGATTCCATAATATTGAAACCAATAATATAATTAATAACCAAGAGACCAAAATCCCAGACAAAGGTGGTAGGTATATAACTAAGGCCTCTTTTACGTTCGTTTGCTCCTTACATGCACGTTATATAAGAAATATTCATCAATTAAAGTTATTTATTTAAGTATCTACAAAGAAGAATCCAAAATAAAATGCATAAAATGGTCCCATATTCATAAAAATGCAAATCCGAAATATCCTTCCCTCCGAAAACCGCCCCCCAAAGGGGTGGTGGGGGCGAATTTTCTCGAAAATCGAAAATCTTTAAATTTAATTTAAATTGAACATTTTTTCAAAAGTGTTACGGTTTTCGAGATAGACGCATGTTAAATATGTATTTTTGCTATGTGGAGAGGACAATTTCTTTCGAAAATTGAAAATTTTTCGATACTACATGAAAGATATAATTATTTGTAGCAACATTTATGATGAACATTTTTTCCTTAGAGTTACGGTTTTCGAGTTAAATCGGTGTTAAAATGGTAACAACTAAAAAAATCCCGATGGCCTGTAGTCAGCGGAAAGGTAAATTTTTAAAAATTCATTGAATTGAAATTTGAACAACCTTTTCATTGGTATACCTACATGTTATTACATTAAATTGTTCTATGTGAAATAGCCTTGCGGTTATAGGTTTTTGTTTTGGCTGTGGAATATAAAGCAGACAGGGTTCGAGTCCACTTCAAGGCAGAATTTTTTTTCGCCTATTTCTTTTCAATAAATATACTATATATTTTTTTAATCAGGGTCTATATCAAGATCTCCAGAAAATGTACAATTACATCAAATTTATATTGAGTATTCATGTTTTATCAATATTTGTTATTTTTCTTTATTCATTTTAATTTTTTTACCTGTGTATTTTTTGAAAAATTACTTTGAACAAAAGTTGTAGGTACTGATTATATCTATAACCTAAAATTATTTTTGATGATATTTACACTACAGCTCTTTTTTGATATTTTTTTTAAATGTTCGAATGGTCACCATTTTGAAACTACTTTCCCGATATTGCCCAATAACGAACTCGACCGCGATATTTGAGAGATTGATTTTTGTAGCAAATTTGAACTTGATACCTTCAAAACTGCGACCTCTATCGTGTTAACAAATTTCGTAATATCCCATATATATATATATATATATATATATATATATATATATATATATATTGATTTTGTATTCTTGACTGGATTTATAATAAATAAAAAGATGTTCTTGGGGATGCAGTCATATATTCAATAAAATTCTTTGACTGAAGCCGAGCTTTCGAGAATGTTTATTCTCTTCTTCAGGGCAAAAATCGTGAATATAGAATAAATTAACCAAAAACAGGAAAGATTTCATAGCCATCAATCCTGTTTTTGGTTAATTTATTCTAAATTCACGATTTTTGCCCTGAAGAAGAGAATAAACATTCTCGAAAGCTCGGCTTCAGTCAAAGAATTTTATTTCGAAATTCAAAAGTGTGAACGATCGCAATAGGTACATTTCTATAAGAAATTTACCTAATATTCAAGAGTATTTCCGCAGTGATGTTCTGAGATCTCTATAATAACAACTACAATCAAGGAATATACGTGGGTAATAAAATAAGTACTATCTTCACTGATATGGTATAGTGAACGTTCAACGATTTTCGGGAGTAATGTTACACTCAAAAGTGTAAAATAAATATTTTTTACAAAAAACTGGACCGACGTTATTAGTTGGTGCACTGAAAAGTATAAAATAATATTAATTCTATTGGTGGTGGTACTTGTGAAGTTGGTGCCAAAAGTTATGAATCTACCTGCAACTGCACAACTTCAAAAGTAACAGCACCAATAGAATTAATATTATTTTATACTTTTCAGTGCAGCAACTAATAACGTCGGTCCAATTTTTTGTAAAAAATATTTATCGTCCTTTTTTGTAAGAGAAGCGCTTGAACAACGGGAGTTCAATTAGGCAATTTCATTAGAGGGTGAGTGAATCGAAATCACTTTTATTAATGGCTTTTTATGTGTATAACAATACATTCCAGAGTTCTTTCTAGTAGAGAGTATATAAATGAAATGAAAAAAAATCCCGATGGCCTGTAGTCAGCGGAACGGTATACATACATGATATTGTCGTATGTGTCATAGCCTTGCGGTTAGAGGTTTTTGTTTTGGCTGTTGAATATATAGAGCAGACAGGGTTCGAGTTCCACTTCAAGGCAGAATCTTTTTTTCGCCTATTTCTTTTCAATAAATATACTATATATTTTTTAATCAGGGTCTATATTAAGATCTCCAGAAAATGTACAATTACATCAAATTTATATTGAGTGTTCATGTTTTATCAATATTTGTTATTTTTCTTTATTAATTTTTATTTTCTTACCTGTGTATTTTATGAAAAATTGCTCTGAACAAAAGTTGTAGGTACTGATTATATCTATAACCTAAAATTATTTCGATGATCTTTACAGTACGGCTCTTTTTTGATATTTTTTTTAAATGTTTGAACGGTCGCCATTTTGAAACTACTTACCCGATATTGCCCAATAACGAACTTGACCGAGATATTTGAAAGATTGATTTTTTTTGCAAATTTGAACTTGATACCTTCAAAACTGCGACCTCTATCGTGTTAACAAATTTCGTAATATAACAACATGCCGCTGAAATTTTTTCGAAATTCAAAAGTGTGAACGATCGCAATAGGTACATTTCTATAAGAAATTTACCTAAAAAAACTCCAAGTACAGCATTGGAAAATATCATTTTTGATTTCATCTAGAGATTTCTGCAGAATGACATAGATACAAGATAAATATTTTTTACAAAAAATTGAACCGACATTATAAGTTGGTGCACTGAAAAATACAAAATAATATTAATTCTATTGGTGCTGTTACTTTTGAAGTTGTGCATTTGCAGTTAGATTGATATCTTTTGGCACCAACTTCACAAGTATACCCGCACCAATAGAATTAATATTATTTTGTATTTTTCAGTGCACTTAAAACGTCGGTCCATATTTTATTGTAAAAAATATTTTTTCAAGTATTTTTACCTAAATGAAAAGTAAAGAAATTACTTATATTTTTTATTCTCACTGCAAAAACGCATTCTCTTATATTTATAGTAGAAATCGTTCATTCATAACAATACCAAGTTCTCTGACTCACAATTTCCATACATAATATCGACGGTAACCCCATTATCAACGTTGTCTTCTACCAACTAACAAGTGTCAATATGAATGATGATTTCTGACCGACGAACCCAAACGGAGGAGGTATACAATATATTTTTTTTGTTCTTGCGCTTTATATAAGTGTAGTAAACTTCATTTGAAAGAGGAGATTTGAGAACCTTCCTTCCAAAAAACACTCTCGAAGGTGGCGGAGGGGGCAATTTTCTTAGAAAATCGAAAATCAGAGATGGCAGAATTAAAGATAAAAAAATATCCGGGAAAAATCAAATTGAACATTTTTTCAAAAGAGCCACGGTTTTCTACTTTATGTGTGATTAACATTTGAGATATGTGTATTTTCGCTATGTGGAAGAGGAAATTTATTTCTAAAATTGAAAATCTGAGAATGGAAAATTGATGACCAATTATTTGTAGCAACATTTATATTGAACATTTTTTTCATAGCGTTAGATCATGTTCTGAATAATATCAAATACAAGCATACATAGATAATGGTGAACGTTCAACGATTTTCATGACAAATGTAACACTCAAAAGTGTGACGTTTTGAGTTGGTGCACTGAAAAGTACAAAATAATATTAATACTATTGGTGTTGGTACTTGTGAAATTGGTGCCAAAAGTTTTCATTCTGACTGCAACTGCATAACTTATTATTATTTTGTATTTGTCAGTGCACCAATTGATAACGTCGGTCCATTTTTTGTGGAAAATATTTATGTCCTTATACATAGGTAAAACCAATAACCTATTTCCACACCAAGTATACAAAACTTATGATGTGTGAGTGAGTCAGTGATAAAAATAGTGATTTGTCGGTCGTCATTATCTCGTGAATAATGAGAGGTTTTCTTTTGAATTGAATTGAATTGAGATTTGGTTCTAAGAAGAGGGTCTCATTAGAGACACTCAATTACAAGTTTATAGATCAAATAGGTTTTAAGTTATGGTGGGGTTCGAAAATGTCCTGAAATGGTTCGGGTAATATAACACTGTTGCTAAGCGAACTTGGCTGACACTCTGCTGTATAGATATTTATTATCAAAAGATACATTAATATTTAGCCACTTTTTTGGATTCTCTGTAATTTTCGTTCCCGTATGTTATAAAAATCATAAATATAAGAAATACATTTCTGTAAGGCAAAAGAAAATTTACCGAACTAAAGCAATGCAACAATAATTATTCACCATTCTGAATCTAAACCAGTTTTGTTCTTTTATAAAATATGAATGAAAATAATAAGAAATGTTCCTTATAAAAAAATAGACCGACGTTTTCAGTTGGTGCACTGAAAAATACAAAATAATATTAATTCTATTATTGTGTTATTACTTTTGAGGTTGTGCCATTGCAGTTAGATTGATAACTTTTGGCACCAACTTCACAAGTACCAGCACCAATAAAATTAATACTATTAGGTAATATTCAGTGCACCAACTAATAACGTCGATCGAATTTTTTGTATAAAATATTTATTTCACACTTTTGAGTTCAACATTAGTCATGAAAATCGTTGAACGTTTACTCATGAATATTCTTTGTTTGTACTTAATATTATTCAGAAATCTAAGAACATCCTCGCGGAAATACGCATATTTTAGACTTTATCTTTGCTGTAACTCGAAAACCTTAAATATAGGGAAAAAATGTTCAATACAAATATTGCTGCAAATAATCTGATCTTTAATTTGGTTGCCTCAGATTTTCAATTTTCAAATGAAATTAAATCCTCAAAATTATAGCGAAGAAATACAGAGATTTTAACATCGCTCTAACATTGTTCAAAAAAATGTTCAATTTAAACGTTTCCAGATATTGTCCTATCTTTAATTCTGCCGTCTCAGATTTTCGGTTTTCCAGAAAACCCCCTCCATACCCTTCGGGAGCGTTTTTTGAAGGAAGGATTGGAATTTTTACGAATATGGTACCATTTTTCAAGTTTCCTCTTTTAAATGAATCAAAAATCATCAAAATCGGAGTAGGTGCGCACAAATCAAAAAAGGAGGCAGCCTAATTGTATACCTCCTCCGTTTGGGTTCGTCGGTAAAAAAAAAATAATATTAAAGATATATAGATGATAGATAGATCTTTATTTATTTAAATGTGGATGATTGCAGCCGTTTCTAAACATATCTGGTTGCTTGCCTCATTTGCGTCTGAAGTAGTTTGTTTCATTCCAAACAATATCTAGTACATCTAATACGTCATAGGTATTCGTAAACGAGCATTTCTGCTCGATCCATCAATTTTTCACCATACCCAGGTCTTTGTAATTTGTGATAAATAATAAATTGTCAGCGTCCGTTATCATAATATACCACACACAGTTTTCGAAAGACAATACCACTGCCTCGACCACAGCTAATAATAATATTCTACACAAAACAAAAACCCCACCTATACCATAACTATACATGGGCCGATCTATTTCATTTATATAATAGCATAATAACGCATAACGCCATCTCATTCACAATGGCATCGATAACAAAAACCTAAATACGATTAGACACAATATAATTTCATATATACCGTAGGCGACAGGAACACAGGGTCAGCGCGTCATTATCTGAAGAAAAACACAAAAGAAACACATCCACGCCACGCTCTCTTAATAATCATTTCTTTTGATCGAACGCCGATAAACTTAATTTGAACTTAATAATGTCAATAGACGTGTCCGTCCGATTTCAAACCCAAACCAACCTATGGGCTCTTCACACGAAGTAACGTGTTATTACGTGAATATCTACCAGAGACTTGTAACGATTTTGACGGATGGTCTTTTTCGACAGAAAGATGAATATATAACTCGAGGCTATTTCGCGTGCATGAAAACCACGACCTGTTAGATTTTTAAGCTGTAGTAGTAAAGGATTGGAATATTAGGATTAACGGTACGTTAACAGATGCCATCGCAAATAATTTATGATTATGATGGCGTTTATTATTAGGAGGATGAAATATTCAGCAGGAGTCCTGTCGAAAATGTTGAAAATAACTATATGTAATTGATTACATCACGGAAAAATGCTACGAGGCTACACCTACACCGTTCTAACATTAATTACATGAATGTGTAGAAGCCATTTTAATGTGGCAAGAGCAGAAAACTTGAGATGACGCCTTCTCAACTCAACACTGTTCGTTGATAATATTTTGAAACAACTATAAACATCTCGATGAATTGAGGGAGAAAAACATCCAACTATATGCCAAAATTCAGAATATCTCTCACTGATTTGGTTGTTGTTTGACAAAATCACTGATTATATTGAACCTAAAAATTAGTTTCCTCCTTTTATTTCATAGATGTTTACATTATTTATTACAACAAATATTGAACGTAATGTGTTTCCTGATCAGTTAGTATCTACAGACAGCCGTAATAGCCGTTGTAGTCATCACCAGAAATCGTTTACTTTACTGGACTGGTCAACTGACTTGAGAAAATTGAATTCCAAATCTGTATTTTTTGCACAGGTAAGTAAAGTTTTTCATCCGCCTAAACGACTTTCCTACCGCAAGTACCTACTCAAAAATAGTCATTAAAAATTATGATTATCATTCTTCTTTTTATATAAATATTCTCTTAGAATTTTGTTAGAATAGAAGCATTCTATTCGTAGGTACTGGTAATTTTGAAGTTGTGCAATTATTGTATTTAAATAGAAGACTCTTGGCACCAACTTCACAAGTACCAGCACCAATAGAATTAATATTATTTTGAATTTTTCGTTACACAAACAAATAAAGTCGGTCTAACATAAATCACGAAAATCGTTGAACTTTCACATATACCAAAAAAGATAGTACCCATATACATTATTTGCTTGTACTTGTTCTTATTCAAAGATCTAATAAAAACTTCATCGCGAAATATTTATATTTTAGAGTTTACTACTGCTGTAACTCGAAAACCGTAACTCTTAAAAAAACATTTTAAGCTTTCTTATCTTTAATTCTGCCATCTGAGATTTTCGATTTTTAAGGTAAATTGCCCTCTTCATCTTCTTCGGGTTATTTTTTTTGGAGGACAGGATATTTCGAATTGGAGTTTTTATCAATAAGCGACCATTTCTTAAGTCTCCTCTCACAAATGAATCAAAATGCATCAAAATCGGAATACGTTAACAATATACAATGCGCGCACAAACAAAGAAAAAGGACAGTCCTATTGTAGGTATACCTCTTCCGTTTGGATTCGTCATAAAAAGGAGGAGGTATACAATTCGGTTATATGTTTGTTGTTTGCTCCTGTTTTGCATAGTAAGCTTACACCGACTTGGACAATTGTTGTTTCATCTGAAAGTGGAGAGTTGAGAAATAGTCCCATATTTAGAAAAACTCAAGCCCGAAATCTCCTTCCCTCCAAGAACCGCCTAGGGGTGGAGGGGGCAATTTTTCTCGAAAATCGAAAATCTGAGAATGCATAATTAAACATGAGACCATATCCAGAAACTTTTAAATTGATATTTTTTCAAAACAGGTACGGTTTTCGAGTTTCAGCAATGGTAAAGTCTGATATATGTGATAGATATGCGTATTTCCGCTATGTGGAAGGAGGAATTTTTCTGGAAAATGGAAAATATGAGACGGCTAAATTAAAGAAAAGATCATAATATGTAGCAACATTTATTAAATTGTTACGGTTTTCAAGTTGCAGTAGCGAAGTCTGCGCTGCTATGTTTTGACATCTCTGAGTAATAAAAACGAATAGAAGCTAAGCCTATACACGAGTAATAGAATAAGTACCTAATATATTATTTGGTATTAGTGAACGTTTAACAATTTTCATGACTAATGTTACACTCAAAAGTGTGGCGTTGTAGTATGTTGTTGTATGCACCAACTCCCAAAGTACCAGCACAAATACAATTAACGTTATTTTGTATTGTAAAACATATCTATTTATTACTGACGATATTGAAGAACCAAGCATAATATATCTGAGGGTGTAGAGGTGTACTAACAAAAGATTTATCTCTAAGAAATATATTTATTATTGGGGTTTGAATATTTCCATGGAGAATTATATTACGTGCGATATTTTTGGCTTCTCCTCTTGCGGTCTTTGTATAAGTCGTGTAAATGTGTGCATATGTGGGTAAAGAAAAAATATATTGCCACATGTTTGTTACTTCGAAGAAGATATCACCGTCTATCTAGCATCAAGCCATCAGTACGGCATCATCTAGTAGTTCTATGCATAGAAGAGAAATAGATATGGAATTATAACTATTTATTATTATTATTAGGTACTATAAACAGGACGCGCACAAATAAAAAAAGGCTGCCGAATTGTATTCCTCCTCCGATTGAGTTCGTCGGTCAAAAACTATCCTATTAAACTCGACCCTTGCCTGAGAAATGTGACACA
This sequence comes from Crioceris asparagi, assembly GCA_958507055.1. Classification (NCBI taxonomy): domain Eukaryota; kingdom Metazoa; phylum Arthropoda; class Insecta; order Coleoptera; family Chrysomelidae; genus Crioceris; species Crioceris asparagi. The sequence goes on along the minus strand of OY293829.1, from coordinate 18,904,428 downwards.
TTTAATGGAAAAATGAATTTGTCATACGCTTTTGAATAACTAATACATTTTGTAATGAAAGCGTTGATTCAAAACGGTGCGCACATTCACAAAGGGCGGCAAATACACTACGCCTAGATTGCCAAAACACCGCTCTTTTGCATTCACAATGTCCGCTATCCCAGTTAAATTGTAATTGAACTAGTCTTATTTAACTCAAACTTTAAAATTATGTAGGTGATATCAACCTAATCATGTTACTCTATTAATAGTATAACTGGTAATTGTTAGCACTCTAACTTGCCTATAGAATTCGTAGCAGTAAAAAAAGCTTTGGAATTCATAGCAACAAACTTTCAAGGTGTAGTTAAAGATTGTCTCTAATCTTTGTTGTAGTCTTATTTCAATTAGGGGATTACGGTGCAATCAGACACATACATATAAAATGGTGATATGGTGAAACTTTTAGTAAAAATCTTATACCTACTAATAAAATGAGAAGAAAATGTTCAATAAACTCAGGTTTGCTTTATTGAAAGTATTTTATTGCAATGTTTAACAATAAAATTGCCTTTCACACTATAATATATACAGCATTTGATTCGCTGAATATAGAATTTAGTATTGATAGCTTCTATTGTTTAATTCTGCCATATTCAAAACAATACAGTAGTCAAGTGCGAGTCGGCCTCGCGTGATTTGGGCTCCGTAGATCTAATAAGGATTTTTGTTTTTTTATATAATGATGTACGAAATCTTGGGAATACATAATTTAATCATCATGTGTACAACATAACAAGCCATTTTCAATGAAGTATCACGCGACACCATTTACTATTCAAAATAAGTGGGCTGGATGTCACGTGAAGAGGGCATTTTTATTCATACAATGCTTCAAATAAAAAAAATTACGATGTTTCTCACCTTTGTTTAAAATAACTTATGTTTTAGGGAGGATAAGACTTAATATTCGCAAAGTATAAAAATATACCAGAAGCTCCAATTTTCTTAACATCTAGAAGAACCAATATTTTTGATACTAGAGAGGATTAATGTTTGTTTATATTTATAACATAATAAAGTTATTTAAGAGTCTAACTTTTCGAAAAAACAATTTCTCAAAAACGAAAATATTTATTTAAGTCAAAATTGCGATTGTAGTGATTAGCGTGTCTTAATTATTTATTTCTTATTATCATTATTTTGTAAGATCGATGGACTAAAATCGATATCTTATACATTTCGTTTTTCAGTAAATTACTTTTTTTCATTCGAAATTGATGCACTTAGCTTGGTTTTAGAATGCTGTATTTTGACACGATAAAAATATATATATCTACATTATATTTGTATCCCTGTGCCCTTTGAGACAGAATCTTTAGGAGAGAAGTATTACTTGAAATTTACTTTCTTTTGAATAGTTTAGCCTGAGAAATGTTTAACAAAATCCCAACAGTATTTATTTTAAAAACTATTATTTTGCATCACTCAATCGACATGATAGATATATGACCTATTCAGATCGTAGCCAATTTACCTGGAGTATATTACCTTTTGTCTCTATCTCAACCTAACCTAACCTACGAATATATGTATGCAATTCCGTGTATTTCCGGAAATGCGGCAGCAATTTCATATAAACTCGAATAGAGAAAAGCCCAATGCCACTCGTATTCCATTGCTTTTGGCTTTTTATTATATATTTTTAGTCGGTTGGTTGGCCAAAGAGAACGATGAAATGAAAAGGTACCTCACCTGGTAATATTCTGCGAATTCTATGAAGAATATTGCCACTTGGAAGCTGTCAAGACAAGTGTGATAGTATGTACAAGCATGTTTGAAAATGTAAAAGAAGTATGTATGCTTTTCTTTGATGAGGCTACCAAAGGACGCAATTCTGGTTTATTTTATAAACTGCATATGGTAACAGATTCTTTTATCGTTAGGTATATGAAAGATTCAAGTATTCATGTTTATTACTAGAAATTAGGTATATTCAATTCCAGTAGTTATCTGTTTGCTTCATTCTTGCCATTTTTTGGGGTTTTGAATTTAATATAATAGATTGGCATCAGCTCAGGCAACTTGAATAATATTTAAAATATATTTTTAACTGTATTCAAAAGCGGCTTAGATCTACTTCTAGCCATTCCAAAGATTCTGGTGCAATAGACATGTTAGCTGATAAATCAGGTTTTTGCCAAATATTTATCTGTTCCAATAACCCGCTGGTATTATCAAAGACTACAAATTATAATAGCAAGGCCCGTCTTTTGGGGAGTTTTGTTACTCAACATCGTCTTTTGAAAGCTATTTATCAAAGAAGCTGCATTATTACCTATTTATATTTTGAAGTACTTGTCAATCTCGTTACCAAGTGAAAAAAATTACATTAGGTACTTAGAATACGCAGTTTAGTTATTAGTCAAATATATACGTTATTTGAAAATATTATGAGTATTTACTAGCAGAAACTAGTACTCTGTTTTTAGAAACGACAACGATATTAGGTACTCTAGAAAATACACATACATCAAAAGTAATATAAAAAGCTTGACAGGCAATAGAACACTAAGCTATAAGATGGCTGTTCGATTCCATAGGCGTTCCAATAGGAATTAGAATACCACTCAGTACTCTTGTATCTTTCCTCTTCCTTTTGACCGACGATTCCCGAACGGAGGAGGTGACTCGACTGTCCTTTTTTTGGTTTGTGCGTGCTTTGTATAAAGTAAACGTACACCGATTTTGATGACTTTTGATTCACTTGAAAGAGAAGACCTGAGAAATGGTCCCATATTCGTAAAAACTCTAATCCGAGATCTCGTTCCCACCAAAAACCACCCCGAAGGGAAGGAGTGGCAAATTTTCTCGAAAATCGAAAATTCGAGATTCCAGAATTAATGATAGGACAATATCCAGAAACATTTAAGTTAAATATTTTTTCAAAAGACTTATTGTTTTCGAGTTACATTCATGTTAAAATCTCACATATGTGTATTTTCGCTATGTGTTGGGGCGATTTCTTACGAAAACTGAAAATCTCTGGATTCCATATGAAAGACAACAATATTTGTAGCAACATTGATAATGAACATTTTTTCTTTAGAGTCACGGTTATCGAGTTAGAGCGGTGATAAAATGGTTAAATCTAAAATACTTATGCATATTTCATGAAGTACCTTTTCAAATGATTTCCACTCAATTAATTCTTGATTCTGTATAAGATCAATAATGTAAACGTAGTTGAAAATCCATGCTGGCATCTGAATCATATAGAATGGTACCCATGTTACTTTAATATTCTTATCAGATTGGTTTTGCTAACCCCAGTTTCGACATCGTGCAGATAATTACTCAACAATTGACCTTAACGAGTACTTTCGGCAGCCACCATGAATATTAGGTTACTTATATGGAGAACTTCCAGTATTATTGTAAAAGGTGCTATTTCTCTAGAGATCAGGTATAGGGAACTTTTTTGTAGTTTCAATAAGATTTAAATATTCTTCGTATTGATGTCAAAATATACAGGGTGTTCCATTTAAAATAATAAAATGGTTCGATATAAACACCCGTTTTGAAGACATCATGTACAAAATTAGGTGCAAACATAACGTTGATATCTACAACTTTACTCGGATAAATTATTTTTAAATATTAGAAGTAGGCAATGCAGATATTTAAAAAAAAACAAATTGCAAAAATTCGACGGTCTAGACACTATTGACCGAGGCCTTACGGGTCACTCATCCTGTATAATATAGGTTTGTTATTTCTTTGATTATTTTAATATGATAAATGACAAAATATGATCCGGGTATTATATTAATTACATAATCATTTACTGGTACTGAATGATGCCAGTTCAACATATACCTACATAAACATTGTTCTCAAGATAAGCAAGATGGAAATTAAGCACGAAAATCACCCACATAAACACAAATATCCCTTCACTTATTTAGATAGATTACAATGATTTTCCAAAGAGAAGTTATGGAAGTATGGTTTTATATTATTAATAATAAACACGATTTGGATAATAACAACTGCAAGTAATTATTTACTTCACACTAACCCTACTACTATAAAAAGCCACCATAGTTATCATGAAGAAAACGTATAATTATTTTAAATACTACTAATGTTAACTAATGTTAAGCGATATGTTGACCTTTAATAGTTTAAAATCTCTAGCACCTCACTCATTGAGAGTTATCCTCGAACACGTGCTTTTTCTAAATCACCCTCCATGTTCGATTACAAACACCTTCGAATCCATCAGGTAGACATATAGGTATAGAGAGGAAGAAAGAAGCCCCAGAGATGCGTTTTTAGAGCCCCCCTACTCTTCATAGTTCTTTGGATACGTGGATTTCTATATCGCGTACGTGTTTTCTCAACGTCTGGGCGGCATTAGGACGGCACGGACGTCGTTAGATGGGATTTGTGTGAAATCCACCATCGATCTGGTCACGGTTTGCCCATTTGGTGTTGTAGGTAAAGGCAAATAGTATTTCAAATTATCTTCTGAGCATCTATGAATAGCAGAGTTACACCGCTACATTTCGGTATAAGAAAATACATAGAAAAAACGATCAGGTGGGAGTTTTTAGCAGAAATATCACGTACAAGAAATACAATCAAAAATGTTTTTTCCTAGTTAGTTCCCCATTTATAAAGGGTATTACGAAAAGAATTATCGAATAAGTAGTACCCAATTCCAGATAATAATAATAATACAAAATATTCCAGTATATTGACTGGTACAATAGGACAACATCGGAAACAAAATTAGTACCAGCCCAGAAGATTATTGATCAAACAATAGCAGTAGTTGTTTCCGACCAATTCCCCAAAAGAAGGATGTGAACATTTCGACTGTATTTTTCTTTATTTGTAACTTAAACGTGCATAGGATTTGATCATGCTTATCCCTTAGAAAACGCCCTTTGAATGTTAAAAAAATGAATCTTTTCAAATATCAGTTCACTAATAGCTCTAATATAAAGGTTACAAATTTGGAATAATTCCGTTCGTATTAGGTACCTACTGCACTAATTTGAGTTAACGACCCTTTTGTATAGACGCGCATCCTATGTGATCTTCTGTTTATATATGAAGAGCTGATAGTATCTCTTGTCACCAAATTCCAACTTTTTTTGATTTCAACATTGTGTGGTTATTTTACTTTTTTAGTTGGAATAACAGTTAATACGAAACAGAAAATTATAATGCATACTATACTACAAATAAATACCGAATTTCTCTTCTAATAAATTAGAAATAGGAACTTTTATTGTCGTTTATTCCACTTTTGAATGCGGAATGTTCCTGATCATTCAATTACAAGGACAATGTTTGTTTGATGAAACTGACAACTGAATGTAACTGAAAATCTTTGAACCTTCACTAAGAGCAAAGAAGATAGTACTTATCCTAATACCCATGTACTTTTTTTATTGTACTTGTTATTACTCAGGGATCTCAAAACATACCGGCGGAAATACTCATATCTCAGACTTAACTACTGCTGTAATTCGACAACCGTAACTTCTTTTGAAAAATGTCCAATTTAAATGTTGCTACATATAATCTCTTCTTTCATTTGACCATATTATATTTTCAATTTTCAAAAAAAAACTCCCTCTACATAGCGGAAATACAGACAAGTATTTCAGTGTTTACCATTGCTGGAAAGTGAGTATATAAATTGGTAAGAAAATTATCCATAATACGGACGTTATGTTGAAGAATATATGAAATATGAACCAACTCTATTGGTACGATCCTCGCTGTTCACAGTACCTACTTGCCAGTAGTTCCACTCTTCGAATTAAAGGGAGACTGCCAATCCTATTGAACGACTTCAAAAAAAGGAGAATGTATGCAATCCGGTTATATGTTTGATTTTTTATTTTTTTTGATGTCTATTCGCGCCTTCTGCATAGTAAACGTGCTCTGATTTAGACAATTTTTGTTTCATTGAAAAGGCAGAGTTGAAAAATGGTCCCATATTCAGAAAAACTCAAATACTAAATCTCCTACCCTCCAAAAACCGCCCCAATGGTGGTGGAGAGGAAAATTTATGTTGAAAATTGAAAATCTGAGATTGCAGACTTAAAAATGGGACCATATCCGAAAACGTCTAAATTGAACATTTTTTCAAAACAGTAACGGTTTCCGAGTTTCACAATCGTAAAGTCTAAAATAACTATGTGATATGCGTATTTCCGCTATGTGGAAGAGCAATTGTTTTCGAAAATTGAATATATTATACGGCCAAATTAAAGAGAAGATTATATCTAGCAACATTTAAATTGAGTTACGGTTTTCGAGTTACTGCAGTAAAGTCTGAAATATGTATATTTGCGCCGCGTTGTTTTGAGATCTCTGAATAATAAATAACAAGTACAAGCTAGGCCTACATCTTCTTGAGTATTAGTGAACGTTCAACAATTTTCGTGACTAACGTTACACTCAAAAATGTGAAATAAATATTTCTAACAAAAAATTGGACCAACTTTAATAGTTGTTGTACTGAAAAATGCAAAATAATATTACTTCTATTGATGCTGTTAATTTTTAAGTTGAGCCGTTGTAGTTTGTTCTTGTAGACCCCAACTCCAAAAGTATCAACACCAATAGAATGACAATATTATTTTGTATTTTTCAGTGCAACAACTAATAAAGCCGGTCCATTTTTTTGTAAAATATGTTTATAAATATGAAATAGGAGTAACAAAGTGTAAAGTTGAATTACATAAAATACATTGATTCCTGGTTTTTAATTTGAGTTTTTTAGCAAAATAATCGTCACAGAAAGTCATCTTAGACATTAACTATTAATTATGTATCAAAGTATTTAGTCAATCACCATATTTTACCAGAATTTAATTTGATCTTTATGCAATTCATTCTTGTACAAAACTTTGCTCTATTTTGAAATTATCCTTTACTTCATATCAACACAGTTACTTGTTCTTCCAATACCTTGCTGACGAAAAAAAAATCCTAATGCTAATATATTCCGTTTTGTATACTTAAAGAACATCCCAGAGTTCTATAAAGTCCCAACTATCTTTCCTTAAATTGAAACTTGAATCAGAAGAAGAGGAAGAATCCTCCATTCCCCTGCAATATCCCTGCCCTTTCTACCTTGTTAGGAGTATTTAGCACACATGCAAATTGAAACTCCACCTTTCCCACCTTCTACCTTGCTCGATAATGTATACGTATGGGCTTAAAACAGGACCGAACTCTCCACTCTGAATTCTCTCCACAGTAATACCATGCGAAGCTCCTATACGAGGAGATTAGATAGTTTGATTTATTTCGAAGTAGACCGAATCCGCTGTTAATGCGCTCGGGTATACGTACGCTCTGGCCAATATTGAAGATGTAAATATAAAATTATTGCAAGCACAGGCAAGGCGGATAACTCGCTTTTTCGATTATTACTGAAAAATAAGTTGGCAATAGAATGAAGTGATTTTGGATTAGTAAATGCTGGTTTTGTATTTAGACTTTTGCAAACAAGTTACGATTCAACTCACATCTCACATTCGAACTATTCCTTAGGACCAATATTATTTTTATAAATGTATTTAAATCCTAAATCTGTTGAGTAGTGAGAAAGTTGAATGTCCAAATGGTTTTTGACCTCACCAGTTTTGCCGTAGGTCCTTTGGTCGACCCAATATAGCCGAATCCTCAACTCTAATTATAGAGCATTTTGTTTGAATTTTAACATTGATTCGCGTCCAGAACTTCAAAAAAGTTAGTGGTAGGCGTTTCATACTTGGCACGTAGTCTAGGTACTGTAACACTGTACACCGTACTGAACTATCTCCTAAATAGGTTCTTGCTACTTACAGAGGCTAGGTAGAGGTTGAGTACCGATGTTTTTTTTGTTACTCTATATAATGATCATCTGAAAAAGTTAAATAGATATTCCTGTCATATGGATACCATCACATTTAGGAATATCTGACAACGAGGTAGTTTGGGTAACCAATTTTCTTTACATAAAATAGCAGACAAGAAATTATTCTCACATGCATAAGACTAGTACATAAATGTTTCATTCACAAACAAGTAATAATTAGTTTTGTACCTATCTGTGATGTATGTTTGACAAATATAAGTGTGAAAAAAGTTCTGCACTAAATACTTTAGCGAGTGATACATACATCAACTCTTGTGTATAATTTTAGTGACAGTATCAAACTTGAGCTATTATTTTCATACCTGTCGGACATAAATGTTATCGATGAGATATAGACTGTAATGGACATATAGTCGGTAATAATCCTGTTTATTGATGCTACAATTCTGAATAAAAAAAGTGGAATAGGGAATGAAAATTTATTGCTTCTTGTATAATAAAGGTATAGTTATTTTTTTTTTGTTATCGCCATTCTAAGATAACAAACGGATCTTTTGGGTTAGTAAACAGATGAGTTTAATTTATTATGTCCTATGATAGGTACTGGTGATTGACATAATAATTGAAATCAATTCAGTGCACAAACTTTTGCAATAGAGATTTCTAATTCAACAAAATAAGTAGTAGAGACGGTCCTGCAGAATCGTGACCGGGCTCAAGAAAGAAGTCTTCGACCCGTCTGACGATGCGACCGCCAAGATTGGAGGATCTGCTTTCTCTTTCTCTCTCACTCCTCTCACTGGGTTACTCGGCCAAAGGAACATGTCGGGGTGTGTTACGTAACGGGCAAAATTAATTTTTGAACAGGCCTCCATGTACATGTATCTATCTATATATACATACCCCGACCCGTCCTTACGGTTCGTTCGCTGGCATTTCTCGTATTTTGCATAATGCGATGTGCTCCGCTGATCGTTGTGGGTTGTTTGTTCTGGATTGGATTAGTCTTAGTAGTACTTATTCGGGATCCTCTGCACCACGGGAATTGCTGCGGGACCGACAAGCCGATGTAATCAAGTAGCGGCAAAATGGGACCGAGACGCCGCAAAAAAGTCGGCCCTTTTATTTTTATTTTGGCCATGCTGCCATGTGACCCAGTGGAATTATTTAACAATCACCATACAGAAGCTCTAGTCTCACATAATTCTGAATGCGAAGACGTCAGTTCTCAGTTCATTTCAAAAGCATTCCTTATTTGCGACAACAGCGTGAAAAAGTTCTATTATGCCCTTGGTATATACGAACTACAAGTCATTTTGGAAGGGTATATGAGAAAATATTCAATAAATAATATGTTTTCTGGCTTTCTGTCATAGGGGTCAGTGTTTAAATAATTCAATAAAGTAGGCCATATTTTCACGTACTCGTGGAATATTTGAGAATATCTCAGCTCACAATCTGAAGTCATCTAAACTTACAATTAATATACGAGTGTCTTATTGTTCCCGTTTTATCATGGAAATAAGAATTCTCCCAGAATATCTTCCACTATATTCTGATTGAACATAACCCAAAGATATCCCGCATTTTCAAATCGCTATTCCTATATGGATATTCTTTTGACTGCTATTAAGAATAGCAGCGACTTCATACCGCATGGCTCGGCACCGTTTAATTCTGCAACTTTCCATTCATATTTCTCGTTCCAAAATTAAACTTCCAGCAAAATGCGGGATAAAGAGTGTTGAAAAAGCAAACCAAAGCCAAAAAATAGGAAGCAATCTCTCCCGACCCAGATTGGAAATCAGCGGTTTATTCAGAGATATTTCTCTCCGCGGGACTTATTCCGAAGGACCAAATAAGCAGTTTCCTGGTGTTTAATGCATTTGCCTTCGTGGTATCGCCCAGGGATTCTCAGCAAGATAGCTTATACATATAAGTCTTTGTCCGTTAACTCCACAACAATTACGATCAGAAATTTGTCGGCAGAAAAAATATCAATCATGTTATTTGTATGGACTGGAGTCGAGTAAGTTCTAGTCAAGTTGAAACTAACCAAATCTACGGAAAACAAATTTCCTGAAATATATGATATTTCAATTACTACTTTATTGTACTATGTAAGTTATGGCAGAAAAGCCCCTGATGATTAGTAGTTTTTTATTCCAAGTAAGATTTGTAACAGATTGGAAACTGCCGGAACATGGAAGTATGGCAAAAAGGGAAGTATATACCTTTTATGAATTTATTTCCTAAAGAACTAATGACATCATGTGTATCCAACCAATAAAAAGTAGTTAAATATTCGTTAATATTTGAATATTTCAAATCTGTATTATAACTATTCGATTCAGAATTTAGTTATGCTTGTTTTTGACCAACTTCAAAAAGGAAGAGGTATACGATTCGGTTTTTTATTAGCTTTCTTTCTTTTTTTATGTAAGTCTATTAGGGCGTTTTGCATAGTAAACGTACTCCTACTTTGATGATTGTTGGTTCATTTGAAAGAGGGGAATTCAGAAGTGGTCCCATATTTAGAAAAACTCAAATACGAAATATCCTTTCCTTCCCGGAATTTTTTCCCAAAAATCAGAAATTTAAGATGGCAGAAGTAAAGATGAAACCATATGCGAAACGTTTAATGATTATTTTTCAAATGAGTTACGGTCTTTGAGTTACAGCAATTAAAGTCTCAAATATGTTCATTTCCGCTATGTGGGGACAGCAATTTTTTTCAAAAATTGACAATATGAGACGAAGAGACTACATGTAGCAACATTTAAAATGAATGTTTTTCTAAAGAATGATGGTTTTCTATTTATAACTGTGAAGTCTGAAATATGTGTATCTGCTCCGCGATATTTTGCGATCTCTGAATAACAAGTAGGTACAAGCTAAGACTGTATGTATGTTACGTCGGATGAATAAGTACCTATCTTCTGTGGTATTAGTGAACGTTCAACAATGTTCGTTGACACAGTCAAAAGTGAAATAAATAATAAAAAAAATTGGACCAACTTTATTAGTTCATGAATGGAAAAATACAAAATAATATTAATTCCAAAAAAAATACACAGTCTTCTCCACACTTTATTATTAAAGGTTAATTACTGATGAGACATGTTTCGAGATTGTACAATCTCATTTTAAATCGAAATGTTGAAAGTTCTGTAACAAATTATATTATAAGATCTTGAAATGTAAAGTGAAAAATTATGTAGTTCACTTTACATTTCAAGATCTTATAATATAATTTGTTACAGAACTTTCAACATTTCGATTGAAAATGAGATTGTACAATCTCGAAACATGTCTCATCAGTAATTAACCTTTAATAATAAACTGTGGAGAAGACTGTGTGTGTTTTTTTTTGTCTTACCATTTCAATCCACTTCGTGAATGGACTTCTACAACCATTATTAATATTAATTCTATTGGTGCTGATACTTCTGGAGTTGGTGCTAACAACTAAATACAACGGCCCAACTTCAAAATTACCAGCACCAATAGAATTAATATTATTTTGTATTTTTCAGTGCATCAACTTTTTTGTAAGAAATATTTATTTGTTTATTAATAATATTTCAAGTGAACAGAAATAGAGTGAAAAAGTCATACCTATAATGATTCTTTTATTTTCTGTATACTGGAATATTGGCTCTTCTGAAAAACTATAAAGACATCTGCTTGAATCTTGGTGAAAAAGTTCACGGCAAACAAAATATAGAACATACAATAATGTCAAAACATAAGAACAAACTTCGGAACTATTAAATCGTGAAAGTGTGTTGTTACGAAACACCAGATAAATGCATCAAAATTAGTATTTTTTGTTGCCAGAAAATGTTACCGTCAAAATAGAAATAAACTTATTGTGATTGTTACAATTAGCTAATTAATAAAGAAATTACTTTCGTGTTATCTTAATGTAAAATAATTTTGGAGAATAATTACATTACCTTGAGGAAATATCATATCATGACAAGCCATCCCTTATTTTTCTGTAATTTACCAAATTCTTGTCTGTGTTCGGTTGACTGCATTCAAAGTATTGTTTTGTTATACTTTTGCACTATTACATGGACTAGATACTATTTATTTTCTAGTCTATAATATTGCACGTACCACGTACCTAAGAGCAATCAATATCTTTCAGTTATATTTTCATATTTACTGCAACATCATGTAGATTAGTGTCGTTATTCGATTAATCCCTATTGCTACGAAAGGGGAATCACTTGCTCCAATCTCGTTTCACGGAAATTATAAACAAAGAAGACAACAAACTTATTTCATAATTGAATCGAACCCAATAATCCTCCAGCTCGGTCGTCGTTTTATTAGTTCTCATGCGATTAGCTCACACCAGTCCTAAATCCAGGGTTGCTCGTGATCTATAATACAAGGAGGACTTCGATAAGCCTAAACTAATTAAACTTTTAAATTTTAAATTGCAATTAAATTCGTTATTCTGCGCTTGGCGCACGGCTCTCGACACAAGAATCCCCAAATTAAATCGAGAGGCCTTTGTTCTTTGCGTGAAGATACACGTCTTGCAGTTTAATAAAAACAACATGTTCAAGTAAAGTTTTAGAAGAAGAAACTGGAATAATTGGAGATAGCTCTACTTTTTTTACAGAAACATAAATTTATGGCTTATTATTGATGAGAAAATTATACATATACAAAACTCAGCTATTTAAACTTGAAAGAATTTCATCGGTATGTATTTAAAAGAAATATAAGTACTTAGGTATAAACATGTTGCTCCAAGTTGAAATCCCGTACCCATTGATAATTAATACATACATGAAGATGATTCTTTGAACCACATTTTAGGAATAATGGGGTCCCAGAAGAATATAAGATCTCGCAGAACAGATAAAGGTATGTTGATAAAGTACTCTTTGTACCAAATCTATCAATATATTGTAGCCATATTGGGAATTCCGCAGGTTAATGAAACGGCTAGCCACTGTGCAACTGTTCAGCAGATCCCGAGGAACGAAGTGATAATATTTGATTCGGGAATTTGCTTCTGTTATTGAGAACAGAATTTCTGGTTAGTCTTTGACATATGTGTGACGTACAATAAAATCATTTCAATGTCAAATTATACAAATATAGTTATTTATTATACGAGGAAAAAAAGTAATTTTAGTTCCAGGTTGTGTTGCCGACCGACGCGAAGCGGAGGGAGACAACGTGCTGAAATCTAATATTCTTCCAGTGTAAATACACTATTTTTTCTGTAACAGGAAAAACGATGATCTAATATTGAAAGAATATTACAATATAACAATGTCAGAAAATTATCGAAGTGAAATGTTAAGTTTTAAACTGGTATAGGCTGTTGTACTTATAGCGGCAATTAGACCTGCGTTGTTATGGAAACCTTTACAGTAATCAAATATCTGTCAATTAAATTTTGAGATTTGTTTTAAAAATTGCAAACTAGTGGTTGTTTGTTTGTAAAAGTGTCTGATTTCAGCAGCCAAAAATAGCGACACACAAATTATTGCCAGCTAAATCGCCATATTTATGTGTATATATATACCCGAGAAAAAGTACTCAATTTTATAAAAAGTGATACTTTGACACCTGTCAGACTTAAAATGAAAAAGTGTTCTCCCGTCACAGAAAAAAAGTTAAATATCCGTTAACGGCTGCATTTGTTTGAATTTGAATGATGATATTTAGGAAAACTCAACAACTTGATCATAAGCAATTCTTGAGAAAATTTAGAATACTAGGAAAGTTAGCTCAACACAACAAATATCAAAAAGAATTGCTCCTCAGCTATCATTAAAATTTACTGTACCGATTATATCTTACTTTTATTAAATAATGTTAAATAATAATAAATATTCAAAGCTTAAATATCGCAATCTCTACTTTTGTGGTAGGTCAAGAAAAAAATTAACGGTTTTCAAATATACGCATGACATTCGGAGGAAGCATGCGCACTCATACAATTTACCGACTTTATCAGGTAACATTCAGAATGAGTTCAGGATTTGATTCACAAAAACAGGAATTATTAAACAAGTGAAATGCTCTAAAGATCGCAGATATTAGTAAAATTTAAATTTCATATATAGATGCTACTATCCATCAGCGGATGCCATGGTTGATTTAATTCATCATAAATAACGCACATTTTTGTACATAAGCAACAAGATGCTTTGAGCTTATATAATAAATCATCGCAAGCGTCACTGTTGCGATCAAAACGATAAAGTTTTTATTTTAAAACGCTACAAGCGAAGGAGGCAGAAGGCGCACAATCAATCCAACAACCAACAAGCGATGAGATGATAATAAAAATCATCTTGCGAGTTTCAATTTACCGGTTAACATTCGTACATACATACATACGTACATATATATGCAACATACATATGTGCAATTCGAATTCACAAACTGGTTGGTATCCCTGTCGGTTCGGTATGGAGAAGGTACGTAGGTATGCGTATGGAAAATTGCCGGTTTTGCGAGAGATGTGTTGTTCTGTTCCCTTGCTGGCAACATGAGTGGGCTGTTCGGACAAGGATGTCGGATGTGTTAAAGTTATTCAGCGAGGGTCATTTGCCCCGTGCCCCGTGCGCGAGCTACACTTGAATAAGAATAGCAATACTTTAGACCGAGAACCAATGTCCAAAATTATCACCGTACGCTCTTGGAATTTAACATATAGTTTTCTCAAATCGTTTTCTTTTATAATAGCTTTGGTACAACCCTGACATAGTACGCATCTCCTATGAATAAAAAGGCATTTTCTGGTGTACAACATATTATTTTATTCTTGCTAGTGACATCCAGGTGGGATTTGCACTGAATGATTTTAAAGAGAAAAGTGATACGCCAGTGTTTTTTCTTAAAGTACAATTTATTTTTGACCGACGAACCCCGAATACCTCAAATATGTGCATTTTTGCTAGGTGGAAAGGGCGATTTCTTTCAAAAATTGAACATTTGTGGGCACTACATGAAAGACAATAGTATTTGTAATAACGTTTATAATGAACATTGTTTCCTTAGAGTTACGGTTTTCAAGATAGAGCGATGGTAAAATGCTTAAATTTAAAATACTTATACGTATTTGCGCAGCGATTTTCTGAGATCTCTACATAATAATAATAACAAGGACAAACAAAGAATATACGTGGGTTATAGGATATTCGTGGTATTAGCGAACGTTCAATGATTTTCGTGACTAATGTTACACTCAAAAGTGTGAAATAAATATTTTTTACAAAAAATTGGACCGACGTTATTAGTTGGTGCACTGAAAAGTACGAAATAATATAAATTCTTTTGGTGCTGGTACTTGTAAAGTTGGTGACAAAAGTTATCAGTCCAACTGCAACTGCACAAATTCAAAGGTAACAGTACCAATAGAATTAATATTATTTCGTACTTTTCAGTGCACCAATTAATAACGTCGGTCCAATTTTTTGTAAGAAATGTTTATTAATATCCTCATTCCGTTCTGAGTAAATACCTATTACCTATACGCTCTTCAAGTAATGATGCATGATGCGCTTTGTGACGCTTCATCATGGTTTCCAGCAAATAGATTAAACCTAAAAATTTATAAAACCATCAGCATGACTTGTACCCTTAGACACAATGAAAAATTATGTCCCGTAAAATTGCTGGGGATAATATTAGACCCACACCTAAAGTAGCAAGATCATATATGCTATCTATCTATATCTCAAAAATTGCCTTCTTACTGCTTACTATGGTCTCTTCCTCAGCTTATTCAGCTACGCATTTATTATATGGGTTCACACTGCTGGTGCTGAATATATATTCGCTCTGCAGAGAAAGGCAATTCAGATTATCACGGGCTTAAGATACCGTGGCGATTGCAAAGAAAACTTCAAAAGTTAAAAAAATCTTACTATGCCCTCTACTTATATACTCCAGTCAAGGAAAACCATCCTAATTATTGTGCCCATTCCTAATTACACGAGCATAAAACCAGAAAAGCAAATGATGTTCTTGCCGATTTCCATCGACTCACAAGATCTAGGGATGGAGTGAGTTATTATGGCATACATTTTTTTAACGCCTTCTCGAGATCGACCTTGATTTGAAGTAATTTCAAAGGAAATTGGAAAAGTCTTTATCAAATCAAGCTTTGATGACATTAACAGAATAAATACATTTTAATACTTATCTGTATGTATTTTTCATCTTATTCCCTTGTACTTGCTGGCATCTCGCCAGATCACATAAGAGAATAGAACAGTTTATGTAATATTATATTTTTATAACTGAAAGTTATAAAATTTAAATAATCTAAGTAAACCTTGGAATGTCATACCAAGGAAATCAGAAAAAGCTGCATCCGTACTACAAGAGGTAGAACATTTAGGGTATACGTTCATAAGATATGTTTGTCTCAAAATAGACTCAAGAAAAACCTTTTTAAATATTAGTATGTTAACATGAAATATCCTGTATAGTCGTTCGAAGACTGTGATGTTTTTTGTAAGATTGTGGGAGGCCCAATTAAAAACCATAAAAAAATTATCCGAGCGACCCCTCCAAAAATTTTATCCCATTTTTAAATATCAATATACGAATAAAACTCATTGAGTTATCCATTCAGACATAACAAATTAGCAATAATGTTATTGATATGAGTTGAGTTCTCATTTCTGAAACCAAACAACATTGTCAAGTCGGTATAAGTTCCTCTTTGCAGGTATACCTATTTAAGTTTATAATGTTAGGCAAAAAGTAGAATATTTTTTTTTGTGACAGAAAAAATAGTTTGACATTTTATCCCTATTGACAGATAACAAAATACCTATCACTTTTTTCCCAAGGGAAAAAATAATATAAATCAAAACACAGAATTAAATTGTCAGATATTTGATTATTTTAAAGGTTTCCTAATTGTCACTATAAATAAAACAGACTACCTGATTCAAACTTAAAATTTCACTTCGATAATATATTGCAAATAGATGAAAACCCGGATTCACTCTGGTGAAACGTGATTCATAATACACAATTTTTTACTTACTTACTTTAGCATGCCTATGGTATGCATGTGGCGTATGGTATCAGCATGTGTCTATGCGTATGTAGTGAATTGTTAACCTGTGTTTCTGTGCTACCTGAGGTCCTATGATTTATGATTTCTTATAGGATTTTTTCGCGAGTTCCCGGTGAACTAGCGGGAACCGAATTGTACTTCCCGGTACGTTTTCGCGATATTAACGGTAATAGGGGAATCTTTTCTGACGTCACTAATC
This sequence comes from Crioceris asparagi, assembly GCA_958507055.1. Taxonomy (NCBI): domain Eukaryota; kingdom Metazoa; phylum Arthropoda; class Insecta; order Coleoptera; family Chrysomelidae; genus Crioceris; species Crioceris asparagi. The sequence continues at coordinate 18,887,283 of OY293829.1, read as the reverse complement.
TTATAAAACGGGAACTGATTTGGTTCCCGTCCTCTTGAGCATGGTAACTGGCGGTTTCAAATGTCAAAAGTATCAAACTGTAAAAAACTCAAATTTGGCTGCATGTCTTTTTGTATTTGATTTGAGTTTTGGGTTAAAATTAATCATATTTCATTTATTCTCGCATCATTTTGTTGATCATAATGAAAGAAGAATTTATTGAAATTGAATTAAATAACATTCAACCTGAGGACTGAAAAGAATACTCCTTTTATATCTGGAAATTCAATCTGAGTGGTCGGTAGGTATTCGGATGAAAATATTGCACATACAATTTTGGTTTCATTACACATGATTCTCTAGTATCTCCCTTATGGGCGAATTAAAAAAAATCATCCAAAAATGGATGTACGGCTGGTAATATCACAAACATACTGACCAATACGTTTAAAATTGAATAAAGAAATAATTATTTTACTTAAATACTTTAATAATAGATAAATAATACTATTCTTTTAAAATAAAACATCAATCAAAACTAAAAAACTAAATATTTCTCAAAAAACTAAACGCCATCATGATAATTTGATAACCGGACTATTTTCGCGATAAACATAACCGAGAATAACCTTCAAGTTTATTTTAAGGTGGGGGTATAACCGCTCTATTACCAACAGCAGATCAACGCGAAAAAATCCTATTAGTGTAGAATAGGTACAACAATTATCGCCAACCATTGGTGCATTGACAGAACATGTGCGATTTACGTCAAAGTCTATTGCCATTGATTGAGCTGTTAAGGCCATTAGAATTTAACAAAATACTCAACAATCTGAATTTTGCGGATATATGTTATATATATCAAAATCATCATCATCGAAATCACTATTTTTTTATGTTTTATTATTTAGGTATGGTTTCAGTAGAGTTCACCGTACCCCTTGACAGAATTATCAATATAGATATTTTTTCGTTATTAAATCATCTTTTTCCCGTCACAGAAAAAAATAGTGCATTATACACAGGAAAAATATTAGATTTTAGCTCTTGGGTTTTTGTCTCCCTGCGCTTCGCGTCGGTCGTACTCAACCTCGAGCTAAAATCTAATACTTTTTCTCTTGTATAATAAATAACTATTTTCTCCACCTACTTCATTTTGATTTTAGGAAGATACTATATGGAAACTAAAAATAGGAACTATAGTGCGGGAGCCAGAGACACTGAAATTACCGTCATGGCGTAATTCCCAAATTTTCAAATAAATAATTGATAATTTATATTTATACGAACAGATTAGTCTAGGTAGGCGATTTTTTAAGAGACCGAAAATATATTCAATAGAATTAATTTTTATGTAAAAGCAAAAATGTTAGGTCCACGTTGCTATCGTAAATCTTCAATTATTGTATTGTATTCGGTATCATATTTTGTGATTGAACAGAAAAAATGTCTGATCAACTTTATTTGGTCTAAGGAGTTTGACTTTAGCTATATGAAAGGTGTGACAGGGGGCAAAATTTCACCATTGCCATTGCTCCCAGTAATAATGATTGTACAGCTTCTCAAATAGTGCTGTTCGGATCCGGCGATGGGTCCTGCATATCGCACTCGACGTTGGACTTTGAAAAAGAGACATACGATGAAAAAACATAACCATTATAAGATTACTATGGTGCCTGTCTGTCAGCCCATCTGTGAAAGCATGTTTCTCAGAATCTACAAGACGGCAAATACTAGGGAGTAGTTTTCTGGAGCAAATTAGTAAATAAAAAAAATACTAGAATCATTCCCTCCTATCTCCGAAATTAGTGATCCTAGAATTTACAAAAAATACAAAAATGGTTTACAGGAAAACCTATAAGAAAATAGTAAGTAAGGAACCATACGCATGCGAGCCCGACTCGCACTTGGCCATATTTTCAAATCCAAGGATTTTTGACATCATTAGCAATATGTGCCTTAACTATTATGGAATGATAGCTCACAAATGAACAAACCAATATGTGGGTCTTCCAAATAAATCCCTAAAAAGTAAACAAAAATGAAAATAAGTAATCGGAAAATATATATTTTTTTAATAAAGCATGCCTATATACGGTCAACATAATATTCAGGAAGACCTCATCTTTTTTCTTTCAACAAGTAATGAATCATAGAAGTGGATTTGGATAATGGCCAAAATGTTAGAGTTTCAGCCCATTTCCGGAGCTGATTCATTAGGGGTGCCAAATTATGACCATATTTTGATATATTGAACAAAGACGGTGAGTAATTTCTTATCTCCTTTCGAATAATTCAATTCCTAGCAAATTTCACATGGATAATTAAATTTCTATTCTTTATTTCACGGAACTTTATTAGTACCTATAAATTTATTTCTTTGGATATTGGCACAAGCGACATTTGATTTTTCCTAAATTTTAAAGTTTGAATCCGAAAATGCTAATTATTTAGTGTGAATGAGTTATGTGGATTAGCAGAATAGTAGTTGATTAGTTTATACTGACTGTTTTACTATTCTCTCTATATAATAAATATTTTTTACAATATACAGGTCCGACTTTATTAGTTGGTGGTCCTAATAACTTTCAATTTGAATAGTTACAAGTAGGTAAATCTTTGGCACCACCATCAAAAGTACCATCATTACCTATTTTTGACAGATGAACCCCGAAAGAAGGAGGTATACAATTCGACAGTCTGCTTTTTTTGGTTTGTTTTCGCTTTGTATATAGTAAACGTACTCCGATTTTGATGATTTTTGATTCATTTGAAAAAGGAGTCTTGATAAATGGTCCCATATTAAAAACTCAAACCGAAATCTTCTTGCCTCGGAAAACCGCCCCCGAAGGGGGTGGATTGGGCAAATTTTCTCGAAAATCGAAAATTCAAGTTACCAGAATAAAATAATATAGGACAATATCGAGGAACGTTTAAATTGAATATTTTTTCAAAAGAGTTAGATACGGTTTTCGAGTTACATTCATGTTAAAATTCCACATATGTGTATTTAGGCTATGTGGCAGGGGCGATTTCTTTCAAAAACTGAAAATCTCTGGGTACCACATAAAATACAATAATGTTTGTAGCAACATTTATGATGAACATTTTCTCCTTAGAGTTACGGTTTTCGAGTTAAGCGGTGGTAAAATGGTTAAATCTAAAATATTTAAGGCCCGATTTCACCAATGACATTAAACGCAATCAATTCGAGTAAAACGCGTCTCACCAGTATACTAAACGTAGTTAGAGCCAAACGCGTTTACTTTTCGGGACGATCGATTTTCTAGGTTTAGCGTATATAAAGGCGTTTAAGAGCTGACACTGGCATCTGGTTCATTATTATAGATTATGGCGCATTTGTTTATTGTAGTGGCTTATTACCTATTTTGGTGGATTGTTACTGAAACGATTCACAATAATAATACTTGGATCGGTCTCATATAATCTGTGGATACTAACAAAGGAATTGAAGATCATTAAAAAAAACAAAAACTATATATTTGATCTAAAGATGACAATATAAATTAGGTAAATGATATTCATGTCTGTTGATTATAATGTTAATATATATTTAAGTAGAAATTTTAATTTTTAAACTCAACTTCCATGTATTATTAAAATAAAAGAGGAGGAAGCATCAATAACAAAACATTTATTTATCTTTTATTTTCTGAAAAACATTGATAACAGCAGATTACAAAATAAATTATAGATCTATAGACCATAGAAAGGAAGAATACAGGACCTAAACTTTAGTGTTCTCTGACAAAACCTTCCTCAAATCACACGTCAATAACCTGTCTGTTTTTAAAAAGAGGAAAGCGCCATCTATGAGTGACTAGACAAACTTGTAATTTGTCAATATTTGACAGAAACTTCGTTATCATAATCGCGATCAAAATGTTGTTGGTGGAATCGTTCTTATAAAAATCGCGATCAAAATCAACATTGAAACTCGATTAAGTACTCTAATCTCAGTTTTATTAAACTACGTTTTGAATGAAATCGGCCCAAAGCGTATTTCCGCAGCGATGTACTGAGATCTCTACATAATAACAAGGACAAGCTAAGAATATACGTGGGTAATAGGATTAGTGGTTTTAGTGGTAATAGTCTAGTTTAACGGCTTTTGCTATAAAATCTCTAAAAAATCAAATGTTAGTAAAAAAAAAGATATATGGTAAAATAACTTTTAATAAAATTGAGGCGGAAGACGCTATTTTTAATGATTTTTTACTAAAAAAAAGAAAAAAAAATGTGTTTTTGATACTCACTACTTTTAACAGAAATTTTCGATTTGGAAATTTCTTTTCAATCCCAAATAGTATGTAACCATCCTTGTATTCTATTGAATACTAAAATTTTTCAAAATAAGCAAAAATATGCGTGAAAATAGTAAATATAAGTTCACAAAAAACGGATTGACGGTTGATTTATGTAGTATGTTTGACGACACGTCTTGACAGCATTGACATACGACAATTCCAACATTGCCTAAACTAATGTTTATGATATTGAACATCTTTAAAAATATTCGATAACGAAAGCATAAACTAAGTTAAGTAGTAAGATTTTAAATGTCTAAAGATTTAGTTCTGTTTTTAAATTTTACTAAAAACTAATTTTTCATAAATACTTGCATTAGAGCAAAAATACGATACATATCATGGCAACTTTTGATGCTGAAGGTGACGAGTTTTGTCTTCAGGCTTAATAAATTCTGTTGTTATTGTTCTTATTTTTTTCTAAAGCAAGTATCCTTGGAAATGAAATTCCATAATTTCATAGAACGAAAGTTATACTAACAGAGGCGGCAACATTGATATTAATTGCACTTGGTAGTTCAGGATGTACTACATAAATCATTCGTCAATTCGTTTGATCCGACTTTTTTGTGAACTTATATTTACAATTTTCATGCATATTTTTGCTTATTTTAAAGAATTTTAGTGTTCAATTGAATACAAGAATAGTTATATACTATTTGGGATTGAAAAGAAACTTCCAAATCGAAAATTTCTGCTAAAAGTCGTAAGTACCAAAAACACCATTTTTAGCTTTTTTTGTAACAAATCATTAAAAATAACGTCTTTCGCCTCAATTTTATTAAAAGTTATGTTACCATATATGTATTTATACTAACATTTGATTTTTTAGGGCTTTTATAGCGAAAGCCGTTAAACTAGACTATTAACGTTTTAGTGAATGTTCAACGATTTTAGTGTCCATTGTTATAATCAAAAGTGTGAAATAAATACTTTTTACAAAAAAATGGACCGACATTATTAGTTGGTGCACTGAAAAAATACGAAATAATATTAAAACCAAAAGTTATCAACTGCACAACTTCAAAAGTAACAGTACTTACCAATAGAATTAATATTATTTCATATTTTTCAGTGCACCAACTAATAACGTCGGTCCGATTTTTTGTAAAAAAATATTTATTGTAAGAAACATTTGTTTCAAGTTCTTAAGAGTTTTAGTCGTCATAAATACCTATTATTGAACGTTCACTTGATTTCATAATGAAGCGGTAACATTGGCTTCGTTGCAATTGGCCCAAATGCCAAACCCAAAGGTAAAGATTAGAAACATCAAAGGTCTGATGATTAACAAATTGCTAGTATTTTTGTTTTAACACAGCTTTCTGACAGTTTGCAAATCCTTCTCTTTCCTCGTTGATACTTCAAATTTCTTTCTGGTATATTAATCCCCATTACATTTCGCAACTTTGCCCCATCTTAACATTCTTCGTAGCTTTTACGGTTAACGAGATCCCCCATCGAATCTCAATAACCCGGTATATAAATAAATTGAGCAAAACATAATATATCTGGAAGGATCTCAAAACCTAAGTTGCTTAGTATGTCTTCATAAGCTCAACACAAATATGGCTTTCAGGAATATTTACTTTCTACATGGCTGCCTTCCATCAATTAAGTTTTTGGACAAACTAGCTCTCGAAATTATGGATTTGCTCCTATATAATGCACTCATATAAATTCCATGTTACCGAATCAGCACAAATCTTAGACTTAGAACAGTATAACATTATCAGCTCGTTGTCTATTTTGCTTCTCTTTGATATTGCTTGCATAACCACTATTCAAATAGCAAACATTCCATAGCAAACAGAAATTCTACCAATCATCATCATCATCATCTGTATATAGGTACATTGTGCATATACAGATACTCCGGAATGCATATCCAATGAATATATCCACCCATTTCTGTAATACAGTTGATATGATACGGGTGATGAGGGAAACTTGGTTGTTTACCATTTTCCCATATTTTTTTTACTCTTTTATACAACACCAACGATATAGACAACGCATCCACCACAAAGCAGTTTATAAAATTGATAGCTCATGCACATTGTTTTGTTTAGTCCTGGAAAACCAAAAAAGCTCATCATCAACATATGTGTTACCCCATTGAAATTAAAATTAAATGATATATGTATTGTATTTCAAAGCAATTGAAATATCTGTTAACTAGAATTATTGTAAAGGCTTTTGAAGATGAAGTAACCCATATTATGACATAATTAACATTGGACTGCATAAGTGAAACTTATGACAACAAAAAAGCAGAACTAAACAGTTATGTTTTATTAACTTCATCTATATTAAAATGTTTTAATTTTTTTTTCATTTTTTGTTGGCCAGATCTTACACTGTTTTTTTTTGCAAGTATTATTGGAGATGTAAGTGCAGCTTTAGTTTTTCTTTCATCCGTGAATATATTTCTTATAGACAAAGACAATTTTTACTGGATATTCTATTCAACGATGTCTTGTAAGCTACATGTCGATCACAAATAAATAATGTCGGCGAATGCATTTTTGTTACGGTTTTGAAACAATATTTCTAGTTTTACACCTGCTTGATCCAGTATTCAGTAAGAAAGTGCAAACAGGCTACCTTCTGGTTTCCCACTTGACTGAATATTTGTGATCCATGTTGGTACTATCGGGTCATAGATGTCGGCACCTCCCTGGATGGAATTATAAGAAAATTATTTTTTGTTTTATATTTGGGTCTAATTTTATTTATTTATTCAATGAAGGTAGCAACGGAACAGATTTTGGTTCTCAAATAACTTGGTTTCACTACCATCTAAAATGAAACCAAGCTGATTAAATATGGTTTAGTTTATCTAAGCACTGATACGCGACGCACCTTTAAAATTAAAAACAATAGTTCATTAACCAAAAAAATCTGGTCTAGAGATATTTGTTTCTTAAAAACTATTTTATTTGACTCCGAGTACCTTGAAACGTGGAGAAATGTTGAAATTACAATTTCGGAAAATCGAACGCATTACATAACTTAACAGACTGGGACACGTATGACTTCATAAATATTTTTTAAATAAAGTCGGTCCAATTTTTTGTCAAAAATATTTATTTCACATTTTTGAGTGTAACATTAGTCATGGAAATTGTTGAACGTTCACTAATACCCCAAAAGATATAGGTAGGTTTAGCTTGTACATAGCGGAAATGCACATATCACATATTTCAGACTTTACCATTGCGAAACTCGGAAACCGTGACTCTTTAGAAAAATGTTTAAACGTTTCCAGATATGGTTCCCTATCTAATTTTCAAATCTCGAATTTTCGATTTTCGGAAAAATTTGCCCCTTTCACATAGCTGAAACACATATTTCAGACTGTAGCGCGGAAACGTATGATTATTTTTTTAAATGTCCAATTTAAACATTTCCGGATACGGAATTTTCATTAATTCTGTCGTCTCGGATTTTCAATTTTCGAGAAAAATTACCCCCTCCACCCCCTTTGGAGGGAAGGAGATTTTGGATTTGATTTTTCTCAATATGGGACCATTTCCCAACTCTCCTCTTTCAAATGAAACAAAAATCGTCTAAATCGGAGTACGTTTGCCATGCTAAACGCGCGAACAGCCATAAAAAAGCAATCTTACAACCGAATTGTATACCTTCTCCTTTTTTTGAAGGCGGTCAAAAATCAACATAGCCAGTCCCGCAGTTATAAATGCGACACTAAAAAAATTACAAATTTTTGAAATGTAACACCAGGAACGCCCTTTAAAAATTTAGAATGAATGTTGACGATCCAAAACCCAATCATTATATATTCAGCCCTGTTTTTAGCATTTAGGAACCGATAGTCCCGCTTTTGTCTCTCCGATATTCACACCCTGGCCTACTAAGATAGCACAGCTAATGATCTCAAAAACATGAGATAAATACAAGTAGGTTAACAGAATTTAAATTTCGATTATTTTGACTACTACAAAAAACGATCTTGGGATCTTTGAATATAGAACATGGATATCATAGCATTGACTGATAACTGATTTACCTACTTTTGCAAATTTGACGATCCCAAAACCAATGAAAACATATTAGAGTTTATTGAGCCATGAAAATAGTATATAAAATATATTGTTGGGTTGAATTCTGAAGATGGAAAGGGAACAGTTGCGGTTTGTTTTGAATTTTCAGTTCATTCAACGTCGACTTGAAACGATAACAAAACAAGAATTAGTTAACAAAAGCGTATGGTAAAATAATCTTACATGAATAATAGAATTCCTTTGATTCATTCTTTTACTTGTCAAACATATGACATTTCTCAGAGCATTTGACTGTAGGTTTACTTTTCATGGTACCGTAAACAAACTGGTGAAAACAGGAGTTATCAGGACCCTATTAGTGAGATTCCGCTGTCTGTCCGTCATGAACCGAAATCGGTATAGAGAGTTGAAATTTTCATGGAATGCGTATATTTCTATTTTCAGCAGATACTAAGTCAATGCATCTATCCTTCCATCTGTCAGGCGTCTTTATCACATGTAGAAGTAATAGGTAGACAGAGAAATTTAGCTTTTACAATGGTTGTTATTTTAATTTGTTATGTTGCCACCAGAGGTCAATCTTAGAAATTATTACAGAGACTGTGAAAGTTTTTTGAAAATATATATATTTGATATTATCTTTTTATCATGATAAAATAGAAAGATGATGCCAAAACAAGGTAGTGAAAACTACGCCTCCTAACGCAAATTATCGGATTATGAAAATTTTATGAGAAAATTCAATTGAATCCACTGTTCTTTTAATTAGATATTTAACGTCGAATCCATTTATGCTGTAGGTTAAAACATGTTTTGAGGAAATACAATTTATACAATTAATTATAACTTATAGAATAAATCAATGACTTTCAGATAGTCGGTTAGGATTTGAACTTCACACGTTTGGCACAATATTGTTGAATTTTGAGATGTCCTGTGGGATGTCGTGTGTTCGTCTCGAGCAACCAAATAATGGACAGTCCTCTAAGAAATGTTACACACTTGGTACTATTTGTAATGAGATGTTTTTGGGTGAGTCTCGTATGACCAAGTCGAAGGCGCGGGTAACAATCACTTGGGTACGTATTTTATTTGATTTAGGAATATTTTTTTAATATCTGGTTTGATTGTTCTTAATTTTGATGAAGACCTTTGCCATTCACTCTGCCATTTATCCATGAGAGTTCGTTTAAAGTAGGGTTTCACATCCGATGATTGATGATGTACCTACACTGTATGAATGATTTCGCTTTCGCATTAGATACTGCTTCACGTGCACTTTTGTCTGCCTCTTTGTTTCCCTTGATACCAATATATGAAGTTATCCAAATCAATTTCACCGTTTTTTTATTCTTGTTTATGAGGTCTAGTTGATCTTTTATCGTTTGTCCAATCGGATGATTAGTGTACATTTTCTGGATGGTCTTGGTGGAACTCAGCCAGTTAGTTGAGATGGCGAATTTATCTTTTTCTGTACGATTGAAATTGAATGAAATGAACATTTTTTTTCAATTTCGCAATATGAGTGTTAATATTAAAATATGACCTCTAGTAGCAACATACGAAGTTACATTCACAAGGAGTAAGATGTAGATTTGTTCGCTTAAGGAAAGCTCTTTCAACGACACCAAGATGGCTAAGATCGGTTCAGCAACGTTGAAGTTACAGATGTTTGTTTACAAGAACATTTGAACTCTCCCCGCCAATTTTTTGTTAGAGAAAGTAGAAAAGTATGGGAAAAGTACTGAAATTTATTTCATCTTTAAAAAGCATATTTATTTTTATTATATTAATAGCGTTAAATTTCGAGAAACACATGTTTTGTTTTTAATTCAGGATAACGATTACTTCAAATGGAGGTCATCTTAGAAACTTGAAAATATTTTCCAGTATATTCTCATTCAGTGCATATGTACTGAAAGTTTTACATTCAATATATGAGGAGGCACACCAGATTTTTTTAAAGGATATTTGAATGTGGTTTCTTTAATGAATTTCAATAAAAGCAGTCTTTTGGTTTCCAAACAATAATTCCTATCATTAGTCATAGGTACCAAAAGTTCTTACACCAGATATCTGTAGTTAGAATTCTGCTCAGAAAAATTAAACGGCTAGCAAAGTAGATTTGAAGAGTAGTCACCGTGTCATCCCTTTTTCGGTTTTTCAATAGGTACACGGCAACTCTGGTGTGACTGGACGTCAGTTATATTTAAGTCCACATTTCCTGTTGACTGAAGAATGACAAGTGAATTAAGGTATCTATCAATAGGAAACGATTCCGCAATTGCAACCATAAGAACCTAGCTTTATAATGAAACGAAGTAGTTCTACTATATCGTGCTGGATTCCATTTCAATTATTTCTTAAAATAAATTGGTTTTCTAAATAAGGATTTAACTGTGCTTTGTTTTGAAATGCATTCTTGTCAAATTATAAGCTGATGCAGTCATAAGAACGTAAACAAACAAGCATGGTTAGTTTTTTACATTTTATTGTTGGTTACCTTTCTTCTATTATGTATTATTGTGATTACTTCAAGTAATTAGTAACTTTTGAACTGTGAGGATCAGAAAATGCCGCTACAATGTGATAGTGAATCGTGAGGTTTTCTCTTTTCCAAAGGTAATAAATTTGTGTTCAATAATAATTAAGGCTATGAAATAAGGGTCAGGAACGCTTTATGAGAATACGTATCCATTTAGAGACAGTAAAACAGACGAACATAAGGCATAAAGGGAAAGCGTCATACTATAATGACATTTTAAATACTCATATTTAGAAAAAACATGTACGTCTTACACCTAGTACCTATAGATACCCATCAAATATAATATCAATTATAAATAACACCATCTTTACAGTGGTCAAAAATGTATAAAAAATTACTTTAAAGTCTTGAGCTGGATAAACTGAATTTGTTTATATTGCCAAAAATCTCTTAGAAAGCAACGTTTTTAGTAAAACTGACTCGATTGAAGTCTAGTCTCAAGCAAGTCACCAACAAACAGATAAGTAATATTTGAAGTTGTGATGCTATTCAATGCGAATAGTGTGGTTTTAAACAGCGAATCTGCAATTGATGGCTGCTATTTTATACATTGAAGAAGTAAGTATGAATACGAATTATGTTCACATGCAGTCAAGTAATTTAGCTTTCTAAATTTCTAAACAGTAGTAAGTTTTATTTTTTACGGTTCAGAAGATCACGCAGAGGTTAACGAGTGCTTCAGTCTAAAGTTTTGCCATTGTTCGCAAATAAGAATTCAATAAGAGATATCGATAAACAAGATAGGTTGGCCAAGATGGATCCCGAAATACTATTTGGATAGTGAAGACCCATAAGAAACCTCTACTAGATATTCCACAGGATCACACTATGGACAGTTGTTTTTTAACATATTCATCAATAATGATAATGTTTACTAACCAGATTCAGTTTTGACTTAAGGCCAACTACATTCAAACTATGTAATTTACTACGATTTGTCCTTTGGACCCCATTTATAACAACAAATTTCTGTAGGTTTTAATTTAAAGAAAATCTATTTAAATACTTTGAAAATTTATACTTTACAGAAGCGTATAGATCATTCAGTAATGCTCTCTTCTTATTTTGTAACTCATTGCCATAATGTACCACATATTTAAAAGAAATAATTTACCTATATCTATTCAGCTATAGAACCAGCTTTAACAATTTAAGAAACTTGTATCTGATAGACCTAATTGCTCGATATAAAAATGTATTTTGTGTTATTAATGTATGAGTCTGTCCCGCCTCAATTTATTCATTATTTACAACTACCTGCATTGCAATTTATATCGAGCGACCCAAAAAAACGTCATTCGCAGTAGGCATTTGAAATGGGGAGCGTGTCTTTACTAGATTCAAGTAATAAGTATTTGTCATTTCATTATTCATTCCAGGCTGTCACTGCTGTCAGGCAAGTGGTAAATTATTATTACTTGAATCTAGTAAAGACACGCTCCCCATTTCAAATGCCTCCTGCGAATGTTTCTTTGGATCGCTCGATATAAATGAATGTTGAAATAAATATTATCTTGTAAATATAGTTCCATAAATGTGCATTGTGCATGGTTAAAATTGTATGACAGCTTTATAATGTGGTAAACGTTAATTGTTCTTTATTATAGTTGCTCACAAAAAAGTATTAAATTAGTAAAAATTTATTAGAATTCTTATTTAGATGAGAAACAAAATGATGTGCTGCTTTTTAGATATTTTTTGGTTATTTAAGGCCTCATTCACTACGGGAGGTTTGCTACTGAACTTTAAAGAATATAAATTATTTTCTAATTACATTTGTGGTAACGTCACTTTAATGATTTTATAAAATCTTCTTAGCATGAACTTGCAATTTCTTTGTAACTGTTTCGACAGTCATCCATAAATATAATTTTCGAATATAACTATTTAGGAAGGAACACATATATTTTAAATGCGAACAACGAGCTTAAAAAAATACTAATGAAAATAAATAAATAACAAATATGCAAAAATTACTAAAAGTTGGAACACGTTTATCGTGAAAACAGCATAAAGAGCACAGATAATTATAATCTGAACGTAAAATAAAATAAACCTATTTGAACATATTAAGCGGGCAGCATTAAGAGAATGTAAAAGAATTCTAATAAAAACTGATTGGTACACCCACAATTTTACACTATTTGAATCATAGAAGTTGAATCTCCTCATACAATCTTCTCACCTCAATCCAAATGAATAAGGTAGAAGTAAGTATAAAGATTTTCCGAGCAATGCCTGCATATGTATATAATATCTTAGTAACTATTGGTTAGAATGGTTAAAAGAAGCATTTATTTTTACATAGATGATATTTTGACTGCGTTATTAAATATCTTGGTAAACAAAGAGTTCATATCCATTTTCAAGCTTCGATATCGGATCAGTTATTGAAATTTAATTTATGGCGAGGGCGACAGCTGTACCGACGCAATTTCATTAATACGACATTCAATCGCTATGTGTAGTATAAATAATGTACAAGAGATAATAAATAGATGATAAGATCTATATATGTGGTGACCGTGCTTTTACGGACATTTTATAGCTGCTGCGATAGTGTTTCAGTTAACAAATAAATGGACATTGGATTGTTTTATTGGAACAAAATGTCTGCAAATGATGCTACAAATGGCTCGGGACAGTTATAATACTCCTATAAAATGATTCTATCACACGAGTAACAGCTGTGATCTACCGGAATGGGTTTCATATTACCAAGATATAATAATATTTTGATTACATGAATGCATTTTAAAATAATGAATTTTCTCATGCGACAATGTTTTGTTCTATAACGATTATTTCATGGAAACTATAAGTTATACAAGGATTATTTTTATATAATTATGTACCTTATTAATTCCTCCAGAAAATAAAGATATTAAATATGTAGGTTGTTTCCTTTATGGTAGATATAATAAAATTAACTTCTTCAAAACATTGTATGTCAGCATCGATGGGAAACGAAGAAAGAAAAAGTCTAGGAAAAAGTAGTCAACCTTAAATGCATTCAATAACATTGGTGTACTGAATATGCTACATAAAAACCCAAAACAAAAATGGTCACTATCATATTATATTGTTTCCTGAGCCTGTCCCTCAAGATAATATTTAATGTATGTTTTATAGAAATCTAAGCCGTTTTCACACCACAGCTATTTTAATAGTACTCATCTGCACATTTTGTGACACAGGCGAGCGGTTTCTCTAAACCGCAAAATAAAAAAACAACAAAATCACTTCATCCGCATGCGAGACAATTTTGACACAGACAGACCAATGGCTGAAAATGAACTTTTTGGACTCAATGACTTCCAAATCGTAAACAGCGGTTGAAAACCAGACAACAAAAAATACAGTCAGTCCAGTGATATCAAGATTTTGGGTAATTGATATCTTATAATCAATCCTTATTTTAGAATGAACTATACACAAACTTCGGTTTCAAACACTGGTGGACTAGAGCAACCAAAGACCAGCTAGCAGAAGAAGAAATTTCACAGAAAAGCAATTGACGTTAGAGAACGAAAATTTAGTAAGAAAATTCATTTTTTTTAATAAAATTGCTACGTTTTGAGATTTATTCCGAAAATGCAACGATGTTAAATATAATTTGATGGATTTTGAAGTATAAAAATTTAAATCAGCAGTTTTTCGTGTAACTCAAATTTCTATTTCAAACCTAGGAGCCATAAGAAATAAAAACATCTTGAATCGCCATCAATGTTGCTTCACCCATTCTTAGCCTCTGTCCCAGGAGCTATCCTCTCTAAAATCTTAACTTTTTGGATGATTCAAAAAGACAGTTACCTATCCCAGTAACTTTTTACCATTTAAGATTTTCGGGGGTCATTGAGTAAAAAAGGGAAAGCAAATTATTTATATCGCATTTTTTAAATCATCACCTTTCAATAAATTCGAGTTGAGAGATTTTTCAAGGACACTAAGTTTGCTAAAATTCGTCCAGCTGCTTTGAAGTTACACTTTTTTATTCACTTTCATTAATTCCAATTGTTATAAAAGTATCTATTTACAGTGAAGTCAAAAAATGAATGGATGGATATACAGTCATTTGAAATATCTGTGATAATCATTACATTAGTTCAGGTTAGGGCATTTCTTTCAATGTTATACCACGACTATTGATTGATTAACAAATACGGCTCATGACTCTGCTACATTCTGACAAGAGGCAAAACATTTAACTCATAATATGTACCTATCTGGGAGATTAATGCTATATTTGGGTATCAATAAAATTAAACATTTTATTGGTTATTTTGCAAAGCACTTGTATTCGTTGTTGAAACCCTCGATAAAGGTAAGTCAAACGAAGCCAAACGCGCGGGAGCTGCTGTGACGCCACTCCTTAAGTCGAGACGAGTCGAGCCGCCGTGGGCTCGTGGGCATGTTACTTACCATTTGATGCGTATTGCTTTTTTATTCTGGTGTGATATATGGTTTGTTAATTCGATATTAGTTATTTTTGTTTTGTATGAAATGGAAAATACTTATTATAAGTACTGCGTTGTGCCACTGTGCTCTAGTACAACCGTGAAAACTTTTATTCACGTACCTGAAGATAAAAATCGCCGAACAAAATGGCTAAGAGCCATCAGAAGAAATTCGGGGGATACTTCTCTAAAGAACACTGCTATCTTTACATATGAAGATCATTTTAATGTATAAGTATATTATATCCAGATTTATTTAATTGAAAAATACAGTAAAACAGATTCTATAAAAAATTAGAAATGGAAATTCATTTATACCTCTAGGGGATAATTTTTGGCATAAAAGAGGATAATGCTTCTAGAATATTTTCTAAATCTTTGTCAATTATTTAAAAAAAATATTATGAATCCCCAAATTTCTTTTATTAAGTCAAATCTGACGGGATAGAAAAACCGGCAGAAGCACTAAAACTGTCATTAATATGATCAGAATATAAGAAGTGTAATACTCTTAAATACTTAATTTCTTGTACTCCGGATGGCAACATATGAATGACGCAGCCATAAACATATTAACTATAAGTAAATTATTCAATTATCCTTTTGTAAAACCTGCATCAACCATTTTTAATCAAAGTATTTACCACAAAAACATATAAATAAATAATCTAACATCAATACATTGAAATCAAATCACTAAAACTAAATTACAACCACGTTGAATAGCACGTTTATTACAATGGTCTTTTACCTGCTTTCCGCCGTCATGTCGTTCGGCATGCAAGGTCTGACGTCACAACCATTGGCAGCGCGTTTAAAGCGTAGGTCAAAATAACAACATTTTAAATCCATATATTTCAGGTAAAGATTTTTTTCGACTTTCTTTCTTGACTATGGAGTTTTTGATGACAACTACTTACGATTTTGACTATTTTTACTAACTTTATTATTTTTTTGGCAAGTTCCCTATTGGATGATTTTCGATTAGAATATATCAAAACATCATGCAGACATAAAGTAAAATTGTAAACCTCCTCCATTTGGGAAGTCGGTCAAAAATTTACCTACCCAGCTGCAGATTCCAATTATCTTGGAATAAAATTGAACCATCAGCGAAAAGGATGAGCGATTTCCACAAAAATAGCTGTTTCAGAGTTTTTCGCAGCCTCGCTCTACACAGTGCTCTGCACTTACTACTATCGGCCTGTAACTTTTTCAATTAATCCCGCAAGTTGTTTACATACGTCGTTCGAGTGTCCGAGCACCGTGAGAAAAGTGGGCGAAGATAAACATGGTGAACGTGACAAAAAAGTAATTGCATGCATAAGAATCGAGAGAAGGAGCCCGAACTACTACGGCTGGGTAGATCGGGCGCAGAAAGAAAAGAGGTCGAGTCGAAGATTATATTTGTAAAGCGGGGTAATTGGATAGGAAAAGAAGGAACTGGATGATGGTGTCATCAAAACTAAAGGTCACGGAAAGCTTGCTAAAATTTGTATAATGACCATCTTGAATACATTCACTCAATTAACAGATAGCAAAATCTGGAAATAAGTGAAATTTACCGTCATCTTAATGTATAATAAACATAGGACCAATCGGACCCAGAGGTAGACCGTTAGTATTACTTAACTGATAATGTAGTGATCGACGATCCTCGATTTTAAGGAATAAAAAAAATAAAAGTCCTATGTGTAAGAAGATTTCACAATTTTGATCAATTGCATCCCGTATCCCGTATGCAATGATTCAGCATAAAGCAAGTGGCGTAGGTACATGTAGTGCATGATAAAATGGCGTAAAGAAGAGGGAATGTCTTTTTGTATCTATAATCGCACTATTTTATTAAAAAATATTAGTAAAAGAACCATGATTTCTGATTTTTCTGTCTGCAAAAATAAAACTCTTATCAAACAAACGTTACTATGGTACCTACGAAATATTAATAAATATCTTGCATTGACGTGTGCATTTTAAATCTTGACATCTTTCATTTTGTTTACACGTTGATCATTTACTTCGATATTAATTTAGTGTATTTTGAATATCTTGGTATATTTAATTCGATAATGGGATACACAATTAGTCTGTATGCAGATATGTATCTTATGTACGGTCTTGCATCTTGTAATGCTTTGGAAGCAAGAAGGTTGTATGAAGAAAGTTATCCTAATCAAAATGTTCCAAATCATAAAACATTTCATTTGGCCAACGTCTAAGAGAGACTGGTAATTGATTCCCAGTTAACAAGGTAACATTATTTACTTTCTTTAATAATTTTTTGGAACTTTTGGGAAAACAATTAATGATGCTGGTGTGACAAGAACAGTACGTACGGTGCAATTGGAGGAAAATATTTTCGATACTGTAGCTGATATTCCTTCAATAAGCACGCGAACATTGGCCGTGCAGCTTCATATGACAAAAACGATAATTCATGAAGTACTTAACGAACACGCTAATCATCTGCAAAAAAGCATCAACTACTTCCTGAAGATTTTCCTTACTAGAATCCAGTTCGCAAACTGGCTGTTAGATCAGCAACAAACAAACCGAAACTTCACAATTATTTTTACCGATGAAGCAGGGTTTAACAAAAATGGGATTGTCAATTTACATAACTCCCATGTATGGGCTGATGAAAACCCTCATGGCACTATTGTTCATCATTATCAACGTCAGTTCCAATCAATTAATGTTTGGGCAGGAATTGTTGGCAATTTTTTGATTGGGCCATGCGTATTGCCGCTACGATTGAATGGTAAACTTTATTAACAGTTCCTTCAGAACGCTTTTCAGGATTCAATAGAATATTTGCCACTTGAAACCCGCCAGCGCATGTATTTTATGCATGATGGCTCCCCACCTCATTTTATCGTTGCTTTACGGGACCACCTAAAAAACGTCTATCCAAACCGTTGGATAGACAGAGGAGGTCCCACTGTCTGGCCTCCACGGTCTCCCGACCGTGTAATAATTTCATGAAAAACATGACTTACATTTCTAAAAATAAGTTTTGTTAAGTTGCCTTTCAGAAACAAAACTGCTTTTTTAAGAATCTTTGTAATTTTTTTGGAACAGATAACCTAAACTAAAATTTTACTGTTCCTTGAATGACTTTCGTATCAAATTTTGTTGCAGAAAAAAATTAGAAATCATTTTTAAAAAAATAAGGCATTACTTCCTTTATTATTATAGTCATAGACAAGATGGCGAGCAAGGCAGACGCATGTATGAAATGCTCTGACAATTTTATTGTCAATTCCAAGTTTATCACTTGTGCCTTGTGTAAATCAAAATTTCACCTAATGTGTGTGAATGTAAAAGAAGCGTGGCAAAAGTATTTTACCGAAAATACGAATTTTTTCTGGTTTTGTGATGAATGTAAAGAAAAGTTGCATACTCAAGTGGAAGTGGCAAAATCCGCACTCCCAGACATTGAAATAAAAATCCTTCAAAAGGAAATTGAGTGTCTAAATCGTGAATTAGAACTGAACAGCAAGCTAGTACATCAATTAGAGTACACAACGAACTTACAAAAGACGGTAATTATTGAGAATCGCGAAATGAAAATGGTATTTAAGACATCTGATCCTTCGAGTGAGAAATAACAACAAATACAGAATCGAAGAGGGAAAGGACAGGCGTATAACCAAGTCCCGCAGTCTACCACGAACGCAGCGCAGTCAGTTGCTGGCGTATCGAAGCAAGAGGTACAACGGCGTAGAGATAATATTGATAACAGAGAACATCGCAAATCCGAAACTTTAACCTCAATAAGTCAAAATGATAGAGGAGAGCAAACCCGAGGAATAACACATCAGGATCATTCAAAAATCAACAAACAAGATTTTCAACATGATTTATGTAATCGAGAAGATGGTTGGAATGAAGTTAAATATAAAAACCGAAGAAACAGGAGATATGTAGTAGGAGATGGGGATGCAACCTCCCAAATCCAAACTGTGCCAAAAGTTGTTGCGTTGCATATATCAAGACTTAGTCCTTATACCAAAGCGGAAGATCTGGAAAAACTCTTAAAGACTGAATTTCCGGAAGTAATTTGTGAGGAGCATCCATCAAAACATCTTAAATTATACTCATCAATGAAGGTAACAATAAACCAAACAAGCTTAACTAAAGCCTGGCGGAAAGAGGTATGGCCCAAAGGCGCTCTGGTTTCACGTTTTTTTTGGAAGAAGGTTCCTCCACTGTCTCCGGAGGATCCTGCCGATATGAGCCAACAACAACGTCTGATAATCCCCACCAGGAACCAACATGAAAATCAAGGGTCTTAAAACTATCGCAGGACCGTTCATGCCCAAAAGATAGTGATAATATTTTGAAAATTATTCATTATAATGTACAGTCATTTAGAAATAAGTTTTTAGATTATGAAGTACTCATCACTGAGACATTAGCAGATTGCCTTTGTTTAAACGAGCATTGGCTGAAGCCTGGAGAACTAGACAGTATTCCTATCCAAAACTATACAGCCATTTTTGGGTTTTACAGGTCGGAATACTCTGGCGGTGGCACAGGTATCTATGTTAATAATAATTTGGTATCTAATTCCTTAGGCTTAGAAAATATTTCAGTAGAACAACACTGTGAAGTCTCCGGAATAATGATAAAAAAATTTGATGTACAGGTTGTCACAATATATCGTTCTCCAAATGGTAGCTTTGAAAGGTTCCTAGATATTCTTTCTCAAATTATGGGTAAATTGGATATCTCTCAATCTGTCATTATTACAGGTGATTTTAATGTGCACTTTAATGAAAGGGATGCTAGGGCTCTAAGACTTTGTAACCTGCTCAGAACATTTAACCTTAAGAAGACTGTCAAATTCAATACACGTCTGGACAAATGCCTAGACAATGTTTTCACAAATGTTGATTGTTTTTTTACCTTATCAGAACCAGTTGATCTGACTCATATCTCAGACCACATGGGCATATTATTCAAATACAAAAAAACGAACAAAAATCCTAAACAGAAAATACATTTTATGCCAATTACTGATCATGGACTTTTTACTCTATACAATAATCTTGAAGCCATTGACTTTGACTTTGTTATTAGTAACACTCTTGATATCGAAGAAAAATTCAATATCCTTAATGATATAATTTCAGATGCTATCATAATCTCGTTTCCACAAAAATCTAAGCTCATCAATACATATCAGCAAAAAAACACAAAAAACTGGTTCGATGGAAATTTAAATGAAAAACGTGAAAGGCTCAACTTTTTTGTGTCCTTGAATAAAACTGATCCAAAATTAATGACGAGAAAGAAATTATCCGAGTATAGGAAAGATTACCATAAAGCAATAAAAGCAGCCAAAATAAACGCGAATGATAATTTTATAGGCAACTCTAAGAATCCACAACGGGCAATGTGGGACTTGATTAAAAACAAACCTAAAAATCAAGCTGTACCTACTACTCAACTTGATGCAAATACATTTAATAATTTTTTTTGTTCGGTAGCTGAAGATGTCATAAATAATCCTGAAAATCCACACTCTACTTTTAATGAACACTTAAATAAAGTATCACTTATCAATATCCCACAATTCAATTTTAAAGCGGTGAGCTACAGTGAGGTCAGGGATGTTATTTCATCTCTAAAGAATAGCAATAGCAAGGATTGCTACAATTTTAATACCAAAATAATAAAGACCATACAGAATCTGATTGTTGTACCACTAACAAAACTGATAAATGAGGCTTTATCCCGTCACGTGTTCCCAACCGTCTTTAAAATAGCCAAAGTTGTTCCCCTTTATAAAGGAAAAGGCTCAGTTGATGATTATACCAACTATCGTCCAATATCACTTTTACCGATTCTATCAAAAGTTTTTGAGCGCATTATAAAAAATCAAATGGTTACGCATTTTAAATCCAATAATCTCTTCACTATCAACCAATTTGGTTTTCGAAAAAATAAAACAACCTGCTCTGCAATTAACCATCTGACAAATAATGTTCTGGAAGGTTTTGAAAATTCTCTTGATACTTATGCTTCCTTTTTAGATCTTACTAAGGCTTTTGATTGTGTAACACATAAAATTATTTTAGAAAAACTAGCTTTCTATAATTTCCATAGCAATGCAGTATCATTAATCGAGTCATATCTTTCTAATAGATTGCAGTATGTCTCTATTAACCAGGATCGCTCGTCGAGGCTGATCTTGAAACATGGAGTACCACAGGGCTCAGTACTGGGACCCATACTATTCCATATACACATTAATGACCTGGCTCACACCCAGGACAAAGCTAGAACAATCTTATTCGCTGATGATACCTCATATTACCACAGCTATCATCCATCTGAAATAAATGGTTTGGTTCTCGAAGATACTATGGGCAAAATATCTGAATGGTTCTTATCCAACAAACTATCCCTTAATAACTCTAAATCATCATGAACTTTACATTGCGAAACACACCAATTGAGCATCCGCTTCTAGCAAACTGTGATACAGAGGTTAAATTTCTTGGGGTTTATCTCGATCCGGGCCTTACCTGGGAGAAACATGCTGTATATCTATCTAAGAAGCTATCTCAATATCTCTTCCTGTTCCGAAATCTTACAAAAATCACTTCAAGAAAAACTATTATGATGGCGTATCATGGATATTTCCATTCAAGTTTGTCATATGCCATCTTGTCATGGGGGCACTCCTGTCATATGGAAAAGGTCTTTGCGCAACAACGTAAATGTATTCGTATTATTTGTGGATTGGGCTACAGAGATGATAGTCGTCAGTCCTTTATATCTCTAAATATTCTCACTTTACCATGTTTATATGTGATGAACTGTCTGTTATACATCAAACAAAACATTCACTTTTACAAAACCCATTTGGACCTGCACAGTTATCCAACCAGAAATAATGGAGATCTGGTTCCATATTTTAGTCATCTTGAGAGAACCAGAAATGGCACAAAGTATCATGCAATAAAATTTTTCAATGTTTTACCATCAAATATTAAAAATCTCAGCTTCACCCAATTCAAGATAAGTATTAAAGCCTTTCTATTGAAAAGCGCTTTCTACTCATACGAGGAGTACTTGGCATCAAATTTTAATATGTAAACTTTGTTATGTATAGTGTATATGATTTCTTTTATCTTAATATCGTATTTCGAACTACTTATATATATGTGCATTCGTACATATGTGCGTACGTATGTGTATATCTGTTTATATGTATGTACATCTATAGAACTGACCTGTAAAAATGTGTTTTATACATATGTTATTATCAATAAATTACAATCACAATTACAATTACAATATCATTTTTTTCCTCGGAAACGGTTCATTTTATCGACAATGAACAATAGTACCTTTTCTTCAGCTTAATCTTCAATCTCTCCAAATTTATTTCCTCCTTCTTACCATACAGGGTGTTAAAAATGTCAGCATTAAAATGTACAACCTAGTTCGCCCCTGGTAAACTAAACAAGGTAATTATTTATGTTTTAAGGGCAGTATTTTAAGAGGTCCTGACTACTGTTTATCATATTAAATTTTCATTAAATTATATTAAGTAGTTTAAAAATTATTCAAGAAAAATGGTTTTCCAGTGGCGTCTTTTAGGAGGCCATATCTCCGTGGGGAGTGGCAAACATTTATGGGAACTTGTAATCTTCTTTTTTAGCTAGTTGGTCGTGCGTTTGGAGACTTTTCATACCCTGCTCAGAAGGACTAACGACAATTCTGTGAATACTGGACTGTCCCAATGCTACTACTCTCTTATTGTATTTTTTTCATTTCCACATTGCTAGCTTAGATCAGGTATACTCCTACAGGTATGCAACAAAATGATAAAGAAATATCTAGGATAGTAAACTCTTGATGTTCTCCCTTAAATCATTTAAGAACGCATTTAGAACGGTACTGATGTAATGAAAATTTCTTATGGAATTTCAAGATGTATCGCTTCCACTCCAGCCTAGCTCTTTTCTTGACACCCCAAAAACCAAAGTTTCTCCCGAAAACCTGCCACGCATTGTATACGGAAAGAATTCAATGGAGCACCCCCTCAACTACCGCCAGCTACGCACAACTACGAAACTTTACTGTGCTCCCCTCCTAAAACTTCGGACGTTGAAATCTCGAGTCTTGTAAAATAAGCAACATTAAACAATTAGCGACACGGGAGAGACGGAGAGGTATGTCATTTAATTAGGAAAATATTAGTTTCCAGAAGCTTCTCATTCCAGTCTCTCCCAAACGATATACTGCTCTTCGGGTGGAGGGGGTGTGAGTAAATGGGAATTGGGGTGAGGGAGTAGGTACCTGCTGCGAGTTAGGGCTTTCTCTGCTCCTTGAAGGCCTAATTTGTATGGGATAGCATGCGTTTTTAGGCTTCAGCTAAAAATTTTCCTTGAACTGTTTATGAGATGTATACAAAAGGGTTAACAAAGTTGTTTTTGTGTTGATTTATTCAATGTGATAAATTAGAAGGATTATAGCCTCTGAACATCTTAAGATGCGCATTTTATATAACACAACATACTATTCGAGTGTAGGATGCCACTCGTATAAGAAGAAGAAGAAGAAGAGGTTGGTTCTCTTATATATAGTTATAAATTATAAATATTTGTAGGTATATAATCTATCGATAAGATTTCCTTTTGAAAACTTTTGACTATCGTTTTGATAAAATAATGTTGGGATATCGAGCTGTTCAGCTAGAATTGATAGCCAAAACTTTAGTTTAGAGGCTAGAAAAAATATTTGAAAATTTTCAATATTCAGTAGTATTGGTATTTTAGTTCACTTGAATTGAAAACTTAATTTGAAAATTGAAAACTACAATGAAGTTAATTGGGGCTACTTGACTAAAACAATTTAAATCATGTGACACTTACGGTTATACCGGAAGCAAATGCCAAAATTCTTATTTCAATGGGCACGTATATAAAGTTAGTTATATAGATTCTTTAATTATTTGAAATTTTATTTGAAAAATTAAGTTTGCAGGCCAATACAAAATTACATTTTTTTATAGATAAGCCTTTTTTATTTAATTTGAATTTGTTTTCTTTCAGAAGAACATTTAAGTAATATTTTCATGATATTCAGATAATCATTAGTACCTACACAGAGATAAAATATGAAGGTTAATAGTTAAATTTAAATGAATCTCAAAACCCATTTAAAGCAATAAAAAATAAGTGTATTTTAATAACTACCAATTTAGCATTTTCTATGAAATAATTTTACATAACATTTTGGTAAGTTGTGTTAGAAGAATGCCACGATTTTATTAGAAAATAATAACAAGTGTCAAAGAAGTCAAAGAAGTATCACACAAATGAAAATATTAGATATACTTATCATATGCATAGTTTCAGAGACTAAAAGCCGAGAATTAAAATAAATATTATGACTTCAAAACATTTTATAGAAATAATAACAAATTAACTTAATTCATCTATGCAGGTATTATTATATTATATTATAATTATTGAAATATTGTAAACTTTTTTCGACACTATGATTATTTTCGTATGCAATCATGACTCACTTCTGGCAACTTGAAATTTATGTAGACTTTCTTCCATAGAGAATGTGAAATGGCCAATTATGTTATACAATGCTTTTATTTGAAAAAGGATGACTAAAGATGTTCCTATATTCAAATTCTGAAGGTTCGGCCAAGCTTATCCCTTCAAAACAGAATGCAAGCAAAAATCTGATTCAAAAATTTAAATTTTCCAAGGTTCATTTTGTAGAACGCATAATATCTTGAAACATTTTTACTTAAAATTTCTTCAGAAATCTCACTGAGTTGAAGTTCGGCCTTTGAAAAAATAAAAAACTTCACTTTCCTAATTAGGAAACGTATGAAATAACATAGATAATGTAGGAATTATAACAATTTTGAAGTTAGTGCCAAGAGATGAGGTATACAATTCGAATGTTTGCTTTTTTGGTTTGTGTGCGCGCTGTATATAGTAAACGTAGCAACTCCGATTTTGATGATTCTAGATTCATTTAAAAGAGGAGACTTGAGAAATGGTCCCATATTCATAAAAACTCCATTCTCCTTGCCTACAAAAACCTAACACGAAAGTGGTGAAGCGGTTGATTTCTCTCTAAAATCGAAAATCTGAGACGGCGGAATTAAAGATAAGACAATATCCGGAAAACTTTAAATTGATTTCTTTTTCAAAAGAGTTACGGTTTCCGAGTTACAGCAGTGGTAAAGTCTAAAATATTATGCGTATATCCGCGACGATGTTTTAATTAGATCTCTGAATAATAACAAGCACAAGCAAATAATACAACATGGGTAATAGGATAAGTACCATCTTCTTTGATATAAGTGTGAAATATGTTTTTTTTTATTGGACCAACTTTAGTTGTTGATCCAATGAAAAATACAAAATAATATTAATTCTATTGATGCTAGTATGTACTTGTGAAGTTGATGCCAAGAGACTTCTATTTAACTACAATTATTATTGCACAGCTTGAAAATCACCAATACCAATAGAATTATTATTTTGTATTTTTCAGTGCAGCAACAAATAAAGTCGGTCCAATTTTTTAAATATTTATTATTCCTACATTATGAGTCGTTATTTCACAATTTTTGTGCAACATCTAATGAAGGCATTCCTAGAGTTTCTTTTACGTTATTTATATTAATTGTTTTTTTTTTCGTAGCGATGACATAAAGATTATAAAGTTGTGCAAAAGATCTATCAAAAATCGAAAGAATTAAATGCAATAAGTACCTAAATGTGAAACATCTGCATTCGTATGATCTATATTAATTGAAGTATTTGGAATAGGACCTATGGCAAATATGATTCCGATGTTTTCATGGTTCGATCAGTCTTCGTCGTAGACAGCTACCTAAACTAAAATGGATGAGCTTCTCTTAACATATTTAGAGCGGGGATGGAGCAGGAGACAGGGAAGAGCGATTTGGAAAGCAGAGTAAAGAAAAAACAACAGCGTAAGCGTCAAAAGTTTTCCAGTAGAAATAATTCGAACTGCTGTCGAGCGCGCGTTAGAGACAACACTGGGAATACCTGGGAGATTTGACTAAAACAACAAGGTAACGAATTTCCATTGGACGGGGGAAAATTCCTATGAGCGGCTTGGCGACAGTTTTAGAGTAGTTGAAAAGTTATAATTAGATAGTTATATTTTTAGAGAGAGGGTGAATTCTTACCTCAAAAATGCCAATAATATTCAGACCATTGTTTCTCGATAACAATAATGCGTTAAAGAAGAAGAAGAATTTTACCGTTTAAGGATATTAAATAAATATGTTATTGGATTTACCAGGAAAAACGCTCAAACACAATACTGTGGTACGTAATCAATAGATATTTATTACAAAAAATTGCAACGACGTTATTAGTAGGTGCACTGAAAAATATAAAATAATATTAATTATATTTGCAGTTAGATTGATAACTTTTGGCACCAACTTCACCACCACCACCAAGTACCAGCACCAATAGAGTTAGTATTATTTTCTATATTTTTCAGTGCTTTCACTAACAACGTCGGTCCATTTTTTTAAATATTTATTTCACACTTTTGAGTGTAACATTAGTCACGAAAATCATTGAACGTTTACTGTTACCAAAGATAGTACTTATCATATTACCCACGTAAATTCTTTGCTTGTAATGTATTATTATGTTGAGACCTCAGAACATCGCGGCGGAAATACGCAAGTATTTTAGATTTATCCATATTACCACCACTGTAACTCGAAACCCGTAACTCTAAGGAAAAACTGTTCATGATAAATGTTGCTACAAATAATCTGGTCTTTCATGTAGTGCTCTCAGATTGTCAATTTTCGAAAGAAATTGCCCTCTCCACATAGCGAAAATACACATATTTGAGATTTTAACATCGCCGTTGCTCAAAAACCCTAACACTTTTGAAAAAAGAAATCTTGTCTTTCAAACGAACCAAAAATCATCAAAATCGGAGTACCTACGTTTACTGTATACAACGCGCGAACAAAGAAAAAAAAGCAGAAAGTCGAATTGCATACATCCTCCGTTTGGATTCGTCGGTCAATAAAATTAAAAGCATCAGCACAGTAATAATTATCTACTCTCGTTTGCTTCAGGAATCCTTGAAAGCTCAGTTAAGATATCTACATAAGAGAATTCCTAGATTGAAGCATGATTTCTATGCCAACTTACATCAAAATTCGTTCAGTGTATTTTGCATGATACGCGGCTATAAGTAAAGACATAATATATAAAGTCCGACAAAAATGCTATAAATTTTTGTCTGGGATATTCTTTCGAAATCCATTGAATAATGGTTTTTATGAGATATTGATGAATGAACTATTACAAAATATTTGGGGTACCGAGTTTCTCTTGCTATTCAAAGACATTTGTAAATGAATTTTGAAAACCTTTCTGCTATATTCTAGAGAGCATATTAAACTGAGAATGCAGTGTGGCATCTTATGGAGCCCATCTTTGCCAGCGCGTTGATATACAGGGCTCAACCAACAATCAGGTCCTGCCTCGGGAAAATTTCGCCGCTTGGGTTTAGCTTTTGTGTTAGTATTATTATGTGGAATAATTAACAATAATAAACTATGAATTTCAGATAAGAAAATATAACATGTAAAGTTAAAGAACGGCAAACTGCATTTTCAGTGTGACATGCAGATCGTCTAGTTAATGGGTAAGATATTTAGTAAATCACCCCCTTTAATAATTTCAAATACCTATGATACGTATTCAGTTAAGAATTCTTTGATTGTTATACTGTTTGTTGGCATCTGCCATAAAAAGACGAGAACTGAATGAATACAGCACCCGATGGATTGGGGCAATAATTCAGCGGCGTTGCGATGTCGGAAATGATATGCTAACTATTGTAGATTTTTTTATATACTTTAAAGAAATGCATTTAGAGAGGAAAAAAACAACAATTGATTAAATAGTCAATCATACATGAGATTTATTGATAACAATGATAAAGGAACATAAAATAGAATTTTTTTACATAAGTTATGTAAAATGCATGTACTCACACTGACTAATGCTGTCCAGAGGATCATTTTCAGTACCAATTTCGTAACTTAAGTCTGTATGTGCTCCCTCCATCTCAAATCCTCTATAATATTTTCCGTATGTCTAACATCTGGGATGCATTTTTTGAGATCTTTTTCCCGTATAGCAATTTCTTCTTTGTCACCATAGCCTTCTTTTGCAAAATCATTTTCATTTATCGATATCATTTTTATGGCATTGAATTGACAAAGAGCTTAAAAATTGAAATCATTTGTTACGGTTTTCAGATAATTTGATAGATATATACAAGAATGTCTCGTTTTATAAGGATTGTTACCAAAATGGGAAGTTTGTAAACACCGTTTTTCTCGGAGTCGGGGATTTCTAATGGTTGTATAAATTTATGCTTAGAGATATTTATTGTCAAACTTATTTAATTAAAAATGCATCGGATAAAATGTGTCACCAGTTTTCTGAAAATTTTCGGTAGATATCGAGGAACTTCTGAAAGTTAAGCTGCTATTTCTCCTACAATTGTCTTGTTCTACACTGTAAGTAATCTATATTAATGAGAAATCGATATTACAAAGTTACAAATGGGATAAGTACTGGTGGAGAATTCCATTTGTCCTTCAGTAGAACCCTGAATCAATTCCGAGCGACTTAAATCTAATTAACTGCCATGCAGTCTCGACGTTGTACTTACTGCTTGTGCTCAGGTGTTTTGGCAGTGTAGCTAGACCAACTACAACTACTGAACAACCTCTGTCGTCTGATATAAATAACACTTGAGCTTTTTAAGGCTCACAGAAGAGGTCCTTGCAGCGCATCGGACTAGGGATGCATTTGGCTTAGCAGCGACCCAACAACGTCTTCCGTCACGTTCCCGCGTTTCCGCTGATGGATGATGGTCCGGGTTGGAAGATAAGTGAAACAGATAAAGTCACTTCGTTCTCTGGAACAGTTTTGTAATTATCGTGACTCTAGTTTAGCTCTTATCCAGATAATGAAGATGCATTGTCGAGAAGATTTTTTTGAGGCATCGCTGGTTAGTGCCTGAAAGATTTGCATTTTTAACTTTGTCAGGATGGATAGTAGAGCCTTTGTTAAGAATAATAAGGTTGTTCTTTCTATAGGGCATTAGTTTTGGATATTAATTTACTTTCAAGATATTCATATTTAAATATTGCGATTTGCAAAACGGTATTTTTTTGACCGATGAACGGAGGAGGTGTATACAATTCGACTGTCTATTTTTTTATGAAAGAGGGAACTTGAGAAAGGATCCCATATTCACAAAAATTCCAATCCAAAATCTCCTTTTCTCCAAAAACCGCCCCTGAAAGAGGTGTAGGGGACAATTTCTCTAAAAAATTGAAAATCTGAGATGGCCAAATTAAGGACGAGATTATTTGAAGCAACATTTAAATTGAAAATTTTTCCATAGGGTCACGGTTTTTGAGTTAGATTAGATAGTGGTAAAATCTGAAATATACGTATTTCCGCGATGTTTTGAGATCTCTGAAGAATAAAAAGTACAAGCAAAGAATACACGTGGGTCATAGGAGAAGTATTATCTTCTTTGGTATTAGTGAGCGCTCAACGATTTTCATAACGTTACGCTCAAAAGTGTGAAATAAACATTTTTTACCAAAAATTTGATCAAATTTATTTGTTGGTACACTCAAAAATATAAAATAAAGTTAATTCTATTGGTTCTGGTACTTGTGAAGCTGGCGCCAAGAGTCTTTTATTTAACACCATTTGCAGAACTTCAAATTACCAGTACCAATAGAATTAGTATTAAACTCGGTCCAATTTTTTGAATAAAATATATTTGATACTATTGACATATATTTAAATCCACCTTTTCACAGCTCCTGCCTTTTATAGCTTAGTTTTTTATAAGTTTTGAGTTTGATATATCTTGGGAAATTATTTTGAGTTATACATTTTGTGACGGCATGTTGACATATTTTTGAAATTACATGCCATACATTTTGTTAGTTATTTTGGTACCTTTTATGGTTACTTATGTGGCCTTCAAAGTTTATTGAGATCAGTTCAGTGACTCTCACTAAAAAATATATATATTACTTCGGTAAAAAACATATGGTAGGTACTTATTGGAATAATGTACCTACCTACCTATAGTTTGTTTCACGAATGATGGCGATCGCCTGTAATTATTCACAAGCTATGTACATCACGCTATATTTCTCATCGCATCTCATTATCATGAAGTTATCTATTACGTTTGTCGATCTAAATAAGCTACGACATCAGTATTTCAAGTGTATCTCCTTCAATATCATGATAGGGCGCTGCTTGTAAGTCTGAAGGCAACGCAGACCTTATTTCATAGGCGTCATATACAGTTTAGATAGTTTTGGATAAAATTTGAATAAAACCCATTTTAATCAATGTCTATATCTTATCTCCAAATCGTCACGCCACTGATTTACTCCCCTCGTTTAAATTGATCTCTTTCTCGTGTTTTCAAGGCAGAAGCCAAAATTAATGAAACAAACTAAGTATATAATAGCGTCATTAACTAATTTAGTCAAAAGACAGAATATCCAGAAATTAGTGACAAACATTACAAATTTCAAACCACTTTAGTTCTCCGATTTTTGAATTTACTAAAGACGTGAAAAGAAAAAATAAGTAATAAATCAAACATATGATCCGAAAAGCTAAAGATTTAAGATAAATTGCTTTTCACAAAAATTAGGGTAGACTTCGACTCACAGACGAAAAAAAAAAATTGAAATTCCAGTACAAATTGAAGTAAGCCTATATTTTTCATTCCATTATCTAATAAAGTCGACCCTGGTTTTGTAGAAAGAGATCTATCTATTCCTCTATTTAATTTTAGTTCTTCCTCAATAATATACCCCTCATCGAGGTAAGTATTGTTGTGAAATTATAAATATCTAATAAGAACTGCCAAGTTCAGAATTGACAGTCTTTATATTATTTTATCAGGGAAATTTAAAAAAAAGTCGTATTCGTACTTTAGAATTTTCAAAATTTGCTCGTCACATATTATTCCCAAGTTGTGAGAAAAAAAATAAAGGTTGAAATTTAACAAAAAATATTACGACATCATCTCTCAGTCCTGATATATTACAGTTTCACTCCAAATTATGAATAAAAATCGAAGGGATGAGAAACTGGAACTATTATAAGATCACTCTGGTGTCTATATGTCTGTCTATTTACCTGTCTGTCCGACTGTGAGAGCTTATTTTCTCCGAATCTAGAAGAGAAATTGTAAATTTGGTACTGTAGATTACTGCTGCTTGGACATATAGTTAAAATAAATGAATTCTGATACTGAGGTTAATTTTGAAGGGAAAAATAATAAATGAAACGAAACATTCTCTTCACGCAAATCATGTAACGTACCAAGGTATTAAATGAAAGGGCTTCTGGCTTAGAAGATATCAATGAAAATGTACGAAAAGAGACTATTCTTTACTGTATTTCCGAAGCTACTAAGGGTAGAATTTTGAAAAAAAATCATTGAGGCAATTAAATTAGCCTGCTACATATGCGGTCATTTTACACTACAACCGACAAAATCGTTTTTTCCTAATAATGACACTGATTTTTGTCGCTAGTAGCTTCAAATTTTATTTAGGAACATTAGCGCCGCCATTCCCTCGCTGGTATTTTTCGTCAATAGGCCTTTTCGCATAGTACAGAAAAGTATATACCAAACTCGTATGGAACCCTTTTCAAGCGAGACCGAATCGCATTTGAACTTCTATTACATATTCCCATTCTAGTTTTTATTTACTTTATCCAATACTTTTCAAACTCACTGTATACAAGTTCTAATAATTGCCGCAATTTACGGTGAACAAACTTACTTTAATATCAGCAGCAAGGTTTCCACTCTCCTATCGCAGAATTAGAATAGTAATCCATCATCGAAGCCACATCTTCCTTTTGCTATTTCCACTTCATTTTATCCGATTAACATCTTAATAGAGGCGATATGCATCGAATCTATAAGTAAAGCCAAGAACCCGAGTCTCTATCAATGGAAGATTTATAGCCCATAGCATCTTCAAACGCCGAGGGCTTGATTAATTAGTCAGAAATGCAGTTATGCCAAAGTTAATAGTTAATGATTTTTTTGCAGCGAACTTCTGACATGAGCATTTAATCGTCTTGATCGCGAAATATTTGCAAAAATTATCAATCTATTATACAAGTTGCATAACGTAATCTGTAATCAATATCATTTCTATACAATTCGAGTATATGTTTGCTCGTTGATTTGGCGTCGTAGACATAATACTTTTTCAAATACATAAATAATCAAAATTCAATAATCTGTTTCTCCAAAATCTCAGATGTTCTGCATAAAATTTGATTTCCTTAATCAAGGGCATATTTAAATCAAAATAAAGTGCTGAAAATTATTTTCACGTTTCTACGATAGCCTGCTTATATAAATTAACAACATTCATGCTTAGGCGCATATTAACTATACAGGGTATTCATTTGAGAAGTTTCCACCTCCATTTCCCGAAATGTGACGATTTAAAAAATCACTGGAATACGGAAAAAAGTATTATCGAGGGATACAACAACAATTTAACGAAAATGTGCTTCACTTTCTCTACCCCTTGTCACCAGATGCAGCCCTCTTGAAAATCTTTATTGTTAGGAGGTATCGAATGATATCTAATCTAAAAGACCCTCTGCATTAGTTTTCCTTTGATTTTTTAAAATGAGGGTGTTGGTTTTTCTTTAAAAAAAATATAGTTACCTGTCTCAAGTTCTCAAATACTCCATCTGGCAAAAAAACTCTATCGTCAGATATCTATTGCGCCATTGCCGACGATAAGAAAATGATTTCGTACTGAACACTTTAGCTTGGCTTGTGAAGCTACGCTTATCACTTAGAGCAATCCAGTTCCGGCTTCAGCGCTGATTATAGTTATCTAGCGCTGACATTAGCTTTGGGTTATCAAAAGGTGACCCAGAATCTGCGCAGCGAAGAAGATGGTTAGATACAATGGACCAACTGACGAGGCGGAGGTTTTAGTGAGTATACCAGGATATGGACTGGAGAACCTCACACTTCGCGCAAACAAAAAAAAACAAAGAAAACATACCAAACTAGAATCACATCAAGTAAGGTAGATTTGATAACCTAAGAAAAGCTCTCTTAAAAGACACCAAGTTTGCTTGAATCCATTCAATAAGTTTGAAGTTACCTATATTAACTTACGTAAAATCAGAAAAGCATATAATCTTTTGTTATTCAATCTCAATCAATAATTTTTCAAGATTATTTAGGAAGATATTTCCTGACGACAAAAATACATACATATACCTATGATCGTCACAGAAATAATTGAAATAATAAGAAAATTTAAAACGGATACTAAATTGAAAGTTCCACCAGTGGCTTAGAATTTAGGAATAGTCAACATCTCCCTTGCCCTGGTCGTAAGACTTTGGTAGTAGATACTTTTATTTTACTAAATTTAGTTAACCTTGAATACACTTTCTGCCAAGTATGATATTACCAGAAACAGCGTTAAAGAAGGATTGTACACAAATGAGTTTTATAATATTCCAATAAAACACCCTGTTACCCAGACTATGTGCCTTGTTTTTCTCTATGTGATTTGGCTTTAATCTTCATATTTTGATTCCTCTCCAGACTCTCCAGTCAAAATATTTCGCAACACAAATGACTAGAAAATGCCCGTGACTTTGTTACCGCATACTGTTTGTAGCGCTTGTCGCTTGTGTATGAAGTTTAATTTATAATTCATGGTGTGAACCCAAACTTTGCTGTTTATAAATAATTTAACTATTCAGCAAAAAATTTCGCAACCGTTACTATTCCGACAAATTAACTTGGCCAGTTATTTTTTGAGCTCTACTGTACCAGCAAAGCTTTTCGTCGGAAAAAAACTTATCCTAAACTGTAGCTTGGAATATAAACTATCAGTATGACCAGTTTCAACAAAATTTATGGATTATCTTACACTAAATATCCGAAAATCGAAAAACACCACAACAGACACAAGTGTATAGTCATATGTATTTACATTGGATGATATCAATTTTTTTATATTGTGATGACATATTTTTCGACTTTTCTTGATGTTTGATATAAGTTATAAGAATTGTTGGACGGTCAGCGATTTTATTTTATATCTGTACTTTGTACAAGATATATATAATGAACGATGTAACATATTGACAAGTGGGTTAAATTATAAAGGAGATGGAAATGGAAAAGCTTCTAGCCAATGCACCATCTGCATTACGGAATCATCAAAAGCCTGGCAGCAGGTCAAACCAAGTGTCCTCTGATTCTATTAGGACTACGCTAGATGCTAGTAAGAGGTCACCTTCGTTAGAGGAAATCTACTTAACCATTTTCCCAGACGCAGGGTCTAATGGAAATTACCTAGTTACCTATAGGTTTATGATTAACTATATTGCAATTTTCAGTTAAAGGCTTCTAGGGACTTGTAATTTTGAATTATTCTAGTTTCCAAAAGATTTCCAGACTTTCAATTGAAAAAGAGCAATGGGCATATTCACAATATAAAAACGTTTTTATTTCATGTTAAACCAACAATGAAGGAGAACTAGAAAAAAAATATAAGATTTCAGTTGCATTTAGAATGTATAAATCTTTATATTCTGTAAGTACCTACGTCTCCTTTGTCATCTAGTGTAATTATTCCTCAACTCCACAAAATACGGCCACGAAAACCGACAGACTCTTTGATAGTAGGTAAAACATAATCAATTTATGAGAAGAAATTTCACCTAACAAACTTCACAAACTCACAGTTTCCTTTATAACAATTTTCTACAGTATAGAACAACAAATTATAGAGAGGCAAGTTGTCGTTGCCTTTAAATTACCTTTTGGAGTAGTCATGAAAAAACAATTGTTTCACGCGGCAATGGGGTAAAGTCGCAATTGCTGTGGTGGTTCAAAGAGAAATTCGTCTTGATTAAAATACTTTATGCACCGGGACAATGAAAAAAAGTATAAAGCAAGAAGCTGTTAATTCTCTCTAGCTATGAATATCTCATGAAGTTATAGTTTCATGAATTTAGACTAGTTAACAATATCTTTCTCAGGCAGACATGAAACGATGAAATGTTCGTGACTATTTGTTAAATGTCGAGTTTACTTGGTTTTCTTTGAAAGCCTTTCTTACTCTAGTTGTTAATTTCTCAGAATCGAATCGAAAATACCTTTTAAGACGAAGAAGAGTTTGTTAGGTATTCGGTGTTTCTATTCTAAATTAAACTATTTTAACATAGATGTTGTAACCTTTGTTGATATTATTGTATAAAAATATATACAATTCATGATCGAGTTAAGGCAATTTTAGTTTATAAGGAATAGTGTATCATTCAAATACATAATCATATTTGAAGTTACTAGTATAGCCTGTAGTTCATAAATCGAATGTTTCAATATCAAAAACTCATTTCAAATGAGGGATAATAACAGTATTGAAAACAACCAACCATATAATTTCCACTATAAACTCTTGTAATGAAAATTATAAATTATAATCATCATAAATAAGCATTGCTATTCTAGAAAGGCAACAATACTAATAGCTATGAATTGCAATAATACTACATATTATAATATATAATTAATTTCAAATCATCATCAAATTCACCAACATCGTTGATGTCCCGCAATCAACCTTTCGTATCATACAGATAAACTTATAAAATAACTATTAACAATCTCAGTTAGTGTTATTGTATATTACACATGATATGAAATCTACCTACAGCACTAACAAAATAAATTTGCATTTTCAGTATTAATGATTTTTTTGTATAAATAAATAACTTGAAGCTGAAAAGGTGATGTGAACACTCAATAACAAATCTTTTAATATTAGTTTTACAAGGGCTTACCGGAGGCTAGGATATTATTTTAAGATATTCTATATGATAAATAAAATATAATGCTTATTTTAATAATTCACCCGACTGAAAGCTAAAGTTTGATGTTGGAAAACAATTTTTTGAATATACAGTGAGTAGAGAAATTTGTTTTAACTACAGATACTCTCCAAGGAACACCAAGTATTACTGGGAATCTATAACAAGAAGATTACAATGGACTGCACCAATATTACGAGTAAAACAAGCTCAGATTAGTAACGAGAATTCTAAAGGGACGCTGCCGATTGAGTGGGTACCTTAAGAAAATGGAAGAAGAAGAATTCAAATTCTGTGAGAAAGAAGATGAAGCCTCTATATACATTCTCTCAAAATACCCTATCCTGCAAAATTCGAGGGTACGATACCTCGGAAACCATCAAATAGTAAAGGGAGATCTATCTAACTTGATGCCAACCGAGATCCTGACTTTTCCAAAAACTGTAGGAATGGATAATGAAGTACTTTAGTCGTTAAGATATCTCAAAGGTTGTATAGTAGAAGGGGACATAATATACCCTATTAGTCGTAGTATAGCGACCACACAATAAACAGAACAGAAGTAAAAGCAAAAAATGAGCCCACTCTGAGTGATTTATTGGAATACGTAATATATTCAATTACACCTACATATACATACATAGAAATACGAAATATAAACCCCTTCCAGTTACAGTGCCAGACCTTACAGGAGAAGGTTACACTTACAACAATCACCACTTTCATTAACGTTGACAAATTGTAAAGCGGCGAAATATAGCCACATGCAGTCATCCAAGAAATGTCATGTTACCCAATTGTAGTGAAAATCAAACTCTATATGGCTCAACGACTACGTTTCAAATTCAAAGAAAAAACTCACCAATTTAGAGATCGTTTCCCAAATACATCTGCGTTTTACAAATCCTATCTTTTAAGAAAGAAAACTATGAATCTAAATATAGCGCCATCTAGCTTCGAGTTACAACAAATTGGATACTGTTAAAACATTCTCAATGCTCAAACACCTAAGCATATCGATTTTCAAGACAATCCACGGCACGATTTAGAACTCTAACTACATTTAGCAGTGAGTGACAATAATGAGAATAGCGTTAAAATATTGTCAATTTTCAAATACCAAAGAATACCAATCTTTATTGCGATCGGTTAAACAATCTGGGAAAACATCTGTTTAGAATCATATATATGAAACAATTGATTGTTTTGAACGAATACCTTAATAATAATCCTCTAATGTGCATAAACACTAACAAATTATTTTCAAATAAATATTACAATATTACGTTGGAGCAGTACAATAAAAGCTTTATGATAATACATTTGTAGAACAAATAAAATCTATATATTCGATGATGTTCATGTTAAATATTTTAAACATAATCACAATATTTGGGTGCTTCATGCATCACGCTAATACCATTTGAGCGCTAATTAATGTTTAAATAAAAACAGAAGAGCATTACAATTAGAAAAAAAACACATTAACAAAATATATTAGTGAGAATCATTATACATGATAAATATTTAAATCAAAAATCGAATATGTTCTAACAGTGTATTTTCGTAATTGTTTAATTTATTTTTAGTAACAATATTGCCGATCTTCCGGTTTTGTAGCCCCATGAATTATTTATTCAACTACGCTACTGGAGAAAAGACAATAGCGGACACAGCATTTTATTAGAAATCGTTAGAGGAAAGATAAATGTTGGTCAGGTATTCTCGAACCGCACTAACTTGGACAAATCTTTGGTCTGACGGGGGTTCAGACCTCCTAAGACCCAAACTATTTGTAAAGCTGAACATTACCACCAACTTGTGGAGAATCTAGATTGAATATATCAACAGGAAAAGGTTCATGTTGGATTTCCAAATCATTTAGAAAAGTGTATGAATTCTTGAATAAAATAACATGACATGACATGCTAGCAGTGAAATGCAGTGAAGTAAAAAAACAAGAAAATTCATTCTAGAAAAGCGGCCAAATTATCGATGCTATGAATTCGGTCTAATTATCATGAGAATGTGTATCTCATGTCTGTTTCTTTATACACACCTGTTACTGAGACTTGAATAGTACCCACGCTCTTACCCTGTAATTTAAATGGTTTCGGAAAACACGAATGCACCCAATCATGCGATGACGCTAGAAAAACATTTCATAGAATATTGAGAGTAAAATTGGGGCAATAAAATGTTCGTTGAACTTTTCGAGTTTACCAAGTAGCTGTGTCCATAATATATATAATTGTAAATACAGGGGATAGGTAAAAACATTACTGAGGGTTTTTTGTCCCAGAGGTTAATAGAAAAATCCACAGGCATCACATAATCCAAAAATCATTGTGTTTAAAATGCAGCATTAGATCAAGATCTATAGAAGTCTTTTGGTAGGTACAATGTCTGCTGCTTCTTATGAAGTTGATCAAAACTTAGGCTTCAATGTTTTTAGCAAATAATAAATAAATAAAAAGATCAAGTGCGAGATAGTATCGCATGGATAGAGTTCTGTATTTAGGATTTTCATATTCTTAGGTTTTCCTGTAATCCTTGAATAAGGCTTATATTTAGTATAATAATAAAAATATATTTAATCCGATAAATAATAATCAGCGCTTTCATTCGGTATGACACATGATACGCGTGAAGATTTTCTCAAATAGGGTGATGGGGCAATTTTTCCCGAAAATTGAAAATCCGAGACGACAGAATTAAAGAACATTCCATATCCGGCAACGTTTAAATTTGAGATTTTTAGAAAAAAATATACTTATGTTTTCACGTTATAGTTTGAAATATGTACTTCAGCTATGGGAAAGGGGCAAATTTTTCAGAGAATCGAAAATTCGAGATTGGAAAATTAGAAAGGGGAGATATCTGAAAACGTTTAAATTGAACATTTTTTCAAAACAGTTACGAAAATATGAGATAGCCATATTAAAGAAGAGGTTATATGTAGGTAGCAACATTTAAATTTAATTTTTTTACAAAAGCGTTACGGTTTTCGAATTAAAGCAGTAAATTCTAAAATATATTTGTCTTCGCCGCGATTGTTTGTGATCCCTCAATCTTCTTTGGTATTAGTGAAAGTTCAACAATAAATACAAAAAAAATTGGACCGACTTTATTAGTTGGTGCACTGAATAATACAAAATAATATTAATTCTACTGGTGCTGGTACTTTTGAAATTGGTGCCTACAACTACAGACCACTACGGCCCAACTTCAAAAGTACCAATTCATAATTAATATTATTTTATTTTTTTCAGTTCAGCTACTAATAAAAATATTTATATATAAGCTGTTAGTCTACATAATAATATTGAATCTTTCAGTTATAGTTTCAAAGAGAAAGATGGTTATAAACAGGTCATTTCTAGCTTAGTTTCTGATCATGATATCTTTGGAGTACGAGGTTGTCACGTCAAAATAAATGAGGTGGTAATGTATCAAAATCAAACGTTCTACAAACATATCCTACTGGAAAATTAGAAATTCGATGATTGATGCTGTCATTCACGAACAGGGGTCAGCATAATTTAACTTATCATTTGATTATTCTCAAAAAAATATTAAATCTACTTGAAATCAGTGCAAAAACAGAGAAACTATTTCAAAGCATCCGGAAGAACTTCACAGATAACAAAAATTCCTGCTCCATCTTATGAAATCGAAAACCTCGATTTTCAAGTAGACCATGTATATTGACAATGAAATAATACATAGTTAACCGGAATTAAGTATCACGCTTGAAAATTTCGATTCGGAGTATTCAACAACCGAGTACAAATATTAAGATGACTTCATTAAATAAGTGAAAATATGAATGATATTTCCCTGATATAGTATTTAAGAATCTGGAAATGGAAAGAGCATTCTCAGTCTCTTTCTTCTTTTCAAGTTTCTTTCTTCACTGATCGATTTGGCCATCGGGGTCAATTTCACTGCGTAATAGCGGTCTCGCCGGCCTTATATACTATACATCATAACTTAAGGGCCGAAATGAAATGAGAAGGCCAAGAAAACTAAACGTACCCGAACACAACAGACGACCGCCCACCACCTTGGTATGTCCCTTCGGGCAGAAGGGCTTCTCTTGAGAATATGGGCCGTTAACGCCGTGACGTGGGTTCGACTGTTTCAGGGCCCCGGGCTGCGTCAGCTGAGGCGATTGAATAAACGCCAACATCTCGGTGAAGGCGTCGGTCGGTAAGCAGTTTGGGTCTGAGTTACGAGTGAGGAAAATGCGAAGAAAAGTTTATCGAATGCTTTGTTTTCTGTAATCCAATCAATGTGATGGCATAGGCCTACACAGCAATATTCAATAACATACAAAAATAGACGAATAAAAGCATTGGAAGCTTTGTGATTCAAGTAAAGCAATAAGCCTCTGAATCTGGTATTGAAGAAATTATACCCGACATTTTTGGAATAAATTCATCTAATGATAGAATTGCCTGTTTATGATATCATTCAGTTTCATAAGAAGTGTGATGTTCTTACTAAATTATTGATACATTTGAAAACGTTAGGTTCTCCTATGAAATATCATTTCCGGAAGTTTGGAAATTATTCAAGCTCTAGGGAGATTATAAGTGATAATTTTTGACAAAATGGGGGAGAAATCTCAAATATTTCTATTTTAACCCTTTCCAATATTACTCGATAATGCTTTTATCGTACCGTTTTATAATATCCAACACAAACCTTCAACAACTTTCTCAGACAAAAATCTATTTGCAATACACAGATCCCTCAATTTGTTCTAGAAACTCATAAATTATTTTATCCAAGATTCATAATGGTGTAGTCTATGTAAAATCACATATTCTTTACCAACTATTTCTATACATATCAATGAAGGTAAAGAACAGCCGCATGGTCAACTTGGTAGATAATGGAAAAGCTGTATTCCAGACAACAATACCTAGAGGACAGGAAACTCTTTCCCTTCCCAGTTTTCCGTGTAGAATATGTCTAACAGCGTCCTTTGTTTGGAGGATTACACTACACCCTCGCTGATTGTATCAAATATCTGGACGTGTCAAGAACGCGTGAGTGAACAGTAGGCTGCTAAGTGAATATCCATCAGATTTTTTTATGAATAGATATACATTTGCTTAATGGCATCTTTCGATAGCCATAAGCTATAGAAAAGAGGGCTAACAAAAAGATTATTAAATAAAATTAAAGTTATGTTAGCCGTATCTTTACCATGTAGGAAAAGTAGTACTATTTTTTTGAAACTACTTATAAATCGATCGAATTGGAATTCCAATTAAAGTTAAAATTTGTTTCAAAGAGAAAAAGCAATGACGCGATAGGTTGAAAAAAATATTCTGAATATTCGGCAGGATAATCGCCTCACGACTAAATTAATATTTAATTATAAATGAAGTACCCAGATTGACACAGATTGAGTTTACAAAAATGAGCAATTTTAAAAAGAATTTTCGCCTACAATTTTTGAAAACACAAACATACAATGTACAAACATACCTAACTTATTATAATGCAACTCATCTAATTCTCACATTCAGAGAACGTTATTGGGGCGTGTCTTTACTATAAATCCTTAATGCTAGCACAAGCTTTGCCTTTGTTACTACGTCATCGCAGAGGTATGAAATAGAACAACATCGAATTTCAGAAATACGTAGGTAGGTATCTATAGGAAATAAATGATCTATGTATTTATTGAACTATAAGTATTATTTTAAATATCAAGTTGAGAAAAAAAATATTCTTAATATTTTTCGGAAAGGAAAGAGGAGTGATGAGAAATGGTCCATTAAAGAAATTGAGATTCAAGATGAATCTCCTCCCCAAAACTTTCCTCCAAAGGGATGGAGGAGATAATTGTTTTCAAAAATCAAAAATTTCAGTAGGTAATATCAAAGAAGAGACCATTTCCGGAAACGTTTTTCCAAAAACTTTTAAACGAACGAACTCCCCAAAACTTTCCTCCAAAAGTGTTGCTGGCTCCTTTGATGTACGTGCCAAAATTCTTCTATATCTATAACTGCACCACTTCAAAATTACCAGTACCAATAGAATTTATATTATTTGATATTTTCGGTGCACCAACTAATAAATTCTCTTAGTTTTTGAAAAATAAAAATGGGAATTATAGCACTTCGTTGAGTTTTATTTATTTTGTATTTCAAAGAATGCTCCTCTTGCTTTTAAAGCTAATTTCTTCAATATTGAGATCCTGTTATCAGTCTCGTTCTGCCTATTTTCAAACCTGTATGTTTTGTACGTCGACTTTATTGTTGGAGGTTAGGTTAGGTGTCAGTGGTTGTCAAGTTAAGTCACACAGCTAACATGGTGTTTTAAATGATTAAAGTTCCTTCGTATATTTAAAAGCTACAAATTTATATCAAATGGTAGATAATTCTGAAGCATATTAGCATGCAGTAAATTTATGAGAAAGTGCTGATACCGCGTAGAATTTCATACCTCTACGATGACAGCAACATAGGCGTGATACATGAGTCGCAGATACATTTTTTTTGCGTAAAGTTACATTTCTATATGGTAATATGGCCGGCCCTGAAATCGTCCCCGAGCAGATAGTACCTAATTTCTACAACCATAATGCGTCCCCATACAAATTACGGTCCTTTAATCTTCTACCAGAATTTGACCCCGGAGAAGAGATTAAGAGATTTATACTTTCTTGGAGATATAAATAGGTAGTTGCCTATTAAATACAAATTCTACCAAAAGTGTAAATTACTTTTCAATCATATTAGATTGCTATTTCATTCTGAAATGATATTCTTGGCTAAGAATTGCATTTTATTTAGGTACGACAAAATATGGAAAGCTTCCTCAGTTTGAGTGAACGTGGAAGTTATGTGCTAATTGTATAAGTAGTCTCGGTAAAATTTACCAAACACAAATTCTTAAAATGTGGTGAATGTGTAAGAATACGCGATCCAGTAGAAGTAAGCAGTGCGTTGCTAGAAAAATCGATGAGTATAAAAATGGATGTGTTTCAATATTTGATTTTGTAAAATGTATAGCTTATTTTAATTAAAGTTGAATCTACTTGTATAAAACACAAGCAGAGATATGTTACTTTACAGATTCTTGAATAAATAGGTCAATGTATACAGATTCATAAATAAAATGTGTTTTGTTGTACTTATTGAGTTTTTCATTTGTTATAAATATATGAAAAAATATTTTTTGAAAAGACTTAATCTATAGATTTTAATAAGTAGTTATATTGGTGATTCTTACTGCGTTAAAGCGGGGGAGAAATTCAAGGGTCTATTTTTGGGGACCTACTCATATTGGGAACGAGTTTAAAGATACTTTTTCAGGTAAGAGATTAACTAATTATTCTATACTATACTTACTATACCTATACTATACTCCAATTTATTTCTGGAGACGAGTTTTGATACGTCCGGTAATATTCCACTATATTAAATGATATTAAATTTAGTAAAATAGCACATTACCATTCAAAATGAAAATAAAAAATGACACCGACACCTCCATTTTTGTGACATTTATCGTTTAATTATTGTGATTTATTTTTGAATTCTGCTTTTCGAGGAAAGGAATTCTATGAAAACAGCTTTCATCAAAATCGTTTTCGCGCGATGGTCTAGAACAAAACAAGTCTCAGATATTGCCTAGCAATTAGTTCGAACAAGATGTCCAATCTGTGTCACTGTCGAGCAGTATAAATATCATACAAAACGAAAAAGAAAAAAGATCGGTCCACTCGTTCTCGAGATAATAAGACAAAAAATTTACACGACTACAATAATACTTCCCTGACTAGGCGAGAGTTGCGGTAGAAAAGAATAAATAGAAGGTTAATGTCATGCATGGGTAGAACTAAGCAAATTTTGTCATATAAAACCCCGGTTGAAATCAAAATTGACTCACCCAAGCATCTTCCACATTTGTCTGAAATAAGATTACAGTTGAGGTGTAAGACTTCACACAGTGCCGAAATATTAAAAAATCATTCAGTAATTGAACAACTTTTGGCATTTGTCAGCACTTTCTTCGATTCACGCAATCTTCCTCTGTTATTCTAGTACCAGTAGAATAAATATTATGTATTTTTTCAGTTTCTTATCTAATAAAGATAATTTGCAGAATAATGATGAAAGTTCGAAATTAATTTAAGGTTTCGGAGAGTTTTAAACAAATAAATCTCCCTCCTACATGGGTATAAAACTATATAATAAAATACCATCACAGATAAGATAACTAGGATTAAAAAAATTGAATACATAGAATCTCGTGGTAAAAAATGTTTACTATTGTATAGGAGAATGTCACACTTATTTAATAATTATATCTGTATTATTTTTCTTCCATCTATCTATCTATATCTACATAATTATATTTGTTAGGTTCTCGTACAATTTTTAATGGTCTAGTAAATGTTAACTTGAGAATGCATTCTGAGAGATAAAATTCATATTTCTCTGATATTCTGGAGCAAATTTTCCTGATATTGGATAACGGAAC
This sequence comes from Crioceris asparagi, assembly GCA_958507055.1. Classification (NCBI taxonomy): domain Eukaryota; kingdom Metazoa; phylum Arthropoda; class Insecta; order Coleoptera; family Chrysomelidae; genus Crioceris; species Crioceris asparagi. The sequence continues at coordinate 18,842,427 of OY293829.1, read as the reverse complement.
ACCTCGAATAATGAATAATCCGTCTAGATATAGATGACTGCTCAACCGTCGTAATCGATAGAGGGCAAATATTGGACTAATGCATTATCAGCGTTAAAATCTGCGCTCGATTCTTTTTGAAGTTCGTTGGATCCGGTAAACTCCAGCTTTTTTCCATCTCCTCGGGTGTAAGTTTGGACGATTCCTTTTTAATTTTAAACTTTCGATCCTCTCCCACACCCACCATCATTTCCCCTTCCCAGTCAGGCATCCCCATGGAGAGAGAATATCTGATGCAAAAAGTTACACGGTATCCAAAAGCTGCCGGCCGTTTCTATGCCAATGATCGCGTAAAGGCGAAAATTTTTAATAAGTAAATTGATTCTTTTGTCTCTTTTTTGTGGTCTTTCCCTACAAAGAAGGTCGAGATGAGTTTTAAACTTCTGCTCGACTACTAATAAAATCCAAGGACCGAATTATTATTCGTTTTATTCGAGAACCTTCGTTTATCTTTATATTAACGGTTGCTTCGATAGACTGATTTGAATGATTTTCAATTAAAAGACTGAGCTTTCATATAAATGGAAAGACGAGGTGTATTTTCCGACTTTAAGATTAAAATATGTGTTACGTTTATAAGAATGTAATCATAATATTTATTTTATAGATATTTCCATTAAACGAAAAATATGGTTTTGGTCTAAAGGTGGAGTAGAACCAATTATTTTACCAGAATTAAAAATGAACTAAGGATTTATATGCACTTTTGGAATAGTTCTCACCTTAGAGTATGGAAAAATCTTGCGTACACGACGTTCTGACAAATAAATCTTGCCTCCATGTATGTAAACAGTGTAGGTATCAGACGATAGGTTTTTCTGTCAATTTGTTTTACCATAGTCATCTTGACCTATCAATCTAATGGGATGATTGATGTTTGCATGATATTGTTCATTTCTTCATTATATTATAAATTTTGAGTGAATATGTGATTCAATATCGTCAATAATCTGATTGATTGATGGCGTTAGACGCAAAACATGCAGAAGAATCACCCCTTCATCGCCATACACATCTATGCGCTACTGCCAATAAGCGACTTGTACCCATGATTGCTACAACATTAGCTAGATATCCCAGTTTCTACCAGCTTTTCTCAGTGTCTTATTGTTTTCCAATGGCATCGCAGCTTCCAAACATTTTAGTTTTAATATTTTTTTTTGTTGGGAAGGTGACGTGATCGAAAGTATTTTGTAGTAGTTGAGATTATCAAGGACATCTGTCTGTTTGTCTGTCGCATCTCAGCTGCCAAACGGTTGAACCGATATTAATTCTTTTTTTTTTTTTGGAAGGTGACTTGACCGAGGTCTTCTCAACTAACGTTTCATCGATTAAATTTAACCTCTGTATAGTACAACCAGAAATCTAAGAAGGTTGTAAATCACCAAACAATTGAGTTGTCAGCAGACAGTCTACGCAGAGTTGTACATGCTCTAGCCGTTACATTTTGTTTTATTGGTGGGTATAATGAATTAAGAAAATTACTAAGAAAAATCGCTTGAATATAATTGAGAATTGTTTATGTATATACAATATATTATGATATATAAATAAGATAAGTTGTTTAGAAATAAATTTAATATACACACACTTGAGAAGTTGCTGTTTTTCATTATAACAATATTACTTACAAGATCAGTTTCACTTCCACTGTCGTCATCCAAATTGATAATAAACTTTTCTTTGGGATTTTTTTCTAAATGGATATATGACTTTTCCACCTTTTTATTATGGGACACACACTTGGTCCAGTTGATATCAGGAATGTTTACAGTTTCTTTTTGAATAAGAAGTACCATAGATGAAATTAAGGTTAGGTTGGAGAAGTATTATTTCTTCGAACGGCTGATTTAAGCTGATGCCATATGTTCAATTGGGTTAAACATACAGTTATAAGGAGGAAGTCTGAGCACTGTATGTCCCAGCCTTTCAGCCAATGAATCACAATAATATTTCTTTTGTATCGAATAATTGTGTAAAATTTCGAGTATTGTTTTTTTTGTACTTTTCCTCATAGTAAATATCACATGGTGTTTTATCAAGTCAACGACTGTGGTAGCTAGCATTACCCATGACATCTCATTAATAGCCCATTAGTCTGATGGCCAGATAAGTAAATTTTATTGTTTGTAAGACATTTAAAGAAAAATAATGGCAATACCAGTATTATTAAATTATTATTAAAATGCCAAACTATTTCATGAGATATCTTAATCCGGACCTGAAAATACTTCAAGGGATACACATTTTTATTGCTTATCTATTTTTCGAACAATAGCTGATAATGAGGATCGTCGGCTAATATTGATTTACAACCTTATTAGATTTCTGGTCGTACTATACCTATCTGTCTGTGACACCTTAGCTCTTGAACGGATGAACCAATTTTGGATAGGTGACATGATCGATAGTGTTTTCTAGCTATTTGAGCTTATCACCTATGAACCCATTTTAATTTATATTATTTTGTTTAAAAGGCGACTTAATCGATGGTGTTTTCCAGCTAAATTGGTTTATCGTGAGTATCTGCCTATTTTTCTGTGGCATCGTAGCTCCCAAACGGATTTACCATTTTTAATTTAGTTTATTTGTTAGAAAGATGAGTTGCTCGAAAGTCTTCTTTGCTAGCTTTACTTTAATCAAGTTTAACGTGTAATTATATCTATCTAGCTCTGATTTGCCAATTTTGATTTATCTTTTAATCTTAGAGTTTTTTTTTACATCGGGCGTTCGCAATTTTTTTATTTTGTTTGTAACCACTGCTTTTTGCTCAACATCGCAACCACAATCACTAATCTTCTATGATTATCCATTTTATCTGGAGTGAAAACTTTGTTTTTGCAGCGAAATACTGCTTATAACTGACGATCAGGACCGTTTGGTGTAGATATCACTCCATCAGTCATTCGTTATTTATGAATAATGGAAAGGAAATGATTGAATGATCATGTAATAGACACCTAGGAGAAATTAAATAACTGTATCAAAAAAAACAGGAAGTACTCTTGCTTAAATTCTGTCAATGTTGACATCTAAATAGCTCCTGTTTATTACTAAGTCAAGAGCCTCTGGTATTTAGAGCTTACGTCCCACTGCTGCTAAAAGCGATAAACGATTGGTTGCCATCTGTGCCCATTTAGAGAGAAAAACGGGATTAAAAAGGCATTTCCGTACCTCTTTCCAAAGTTTTTATCTGTTATCCGCTTTTTAACCAATTGTGAGCTGAAGGGTCGGTATACCCTACTTGTGTTGTGACATTTGATGAGTCCGACGTATGACAGAGCTCTTATCTTTTTTTTATTCGCATGATTGATGGATAAACAGATGCCTATCGCTGTTCGTAATGGCAAAGGGAGGGAGAATATTATTGGTGAGATAAAGCAAAGTCATTTCCAGAAAATAGATATGTGATTCTGCAAATACTTCGACGGGAAATGCTCATTATCTCTAGTATTATCAAAAATGCAAATGATTTTGATATAATGTTATATTATATGTGCTCCAAGTTGCAAGTGTCTACATTACAAAATAAAGACTTTTTTAGAACATGCTGTCTTAGAAAATTAGTTAGTTACTTGTCATTAATGTTCTCGTAATTTATTAAAGTCTGGCATTTTATATTATCAATTTTGTAATTATAGTCTATGTAAGTAATCACAGATGGATTGGAATCCCGGAAATGTTCAACTTTGGCAAAGCGTTAAATCTAATTTGATAGGAATCAACTGATTACCTATTTAGCAGGGTATAATTAATATTCAACATAGATAAAAATAATATAGCAAAACTGCATTGTGTCAAGTTTTACATTAAAATTAATTACGAATCGATTTGACAACTCTGTAAAACTGTACTAATTAAAGTAATGAGTTTCAAAACTGTCTCTGTATAGGTATATTATCTATACATTGGCTATGTCAAATGTTTTTGAAATTTCAATAAAAAAGTCTGGTGATGTAATCACATTGCACTCATTTAAGTAGACTATAACAGCCGTATTCATACTAAAATCTTAGTTTGTCGCGTTTGATATTATCGTTATCATAGTAACTAACAGAAAACTAAGCCAGTACCGAACTACAATCTGGTTGCTTTTTCGGTGCGTAGTATTATTAATTCAGTAACATTCACTCAAAATAAGAAAAAAGTTTTTCACCTCTAGTTATTTTTTTATATAAAATTGAAGTCTAAATGGTATCCGAATGATAAAGCCTGTGTTCATTAATAAGATCCTCCTGAGAGAGTCTTATGAGAACGATTGACTTACAAGTGCTGCGAAGATTTTGGAACCGTGAACCAGTATGATGTCAAATGATGACTTCACTCATTACAGGCAAAGTCACTCATTGAAGAAGGTCTAATAGTCTCGGTAACCAACTTTGACATGGAAGATTATTCGCAGAGTATTCAACATTTTGTAACAAAATTTATAAATTGTAAAGCACTTTATTCTTCTTATTCTAGATTGGACCCTCTCGATGCGGAATCAAAAAACGTCAAGATATTACAGTAATTACAGTGTGTCAAACTAATGACAATTTTCCAGCTGAACTGTTGCTATACAAATTAATTTAGTAAGCATCTATTAGTGAGGCTCCCAAACAAGGCCACGACCAAGACCGATATTATTTTGGTATGGAATAAGAACACTGTAATATCGGAAATATCATTCAAAATGGATAAATTAATCGATATACTGTATACAACATTTCAGTCATTGTCCAGAACAAAAACGCCTAGTATTGTAATGGTACCAAACCATTCTAGAATAAGTACTGAGAATAAAACTGGGTGCGCAGAATTAATTTAGAGCAAGGGATATGTGTAATCAATTAAGAAAGTTTATAAATTATTATTCAACATTAACACATGAGAATCGTATCTTAGGTGTGCTGCTACATTGTCTGCTTGTACTTTCTTGGTATCTTCCGTCGCATCTGAAATCTCATTTTACTACTTTCTTGCCATATTTTCATATATACCTAATGGTTTCCCTTACCATGCTTTATGTTTACGCATACTTCTACATCAAAACTCATTCTACGTTATTTTTGTGCCATTTTCTTGAACGAAATAGAAAAAAATCTCTCAGAATGGCCATTAGGTGAAAGCGATCAAAAGTACTTCTGGTTTATAGATATTTAGATATTGTTTGAAAATTCAACTTTTGTATTAAGCTTTTTTTTAAAAAAAAACTGGTAAGAGTTTTGTCAATAAGTTGAGTTAGTTAACGAGCATGATGGCAAAAATATTTTCATAATAAGGGCAATCTAAACTTTAAAAAATCTCAATAAGGGGCTACTGGATAAATATCATAAGAAAATATCTGATCTATTGATGATTTGTAACGTTTACTTAAAACATTTTGCGTCATAGAAAAATAATAAATATAAAAAACCGTGTAGTTTACCTGCCCCGGCAACGAGCAGTCGGGATTCTTTGAAAACAGCTCTTTTTAAGGGAAATCCTAGATGGGTTGAAATTACTGTAGGGGGTGTCAGATTTTTTACATAAGGAAATCCTAGAAGGGTAAAATGACTTTTAATTCAATATTTTTAGAATCTGTAAAACAAAGATCGATAATAAAGGAGAAGGAATTCAAAGGTTAAATTAATTTGGTAATTTACCAGCGTTTCTTCTTTGATCATTGAGCAAAAAAAATATTTCCTATCAATTTGCTGTTTGGTTACGGTACTGCGAGATTCTAGCAAGTATCGCAAGTCTTGCAGCTAGACCACGACCAAGACCAGGTTAGTCTTGGTATTGGTCTTGGTCTGGCATAGACGGCCTTGGTCTCAGTTTTGGTCTTGCAATTTTGCACGACCAAGACCAATACCAGTCTCGCAGCATCTATACATAGATAACAAAATTGTAACAGGCCGATGTCTGTACATTAGAGATATTTAAGAAAAAATAATATGCGGGGTCTTTATTAGAGCAACAGAAACCAAAATAACAGTTTTTAGATTTTTTTTCTTTCTTCTGTATGTTTGTACGTGCATCACGCAAAAACTACTACATGAAATTGAATACAATATTCACCGATGTATTACTAGAGACCTAGCTTAAAATATACGTTACATTTTAACGCGTCTGTCTGTCTTTCTGTATGTTTGTACACCCATCACGTAAATACTACTATATGGAATTGAATGTAATTTTTAACGATGTATTGGTAGAGGTCTAACTTCAAATTTAGGTTCCATTTTACCACGTCTGTCTATCTGTATGTTTGTACACGAATAACACAAAAACTACCGCATGGAATTGAACGCAGTTTTCCACACGCACGAAGTCGCGGGCAAAAGCTATTTACAATATAAATTCGCACTAGAAGTGCCTGAAAATAAAGAAATTATTTGTAAGAAAAAAAATTATAGGTGAAACATATATTGGATGTATATCATCTGTCAAACTGATCTTCAAATTATAATACTGATACTCATCGACTTTGTTCCAGAGAGGCTGATTATTCATAGCAAGAAAGATTGATTATCGTTATAGGACCAGACAAAAGCATGTAAAGAGTTCAATAAAGGGCTCGAACGGATCGCCATAAAATGCCAAGTTTTGAAGAACATTTAGATACAATTGAATTTTTTTAAGCCTAAAGCTTTATATCTCACTTATTAGGAAATATCTAGAAAACGAGAAAATTTTCGAGTAATTAGATGAATCATTATATTAAATATAAATTCGCTGCCAAAATAAAGACAATTTTCAAAAACATTTGCAAATTCAACATGCATTTAATAATTGTCACGTTCGAATATGTTTTCACTGTCACTTCTTGGCAATGGATCGTTTTCGTAAACATTTTGAATGATATTCGTTAAAAAATGTCAGCACCCGATTTCAGAATAGGAAACAGTGGTCGTTCGAAAAAATATTTCTTAAATAGAATACCTAATTCAACAACTGAACTATAGAAAACGGTAGTCTCGATGCAGGACCTTACATATAATGGATGAAAATAGATTACTGAAAGAATATTTGAAACTAGAGTTTGTACAAAGCAAAAATAGAATCAGGCGATCATTCATAAGATGGGAAGAGATGGTAAGGCAAGAGACACACAAAAGAAAAATACCCTGAAATGAAGGTCCATTAAGCTAGTACAACAAAACCGGCACATATCAATAAAATTAGTATACTAAATTCAAGTATATTTAGTGATAATTTAGTACGCAAAAATAACATTTATAACTCTTTTTTAAATTACTGGCAATACTGCTAGCTTAATATTAAGTGAGCACATTTAAACTGAATATGATCGAATTTGAGAAAATCTGCTTTAAATAATTTAGTGCTAATTTAATACACTTAGAAAAAATGTATAACTCTTGATCTCTGAAATTTATAGGCATGGGTGCTAGCTTAATATTAAGTCAGCACACTTAAACGAAATATGGAGAAAATCCAAAACTATTCGTTAGGAATAATTTAGTACACAAGAATAACAATTATAACTCTTATTTTAAAGAAATTATGAGCAAGTGTAGAAGGTATAGCCAAAGTCTATTTAGATAGACTTTGATATAGCTAAACTTCTAATAGGTTATCGTAAATCGTAATTTTAATTTTTCTTTGACAGGAAAAATCGAAACAATTGGATTTCAAATTTTCTAATTCTATTTATGAGGTTTATTTTTTGTAATTGCCAAATTAATAATATAGGGAGTCAATACAAGTCATAATAAGAACACTTGTGTGCTAAATAGTTACAGATATTTAAATAAAAATCAAATAGGTAATTAAATAGTACCATTATTCTGTATCTTAGTGTCAATAATTTAAGAATATCACTTGTGAAATGCAAAACATTTTACAAAACCATAGTAAGACTCTACACTTTTATGTTAAATAAGCATCTGTGTAGTACATATAAAAATATTGTGCAAAATCTAGATTAGAAGGCCCTAGAGTGACAATCATATTTGTTTTGCCAGAAGAGTGGAAAATGGCAGTCATGTATTTAGATATAACAAGAGGTGGAGAACCAGCAATGAATTTGATTTTCGAGGAATTTTCTTCTGTTTGATATTATCATATTCAATAAACTAGATAAATTTATTAATTATTTAAATACAATATTAATTTTCACAACCATAAAATAAGTATAACAAATCTTATACAATTATCAACTTTAAAGTACATAGATATATGTCTAACTAAATAATATTAATTCTATTGGTGCTGTTACTTTTGAAGTTGTGCAGTTGCAGGTAGATTGGTAACTTTTGGCACCAACTTCACAAGTACCAGCCCCAATAGAATTAATATTATTTTATACTTTTCAGTGCACCAACTTATAAAGTCGGTCCAATTTTTTGTAAAAAATATTTATTTCACACTTTTGAGTGTAACATTAGTCACGAAAATCGTTGAACGTTCACTAATACCAATGAAGATTCTATTACCCACGTATATTCCTTGCTTGTAGTTGTTATTAAGGCTGTTCGAGCAGTAGTTTGGGACGGTTTGATAACTGTTTAAAATGCGCATGTGCGGCTTGAAACAGTTTCCAAGTGGTTTGGGATTTAGTTGCTCGAACACCAAACTGCAGTTTGCAAACTACCCCTTCCACTTTCTTATAATTTTGTCGCCATAGAACAAATGACTATGCCGATAAATATGTTGTATGGCCAAAGATAAGAGAGAACATCAATGAAAGACTGATGGACTAAACACAAAACCAGGGTCTAGTTTAAGACTGTGGTGGTGTTCTCTGAAAGGGATTTCTCCAACAGCAACAACAGAGAACACTATACTCTAAGAAGAAGAAGACGCGCCAACTGCGCCTGTCTCAAACTGAGTTTGCAAATCGTCAAACTACTGCTCGAACATCTTACTAGTAGTTGGGAATAAATTATTTCATCGTAAAGTGAAGTGCGCAGGCGTCTGACCCTTATTATTGAGATCTCAGAACATCGCTGCGGAAATACGCTTGAATATTTTAGTTGTTACCATTTTAACACCGATTTTACTCGAAAACCGTAACTCTAAGGGAAAAATGTTCAGTATAAATGTTGCTACAAATAATTATGTCTTTCATGTACTGCAAACAGATTTTCAATTTTCGACAGAAATCGCCCTCTCCACATAGCGAAAATAGGTATATTTGAGAATTTAAAATGTCTCTATGTCGAAAACCGTTACTCTTTTGAAAAAATGTTCCATTTAAACGTTTCCGGATATTGTCCTATCTGTACTTATATCAACGCAGATTTTCAATTTTCGACAAAATTTGCACCCTCCACCCCCTTCGGGGGCGGTTTTCGGAGGGAACGAGATGTCGGATTCCCGTTTTTATGAATATGGGACCATTTCTCAAGCCTCCTCTTTCAATTGAATCAAAAATCATCAAAATCGGAGTACGTTTACTATATGAAAGGCGCGCACAAACCAAAAAAACAAAAAAAAAACACAGTCGAATTATATACCTCCTCCTTTTGGGAAGTCGGTCAAAAAAGCTAGAAGCTCTGGGCCTCTCTATATGAATCTTTATAAATTTTACTTTAAAGACTTTTATTTCTTTAAACAGTAATAACCATAAATCGCAAAAAATCATATTTTCATTTTGCTTTTTCTTTAAAATTCACTTGTTTTTAGTAACACAAAACAGAAGTTCTATGTTCTATCATAAATAAAATGTTGTTTACGCAACCTAATGAGAAAAGATACCTCCTAGGGTATGGAATTCCCACTTCATACTGAAATGGTCACAGACAATGTATAGTGTCTGTCAAGACATACCTAACAGAATAGCTAAATGACAAACAAACTTGCTCATAATTTCTTTAAAATAAAAGTTATAATTAATATTCTTGAATACTAAATTAGCACGAAATTATTCCTAACGAAGAGTTTTGGATTTTCTCCATATTTCATTTAAGTGTGCTGACTTGATATTAAGCTAGCACACATGCCTATAAATTTCAAAAATGAAGAGTTATAATTTTTTTCTATGTGTATTAAATTTGAACTAAATTATTTAAAGCAGACTTTCTCAAATTCGATCATATTCAGTTTAAGTGAGCTCACTTAATATTAAGCTAGCAGTATTGCCCGTAATTTAAAATATTGAAGAGTTATAAGTTTCATTATTGCGTACTAAATATACTTGAATTTAGTACACTAATTCTATTGATGTGTGCCACTTTTGTTGTACTAGCCTAATGGACCTCTGAAATGAAACTATTTTACGTCTTAAGTTTTTTTTAACTGCTGGTTGAACTCAGTTAACAAAAGAATTAATATCCAAATAAATGATGCTCAACATTAAAAGCAAAAACAGTTTTTAAAACACTAGGACCAATAAAGTCGTATTGGTGTACTGAAAATACTAAATAATATTAATTCCACTGATGCTGGTAATTTGGTACATCAAAAGTACCAACACCAGTAGAATTAATATTATCTGGGATTTTTCATTGAACCAACTAATCAAGTCGGTTATAGTTTAAAAAAAGTCCTATTTATTTTTTGCCGCATATGTCTCTTCTTTAATGTTGTCGTAACAAATGTAGGATTTTCGGAAAGAAATTGCACTCTCTTCCACCTACGGGGGCAGTTTTTGGGGAAAATCTTATTTCTTAAATTTATTCAATACCTATGGCACCATCCCTCATAATGTTTTTTTAAATGAAAAAAACAATCATCAAAATTGTTCCACGTTAACTAAGCGAAAAGCGCAGCAAACTTTCGAATTGTATACCTCATCCGTTTGGGAAGTCGGTCATAAAACAGTTACCTACAATTACATTAATCCATTACATCATCAAATTGAGCTCTCTAAGAACTTCATTAATTTTAGATTATCAAAAATGTTGGAGTTCTGTACATATAAGCTTAAGAGGTATACTAACTAATGATCCTATTGTGCTGCAAATTCAGATATTTTATTCCAGAGGAGCAGTTATTCCCTTTGAGTACTAGCATCACCACTACTTAGCCATTTTAACCATGCAAAACAGGAAGAATATATTTATGCAGATAAAATAATAGACAAAAGCTTGTATAATCGACATCAAAAAGTTTTGGTAAATTATTAGTTTTAAATGGTTCCAGAGAGCAAGTCAATTATTTTATTTTCAAATAATTGATTTATAAATTATTATATTCCAAGGCTGTATTTCATGCTGTCTGCAGAGGTGTTAATGCTGTATAAAGTATATGTTCTGCTGATATACCTATATATATATATTCATTTATTTATGAAAATCTCGTAAGAAGGAAAGTAGGATGGATATTATGAAATACGTATGCCTTGGTTGAGCAAATTCTGTCGGTTACAAAGAAGAAATATTTCTTTCTTAAATGATAATCGTTAAAGTGATAATTGTTACGTTATAAGCTGAATCGATCATCGTTACAAAAGTTTCCAAGCCGAGAGAAGATTTGAACAAAGACAAACAGCTCCATTGGTACGATTCGTCTTGAAGAAAAAGAAATGGGAACTTCTTGGAGCGGTGGTGGCCCTCTTTGCACTTTGCGAATGTATTAATAATGGACGGTTCCTTTCTTATGTCACTCGAAGAATCTGTTTCAATGGTGGCCATTGTTAGGCAAAATTGTATACTAAATTAAATTGTTTTAATCCGAGAGAGAGTATTCGGATACAAAAGGAGTTAATGAGCGGCAAAAAGAATGAGAAAATTTTAAATTGCCGACAATTTAGTATAAGAACCGACGAACAAGGTTTTCTTCCTATGTACAATGGTGCTTCTGGATGGGCTTCGACTCTACAGGGAGGCTAGTGAAAATTTCAAACACGAAGTTTTTTCTATAACCAGAAGTTTACATGAACTTAATTTCAACTGAATCCAAATGAGTTAAAATGATGATTAACAAACTGTTCACAGGCTACAATAGTTGAACCAAAAGTATTTGTTGTTATATTCAAAATGATCTTATTACAATACAATTGGTTTGATAAATCTTCCACAATTTTTTGAGAAAATTTCAAATGTTGCAGCTTGAATTAACATTTTTCACGAAGTGATATATATATATATATATATATATATATATATATATATATATATATATACTGTGGGCTAAATTCAACAATTTTTAATCACTAATCAATTTATACCTGTTGCAACTATCAATTCATTTTTGAAGGATGTATAGGCTGACGACATGTCAGGATCGTCATCAGCCTTTTTTTGTGTCCACTCACCCTCTCTTCACTGCCTTATCAGTATTGCAATTGATTAGGGGACCTACAGCTTAAGGTGAACTCCGAACCACCGATATGTCTCTAAGAGACATACCATTCTACTAGCTCAGAGGATTTCTGAGGCGTACCTTACAACGCTGCCTCAATGGGGGTTGGCATGGGGCAAGTGATGTCGACCGCTAGTTTTCGCCATTTCTAGCTATCCTTCTATCCACGGAGTTTTTTAGGAAATTTTCATGTAAGGAAAATGTCCTTGACCTATTCCACAGTACCACAATTGTAGATAGTGACTTATGTTTGGGCGTACTGATAAGGATTTCATAAAGCAGAGACCGGAATTGTTTGTTAATATTAGTGGAAGAATAATTCAATTTCAATCACATTTTTTGAATAGATGCAGCCGATACTTGATGAAAATCCATAATAAAAGTAGGTACACAAAGACACAAACAATAAGATTTTCACAAAAATTATTCTCAATAATAACCGCACGCCTATGATTCGTCTATTTCCTTTCCTCTCAGACCCGCAAAGGTCTATGATGAAAATATGAGTCACCGTCTACAATACTGGTATCATACTATAGTTGGGCTCGAACCTAAGACCTCTCTGCTAGAAGTCCAACATCTTACCAACTAGACTACCGGAGATATAAAAGTAAAAAAAACCCGATGGCCTGTAGTCAACGGAAAGGTAAATTTTTCAAAATTCATTGAAGTGAAATTTGAACAACCTTTTCATTGGTATACATACATGTTATTACATAAAAATGTCGTATGTGTCATAGCCTTGCGGTTAGAGGTTTTTGTTTTGGCTGTTGAATATATAGCAGACAGGGTTCGAGTTCCACTTCAAGGCAGAATTTTTTTTAATCAGGGTCTATATTAAGATCTGCAGAAAATGTACAATTACATCAAATTTATATTGAGTGTTTTATGTTTTATCAATATTTGTTATTTTTCTTTATTAATTTTTATTTTTTTACCTGTGTATTTTATGAAAAATTGCTTTGAACAAAAGTTGTAGGTACTGATTATATCTATAACCTAAAATTATTTTAGATGATATTTACAGTACGGCTCTTTTTTGATAATTTTTTTAAATGTTTGAACGGTCGCCATATAGAAACTACGTACCCGATATTGCCCACTAGCGAACTCGACCGAGATATTTGAGAGATTGATTTTTGTAGCAAATTTGAACTTGATACCTTCAAAACTGCGACCTCTATCGTGCATTAAAATAATGTTTAAATAAAATAAAAATTGAATTTGTGAAAGAGTCAGCACAAACAAATACTGAAATTTACTGAAATAAGGACCACCTCTCCGAGAACCACCGAGCCAGGGAGTAGCGGGGTGCAAAAGAACAGTTTGTTTTTCTTCGAAATTATATGACGAAAATATTGTTTTTAAGTTTACTTCACTGCCTGCTGAAAGACTGTTTTCATTAGAAAATAACGAAGCCGATTAACTGGAGAATCAGTTCAATTTTTACTGTGTTTGTATTCTTGGCTGTGTAACAAAGATATATTTACGATTGTCTAAGGAATAATTTTCTTATGTCTTTTTATTATATCAAAAAATCATGTTATCTGTATTTCTCTTATGTCTTTTTTCTCATGTTTTTTTTTTTAATTTTAAGTGTTTAAAGTTAGTTTTGTGTTTAATAGATTATGGGTCTTTTAAGAATATGAAAATATTTATTTTTACCTTTGATATTTGCTTTGTTATATTTGCTATTTTTTAAGCTTTGTTATTTACCTTAGGTTTAAAATAAATTAAAACTACATATTTAATAACATAGTTTTCTATTTTCGCTTTTCTGACCTAACAATAGCTGTGTGCTATTGGCGCACCTGCATTTTCTCGAGATCGAGAAATCTCGAAAAATCTCGAAGTATAATTCTTGATCTCGTCTCGAAAACAAAAATTTAGTCTCATCTCGATATCCTCTTGAAATCGAAACGAGACGAGAAATCTCGAATTTCGAGAGTCTCGTGAAACCCTACACAGAAAGAACAGCTTAATCGCTCTTCTTGCTAGGAAATAGCCGAAAAATGTGTTTTGCTCAAGGCTTTTCAGTTTATTCATATTCTGCTTGTTGAGGTTTTTCTCTTCAAGAAAAGACCTTTGGTCTATAACTATTTATTATATCGTTGAAAATAATAGATATATGAGTAATTTTAGAATAGCTTTTCTCTGCCTTTCTCAAGATTTACAGTGACAAGTATCAAGTTTTTTTTTTGTCGTACATCAAGCAACCGTAACATTAAATCTTACTGCTCTACTGGAAATTCAACTTAAATTTACATATTATTTCAACACTGCTTACACGTTCTTCAAAATTGAACATGACCTTTGAGTTTGTTGTTTCACTTAGCAGGCTAAAAACAAAGGTGGCGTTAGGCGGAAAATTGATTTTGCCGGCGCAATATACCAATTGAAGAAGCAAGCTATTTTCGGCTAGTAATCAGTATTCGAATCTAGCGCTAGCTGATTTCATTATTGTTTATGGACGAGCTCTGCTCTCGTTAGGCCCCACTCGCTGCTATCCTGAAATGAGAGCCCATTTAGGGTATGCTGAACATTGGGCTCGCATGCCCAATGTTCAGCATAAACTGAGAATATCTGAATAATTTGAAATTTGCAAACTATATTGTTTTAATATCAGACAACATTAACAAAGACACGTAAAGACTTCAACAAACCTCAGGAATAGCTGAATTGAAAATAAATATTTCTAAGAACCAATTTATGACCAATCTTGTGGTGAGTGGAAGAATACCCATGTGAAGCGGCGATACTGAACAGGTCACTTCATACAAATATCTCAGTCATGAACTCCGTAAAGATCGAGACAATTAAACAACCGAGATTCAAAGAAGATTAGATCTGGCATGGGCAACATTTGGTAGATAACTTTATAGATGTGTTTAAATCGGAAATTCCCATAAGCTTAAAACGAAAAGCATTCAACCAGTGCGTTTTGCCAGTGATGACATATGGGACAATGACACTCAATTTAACCAAGAAGTTAGTTCTTTGGAATGGTCAACGTCAATTTAAGGGATCGAATCCCAAATAATGAAGTAAGGAGAAGGTCTGGTGTTTCGGAAGCCGTAAGAAGAATCACTACATTTAAATGGAACTGGGCTGGGCACATCGCAAGGATGACAGATAATAAATGGATATGAAGAATCGTTGAATGGAGATCGAGAAATGAGGCCTACCGAAACAGGAGACATCCGCCAACGCGATGGACCAATGATTTAAAATGCATCCAACCAAATACTGGATACAGTCGGCACAGGACCGTTACGAGTGGCATAGATTGCGAGAGGCTTATGTTCAGCAGTGGACACAAATGAGCTTATGATGATGATGAACATTGGGCGCTCACTAGCATTTACACACCAAGTAGAACTTCGCAGGCATAGGGCCACATTTAGGAGCTCATAGACAATAACGTTTGATTGAGAGAACGTGTGGCTTCTTGTCTGCCAAGTCGTAAATGGTATAATTGTTCCAGCGGAGCCCTATATGGTGCCATCATGATGAGCGGAGCCCCTTATGGAACCCCAGTGTTCAGTGGAGCGCTGAGTGGAGCCTGATGTCAGCAAAGCCTGGACGCAATACATTATAAAAAGGAACCACTAAGCTAGTGCAAGATTCGCGTACGAACCGAAAATAGCCGTTTGATATTCTTTTCTTTGGACAGAGCGCGCTTGCTTGTTAATTTTCTAGCGACTGTCTAGCACCGTCCTTCAAAAGCTTGAGTTGATTATACAATTTTTATATTCGATGAAATTTGATAGGAAACGGCAGGAAAGTTAACTTTGAATTTTATAAGGCACTAGAATATACGAGTATTCTCAACCGTCATTTTTGCCGCCAAAACTTTCAAATAATAGCCAATTGAAAATTAATTTTCTTTTTCAATCAGCTGTCTGTTGTTAGCATGTAGTCTTGTTGATAGTCTAGGAAATATCGCATGAAGTAATCGTAACGTTAAACCAGCTCCAAAGTCTCTCATTCCGTTTCGGAAATACCAATTAATGACTCCTCGGCGATCCACACCAAGAAGGCGCTAGATTTGCAGGATGCATTGCACGGACCGACTGTCAGATTTCCGAGTGACTGCTTAACAGGATTAGAAAATTCATCCAGTAAGGAAAACGGTCGGTAATGTTCAACTCGCGAAGGGCGGCGAGTTTCTGTTATTCCATCGCATATAGCTTTGAGAAAATATTTGCCGGGCCAGTCGAAGCGTGGCCTCGTTGCACACAGAGACTTTCAATGCTTTTTTTATTTCCAGAGCTATAATTCGGTACAAGGGTAAAAAAGTTTGCTTTGCCGATTGAGCCGCATACAAAGTCGTTTTTTCCAGTTTGCTTCGCCTCATGGATTTTGTTTGTGAAAAATTGAAAAAAATATGCGCAGCTTACGAAATGAATCTTTAATAAAACCCAAAGGGATGGTTTTCATTGGCACATAGATTTGTGATTAAAGTTTATCTCAATACTTTGAATTTTCAAGTAAATAAGAATGAAGACTGTGAATTTGATATAATCTTCAAATTTTCTCGAAGCATATTTCAAGCAAATATACCTTAAATTTAAAATGCATAGTCCTTATCTGAAAAAGGACAATGGAAACCGATTGATGATGGTGAATATGCTGCGGTAATTATTGTAAAGAAAATGTGCTCTTTCTATTTGATGTCATATTTTGTAATACAAACTTTTAAACTTGATTAGGAAAACTGCGGAAACCAACGTTCTGCCCAAAATAACATAGAAAGGAAGACATATGTGTGTATTATTACCAAGACAAACAATACCAAATGGATGTATTAGGAGAATCAAGCGAAAATATAATTATTGTGAAATAGTGAATCCGTGGAAAGTAATATAGGATACCCAAGAATAGATGATGTCTTGAGACATGAGTTGTCTTCTCTATATCCAGTATCAGTGAAGGACCATGTATGAAATAACTATTTCGAGTCACACTTGAAAGACTGTCTTCATAAACGGAATAATGCAACCTTTATAATGACATATAACATATAACAGAGGGATTATTCATTTAGTAGGTACTGTAACAAAATAAACAATAAGACAACATACAGGAAAAGAAACAAATTAAAAATGATGCATGGGTGAGATAAGTACGTTTTAAAAATCACAAACTTATGTAGATACTCTTTCGTATTAACATAAGAACGTACGAATATATATGTACCAGAACAGACATTTTTAGGTAAATTTCATATAGAAATGTATTTACCCATTGCGATCATTCGCACTTTCGAATTTCGAAAGAAATTCAACGTTATGTGTATGTCAATAAAGAAAAAAATAAGGGCCGACCAAACTCAAAAAAAAATCTCAAAAATAGCCATTGATTGAGTATCTTCAAAAATATTTTTAAGTTATAAATATGATCTGTTCCTGCAACTTTAGTTAAAAACATTTTTCCCTAAGAACGATAAAAAAATAGATCTTAAACTGTAAAGTTCACCTATACGCTCGCCAAAAGCCGTTGGGATTTTTTTAACTTATTGTAGAGCCAACCCGCTCCGTCCTACACCGTGTGCACAGTCATTTACAATAAGAATCACGAAACGAGGAAAATATGAATATATCCTATTCTAGAAATCGGAACTGTTCCTAAAATTCCCAATGATTAAATAAAATGGCAAAACAAATAGTTTTTCAAAGTAAAATTAAATAATAAAACAGAAAAAAGTTAGAAAATAGAAAGGGCTGTTGGAAAAAATTCCGACGGCTAATAGCCAGCAGATAGGTAGATTTCACAGTTTTTAATCTTGTATTTTTTCATAGATTTTATTGAAAAATGTTTCAACAAAAGTTGTAGATCATATACATAAATGAAAAATAATTTTAAGAACACCTCTCAAATGGCATATTTTTAGATTTTTATAAACTTTGGACGACCGCTACTTTCAAATGAGGTACTAGTCCGATCATACCAATCAATGGTACTGACCAAAGTTTTGAGATAAGTTGAAAGTTTTTTGCAATAGTATAATATGTAACAATAAACTAAGAGTTCCAATGCTGTGTTAATAAAAATGTATATAGCTTGACTGGAAACATAAGCGTTCCAAGATAGAATGCTCAATTAATTTGATAAAAAAGATATATGCTGATAAGCTAGGGCAATTGTGCAGTCATTCATAGTCAATAGAAAAAGCCATTGCAATCAATAGCTTGTTTGACTGACTGTAGCCATACTTTCTACTACCGCTCACTGATAGGCTAGATGTGCCACTCAGTCCGAGTTGGACCTGCAAACATGCTTCGATTTTGATGATTTTTGATTCATTCGAAAAAGTAGAGTTGAGAAATGGTTCCATATTTAAAAAAATAAATAAAATCTAAAATCTTCCCAATTCTCAGTTTTTCTCGAAAATCTGAGATGGCTGAATTAAAGTTTAAATTGAACATTTTTTAAAAAGAGTTACGGTTTTCGAGTTACAGCAATGGTAAACACTGTAACATGTATATCTCCGTTATGTGTAGGGGGATTTTTTTTTCAAACTGAAACTATGAGACAGCCAAATTAAAGAAGAGATTACATGTAGTAACATTTAAATCAGACATGTAAAAAAAGTTACTATTTCTCGAGTTAAACCAGTGGTAAATTCTGAAATATGTTTACTTCCGCCACGATGTTTTGAGATCTCTGAACAATAACAAGTATAAGCAAGGAATTTACATGAATAATAGGATAAGCACAATCTTCTTTGGTATTAGAGAACATTCAACGATTTCCATTATTAATGTTACACTCAAAACTGTGAAATAAATATTTTTTACGAAAAATTGGACCGATTTTATTAGTTGGTGCAATGAAGAATACGAAATAATATCAATTCTATTGATGCTGGTACTTTTGAAGTTGGTATCAAAAGTTATTTAACTACAATTGCACCAACCACCAACAACTAAAATGCCAGCACCAATAGAATTAATATTACTTTGGGGTTATTCTGCCACAAAATCCGACATATACATTACTTTGTGTGTGTGTGTTGTTAATAAATAATCCAAGACAAGAAACATGAAGTTCTCTGTCCTACTGCAGTAACATAATATTATCTGCGACTGTGTGACAGACACGTTCACCTCTCCTGTGACGTCCAGCTGTCAGTCGGTTGATTCTTGTATGCTCACCAGACATTCAGCTGATTTATTCAAAGCGGCACTCGGTTGCTACACCATCGGCTAATTCCCCATCTCGAACACTATGTCTTCTATAATGCAAAAGTATGTGCAATGTAAATATAACTTGGCATAATATAGAGACTAGCGTGGAATGAATTACTAACAAAATAAATGTCGTGTGCATTCAGATATGATAGTAACCCACCTGACCACGTTTTGAATCTGTCAAGGAAGTCACTGAAATTTAGTGTACCAGTCACTTAGGGATAGCAGTATCTACGCGTAAACGGATTCTTCTCTTTCCTATCAGTTTCATGCATAGATATTGTCATTAAAAATGGAATAGTTCGTTGTCCAATATCTTTGTAACCGTCTTTGTGTTTATTGTTGTGACCATAAAATAGTTTTTTTCTTCTGTTTTTCAAATGCTTCCACTCGTATTCATGAATGATTCAACAATTAGTCGGCACAAAACTTTTTCTTATTCCATTGTGTATAATAGGAATATTTGTTTTGTAATTGTCTCACTTTACGTTGTGTGTTTTTCGATCATTTTTATGAAATCACTAATTAAATTTTTCATTATAATTCCGATACTCAGATATTAATTGATTGAACAGGAAAACCAATGATAGGATATAATATTAGATGGAATTGAGCGCAGTAGTTCTCCGGCAATTTAGATTCGCCACATGTAATTTGAAAGCTTCCATAGGATATTTTTTCGATCTTGTATTTAAAAAGAAATCCCGCCAAAGCCTGTCCCAAGCCAGGTTGAAAAAGGGTAAGGGGAGGAGTAACAACCTCGTTTGAAAACCAGGGTTCATTTGGCCCGGATGATAGCATCCTGTAAGGGCCCCTACCAGGCCACGGTGAAGATCAACGGTGGAAGGAGCAGAGGAGATGGGAATATCCAATGGTCCAGAAGGCGGAGGAATCAAATTAATATAGGGAAGGCCGTTCTCTCAAGTCCGGGAAGACAATCGGGCTCGGGGGAAAAAATCTCGAATACAAATCACCTGGTCCTCCAGGTTGGGGGTTGAGGCATTGGACTGGTTGTCCATTACTCGGAAAAAACTTACACGTACCAAAAAGCCTAAACAAAGCCTCGGACCTTCGGACAGATCATTTTTCTTCTTCTTGGTTCAGCTTTTCCGTCGGAGGTTGCAGATCATCGTGGCAATTTTAACTTTGGAGATAACCGCGCAAAACTGGTCCGCCGACGATGTTCCAAACCATTCCCGCAGGTTACGCAGCCAGGATATACGCCGTCTACCTACGCTTCGTTTCCCTTGGATGTTCCCTGGATTTTAAGTCGTAGTAACTCATATTTTTGGTTTCTACAGATGTGGCCTAGATACTCTAGCTTTTGCTTCTTTATAGTAAAGAGGATTTCGGTCTCTTTGCACATCCTCCGAAGCACTTCAATATTGGTGATTTTGTCAGTCCATGATATGCGCAGCATGCGTCGATCAGAAACATGTGTAGTAAATAGACTGCGCCTACCGCAGACTCGCAGTACTAGGGAATGATGTAAAGATGGTTAGGCAACCAGTCTATCGCGTTGTGGGCAAAAAGTGGGGTGCGCTTTATTATTGCAAATGAGAAATAGCCAAAAGCTTTAAGCAACCTAGTAAATTTTAATGATCATTTAACTTGGTGTAAGAAAAAAACCCATAAGTGTTAACTAACTTATTATTTATACTTATATTTGTCAAATGTGTAATAAAACAAAGAAGGCAAAAAACAAGAGGTAAATAGAATTATTACATATAATTCTACTGGTTCTTGGTGCGCTTATTACAGTGGTTGATTGGAACTGTAATACAAACACGTAAAATACTGTTCACCAGCTGAAGCAGGTGATTTTTGATAGGTTCCTGTTCCAAGATTTGGTTGTTAAGTTCTTTGAAATAGCTATTAATGTTCATATCTGTCATGGTCCACAATATAAGTTTGTTTACGGTGGTACTCGGTGTGTAATAACATCATCCGACGCTTTACACAACCCACCCAGATCTTCTCTTTTCAATAAAAGTGATGCGGATTTGTCAGAGAATAAGAAACAGCAGATTGCACAGTTATATACTTTGGCGATTCTTTTTAAGAAAAACCCGGAAATTTCTTGCCCACAACGCGATTCCACGGGTTGCCATGCCATGTTTACATCATCTCTGACACCGTACGCTTAGTCTATTTACTACACATGTCTCTGGCGTCGATAGACCCACATCTCGAAAGCCTCTATCCTTTTGGTGGTTTCTTGGTGTAAAGTCCAACTTTCCATGCCGTAGAGGAGGATCGGAAAAATGTAGCATCGGGCCATTCTTAGCCTAGACTGAGATCTATGCCTACTGCATGTTGGTGCTGGTTAAAAACCATTTTCCTGACTGTAGCCATCTTACTTCACTTACGCCTAATATGTCGATTTGCATTCTCTGCATTTCTTCTGTAACATTTTCCAGTTTTCCTGCCTGGAAAATACTGCGCACATTCCATGTCGCAAGTTTCAGATTTTCTCTGTGTATTTTTATTGTTTGTTTGTTTCTTCGGGGGGATGCATCGCACCGTCTCCCCATTAAAGAGGTGCCCCGGACTGACGGCCATTTCCTTATTTATATTTGCCATGATAATTTTCTTGGGAAGTTATAGTGCGGTAGTTTTCCGTTGCTTTCCGCCAGAGCCATTGAAGCCATTCTGGCCGTGCCTCTAGCTGTCTGATGTTGGGCCGGGCCGAGATCAATTCTCGCACGCCACAATTCTGTAATGACTTGGCTGCTGCCCCAAGTCATGTTCTTTAACCATACCTGGCTACTTAGTTTTTTCACCATATCTGGTTATCCTCACTTGGTTTAGCCTGTAGGTCAATACAGTTTACCAGGGTGTAGCGCTTGGAGCCAGCAAGTGAGAATTAGTTGTCTCGTGAGGACCAGTCATCTGAACCTCCGCCAGTCTATGACTCTTGGAGCGACCGTTCAGAATAAAAGGTACTACCTCTCCGACACAAACCCTACACTCTACAGATCATTAGGACAACGAAATAAGCAAAGAAAAAGGACTATGAATTTGGCAACATGGAACCTACAAGGAGTCAGACAGAAACTGGAGATTATAGTATCTGAAATAACGAAAATAAAGATAGATATCATATCACTGACCGAAACTAAGAAATAGGGGAATGGGACCAGTATAATCGAAGAATACCTTCATGTCTTTAATGGACTGCCAAAATAGAAGAGAGCCGCAAGAGGAGTGTCGATACTTATCAAGAAAAGCTTAAGAAACAAGATTACTAACTGGGAAGCAATTGACAAAAATATACTGGAACTTAACTTGAAAATATATGGCCACAATATCACGACGATCGCAGCATATGCTCCTTCTGATGATGAAAACATTGCTGTAAAGCAGGAATTTTACGAAAAACTTGAAGAAGTCATGACTAATATCGGAACAAATAGAGAAGAAGACTAGTGAATCGGACCACTATATCGTAAGAGCTTAAGTAACGCTGGCACTTAAAACGGCAAGAAATCAAAAACAGAATAATGGAGACATTGACAAGGCGACCCATAACGAAAAACTGGATATACCAAGATACTATTTTGATAGCTTCCAAGACAAAAGCACTGTATACTATTATATCAACAACGATTAGATAGCAAACTGATCAGCCCTGAAGAAGCACTGTTTGACGAAGTATACAATAACATAATAAAAAGCTTGAAAGAAGCTACACAAGAGACAGTCGGGATACAAGATCATAGAGTAGTCAAAAAGCAATGGTTGAATGAGGAAATAGAAGCTGGAGTAAAAAACAAGAAACACAAATTCCAAAAATGGCTCTCTATAAAAAAATTATCAAGACCTCGAGAAGTATAAAGAGATGAAAAGACAACTGAGAAGTCTAATCAATAAGGAGAAGGACGAAGCGTGAGACAGAAAATGTAATAAAATTAACAACTACATAGGATGACGCAAGTGCTCAGAGATATGAAATTTCATAGCAAATAGACAGCCCACATTCAAGTTATCAAAGCCGAAAAATGGGTACAACATTACAAGCAATTACTGCAAGAAACGAGACAATGATCATAATCATCTTATCAAATCCCCAAGAGAAGTCAGAAACCATAATAAAAGCCGTTAAAAACTTTAAGGCGGGTAAAACTAGTGGACCAGGAGGAATATACAGAGAAATGCTCTAGTACGGGAGTCGGAAGCTGTTTGAGGGACTTATTTATATCATCAATGAATGCTCAAATGGACACTCAGTTCCGCAAGAATAGAAGCTGGCATATATATCTCCTTTACACAAAAAGAGAAATAAACAGGACTGCAACAACTATCAGTGTATCTCAGTATCAAGCACATTAAGCAGACTGTATGGGAAGATCCTGCGCGACCTTATAGAAGACGACTTCAAAGAAATAGAGGAGAAAGAACAAGGTGGATTTAGAACAGGCAGTTCCTGTATTGATAATGTTTTCTGCCTAGAGCAAATCATAGACAAGAGAAGTGCAAGAAATCATGAAACTCATATCACCTTCGTAGATTTACAGAAAGCCTATGTCACAGTCCCAGTATCAAATCTGTGGAAGGTATTGGAGCAGTCAAGCTTTAACCATGCATACATCACCGCCCTTTAAGAACTTTATAAAAATTCCAAATCAAGAATAAAAATAGGACAATATCTTACAGAGGAATTTGAGGTCAATAAAGGTCTGCGACAGGGATGGTGTATTTCACCCACAATTTTTAAGATATATATAGCTATCGCTCTTAGGCTGTGAAAAAGGAAAGTGCAAGGGATGAGTGTGGAACTTAACGACACATGTCTATACACCCCGGAGTTTGCCGACAACCAAGTCAACATAGCTAACAACTACGAAGACATGTAATATATGATGCGCAAGCTAATAGAAGAGTATGACAGATGGGGTCTGGTAGTTAACATCGGAATGGTCAAGAGATATCAAACTGCGAAGAGTATGTTTATTTGGGTGTTTCCTTTGACAAAAGTGGAACCGATGCAAAGGAGATCAAAAAGAGGTTTATTAATGCAAAGAAAATCATTGGATGCTTTAATGGAATACTGTGGAGTAGCGAAATAACGAAAAATCGGAAATTTAATATCTATGAAACCATGATAAAAAGAACTTTGCTTTAAGGCGCAGAGACGTGGAGGGTGACGGACGAGCATAGAAAAGCAATAGAAGCAGTTGAAATGGACGTCATGAGAGAATTGCTACGGGTCTCAAGGAGAGAGCGAGTAAGAAATGAAAGAAACAAGGCAACAAATGGGAATAGCAGGTTCCATTTACCAAGATATTAAAAACCGACAACTGATTTAGTATGGACATGCGCAACGAATGCCAGATACAAGACTGGGTAAACAAACACTTCAGTGGCAACCAACAGGCCATAGGAAAAGAGGAAGACCAAAACTGGAATGGCAGACGGGTACCCAGAAAGCAATGAGTGAGAGGAACCTGAGACCACATGATTATGGAGATCGAAAGAGGTGGAAATTGGGCGTCGGACAATGTCGGAAGACATTCTAAACCGGCTTAGCTTACGTCACTATCATGGATATGAAAATATTTAAAGATTATTTCTTATGGTCATTTGGTATAGTCATAAAAAGGAACTGGATGAAAGTCACAGTGCTCTGAGTTCTTTATAACTCGTATTCAAGCTCGTATTCTTTGTTAAAGATTTAGCTTATTTGAACAAATGTTTTTCATCGGTAGTACCCTTTTCAAGCTACCCAATGCAAATGAGGAGTAAGAAAAATCGTTAATTATTCCATCATCTGAAGAAATGTTGATTCTTTTGGTTATAACTGATGTCAAAACAGGATGGAGAGACTCAAGCACCATCAAAGAAATGTTTTTAGTATTTAATAACTTAAGATTATCACTGTTTGATACAGATTTTCGTTAACGGCCGGTGAATCGCCGGTATCACGCAAAAGCCTGGTTAGTGTTGAATATTTTCCCGAACAGAGAAATTGGAATAAGACGCATTCATGCCGAGTATTACTACTATTTTCCCATCAAAAGGAAAATTTATTATTTTTCTCAATTCTAGATATCAATTTGGAGTTAAATTGAAATTATTATCAATGGATTTAGAAAATCTAGTCAACAAAGTGACACACGTATTATTGTGATTCGATCTCAACGTTTGAATAATCTTTTGGAAAGGCATTCAATGGAAAAATAAATCGAATATTTACTCATTCAGCATTCGCAATTAATTCTCGAGATTATTTGCACAAATCAAGCGAGCTGAAAGTTATGACAAATTCCCATTTTGCCTCTCTAGCTGTCTTGACATTACCTTTGAGACAACAGCATCGAAAAGCTTTTAGCTTTTTCCTCAATTCCGATTTCTTAATGAACTTTTTCAAGAGGTTTATTATATATTGTGCACGAACTGAAGGGACCGAAATATTTTCTCTGCCAAATCTGAAAGATAATATTGCCGCTCAGAAACGGATGACTGGATGTTTTTTCTCGACTCGATTGAGGCGTTCTGATTACAAAAATTAAAATGACCCCGAGAATATCTTCTTCTTCTTCTAAAAAGCTGTACTAAGGTTGACATGATGGAAAAGTGTGAATTAGTGAATTGATGAAGTGAACGACGCTTACCATGCGATTACTATTAAGCTTTATGAGGCTTGAAATAATTTACATCTTGAACGAAACAAGAAGAAAGCCCTTTGTAGATCAGAAGAGTATTTCAAAATTTAATTCCAAGTTGATTTAGAGAGAAAATCAGCTGAATAAATAAAATTTATTATTCGTATTTCGAACTGAATAAAGTATGAGTAATCAGCTGTGAATTTGAACCTTCGTTCTGAAACTACTACAACAAGAAAGAGATACATACAGGCTGTATCGTAAAAAACGCCCCAAGCTCTAACTTCGTTATTTATTGGCAAATTTAAAAAATTTAAAAAATGAATGGTTTGATTTACTCCACAAGATGTCTTTAACTTTCATAATTTTTATCTTTGCCCTCGGTGAAAACGATAGTTAACTTTTTTTTTGTTAATAAGTACGGATTATTTAATTATTTAATTTTTAATTTTTTTCAGAAAATGTTAAATAAATATTATGTTATGCTGTTGAATTCAAAGAAAAACTGTAAATAATATGACGTAAAAATTAATAGATGTTTCAAGTTGACTATCGCTATCACTGAGGGGGAAAAATAAAAGTTGGTGACATCTTGCAGAGTATATACAACCATTCAGTTGTTTTTCTTTAATTTTCAAAATTCGCCAATAAATAACGAAGTTACAACTGGAGGCATTTTTTACGATACAGCCTGTGTATTCATGATCTTGCATTTATTTTCCAAGCAAAAATGGATCAAATACATCAAGACAGCATTGTAGACCTGCAAATTCAAGACCAAATTAAAGGTAAAACCTACATTGAATACTACCAAAAACCGTCCAGAAAAGCTTGGTTCTCAGCGAAAAAGATAGCCCGGAAATTGGTTGTAAAAATCAGTAGATGCAGGGCTAATCTCTACGTCTTAGCCGCGCCCCTTCAAAGGATATCCATTATAGATAGCCCTACATGCAAGCGCGGTATGGCCGACGAGGACCTAAACCATGAAGGAAGAAAGGAAGGAGACTAATATCTGTGTTGAATGCGTAGTCGCAAAAGTGAGCGATAATCGGGTTCGCGCGCTAACCAAGGGAGCGCTGACTACCCCGCGCTTCCGAAGACGCGAGATGTCACAGCTGACAGTGTTTTTGTTTACATAACCGCAATAATAATAATTATATCTAATTATATTAAACGAGCAATGCTTGTATATATATATATATATATATATATATATATATATATATATATATATATATATATATATATATATATATATATATGTGCAAATTTTATCTCGGAATCTGGTCTACCGATTTCAATGAAAATTCATATGTATGGGTTCTAGAGTGTATTGAATCGATTGGTTGTATTCACACTCACAAGAAAAATCGTTTTCAGTAATTAATATTCCCATTTTAGGAGTTTTACAGATTATATTTCAGATATCAATATGAAGCTGATAAAATCATAGGAAAAAATAGTCCTATGGTTAAGCTTCCGGGTATTAATCTAGAGTTCCTCGGTTCGAATCCTGTTCACCTTTGAGTTTTTTTTTAACGAAAGCCATTTTTTAGATAAAATATTTTAATTTAATATTTGTTTCTAATAATTTAATCGGAAATTTTCACAGAAAATTTGTACATATCTAATATATTGCAACCCTTAAGCTACATATTAGCTATTTCAAGGCAGGGTTAGCAGACTTTGGTAAAAATTAGTAAAAAGGGGTTTTCGGAGTCGAGATATCGATTGACGATACTTCATATTCAATCGGTGTGACCCTCGAGGTCCACAGATAAAAGTTTCAGTGTGTATTGTGTTTGGGGGTTGAGAAGTCGATTGGGATGTTTCACATTCATATTTATTTTGAAATCTTTAAATTCTGACCCATGTGAATGATAAAAGCAATACTTACCGATCGCAATACATTTTAAATATAAATATGCACATTTTTGAACTTTCAAAATAATTCTTATATACGCACTCTAAATTCTGTGATATTAATAATTATCTATGCCATAATGTATAATATCATAATGTTATGTTGGCAGTTATACCATGGAGCAAATGAAATATTATTCTTTTTTGGTCAATAAAGTTTTTTCGGATTTCTTATTTAACTTGTAAAAATAGAATTATTAATAAGAAATGGTAGAAATCCCCGAAACACATCTAAAGGAAATATTGAGTGGGTGAAAATCAAAGTTTTGTAAGTAAAACTGTAATATTTCTTAAATTAAGAGGAAGAAGACTTTCAAGTAATCTATTAATTAATGTACATTATTATTATTTGGTAATACTTTGTAGAAATAAAGATGTCTAATATTTATAAATTATCAAATTGTAATCTACAACAAAGATCTATAGAGAACTTTTATTACTAACAAATAATTATAATAATCAAAACATTCTTCATTTCTCCATCATTTTATTATTTCTTATAATAATTTTCAAGTCTTTCAACTTGAGGTATATCCGTGCATTGTGAAGAAATATGAAATATCTAATATATAGTTGATGGCTAATTTACAAAAAAATAAGTTTTCTCAATTAACCTTCGAAGCCCTGAACAGTGATGAAACTTTCTTTTTATTATTCTTGCTTTCCACCCGATCTAAAGATGTGCACTGGTATTACACGCGTAAATGGAACAATGCTTCACAATTTCTAATATTCACTTCAATTGATGGATAAGTAAAAGTATATCAGATATTAGATATAATATTCAAATTTATTCACATTCAAAAACACTCTACCAGATATCAGCTTTGACATTTGCACGTCACTTGCAGACCCGGCCAATCAGCGTCTTCGGACCCGCAGGGTAGGCAGCGCCCCGTGGTTAGCACGAAAACCCGATTATCGCTCAGTTTTGCGACCACGTAAGCCTTTTTGAATCAGGCTCAGATCGAACCATGTATTATGGCAGTGCCTGCCATATACCATACAGCCTGCTGAACTCCTACACCTACATGGACTAAAAACCGAAGATAAATATAATAAAAATAAAAGAAAATATTGCAGAAGTATTCCTCTTCATATCTAACATGGACTAAATCTTTTTTATGGTAATTATTTCTTCGATTTCTAGTAAGAATGCTAGCAATCGTGAAGAGAACTGCTTTTGATATACCTACTCCATTTTAAAAAGAGAAAGAATCATGAATTATGAGAATGAAGAAGTCTTTATTGTATTCTGCCATATAGGCATCATGATACAATAATTATTCGTTCATCTCCATTCATTCATCATTTTTGAAATGAAGTATAATTTATGAACTTAAAATTTTTCCATGTTCTCTCTTATGAACAATGCGGAAGAAAGTCTCCCTATTCACAATATGTTTGAAAAAGTCCGATATTCTCAATGATTAATGTCGAATGTAATCAGTTTGGGTGATTCACATAATTGTTCAAATAATATTACTCCCTAATTCAGTCAGTCCATCAGTTTGTCTGCCCATCTCTCATAGACTTTTTCAGCGAATCCACTAAACGGAAAAACATAAATTTAGACATATAAGAAGTAAGGTATCTAGCTGGATTCTGCTGGATCACGGATTAATTACGAGAATAAAGGAATTATGATATTGGATTTAAATTAACATTTTAATGAATACAAAACTGCAAAACAGAACAATTATTGCAACACTCTTAGTTGAAAATTACTTACTTTCTTGTTCCTATATTTATTCGAATAAAAAGACCGAAATTGTAAACTACATTCTCGCAGATAAGTAAATAGTAGCGATTAACGACTCAATCAACCAAATAGCAGAAGACGAAGTAGCAAATTCTCTTGCAAAACCTCGAATACTTACAACTTGTCCGAAACGTCGCGTCGTTTCCCATGTTGTTGTTGCCGTTTAGCCATGCGATATAAAATGCATTCGCCATTGAACTTTGCGACCTTTGGGGCCGTTCTGCGTTGGCGTTTGTTGCCATATACGTGAAGAAGAGAGTGGTAAAGAGAAAAAGAAAACCCGCACACATACACTCATACACACATAATATTATACATATATACTTACGAGTATATGAAATATAAGCCGCGTCCCATGCAAAATAATAAATCTCGAGAATTACGATTTGTCCGTTGTTTCTGATTGTATCGTAAACTTTGTACCTATACGCCGAAGAGAAACAAAGCAACGATGTAGGATCAACGACTAGTTTTATTCGCTGGAATATATTAGAGATGTTTAGTTTTTTCAAAGACATTGATAAAGTCAAACAAATGGGATTCACATGATAATAAGTAGCAATAATTTAATTGGCATTCCATATCTCGATGATCAAGACCAATGAGTTATAGCAATAGAAAATAATTATTTATGATGTAAATAGATATTTAAAAAAACTAGAACCGACGTTATTACATGCTGCACTAAAATGTTTGAAATAACATGTGCCACGACAGGATTTATCAGCTGTAGAAGACCGTTTCCATTAACTTCAAAATTTTTGTGATTCCTACGTTATGTGTAGTTATTTTATACTTTTTAGCATAGTATCTAATGAACTCAGTCCAGGTTTCAAAGTTATTTATTGAGTGTGGTTAATAACTCACAGATAAGTCATTTTTAATCTTTTCATCAATAAACCCACAACTCATATACGTAATTATTATTATCTTAATAATTATCATGACAAAATATTTTATATTCTATGTTGTTATAAGATCTCTAGAACATAAAAAAGAAATAGCTAAAGTGATCTTGATGAAAAAAAGGTATTCCTTCTTTTTTGGAAAGTCGATCGAAAACACATACGAAGCCAACTATTTCTTAGCAATAAAACTTTCAACAAAGATTAACACATAGGAGAAACAAATCAAATTTAGCTTGAAATGAACTTGAGATTTAAACATATCAATATATATTTCTTTTAAATACGGCATTAATAATGTATGAAGTAGTCCACTCTCGAAGTGGAGTGAAGTGGTTAGATGAAAAGGAAACACAAAGTCTTCCCCACATTTTACACTCTGGAGAAGACTTTGTGTTTCCTTTTCATCTTACTGCATTAATAGTTTCAGTCTTCTAATATCATTGATTATTAAGTGTTGGTTAAAATCTATACTCTGTCCGGAACCGGTAAAGCCATATCCAGGAACTCATCGGCATCCCAAATACACTTTGAAGGTAGTTTATTTGAGGATTGTATCTCAGCATTTGGTATATCAATACTATTCTGGGTGCAAAGTTTGCCTGCTTGTTATTATGATAAAAGCAGACTGCCTTTGTCTAGGTAGCCTTTGGTTTAAAATGACATACTTTAAAATATTGTCTATTTGAACATATGAAAGTCTTTTTGCTTGGTAGGTCAGTCAGATGTGTATATACTGAAGAGCGGAGATGAAAGAAATGAAACCTGGAAGGTGCCGTCATTGAGTCGTTAGCTGTGGCTTCTCCTGCCTGCATATATTTGCCAGAATTTTGTTATATAGTGTGGTCAATATTTTGCAGGGTTGGATGCGAAGGAATCTCAGCAACATTCTTCATACTGTGTTTTACACTGCTAATCAGTAAGTCCCAAGGGACGAAGGAAGGATTATTGTATTATTTGAAGCCCATTTCAATACTTTGGCTTTTCCTCATATTATTTACTCGGCAGTAGGTTAAAATGAGCTGAGTCTTCTGGATGTCATAAATTTCTCTATCCGGCTTCCAGTAAGTAATATATTATTGTAGAGTCCTGTTATCTATCAAGCACCAATTTTGTGTAAATACTGCTAATACCGGAAGTTTTTCTCGTTTTGAGGCCTTTAATGCCTCAGAAATTTCTTAAGTTGCATAGATCTTTGAGTGGAAACCATATCTCGATGTTATATTCGACATAAGTGACGGTGCCGTATTTTGCATGGTTCGTGACAATTCCTAAGAAGAAACCAGGCACCTAGGTTGCACTTATTTCTCATTTATTGCTTATCGACGTGTATTTCTTGGAACATAACTTCAACACATTAAACATTCACGAGCTTGAGAAAGTAAACTGCCCCCCATCTACTTGCACATTCTATGTTGAGTTGTAATATTTCATGGACATTCCCAATGTTTCTCGTAATCTCATCGGCTAGTTCTGAGAAGACTCGTTTATTTTAATATTAAGCTAGTTGACTAGGGATTCCTGTATGGGCCTAGTATTCTATGACTATTTAGCCGCGACGAGGTCACATTGCTCTGGATGCAACACAAGCTATACTGTGTGTCACTCTGAGAATGCAGTGTTGCCGCTCTTTAAAGTTATCTGTAATATTTTCTTCTGTAATAATGTTCATTATTAAAACTTGAGTATAAAAATATTGAGATAAAATTTAAGCCCAAACGGCGAAATTTGACTGAGACAGGACCTAATGGTTGGTGGAGCCCAGCTTATCAACGCGCTGGCAACGATGGGCTCCATAAGACGCCACACAGCATTCTCAAATTGAAACGCAATATAGTCTACAATACCATGGAGCTCAGAAATAGATTAGACACCTCCCTATAGTTCCGTTATAGTAGTTGTTCTGATGACAAAAAAACACAAAAAAATATTTATTGAGTATAATACGTTCTCGATGATTTTTCTCAATTATTCTTTGAAATTCTTAATGCTTTGAAAACTGGAACATTAAAATTTATTTCTAGGACCAATGATTACTTACGTCAATTCGATTAATAATACATCGATTTCAATGATGATTTTGTTGATGCAGTATCGAACGGATTCCGTAAATTCGCCATATTTACCGAATAAATATGGAGCACTCAGTATTAATGAATTACTTCACTCTGACCTGCACTAACCAAATGCAACTTCTATCTCGACACAACATCAAAAATGTATCTAGCTCTCTCTCACTCTCTCTCACTCTCTGGAAAAGTTCCACAAAGCGATTTCGCTTCAAGTAATATATACGAAGATCTTATTAACGAGTTCATCTACATCCCGCGTTATGCAGCGCGCCTAAGTGATTATAACTTAATTAAGGCTACTGAGCGTCTTATAAAAGTTTCCATACTTTAATTAAATTGTTTCGCATCCCGACAGCGGATGGAGGCTCTCCCACGACACGAGGACAAGGAAGAGATAGAGTCGCTCCGTGGCTCGAGATTTTAACTCTGTGTAATTCCATTTATTACACACAACTGAAAAGATAATGTGCTAAACCAGATGATGTTTATTTTCTAAAAAAAGGATACCATACCAAGATTTACAAAAATTATTAACTGAAAATAAAAATTAATTATAGATTGAATCTTCTTTATCAAACAACATTGAATACTTGTCATAAAATTTCAATGAATCACAATAATTCTAAATATACCTAGAATAACCTTGACTGGTTGAATATTTAATAAGACATATTTGTTGAGAATGCAGTCATTTAATAAATAAAAGTATTTGTATTAACAAAAAAAAATATTCAAGCTACTTACATTCGTGAAGAAATTTACTACAAACAGGAAAGATATATAAGGAAAGATTTCATAAACATCAATCAGAAATGTCATTAGTTATTTACACATGTAATGGTAACTGCATATCTAGAGTTGAAAGTATCTAGATTCAAATTGAAATTGAAATATTTTCTTTCAATGAATGATCATTGCGTTTGTAGCTTTTGAACAAGTGGCAGATACAGGTTCAGTGAAAGGGAGAGAAATGATATTTAAATATATTAAGAACACTTATAAATATATACCCCACACAATTACGGACTCTTTGGAATCATAATCTTGCAGTCCAAATTGAAGTGTGATTATGTCAATAAGACTCTTTACTATTCTGTCAAACTTTAGACTTTTTAAAAATTATATACACTGAAATCTCTCTTAACGGACACCTCCCATTTGCGGACACCTCCCTTGAACGGACACATTCTTCCAGTCCCGTCTGCTTCTCATAAAAAAATCATTATCGTGACTCTCCCTTATACGGACACTCTCTTGTGTGAACACGGACAAAATTTTCACCATATTTTAATGATGAAAATCTCTCCAGAGCGGACACAAAATATGCGTCGACCGTTAGTGGTCGGGGATTCACATACATAACACACTTTACAATAAAGAGAAGTTGAGTGTGCAGAAATTAAAAATAGGAAAAAATCAAGCAGCAGAAATCATAAAGAACAGAGAAAGTTTGATGATGATTGATCAGAGATTGATCAAATCTGCTATGAGTGGTTCGTAGCAACTGGTACATTTGGCTACTTAGCCATTTTCAACATTGACCAAAATGTTTATGTAGAAAAACATATTCCAGATAGAACTTTTTTAAATAACTATAAATCAATGAATCTGATGATGAACCACTCATAGCAGAAGTTAACAACAGCGATAAAACCTATACTGATGCCAAGTCTACAGTGCAAGCCCTGGTGTTTTCTGAAGATCAAGGGGACTATAAAGCTTTTGGTATTTTGTCGAATCTAGAAATACATCTCTAAGAAGTTATTTTGAAGAAGAAAACCAAGCAAACAACAATTCACGAGTTCTTTCCGAAATGAATCAATACAATTTATGTTGTTTTTAATATTGCAGTAGTTGTTTTGTTCAATGTTTTTTGTATTAAAGTAAATAAATAAGAATTTTTATTGCTCTGTATTTTGCCATATTCTTGTAGAGTTCTTCCTAAGACGGACACCTCTCTTAAGCGGACATGTTCGTCAGGTCCCCTCGGTGTCCGCTCAAGAGAGATTTCACTGTATAACGATATTCTTTTTCACTGCGACATATATAGGTAAATCTAAGATGAAATATTCTGAAAAGCATCAATTACTTCAGAAGCAAGTCAATTTCTCTCAAAATTAACCTGAAATGAAAAAAAATTTTATTTTTCTTTTTCATCTACTACTTTACAAAAATGTTTATTTTTAGGTGAAAGGTTCATTAAAAGATCATGTCCAACAACGTTTAAAATGGACATTTTTCAATATTAAAACGATAGGAAAGTACAAGGCTTTTACCGCCATATTTTCGAATCACTGAAAATATGTGTACATTAAACAATTTTCAAGACTAACGAAACAATCAAAAATGCGGTGAACAGAAAAATTCAAGATAGATAGGGATATTGACTCTAGTTATAATTTTAAATAAATTTATGTTTAATTAATGATGAATGGTAATATTTGAATACCTAAAATATTTCTCTCGTAGCGTATTTAATTATAAATAATTGAATAAAACTAATTGAAAGTGCCATAAATAATACAGTTTATCACGTGACTGCGAACACCAATGAGAGCGCATTACGTCATGGACCGCTAATCAAACTAACCAGCCAACGTCAACGCAGTCATTCCATCATTTATCTTCAAGTGGTTAGACGATCTGTGATTTACTGTATTTACCAAAGCAAACAGCTCTAATTTGCCAAGAATAAGTTATTTGATAGTAGCAAATTTCTATACCAGAAACACGGATTATTGTTCTGCGGAACTTAGGAACGTGAAACTGTCTTTATAAGTATAATTGACCAATACCTACTAGTAGTAAAATAATATGATTTTTTGATATAAAAAGAAATCTCACATTCTTATAGCTGCTGGTCGACACAAATCCGAAGTGGTAATGGGTCTTTTTGGTTGACAGGTTGGTTCTTTTCATTCTTATTTGTGACACTGTACCCATCGTAGTATATTCCATATAATTTTCTATATCTTTTTGAAGCTAAAATTATTTGGAATTCAGTTTTTTTTCTGATAAAAGAAATAGTGACTCTTAGATAAAACTGCATTTTCAACATAACCCAAACTATCTGCATCTGAATTTGAAATCAGTTATGTAATTTTTCGTAAATTATTATCAGAACTAACATCAAAATTGTCTTCACAAAAATAAATTGTAGTTTATCTGGTGTGCTAATCGCTATAGAGTTACATATGGGAACTGCACAATATTTATAAAACTTTGTATTAATATCTCAAGCAAATTAACACTGACAAATACACAAAGGCCACAGAGGAAGAATAAATATAAATCACATAACACCTATCCTATATATGACAGATCGTAAGTGTTGATGATATTAGCGAGCGGTGACGTAGTTTCAAGTCCGCGAATGATTTGCATGTTTCAGCGGGAAACTCAAAAATATTCTATTTAATTTTTTTCTTGAATACCATGTATTTATTCAAATAAATAAATAAACACACCGATTAAAATTTAACAAATAATCTTGTAAATACAATCCTCCTTGACCGCACGCTATACCTATGTATCCCAGCCAACTGTTCGCGGCGTTTCTTCTCCAGACCAATCGAGTAAGAATGTTCGTCTCCAGACTTCTAGAAAATGGTACCTCTATTTAATAAATGTAGGTGAAAATTCGAGGTGCACCTATTGGATTAGCTGTGCTCCCAGAGCGTTATCTCGATCATTATTTGCCGAGAAAACATAATGGCCATGAAGCAGTAACATCGGCGTGAGGATGGGATTTCTCTGGGCTCATCACAATATTTTATGAAATTTACCTTAATAATGAAAACCTTTAACTTTATGATACCAAGTTATTAGGCACCATGCCTCAAATAACAACACTTTGATTCTTGTAAGATCTTTATCGTTATTTACTGAAAATTAACTGCACCTATAACCCCATTGTTATAAATTTGAGGGTCCTTTTGCATAGACGATAGGTTTCCTGATAACAAGGCTAACTACTTCACAAAGCACCTGCTGTAAACCAACCAAATATCCTGTAAGTTTTTGTTAATTTCCATTATAATCAAGCTCAATAACATGAGCCTGCGCCAACGATTGTGCTGGTGCTGCCAGTAAACTCAACCTAAAAAACTGGAACGGATGTGAAATGAAAAGAAAGTAAGGCAAACAAAGATTGACAGACTATACGTTACATTCTGACCCATCAAAGCAAAAGGGGAAAATGTGATGTTCTTATATTTTTTTAGCAAATCAATTAATTTATTTTAGATTCTACCACAAGTCAATAATGATAGCTATTATTCTCGAGTAAATCTCCGAGGGAGTAATGACTCATAACTACTGTTTATTATTCCCCAAGTGAATAGTATATGGTATTATACTGCTAAAACCACAAGTATAATACTTACATTATAAAAATTCAAACCATTATGTCATTTAATTAAATCACAGAAACACTTCAAAGCAAATATTTTCAAATTATTTTTCGTCTATCAACACGTATGATGTATGTGTAAATATTATCTAAGAAAATATACGGTAAACAGAAATAGACTATTTCAAATAGACTTTTATAAAAAAAATTCAAATAAACTGAAAATTTTGAATATTGAAAACAAATAACAAAAAATGTCTTTAACTTCTATATAAACACAACAGACAGGGATCCTTCAATTGCTTGTTCTTCCTCTGACAGTCGCTGACATACTTTGCATAACAATTTTTCGTGATCGAAGGGCCGTTCCAGTTGTCTAGGTTGAGTTCTATGACTGCTGCTGGTGTGCTGCTTTAAGGGCTGGCATCCGCCCGCCACCGCCCTAAAGCAAGGTCCCCAGCACAACCGCTACCACAATGCCGGAATATCGGTTTCGTTTGGCAGTATAGTAGCAGCACAGATACGCATACTGATTTATTTCTCTAATTGTGAAGTTTAAATTATCGGAGGATATAGAGGGAGGAAGTCGTTACCGAGACCGCGAAGAACTTGTAGAATGTTCAATTGAATTCAGAGGCATCCAAAAGGGTTGTGGTGTGGTGTAAGATGAATATATGAAAGGCAATCACTGTTTCGAATAGATGGATTGACAAAGCTCCATTTATTATTACATGTATATAAACGTAATGTAATATGGTGAAGCCTCTTTAGATGGGGAATTACAAGTTCGCGAAATATACTGTTGTTGCCTGCGTAATAACTCTTATAAGCTTGACGATATCAAGCGATTTACTGTTTCGATAAACATTTATATCGTAACATGCTTGAGACGATTATGTATGATTTGCTGAATTCGATGTAGAATTTGGGGGAAGTATATTTTGTATAATGATTTGTAAAAGCTTCTTATATGATAATGAAGATGATTTGGATTGAAACATAGATATACACAGGGTTCTTCACATTGTTAGTTCTGTCATCATTTGTGTTCAGATTTTCTCCTTCCTGACATTTCAAAGTATGTATAGTATATTATTCCCACTGACGTTCTCCAGATGTCCAAATAAGCAGTTATTTTGATTCTGCTTTAACTGTCATTTTGTCATTATATAGTTTTTCATATTTGCCTCAAAATCAATTTTCGTTTCGTTACTGCGACCTGTTGCTGTCAATTTGATGTCCAAATATACAATTTCTGACATTTTCCACTATGGATCTAAATTCAGAGTTGATTCTTGTCTCCTTGTACCCCACTTTCTTATTTTTGTATACAAAGTGTACAAAGTCGTATCCACAATTATTATTGTCAGATACCACACTTTCTCTTACATATTGGTATTGAGTACCAAAATATATGTAGAAGAAAATTGGTGCCTCGGGTCTTTTCCTGTCGTGAAGCTCTTCTTCGGCAATGATGAATTTTCTTTGAGAATCAAATATATAAACATGAATAATGGAAAAAATGTTTAGCAATATTTATGGATTTGTGTAAAGCTTTCGATCTGGTTGATTACGACTTGCTTATCTCTAAATTGTATTGATATGAATTTAGGAGAAAAATTGGAAAGGAAAGGAACCCTAAAAACGCAACACATTGATATTTTGTCAAATTTTCTCATAACATTTTTATTTTTAGTCCAATTTTCCAACTTCCAACTCGCATATATTCTGTGTCGAGTGTTGTATTATTTTTAAGGTTATGTTGAAGTTTTCCCATCATATATTCGATATAAATTTGAAAATATAGAATATGAAACTTGGGACTCATAGAGTTGTGAATTGATTCATTTAGTAATTTTAGGAATTTGTTTTTCTGTTGCTTTTTCTTCAAATGAATAATCTGAACTGATGAAAGAAAGAAATAGGTATATTTAGTAGATTGATTTGAGACTGGTATTGTAATAAGATAAGAATGTAGAATTTTAAAAGTGTGAACTAGTCTCTTTTGTGGTTTGGTTGCTGCTGGTTTATAAAATAAATAATGATAAACGATAATAGAAAGGACGGATATACTTATTGTATCTTAATATTATAATGAACTTTAGTATACAGGGTGGTCCGAATTATAATGAAGAAACTTCAACAGCGTATTCAGCAGATAAAAATAATTAGAAAAGTTCGTATAGACTTATCTCCAAAAACGCTTCGTTTTGGAGAAAAAAATTATTTCTTTTATTTTTAAACAAAGTCTTTTAGATATAGTTTTCAAAGTTAGTAGGTATTATCGTCACTTAAAAACAAATTTATAGCATGATAAACACTTGTTTTTGTTTTGCCAGTGGCGTTCGTGAGACCGTTTTAATTATTTTAAATAATAAAAAAAGTACGACAATGGTTTATCGCAATTTTGTTAAAAAAATTAGGTATATTGATCAATTCTAAACAAACATGGTCTCCCTAGTCTTTTCGCTAAAACAAACCGTTCTAAAGAAAAAAATAATTCTTGTTTGTAAATTGAATTAAGATAATTCACGCTTTTTCAATCCGTTTTTATTTACATCACATTTGCAAAACTAAGATATTAGGTGCCCATGCAAACAAAAATTATTTTCTTCTTAAAAACGGGTCGTTTTAGCGAAAAGACTAAAGAGAACATTTTTGTTTAGAATTTATCAATATATCTAATTTTCCTAACAAAATTGCGATAAACCATTGGCGTACAATTTTTTTATTATTTAAAATAATTAAACCGGTCTGACGAACGCCACTGGCAAAACAAAAACAAGTGTTTATCGAGTTATAAATTTGTTTTTAAGTTTGAAAGCTAAATCTAGAAGATTTTTTTCGCCACATTTCAACACAACGTATCTCCAAAACGAAGAGTTTTTGGAGATAAGTTTATATGAACTTTTTTAATTATTTTTATCTGCTGAATACGCTGTTAAAGTTTCTCCATTATAATTCGGACCACCCTGTAGAGAGAAAAAATAAAAAATCTAGTAACTGATTAGTGTCTATCTACTGTAATCTTTATACTTTTAATTCATAATGACTAGGTGCCTACCCTAAACATTGATGTCACTGGCTTAGAGAATATTTTGAGCAATTTTGTACACTTCAGTAATATTTATATGCTAATCAGAGAGATGCAAAGCTGTTATAAAAAAATTTTGATAAGTTTTCAATCATTTTTAAAGTTCCTATTCAAACCTAATATTACCTAACTAAATTTTCTAACACCATAATGTGAATTTTAATGAAGGGAAAACTATCTTCAAATATTCCTAAGATAATTAAAGACCAAATAATAAGCAAGCCTTAAAAATGTTTCTCAATATATGATGGATTTGAACCAAGCCTTACAATTATTGGATACAGTTTACAGGATACCCTTTTAGATTTAAGGCCCGTTATTTTTTAACGAGCCTTAAAAATTAACGTCTTGGTTGCATAATAATAGCCCCAATACTGTATTTGATAAATAAATGCTTTCGTTATAGTTATTATACAGAGAGGTCTTAATGGTTGTTCTATAAGCCTATTTCAAAAACAACATGTGGAGTAATTTCATAAGTAGCTTGTTTTAAAATACCAATTTCTGTTAAAAAGCATTCCTTTCCTATATTTTGATGTTTTTATTGTTATTTGATGAGATATCTTCACGCGTTATTGTCTTAATGTCAGTTTGACAGCGTAGCTTGTAAGTCTTGCAATATAAAGGCAACAATATATTGTTTAGTTTTAGTAAGCAATTATTGCAGCATAAAATAAGAAATCTTATCTATGCAAACTAATTCAACTAACCTAAATAAGCATACCTGCAAACGTCAGTTCATAGTGTCAATAAGGTTACATCTTCAGCGATCTCTTCGGAAAATAATATTTCTTGGAGTGAACTGTTGGTGATTAATTCATTTCGTTTTAAAAAATTAACTAATGCACCTAATACACATACATGAAACCAGAAACAAAAATATGGGGTAAGGATAGTTCTTGAAGAATTTAATCGAGAAGTTATTTCACGGGTTGTTTTGAAATTTTGACTTCAACATATCAGGAATACTAGAGAGAGCTTGATCTAAATTACAGTATTTCTACCATATTGGCTAGTGTTGTTCATCATTTGAACCATGTTAAAATAGAATGCTTAAATAATCACCGTAAATGGCAATTCTTCAGAATTATACTTTTTCTTTTTTCCCCTCACAGAACTAACATCGAATAAACCTTTCGTTGCTCTGAATCCCATATCCCAAAATATTGTTAGCTTTAATAAAAACAACTAAATCGACCGTGATCCTGCAGAAAACTCGAACCGGAATTTTCCATGATATTAAACCTTACTCTCCACTTATCGAATCGAATTATGTATATATTGGAAAACAACACGGAAAAAGAAGCCTAATGTTCCGTTTCTTAAATCAACTGATAAGGTCCTTTCTCTCCTTTATCGGAATAACAGAAAGGCGAATCGATCAAATTACAATTGGTGATAAGGGGGATAGGGAACTCTCAGGCTTTGCCTTACGCGGGTTGAGCCGAAGGCCAGGACTGAAATAAAATCTGTGGGTTATATTTTTTTTATAAGTACGGGTGAAACACTCATGGCCTATAAACTCCATGTAAAACACTGACATACGCTAAGGAACCCCGTAAAAAAAAGAGTTGTTAATACAAGAACAATACTATAAAACTCCAATAAGCTCTAAATTTTCTAGATTTTGAAATGAAGATGAAAAACAATTATTAAAATGCAAAATTATAATAACCTAGATGGATACTCGGCTTCGCTTGGGTGAAATATGACTCATAA
Source organism: Crioceris asparagi (assembly GCA_958507055.1). Classification (NCBI taxonomy): domain Eukaryota; kingdom Metazoa; phylum Arthropoda; class Insecta; order Coleoptera; family Chrysomelidae; genus Crioceris; species Crioceris asparagi. Next base: position 18,800,533 of record OY293829.1, on the reverse strand, counting down.
TAGACAATCTTTTACAAAATGTAGGTAGATATTTTTGCAGTTATCGGTTTTCAAGGAATATAAGGCAATGTATAGATTCATATAGCATAGTTCATTGTGTTTAATATTAAGTAAGTATAATACATAAAAACCGCGAAAGTTTTTACATAAATATGTTTTATTTAGAAAATCATCTTTCAAAACAAACTAACATAAAATAACAAGATAAAGAGCTTTCAAGGTTTATTCTTTGTAAACTTCTCTGTTTTAAGCACTCAAATTGGAGGATTGACACACGTGCGATTTAAGTCAAAGTCTATTGACATTGATTGAGCTGTTAAAACCATTAGAATTTAACAAAATACTCGACAATCCGAATTTTGCGGATATATGTTATATACATCGAAATCATTATTTTTTGTTTTATTATTCAGGTAGTTTCAATCGAGTCTACCGTACCCCTTGACGGAATTATTAATATAGAAATGCGTTTTCTATTAGTTTTGACCCTATTTTCTGTTCTCAACTTCTAATCGCCAGGCTAATTGATAAAACTAATAAAATTCAATATGTTGAGCAGAATGGTTTGATTAAACTTATAATATTATTTATTCTACAACTGTTTTTAACTACCAAGTGTTTGTCAGTAATATCGATGAAGATATGAATAAGCCACTGGTCAAACAATAGTCTATTGAACTATGTGCAAATACAATAGGCTGAGTTATTAATTAAGGTTCATTTAATACTGAGCAACTGTGGTCTCTAAACAATTAGTCTGGAAGCTCAATTCCTGAAGTTATTTTTCTGTTAAATAATTGTAAAAACAAAATGCTACAGATGTAATATGACTGGTTTAAACTGAAAAGTACGGAAAGAGGTAAGGTGTATTGAAAACTACTTTAATATCCAGTGAGCAGTGGGGTACGAATGTACGAATATGGTATGTTCTTCCTATTTTTAAATAGTGATAAATATTATACGTTTCTGGTTTATCGGGGTAGTGATGATGGTTAAACTGATTCTATAAAAACTTTAAATCAAATTTGAATTAAGGATTAGATCACACCAGAACAACTAATAGGGTTTCGAATACTCAGTGGCTTCTTTCAGATCTAGCCCTCTTGTCGGATTTATCAGTTTACCACTATTTCTTGTAGCCACCAAATGATAAAATATATTAATCATCATATGTTTTTCACTACAAGAATGTCTTATACAGTCGACATAAAATTTATCTGATTATTCAAGAAAATAAGATGGCAACCCGGTATTCACCAGGAATGTTTTGTCGTATTTTTTCTAGTGATTAAATTCGAGCAGCCAAACATTATTCGATTTCTTAGTTCAGTTGATGGAATTATTGTTTTTGTGATGTAGTTACATAATGGACATAATAAACAGATTTCCTTTAAAGCTCTTTTCAATACAATCACAACCAGAATTTTTCTTCTCACGTGGGTACGATTCTAGTTACAAATTTTATTCTTGAGAAATTCGACATCTTCCTTGTTCAACAATTTCTCTGGATAATATGTCACATTTGCAAGAAATCAGATCTAAATGTCAAATTAAAAAGAAATCGAGATACAACCTTATTTATTAATAAATTGATGTCAAGACCAGAAAACCTAATAATGATATGATGTGGGATATAATTTATGTTTTATACTAATAAATATGAATAGCAAGTGAAAAGAATCACTAGAAAAACTTTTTGGTAAGCTATAAATAACACTCTAGGTATTATTATTAGGGAGATTTTAAGCCACACCTTGAGCATCATACGTTAAATCCCTTTATCCGCTATTAAAGTAAATACACTACGCTAATAACGTAGTTCAAAAATGAGTTTTCGAGCCATCCCATTCTGCCGCTATTTACGTGATAAGTGACTATTACATAAAAAAAACAACTTGCCATTTAACAAACGAAAAACGAACGCACAACCAAAAAGCAGGAAGAAACTAACAGGTACCATAAAGTAAAAAAAATCTACAGTATACCAGAGACAAATATACAGACCAGAGAAAATATCTACTACAAAAGATAGGTTAGGTACAAGACTTAAAAATGACGGACGCAGAGAACACTACCTCCAATACGGACGGCAGCCATATGACATATCTGATGTTGCCATAGTATTTAATTTTATAAAATGTTTTCATTTAATATTCAAAAAAACAGTGGTAGAAATGGTGAAAATACAGATTTACTCAAATTCTTAATTTTACATGTATTTACCACAGACTTTGGAGTTTACGATAAAATTTAAATATAAATTTTCTACAGGTGGCATCATGGCAAAATCAATTTCCTTTATTAAGGGAACGTTATTGCAATTTAAATAACGTAAAGCAATATCGGTTAATAACGTTTTCCCTTATTTCAGCACTATTGCGCATGCGATTTACAACGGATAAAGTATATTGCTGTTCAAACAGGTGGCTTAAAATCTCCCTATTATTTCGTACATGAGATAATTAATTATTCGAGACTACGTGTACCTCCATCTGACTAATCATTTTCTCAGTGCTACTTACAACATAATCTAGTCTATACGAAAAATTGGCATTATAATTTAGCTGGCCCTCAGCCTATGGAAGATACCGAATATTCGAATGCTAGCCATAAAAAATAATGCGGAAATATCCCGATGGTAATCCTTGCTCGAAGATCAAAAGGCAGAGAACTGTATGAGGCAATTACTTCGGGTAGCTATATTCGGAGAGATTCGAAACGAACGAATAGTAAACGGAAAGGTTTTGAGATCGAAGTAAATTGTGCTCCTTATGCTGGTTGGTATAAGTTCATAGATGAATACAATGTATGCAGCATTCTTGCAGTAATGGATAAATCTATCTGAACGTTACCATTCACATGTTTGATTGACATATCTCATTTTCAGAATACGTAGGTTCAAGTTATTTGTGCTAAGATTGTGACAAAATAGAAGCATGTAGATTACCAATTAATCATATAAAGAAGTTACAAGTTAACAAATTTATTTATGTTAATCAAGAGATAGTACAAAAAGCGCATTTAGCTCATTCGTACCCATGGTCTATTAAAAAGTGGTATGATTAAGTCCAATCATAATCCGTATACCATGCCATGCCATGTAGTGAGTTCCGTACCTGAAAGTATATTCTATACAGGGTGTCCCACGGTCATGGCCTATTAGAAATTTCTGGAGAATGACAAAAGCTATCGATCTGAAAATTTTATGGCTTCTATTAGACATCTTAAACTATCTTTGGAAAATATTTTCATAAAAAAATCACTTCCGATTTTGCCGGAAGTAATAACAACTTTGTTATTTCAAATGGGATACCTCATATTTTGATACATTTTTGAATTCTACACAAAATTTTGAGTAAAATGGATATACCTTTCCCTATACTTAAAGTTAATAGTTTTAGAGTTATTGTATTAAATCGACAAATGCGAGTTGATCGAAAATATATCATAACTTTTTTGTTATTTGCTTGATAAACATGGAGTTTGAATTTTTGGAATCTCTGCACATTGTTTTAAATATTTCATTATGATTTTTCTTAATTTCCTGAGAAATTATTAGAGAACAATCGATGAAAAGATGACTTAATTTCTAACGTTTATAACTTTCTTATTTCAAATAGAACACCCTGTATTTTGTTGCACTAGCGTATTCAAAATTAAAATACCTTTCTATTGATGTAACCACTTCCATATCTAAAGCTGATAGATTAAAAGTTATTGAACAATTTCCGATTTTTCAACAATTATTTTGTAATACCTTAACTTTGGAACGCATCAAAACGGTAACCATAGTTACCACTTATTTATATCAGTGTCGAAGTGTAAGATTAGAAATTGTCTCATTCATAGTTTTTTTATTGAAATTAATCACAATCATGAATCAAGAATACACAAATGCCGATCTGCTCAACCTTTTTGCAATTTATGGAGAGTGCAATACGATTGTCACGAGAACATGCAGGACGCTTAACGCCCGAAATCCGAATTTGTCGCCGATGACTGCAAGGAAATTTTGCCGGATTCAAGATAATTTTGTTCAATATGGCCAATAAAATGCTCCATGAAATCGTATTCTTCCGATTTCCGCTGATGAAGCAATGCAATTAAATCTGATATCTTAAAAGTTATCGAACAATTTCAGATTTTTTCAAAAATTATTTTAATTATCTTAACTTTGGCATGCTACAGTATGTATTAAAAAACGAAAAAATACTAAAACAATAACAAATTTAATAATCTACACAAAAAATATTAATCAATAACCTATTCAAAAAAAACATAACAATAGTTTAAATGTAAATTTACAAGTTTTCAAAGTGCCCCCCATTTACTTCTGAACATGCAATAAGTCTTGATTCCACACTAGATGTTGCATTTCTTATTTCTGCAGGGTCTAGATCTGCAAAAGCATTTTGTACCCGATTTCTCAGGTCTTCTGTCGATTGCACTGGAGGACGGTTATTATAAACTTTTTCTTTTATGACCCCCCACAAGTAAAAATCTAGAGGCGTTAGATCTGGTGACCTTGGTGCCCAATTCCAGGGACCCAAGCGCCGAAGCCACCTGTCCTCAAACATTTCATAAAGTTCTTCGGTAACTTCATGACTGCAATGAGCTGGTGCTCCGTCAAGCTGATACCAGCAGCTTATGGCTTCGTTAATTGGCAAGTCATCTACAAAGTCTGTAACGATGTTGCGCAATATTTCAAGATATTTTTCGCTGTCCAGCACTTCTTCGTAAATATAAAACTTAAGTGCGTTGTCTTTTATAAGAGCAAAAACGTTGAAACTGAATTTAACTTGAAACTTTTGTTCTTTCGTCAAATGTGGGTTTGCGTCTGCCCAGAAATGATTACTTTTTGAATTAAAGATTCCTTCTCGCGAAAATTTGGCTTCATCTGTCCAAATTATTTTTTTCATAGTTTTTGTCTTCTTGGTTTTTTAGAAGAAACATTTCGCAAAATTCTACTCTTCTAGGACCATCTTGGGGGTGTAGATGTTGAACTTGTGTGAACTTAAAGTCAAGCATGTTGTGCTGTTTTAAAATTCTTTGAATTGACGATCTTGCAACACGTAAGTCGTGTTCAGCGCTTCGAATCAACGCTTGAGGGTTTCCGTAAAAGTAAGCGTAATACGGTAATTTGTGTTGCTTCATCAGCGGAAATCGGAGGAATACGATTCTATGGAGCATTTTATTGGCCATATTGAACAAAATTATCTTGAATCCGGCAAAATTTCCTTGCAGTCATCGGCGGCAAATTCGGATTTCGGGCGATAAATGTCCTGCATGTTCTCGTGACAATCCTATTGCACTCTCCATAAATTGCAAAAAGGTTGAGCAGATCGGCATTTGTGTATTCTTGATTCATGATTGTGATTAATTTCAATAAAAAAACTATGAATGAGACAATTTCTAATCTTACACTTTGACACTGATATAAATAAGTGGTAACTATGGTTACCGTTTTGATGCGTTCCAAAGTTAAGGTAATACAAAATAATTGTTGAAAAATCGGAAATTGCTCAATACCTTTTAATCTATCAGCTTTAGATATGGAAGTGCTTACATCAATAGAAAGGTATTTTAATTTTGAATATGCTAGTGCAACAAAATACATGGTGTTCTATTTGAAATAAGAAAGTTATTAACGTTAGAAATTAAGTCATCTTTTCATCGATTTTTCTCTAATAATTTCTCAGGAAATTAAGAAAAATCATAATGAAATCTTTAAAACAATGTGCAGAGATTCCAAAAATTCAAACTCCATGTTTATCAAGCAAATAACAAAAAAGTTATGATATATTTTCGATCAACTCGCATTTGTCGATTTAATACAATAACTCAAAAACTATTAACTTTAAGTATAGGGAAAGGTATATCCATTTTACTCGAAATTTTGTGTAGAATTCAAAAATGTATCAAAATATGAGGTATCCCATTTGAAATAATAAAGTTGTTATAATTTTCATATCGATAGCTTTTTTCATTCTCCAGAAATTTCTAATAGGCCATGACCGTGGGACACCCTATATATTTCTGAACTCTATACTCGGATTTTGATGGTCGTTTTACCATGTATATATATATATATATATATATATATATATATATATATATTGTTTGATTCTGAATTCTTGACTGGTTTATTATTTAATAAAATAGATTTTTGTTGGGGATGCAGTCAATTAATAAATAAAATTCTTTGGATTATGCCAAGCTTTCGGGAATGTTTATTCTCTTCGTCGGGGCAAAATTCGTTAGAAATTAAGTCAACTAATGACATTTCTGATTGCTGACTATGAAATCTTTCCTGTTTGTGGTTAATTTTATATAAATTCACGAATTTTGCCCCGACGAAGAGAATAAACATTCTCGAAAGCTTGGCATAATCCAAAGAATTTTATTTATTAAATGACTGCATCCCCAACAAAAATCTATTTTATTATATATATATATATATATATATATATATATATATATATATATATATATATATATATATATATATATATATATATGTAGAATGTTATTAAAATGATATGGTCCATACCATTAATATTCAAAGAAATATCTCTGAGCTCTATGGATGAATGCTAGTAGATTTCTCGATATATTTGTGTGTAAGTATGTCACTGGACTTTTTGGAAGAGTCAGTCAGTGCGACTGGGACTTAGAGGTGGAGGGTTTCATACCATAAGACATATGTAGAAGAAATTATCCTGCTGTTCTCTTTTGGTGCATGTCTGTGGATGGATCTGGGTTGGTGTTCGGAATGGTTCCACCTGCGTGTAGACTCTGAGGGGTTCCATATTCATGACATTTTATGAGTTTATGTTTTCGACCAAAATCTACCAAAGTGTTTACCCGGGAAGTGCCGAGTAAAACAGACAGTTTGGAGATAAAAAAAGAAATAGAATATATATACTTATACATTTACAAAAACATAGTACCTACAGAAACTTCAAAAGAGCTCGCTGACGTCCAAACTTTCGTTACAAATGCATAAAGATATCATTTTACCAGCCAAATAGGTAGGTAATATAACACCATTAATATTCAAGTATCAGATTATCATCAGAGATAACTTAACCTTCTATCAGATAGAACATAATATATCAATTATGCAACATATTGTCATCCATTATGACGTCAGAGCAGTGATGATCATATTCAGATTTCCATCTATTCATAATTCATCTAGGTAATTGACATAATCGACTGTTGCTAGTCAAAATTGCGATAAGCTTCTGCCAGTCATGATGACTGTGTGCTTTTCATTGTAATATTGTATCATACGAAGGGTCGATGATATGGTATTTGCACCCTTCCCTAAGCCCTATATAGTGTCCAACAACAACCGTTGGAGCTCTGTCTATTATTTATGTCGACAGACTGACCGGTGAAGCTATTGTATGATGCTTCACGAGGATATTTTCAATATCGTTTTGCTTTTGAATAATGATACTGAATGACATTTGTGACAAATACAACAATGGTATAGTAAGAATCAAATAAATGTATTCCGTATAATAGAAATTTAATTAAATTCGTATAAGAAATTGAGGACTCCCTTCATAAAGCCTCATTTAATAACAGTTCTGAATCTAATGGTTCTTCTTTCACTTATAATTGAAAGCTCTTGCGAATATTCACACAGTTTGTTTATATAGACTTACAACAAGTGAAATTTTTGAAAAAAAATTAAAAATAGTTTTTATTGGGCATTTAAGATTTAAACCGTACCGATGAGTACCTACTATTGCTATCCTTTTCTCGATTTTAACTATACTTATGTATATGTGTTTGCCAGCAACAGCAATTCCATAACAAATTACTGTTTGTCTACCACAACACAAAATTAAACTTTAAATTAACAATAACGTCTGACGTCTGACAATTGCGACATAACCATAGACGATCTTCCAGAAAGTACCTATATACCAGAGAACGAGATGTATATATACGCTCCATGCTCGTGCATAATTCCAGTGACGGATCCCATTGTCGTTCCATGTCGACAAAATAATGATCTTGGTTGAATGAGATTGAATGAGATAATTATAATTACCAATATTGGATCACACTTGGAGCTTAACAGGCGGCGAGATGTCTGCGATCTAAGTACGAATTCGAAATTTCAAGTCTCTAGACCGTATGGGGCCTGAGAAATCGCTGCGAGTCCATTGATACAAGAACCGAAAGTAATAAAAACTATTTAAAAAAGCGTCTACAGCCTTACTATCTGTAAACCAAATACCCACTTGATTTTTAAAGATAATAATCAATTATGACAGCTTATCAGTTGTGATATTGCTATATACCTAATAGAGAAACTAATATGTGCACAATCGAAAGATTCGATGCCAAGTGTGGTTCATATCCTATGAATAAAATATCAAACCTAAAACCAAAACTACTGAGAGCAATGAAGATTATAATATCATATAATTATAAGATTTCTTAGAAGAGATTCTGTAATAATTTTCCCTAAGAAGCATAGTAGACCTTTCTTGAGGATTCTTATTTCATTTGAGAGATGCCTGCTAAGAGATGCTCCAATATTCAGATGTTTTAAAATTGATCAAGTTTATCTCTCCGACAATGCCCTCAAAATGGTAAAAAGTCGTATCTTGTACAATAAATGATTTCATTATTATTTTGCAGTGATTTGAGATTCCAGCTCATTAACTAATTGAATAAAAGGGGCACCAATCAAAAAGTCATCAAATCTAAAGAAGTTTTTATATAAATGAGAAATTTGCTGTAAGAAATATTGTTGACATCGAAAAACTAGCAACTATGGTGAGATATTTTGCAACTGGACAAAATTACTACTAGGTACTTATCTAGTACCTACATAAGAACTTTTTTATTTTTATGACATTTATGATAACATGCCGAAGAAGCAAACAATCAAAATAATATTTCACACTTATGATTATGAAATAGTTGGACCTGTGAGTAATAATTTGATTCGGCGAATCCGCCATTTTTAAAATCTCAATGGATTCCTTGACTACATTTTAAAAAGTTCCTATTTATATTATTTATTTAAATTGACCGTGATTATCTTTTGTTTATGAATTTCACAGATTTATTTCTCTTGAAATACTGTATCTGTAATATAATTTCTTCTAGACGATTATCAGTAGCTGAATATTAATATGTGAATCGAATTATGTGCACCCCATTTTAAGAACAATATGATATTTGTAATAATTAAAGCTTATATAGCGAGGGAGTGCCCAAGATAAAATCTATTAATAATATATTATGTTAGATATACATTAAATTAAATAAAATAAACTAAAGTTGACCAGCCATTTCTATTCATTGATATATAGGATAATGAAAACAAATGCTCTGGTTATGTAGTGGTAACATACTTTATATACCTACCTGACACGGGTTCGATTTTTAGCCACTACATTTTTTAAACAAAATTTAAAAAAAAAACATAGTTATTCTATAATTTTAAAGGAATACTCTTTGACAGAAGATTCTCAAAGGTTCTCAAACTGAAATTTGATGAATTACGGTCGAACAACTGGGCAATCTCGTTTTAATTGATACCTATGTCTTGATAAAACTTTCATCTTTCCATTACATGCTTTTCCTTCTAATTATACGGTGATTGTTTTATGTGACAGGTACAGGGTGAGTCTCAAAAAAAGTTTTTCTCAAAAAATTTAGGCACTCTCAACTTTTATTTTTTGAAATTAATTAGAAATGTCCTACAACATGGTGACAGATCATTCTTAAGTTTTTTTAATAGCATAGGTACATACCCTATATTTTATATAAACTTCGGAATCTACTTTTCTTCACGATTACATTATATTAATGATATCAACTTCCTGTATGTTACTTAAATGATAATATGATATGAATGTTTTTTCATGTATCGATTATTCTTACGTTGCGTTCTGATTTGGTAGTGACATTTTTAAAGTATTGCGAAATTTGTGTACAGGTAATGTCAAAACTCAAATAACACATTTTCTCAACTTTTTTTAATGGAACACCCTGTATTTTATATCATAGACAAACATTCAGTTATTATTTTTATAAAATATTCGCTATACCTACTATGAATGGTTTCGCAGATATTTTATTTTTTCTTGAAATTTTAGGAATACTATTAAATTGTGTTGCCTATTGGAAAAACTATAAGGAAAATAAAAAATATGTTAAAGATCCGTATTCAATATCAATTTTCAGTGAAGATCCACGACAATATTATTTCAAGTGAGTAGCTGATAAAATAAAATTAATGTTATGCTCCAACAAGAGTAAGCAATATTACGCAGGCTGTGCAAAAATGACATAAGATATAAATTAATTTGTCGTATTAGCATCAGTATTTTTTTGAATAATTTCAATAAAATTGTGTGTAAATTCCGTGTTTGCAATAGCTTTCAAAATTATTTTTTCTATAGAAGAATAATTAGATAGAGTGAGGATGATGGGAGAATGTTCCGAAAATTGTCTGCTCGCATCAAGAATATATCAACAAAGATATTCCGAACGATGATATCAAAATAAGAAAGTTTTCGCACGATTGACGGATCGTTTCAATAGTACTGGGTCAGTTGTACATGAAAAAACGAAAGACTTAAAACTGCTGCAACAGAAAGGAAGGAATTTGACGTACTGCTAGGTATAACTAGCAGTCGTGAACTTTCAAGTCAACACGAAATTAATCAAAGCTGTTCAGTGAAAATCCTTCATAAACTTAAGATACATCCTTACCACATTCAATTAAATCAAGAGTTGAATGGGGAGATAGGATATCTTTCTTTGATTATATATTTTTTGGAGAAGAGGCATAATTTTCATTACTATGCATCAAACAATTCTTATTTCACAAAAAGTCATAGTCAAATCGGGTGGTTTGGGGTGGAATTATTGGAGACCATGTTGTTGGACCACATTTTTTTGATGCTCGAGTAACCGGTGAAGTTTATCTGAATTTTCATCAAAATCAAAAAAAAGGAAGTAATATCCGGCAAAGAAAGTGGTTCTTATACGACGATGTTCCCGTACATCAGCAAGCACCAATTCACAACTATCTTAATGACTGTTTTCCTGCACATTGGATGGGAAGAGGAGGATTATTTGAATGATCACCACGCTCATCGGATTTATCAAAAATTGATTTCCTTATGTAGGGTTAGGCAGGACATAAAAAGCCAGTTGTACTAGGAAACTCCAACAACAGCAGGCGATATGAAAAACAGAATTAGAGAAGCATTTAACATCGAAATGTTTAGAATTTTAGCTGAATCATTTTAAAATCGATTACAAACTTGCACATTTATTCTGAAATAACTTCATGCTATCAAAAAGTTTTTTTATCGATCATACATACTATTTTTTATTTTCACTGAAAGTTGTTATAATAAATTGTATTTAGTTTTTTTATTGATTAAACATTTTAATTTTATTTAATATTGAGTTAATTATTTGGAGTAATTTACAGGAACAAAAATTAAGGTTCTTATTTCAAATTACACAGTGCTTAAATCATGACGATATAAAGAACCATATTTTCTGAATACCTCGTTTAATTATTATAAGAGGGTATTATCATAATTATGAGTTGCAAACAATTTAAATGTATTCCTAAAATTAAAAGAAAAACTAAAATATCTCCGAAACTATTCATTTTAGATATAGGTTATATTTAATAAAAATGAAAACTGAATAGCTCCCCTTTTTGTTTATGATATAAAATGCAGGGTTGTCCATTTGAAAAGTTGAGATAATATTGTGTTTGAGCTTTGACATTCCCTGTACACAACTTTCGCAATACTTAAAAAATGAGTAGCTACTACAACAAAACAAAAGTGAAAATAATCGACACATGCAACAAAACCTATCATATCTTTTGAACCCCTCAATATAACACAGTATAAGTTGATATTAATGTAATCGTGAAGAAGAGTAGATTCCGAATTTTATATAAAATATAGGGTGTTCCATTTAAAAAAAATATAAGAATGATCTGTTACCATGTTGTAAGACATCCTATACATTTCTAATTAATTTCAATATGTGAAAATTGAGAGCGCCTAGATTTTTTGTGAAGTTTTTTTTCTTCTGTTTATTCCTGTATTGACAGAGTTATCGAAGTGGACAAACTAAAAACTCACCCTGTATATGAAGTAAATAGTGCCGTTCATTCAATAAACCATGATTTAACAAGCTGGATGTGACATAATAACAGGCTGTTATTTTTACATAATTTTAAATATGATTAATGAAAAATCTTCCGTATACAATTATTTGCAAATATTTTTTTTATTCACTAACGAAGAAGTTCCACTATAGCTTTCATTATGAGACGTTGATTAGGCCGTTTGTGGTCGTCCAATAATGAATCAAATGATTAAAACAAGTTCATCTAGGCCAGAATTACTTTTTTAGTTAACTTTCGTTCGCAATCAATTTGTCGAACCTTTCGTGCCAAAAGTCGCATAGCAGCAGTTAATTTCCATCGCGCTTCTGAAAAGGAGCTGATTGGGCCATTGACATAGAAAAGTTTAAAACTAACTATCTAGGTATAGATCTGCTTTGTCGAATTTTCTGTTAGCGTGTGATAGGTGGAATCCGCAAAATGACGCAGTAACTCTCACTCTTGGGAAGTGGAACTTGTAGTTACGTAAGTATAAACGTGATATAGATAATATTATTTTCTCCCTCGTTACTAGAATTACCAAGTTAGGTAAAACGCATGAATCAAACCAAGTTTATTTACAGACAATATTAATAATAAAAAATTATTATCTTTTTTTGATAATACATAGATTGTATAGATGTCGTCAAATTCACTAGAAAACCTTTAACTAAATTCACTAAATCTAATACAGTAAGTATAAAAAAATATATTATATATATAAAGATACATCTAAATCACACAGAATTAATATTTAAAAATTTGTTAATACAATAGTAACATCTTTCAAGTAGGTATTCTTTTAATATTTTCTTGAATTATTTAGCAGTATTACAATCTCTTATATTTTGTGGTAGTTTATTGAACATTCTTTGTTCAATAATACTCGGAGCTTTCAATAATAATGCACTTGTTTTTGAATATGGTATATCCATTTTATTATTAAATCTAGTTTTGATATCTAGCTTTTTGTTTTAAATTTATCAATTTTGCTAAATATGTACATACATAATTCAAATATGTATAGCCAGTTAGGGTTAAAATGTTTCCTTGAAATAATTCTTGCAGCTAATTACACGAGACACACAAACTATACAACGTAAAACTTTTTTCTGAGATATAAAAACATTCCTAACGTTGGATGACTTACCCCTAAAACATATACCATATCTTATTTATTATCACAAAACGAAATATAGAACGTAGCCTTATTACACTTGCTTTCTAAAACGATAGTTGATTTATCTGATACAACTGCAGATCTGTCATCAGCATATAATATGAAATCTGCTGATCCTGATACCGAAACGATATCATTAATATATACCAAACGTAATATGGGACCTAATATTGACCCTTGAGATACACCTATATTAGTATAAAGATAATCTGAATTGTAGAGACTGCCATCATCTAACTAAACACTAACAAATTGGCGACGACACAGCAGATAAGACTCAATCCATTTTTGTGATTGTCCTCGGATCCCATAACAATGTAATTTCCCAATTAGAATTTCATGATTAACACAATAAAATGCTCGACTAAGATTACAAAAAAATCCAACTGGACATTTACCTGAGTCCAGTAAATTGGTTACAATACCATAAAATTGATGGATGGCTGTATTGGTTAATTTGTCAGGCTGATATATTTATATTGTAAGAATAATAAAGATTCTGAAGTTGTGCAAGAGTTGACATATATACAGTTTGTCCATAATAAGGATGGCATAGTATTGTTATATCGAGAAAGATGTTGCACAATTTGATGATCTTCTCATTGGTGCTAGTTATTATGGTTGTTGAGATTGAATGTTAGAATTTTCTATTCTATTTAAGTGTCAGTTCGCAGCACAGTTCTATTTAATGTATAGATCACATTATTTCTTGAAATAGTTATACTAAAACAGGTCTTAATAAATCTCAAGGTTTTGTAGCTCTTGAAAGGTTAAAAAATTTCATACTTTTTTCGGTAGCACGTGGCTATAACTCGAAATATTGACAAAATAATGTGTATCAAAATAAAAGCTTTGAGTCGAAATTAGCTTTTGTACTATTGCATTGAGTTAACAATGAGTTAATCATCCTTTTGTAAAATCACGAATTCTGTGTATTTTCTGTTTAAATCTGATAGAGATAATAAAATTGTCTATGCCGCCGTACGTTCTTTTTTGACCGACGAACCCCAAACGGAGGAGATATACAATTCGACTGTCTGCTTTTTTATGTTTGTGCGCGACTTTTATATAGTAAACGAACTCCGATTATTTTGATGATTTTTGATTCATTTGAAAAAGGAGGCTTGAGAAATGGTCTCATATTCATAAAAACGCAAATCCGAAAAAGGAGCAAATTTTCTCGAAAATCGAAAATATGAGGAGGTATAATTGAAGAAAGGACAATATCTGGAAACGTTTGAATTGAACATTTTTTCAAAAGAGTTACGGTTTTCGAGATAAAGCCATGTTAAATTCTCATATATACAATGTATTTTTGCTATGTGGAGAGGGCGATTTCTTTCGAAAATTGAAAATCTGTGGGTACTACAAGAAGGACATAATTATCTGTAGCAACAATTACAATCTAACTCTTTTTCCTTAGAATTACGGTTTTCGAGTTAAATCTGGGTTAAAATGGTAACATCTAAAATACTTGAGCGTATTTCCGCAGCGATGTTTTGAGATCTCAATAATAACAATTACAAGCAAAGACTAATATGGGTAATAGGATAAGTGCTATCTTCATTGGTATTAGTAAACGTTCAACAATTTTCGTGACTAATGTTACACTCAAAAGTGTGAAATAAATATTTTTTACAAAAAATTGGACCGACGTTATTAGTTGGTGCACTGAAAAATATAAAATAATATTAATTCTATTGGTGCTGATACTTGGGAAGTTGGTGCCAAAACTTATCAATAAGTAACAGCACCAATAGAATTATTATTATTTTATATTTTTCATTGCAATAGCTAATAACATCGGTCCAATTTCTTGTAAAAAATATTTATTAAAGTTATTTATAAATAGATTAATTCTTTTATATCTTTGAGTGGTCCTGATTAATAACTCTCAAAAAGAACTCATATTTAATGAATCTGACTTCAAAATGATGTAAGTAAGATTAATTTTTAGTTTAGTATCAAGTAAGAAGCTACTTAGTAAAATCTAGGAGTTATCAGCAAATAGCATCGCCGAAACAGCTCTTCGTGAAGGTGGTAACAGTTCCAATGCCTTTAAAATGAATGTTCCATTTGATTATATTCTCTTTTTAAACAATAACAATACATCAGTGAATATAAAATAGAATTTACAATGAATCCGAACAGTTTTATATAATCTTGTGTAGATTAGAAATCCCCATTTCGAGCCATTACACCTTCATTTATCTATAACAACAGAATGTAGAATTTGTATTTTGATTCACTTATTAAAACTCGACATCCAAGCAAGCCGTATTCATTTATAATAACATGATGTATATACAATATGATACATAGAACAAAACTGATTTCCCTACCGTGGCAACAATATCAACATTTCAGAAGCACATACCAGCCAGGGTGAATGTAGGCTGGGAAATTCACAATCATAACGATGCCATGTGTAACGCAACATAGCACATTTGTAATGTCAATTAGAATTGTAAAAGCGATGTCAGGAGGTCCATCTATTTCTATTAACAATTGAATTTGGCGTTAGGATGCTGCAACTCAATGATTCAATTCTATTTGTACAGAATGTAATATTAATAAGTTGTAAATGCAGAGTTGTGAATAGGAGAGAAGATAAAATTTTCAATCTGATATGTGAGAGAGAAGAAATAAAAACAATCAGAAAAATATTAACAAATGAAGCCAATGTATAAGTTAAGTGAAAATTCCAGAAGCCTAACAATAAAACTTTTTATTTTACCTTTTGAACACAAAGCATTATAATTCCTGAACATGAACTATAACTTCAAACTTTTACCTTTCAGAGATTGTCTAGGTGTAGAGTAACAGAACCAATTTGGTTATTATCATAAACTCAATTCTCCCAATTTCATTTGATATATTTCATATGAAAGCCAAATGTTATCTGCCATCTCAATAATCAGTTAACAAGAACTTTACTCCGTTCTGTCAAGTTTACTTAAAGATCTATACTAACGCACCTTTGCAGTTTATAGTTCACTATATATTTTCAAATACAGAAATATATTTGCAATATGGATTGGAAACCAGACTTGAGTCCAACGCCACCAACTTTCCAGTGAATATATTTAGTTAGTTAGGTTAGTAGCAGAAATGTTCAAAGTAGTTGTTTCGTCGGTTTTCTTTTTCTGGTATCTAGTTATAGACAGCTTTGTTTGTTTGTTTGTGTCACTTATTTTTTTTTGAGAAGGACCTGCACAATTCGTCTCAAAATTATCCACACACTTGTGAATTTTGTGAATTATGAATCGTCTTATCTATGAATAACAGGTTACGTGTCGTTTCTTTTCAATTTATATTATTATTAAAAACAATTTAATGATTTTATAAAAACGAAGTATACCTACGTTTGTTTGATACAATAATAGGATCTAATGATTTTATGTCGCGCGGCGTAAAAAAGATGGTCGATCGATCGGACGATATTTAATTCGTTCCGTCACTGCTGCAAAGCTGACATTTAGATCTATACGTACGTGCTTAAAATTACTATCCTAATAACATATTCAAACTTGAGACATAAAAATTTAGGAAATAGTTTGGTATTGTCCACATATTATGTGACTGATTACAAATCGATTTGTAGGTTATCAGAAAAATGACAGGTAATGAATAAACAATAGAGTAATACATAACCTATCTTTTGTTTCTACTATTACCCAATTCTATTATGGACATCTATCGTTTTGTTTACTACATTATCTTTTTCACTATAAATATAATGACCGGAAAATAATGGCTCTTCTTCCATTCTGAATTTTTATAATATATCGAATCTAATAATTTAAATTCTTTTAACAAACATCGATTTGACAAATGAGCTAAGTGATTTCTAATCAGTAACATCTATAGACACGGCCAATTATGAAGTTCTTAGAACATTGGAGGGATCAGCAACTCGTTTATGAATCAGCAATCAATCCATATTCATATAACGCTAAGATCGGCGAAATTATTGCTGAAATATGCATTAAAATAAATATCGAAATTTGCAAAAAGTGAGGCTCAAACAAGGTGTCAGTTATTAACTTATGTAGGATTGCTTTAATGCTGCCGACGTATCTTTTGTAATGTGAGGTTATTGTATAAACTTTATAAATATATATTTGCTCTAAAATGTTAATTTTCAGAGTGTCGATGACTAAAGTGCAATCTTATTCTTTTTTTGACCGACGAACCCCAAACGGAGGAGGTATACAATTCGACTGTGTGCATTTTTTTTTTGGTTTGTGCGCGCCTTTCATGTAGTAATCGTACAATTTTGATGATTTTAGATTCATTTGAAAGAGGAGGATTGAGAAATGGTTCCATATTCATAAAACGGGAATCCGACCTCTCGTTCCCTCCGAAAACCGCCCCCGAAGGGGGTGTAGGGGGCAAATTTTCTCGAAAATTGAAAATCTGCGGTGGCATAATTAAAGATAGGACAATATCCGGAAGCGTTTAAATTGAATTCTCAAAAGAGTAACGGTTTTCGAGATAGGAGCATTTTAAATTCTCAAATATACCTATTTTCTATGTGTGCTATGTGGAGAGGGCGATTTCTGTCGAAAATTGAGAATCTGATATAATGAACATTTTATCCTTAGAGTTACGGTTTTCAATCTCAATAATAACAACTACAAGCAAAGAATATACGTGGGTAATGGGATAAGTAGGTATTATCTTCATTGGTATTAGTGAATGTTTAACGATTTTCGTGCGAGTTTTCGTGACTAATGTTACACTCAAAAGCGTGAAATAAATATTTTTGACAAAAAATTGGACCGACGTTATCAGCTAGTGCACTAAAAAGTATAAAATAGTATTAATTCTATTGGGGCTGGTACTTGTGAAGTTGGTGCCAAAAGTTATCATTCTACCTGCAACTGCACAACTTCAAAGGTAACAGCCTCAATAGAATTAATATTATTTTATACTTTTCAGTGCACTAGCTGATAACGTCGGTCCAATTTTTTGTAAAAAATATTTATTTACCTAAACCTATTGATGAAAATAAAATTGATCCAATAATCACACTGCACCTGTTACGTTAGCAGTATTAGCAGCATTGACAATATTAGTCAATTAACAACTTGTTTTAACCTCACTTTTCGCGTTTAGTTTTTCTATTTTCACGCATATTTCGGCAAAAATTTGGAAAATGTTACTTGAAATGATTGATGAATGATTTTAAACTATTGGGGATATAATTCATTTCAAAAATATATATATATATATATATAAAAATATATTTCAGAAATATTACTCTTTCCCATCTTTCGCAAATTTATGCATCGTAACACCCCTTTCATGCAAACAGGAATAAAACAGTAATTCACCATTTTTACAGAAAAATATTACCTCACAGAGATTAAGGTATTCAAAAATTAAAATCCAATAAAATTTTTGGTAATGATATGATATTGACGTTTAATGATAATTTAAATATTTCCATAGTATATTAATCCCTATACTCGATCACTTCCGAATACCTACACCCGCAAAGCGGGTCAATTGCTGCAATTGACTGTATTGATCACGTAACAGCGTGACGGATTATTTCAATTCACTCCTCACGCAAAATGTGTATACAAGGCGCACCCAAAGAAGTTTTCACTTCTAAAAGCAAAACCTTAATTACAGCATTAGTTGAAAAGTGTTTGGAGTCACCAAAACCATTCATTCTCAATATATGTGAGGTAACTAAAATAGAAACGCAACCAGAAAATTACCAATATACTTTGTAGATACGTTCCCAAATTTTAAAGGCAAACAATTATTCCTACTTAAATATTTAACTCTTGGGAAGTTACATACGAGTATGTGAAATAAATTAGGAATACGTAAATGAAAAAAAAAAATGGTAAAGAGCAAGTCGGTCTCACGTGGGTTCTTCGCATAGGTTTCGCTCAAATCATTGAATGCCTATTTTTCTAAGCTGCACTGAAAATAATAAATTAATATTTTTTGCAGCATCTACAGTGCACTGAGTATCATGACAAGAGTGTCGAATATACATAACATTCACGATAACGTCTCATGTTAAAATACTAGTAGGTAATTCTTCCAACAATGAGTTACTTTATTGGAATAGTGCCAAAAGTCAATCAGTCGTATTCATAATCGAAAAATTAGTACGCTACGGAGGTTTACGGCCACCAGACTGACAGAACCTTCAATCCATTGTCGTAAATGAGGACTGTGCTGCAATCTAACTAACCTAACTTTAAATTAAGTTTATGACTCTTATATCAATGGTAGGATAGTCTTTTAGTTTCATTTTTATACGGTACTACCTAGTACCGAACTAAGATAGGATTGTGAATAAGTCTGTGTGACTTTTCGAACCCACTAACTCAGGTGTCTGTCAAACAAAGAACCAATGCAAACATTTTATGCCATGTAATGACAACATTCAATATAATTATTATATTAGTAGATTTTATAACAATCACCTGTCATATTACACGAATTTCATATACGAATGGCAATTTTATGTATGGAAATGCCAAACGTCAATCAAATGAAAATAACCGCAATACAGGTTCATAGAATAATAAATATTATATTGACTTGAAAACAGTTATATGAGCAGCTCTACCTTTCTCAGGGTTAAAATTGAACTTCAAAAGCAGGTGTCTCTAAAAATAATGTATCCTACAAGGGGGCAAAGGGTTGATACAATTGTGCTACAAAAATCGTATCTTTGTCCTAGAATTTGACATAGTGAGACTCATTTTCAGGGTGTCATTGGATTAAGATAACAAGAACATATCAAAACACAATTACCACAAGCACAATTACACTTTTATTGTTTATTATCTCCAGATAATTGTTGCGCCAACAACGTTTAAATATTCAGGGCTGATCCTGCCCTAATATGCTCTATCAATGGCAACTGTGCCAGATCTCAAAAACTAACGCAAGCAAAATATGGGAAACATAGCTAGGTATACATAATATAAAGTTTATGAAATAACATATTATTAGCTTCTCAAATTGTTTGATTACATCGGTGAATGAAACATGTCCCCGAAGGTCTATTTACCCCCAGGTAGGCGACCAATCATTACAATTTGTTTAACAAGAGAGCTTCCTCCTCTTACGGGGTTGTTTTTGTTTGCCAGGGAAAAGCCCATGTTGACACTGGCTCCGGGACTCCGGATGCTCGCCTTCGTCTACACATCGTTGAATATATCTATATATATATATGTATATATACATCTAGAGTCGACTAACGAGGCAGTCTGCAATTATGAGGCGGACTGGGTGGTGAAACGTTCTCATACATTTTTCGGGGTCTTGGAGAAAAATGTCACGGCAGCATCGTTAAAGGTCTTAGGGAGGGTTGAATTCTCTCTCATGGTGGTGAGACTTCTGTAATACAGAGGAGGGGTGATTTTTATGTGCTAGCGTAAATTTAAGTAACGAGCTATTGAAGTTAAACATCTTGGCTACGGAATATGTGGATATTTAAATTATACTGATGAAAATGAAAGATAATTACAGTAGAGTCATCATATAATTGAACAAAATGGATAATTTTATACAAAAATAATTATTGTTAACTAGGACCGACTTTATGAGATAAAGCACTGAACAATATCAAATAATAATTATTCTAATGGCACTTGTACTTTTGAAATTATGCAGCTGCAAGAGAAGGATTATCAGTTATAGGTAGAGAAGTATGTGCCAGTTTCACATTCAGTAAAGTTGGTCCTAGTTTTAGGTCAAAAATGTTTATTCAATAATTTTAAATGTCGACAAAACAGTGTCACATAAAACTTTTTTCCCCTTCCAAGGGCTCCAACTTGGAAATCATTGGAGTTTTCGAAAAATGTCCAACATAAAGGTTCTCTGATATGGTTCTTTCTTTATTTTCTATAAATTTTCAATTTTCCAAATAAATGGCCCCTCTGCTCCCTTTGAAGGGAATTTCCGGGAGATAAACATGTTGAATTTTTTATTTCGTTTCATTGGGACCATTTCTACCACTGGCACAGAATAAATAACAACTAAAGTTGTTATTTATTATTATTTATAATTATTATTTATTGTATACATAGAAAAGCAAACATACACTCGAATTGAAAAGCATCTTTTAGTTATTCAAAGTCGGTCAAAAAGTATAACTGAATTCAGATACTAGATGAATTAACAAAAACTCTATTCTATTGGTACTACTGACAAATTTGAAGTTATGCAGTTATACATACCTAGATCTCAACTTAACTTGTCTCTCAGAAAAAGTTGAGATATTTGTACGTTATCCTATTTGAAAAAACTAACTTTTTACTTCCATTGTAAGAAACAATAAAATAATAAGTTCGAGAGGGACAAAATAAAACAGATGTTTTCAAATAAGGTCAAGATTTTTTTAAAGCTATAACTAAAACTGCATCTGCTAAGTAACTGAAAAAGCGGATTATTAAACTATAAACTGAAGCGATGTTTAGAAAAAAATATAATTACTTTTATACCGACACAAAAATCACCAAAAGACATTAGAAAGCCTTTCTAATACTTTTGGATATAAGCAAGAACGTCTCTGAGCGGAAATATAGTCTTATGATCAATTTTCTGATCGATCCTCTTTAAACTTCTGAGGTACCAACTGTTAACCGTGAATCATCCTATATATTTTTGCTAATTCGTAGAATCAAACGCACAATTTGTATGTTATAACTACTATTGCGTATAGGCACTTAAAAAGGTAACAATAGAACTAAGTACGCTTGCTGTAAACGGTAAGATTCTTTTGAATATATTATCTTCTTTGAGGAAAAGCATAATTATAACAAAAAAATGTTTTCATAACACCGCATTATTTTAGATTGCTTATGAAACCTCAACAGTAACTTAAATTCACCGGTCACTAAGCTGTTTGCTAATCAGCAAGTATTAGTATTACTTACCGTTCAGAGAACCTTTAAATTAATTCTGTATCAAAAATTCAATTGTATAATAAGATTGTGATAACTAGATTGTTTTTACAAGAAAGTATTAGATCAATTAGATCATCTGACAGAATAAAATAATTTTAATTAATAAATTATATTTGGAAGATTCCATAAACAATAATTCTGAAGAATTTCGAATATTCTTTGAAATATTAAAAAGAAGCCATATATAAATTTAATTTAATTAACCAAACCAAAAAATGAAGAATTGAACAAAGATGATCATTTCGTGTAGAGTATTTTAGAAGGTAAGTTACGAGGATCTGCAAAATTTCATTTACGGTAGATAATAATAATAATGGAAAAATTAACAATGTATTCGAGAGCAAGTTTACGTAAGAGAACGCGGATAAGCAGTTTTCACATAGAGCTATTTAATATAGCATAGCATATTTGCTAATATTAGACGTTGAGAGAGCTCCTTCCCTGTCTCAGTCTATCTTTTTTGGTACCAGTGTGTATATAATATTAACAAGGCAAACATTTGTGCAGTACGAATGAGAGAGAGGGTATGTTTTTGTGTAAGCTTTTCTAGGATATTACACTAGAATGAGAATATGTAGATTGTAGATACACATTAAATATATATAGGGGGTCTCACGGTGGATGGAACATTAGACGTTTTAGAAAAACGGCAAGTAGGAATTTGCTAAAATTTTGGACTCACAAGTAATCGACACTGTTCCATCGATTCAAAAAAATTTCCGTGTTGCAGTGTTGTCGTTTATATCTAAAAGCAACAGCAACATTGATTTCTCAATGAGACACCCTATATATTATCATATTTTCCTTCTCAATGAGACACCCTATATATTATCATATTTTCCACTCCGCTATTGGTTTTTAAACATATTTGTAAGATATTTCCCTATATCTATCTCTAGCGGCTTTCGACTTATTTAAATTCTTATTGCTGTGGTATTCTGGTGTAGAATTAGCTGAAGTTTTAGTATTGAGTTGAGAAATCTCGTCTACATTTCACAGGGGGTATCAACAATCTTGATATTACCGCCATATAAGAAATGGTGGAAAGTGCATCTTTTCAAACGGCACACCCCGTATATTATCAAAAATTCTGGTAAATAATTGAAGTCCTTTTCAAATGACCGATATATCATGTTCCTATACCTATATGTAATTTTGTGAGCACTTAGATCAAGTATTGAAAATTGTTGTTTTGTGACAGGACAGTGACATAATATCTACAAACAGTTGTAGTTGTTATAGATCTATTACAGTATACATTTGAGCTTCAACAAGAATTGCCAGCAGCCCCTGCCTAACATTGGCGGTGTTCTCGACGGATGGATCTCCATCCAAGTAATGAAAACCCATCACTTGTGTGTATATACACACGAACGTCCAAATGACAGCTATCATGACAATTTACCATTTGTCAATATCAGTGATGGTGCTATCATGGTTACTGTCATTTTGACGTCCATGTAAATATTCATTTAAGTGATAGATTTCCATCACATGGATGAAAATTATCAGTCGCGAACACGGTCACTGTCTCAAATTTGACTGGTAGCGAACATGTTAATTTGGAAGAACAATCTGTAAAAAATGCATTCTATTGAATACGAATTTTAGGAAAAAGCAAATCGGAAACTAGATAGCAATAACCAAAAGATGGTCTACAGTGGAATGCTCTTGATCAATCCAGAGACAGAAGATGCTTCCACACTCTATACTCTATGATATTATAAGAAGCATATAAAAATAGCTGGGGTTTATTGATGTTGATTTTGTTTATGTAGCACTAAAGATATAACTGTCTATTAATAAACAATATTACACTACACAATTGATTAGTATGTACCTACAATTTATATTTACAACTGTTTATATATATATCAAGAACTGTCTGATTCCCATGCTGCTATTCCCATACTTGTGACCGAACTGGACTCCATAGGAAACCCTCCTCAATATATAGATAACCCCTCTGCATCCAGAAGCTTTCATTTAGTTCTTTTAATAGCACGAACTCACCAGACGTTTCTCGATGTAAATGTAAACCAGTGCTAAAATTGAATATGACGTTGACTAATAGTGATAGGGATCTATGTATGCAACATGGCCAATATGAACTAATTTTTGAAGGCACAAAACCGATGACCTCAAAGTAAATTTGATATCAAGCATACCAATAGCAACTAAATCAATTGAAATAGTATTTTCCTAACTAGATTGACATCATCAAGATAAGTTTCAAGAATTCAAATTTAACCCGCCTCATTTGAAAACATTCATACACTTTTAGGTAATGTGAAAGAAAAGTCAGAGAAGGAAATTTTACAGCATTTACGGAACATGTGTGTGTGAATTTCTTGTATATAAAAACACAAACTATACGCAATCAACCCAACCTTTGCGTTTAACCCGAAAAAAACAATCTTCCGCTTTAAAAAAGATATTCTTCCGCACCAACCCCCGTGTACATGGCCATGGCACACGCTAATGGTGGTGGCTGCCGGAGGGTGGAAGCAGCTCCGAGAGGAAGGTCACGTGTTGCACGCCATACCGATATTAGTTTCATTATATGAAACTCCCATTCTGGCTGGATTCAGAACGACACTAAATGATTCCCATCAAGCAAGCCCTAGCTCTCTCTTGTTTCGCTCATCAATATATTATGTTTTATTGTATACGTGCGCCCGGAATGACTCACGCGCTTGTGTATATCCTGGTACAAGAATAAAAAATATAGTCTATTTACAAGGCTACTACGCAACGCTGATTAAGGATGTATTGATAATGCTCATCGGTCTGAATCAAGGATCATTTGAGAATAGTCGAATTAGCATGAATAAGGACTTAAGTCCTGAAAATATGTATCAACAAAAAATCTGGTGTGTCCAGACACAAAACTTTCCTACTGATCTCAATGAAATTTCACAGAATTTAAAAATCCTACAATCAACTAGTTACGTGATGACGTCATCACCCTAAAAAAATATAAGTAGGAACTTTTCCTTAGAACGATGACGTCATCAGTTACTGGTCTATTGACTCGTGCGAACAAAATTGGTTCATCGTTCTCCATAAACTTGACACACATCACCATATAACTTTTACCTGGAATTTTTTTTTCTAAAGGCAAATATAAAAATAATAAGTAGTAGGTAATTTATACTGAGTAACAAAACATATGAAAAATATAATTTAAAAGACTTATCACATTATAATTGCCGATTTCAACTTTTCAATATTTTTCTGTTACAAACATAGAAATAGAAATTATAGCGGTTGTCTTTTTCACTATTAATGAGTTTTCGTTTATAAATATTTAGTCGTTATTTAGCATCTACTGATTTCATTGAACCGAACAACAACAAAACTATAATTCTCCCCAAGAAATTAGCAGAATCATTTGACAGCATGTGCAGTATATGAAATAAGAAGTAGAAAGTTTTGTTATCTAGAACTTGAAGGATTATTATTTCCAACAAGAGATTCCCGATTTTGCATAATATTTTCAGCGTCTTGTGAAAACATTTTTCTTTTTCTCTACCTCCTCACTAAATTCACCGTATTTACCTGCAGTACGCAAAAAATATCGAAATCGGACTACCTAATTCCAGAAACATGTGCAAAGTTACCACCCCTGTCGACCCGTGTCGTGAAAGTCAACAAAAGAAAATTGGTGGCCGTTTAGGACTCTTAGAAAAGTCGACAGAAAAAAAATATTAAAACTTTCAGTCCTACTCTCTATTCCACAAGTTTTAATAAAGTTTGTTTTCGGGCCGGAAAGTTCTATGGAAATTCGCGTTTTCGGTATTTTATATTCCTTTTTAAAATTATAATATTGTTTGAGGCGTTTCAAATTCATGAATTATGGGTATTTCGCCTAAAAGCTTTTCGGTAGACTTAAATGGGAAATGGAAGCGATGAAAAAAAATTAATTGTCGTGGATTATTACGAAGACAAGGAACAAAAATTCACATAAAATATCATGCCAATCAACGCTGCCAATCTTAGTTTTGTCGTAGTTTCTTGGCTCATGAAAATGTATCACTTTAAGATATGCATTAAGTGTCATAGTGAATAAATCAATTCAATGGAAAAATAAAATTGCTCTTGCATAATTCCAGTTTCTCATCAAAAATTCAAATTGGATTATAGTTTCTTGAGTAGATCATCTACTTGAGTTTCAAGAGAACATGAAAAAAGTAAATAAGCAAATTTGTTCTAGAAAAAAATAACGAGTGTATTCAAAATTTTTGGATATACTTATAAATAAAAAAAATATTTTTTTATAAAAAATGTGACCGACATAATTAGTTGGTGCACTGAAAAATAGAAAATAATATTAATTCTGTTAATGCTGTGACTTTTGAAGTTTTGCATTTGCAGTTAGACTGATAACTTTTGGCACCAATTTCACAAATACTAGCACCAATAGAATTAATATTATTTTCTATTTTTCAGTGCTTCAACTAATAACGTCGGTCCCATTTTTTGTAAAAAATATTTTTCTCACAACATTCACAAATACCAAAGAAGACAGTACTTATCCTATTGCCCATGTTTATTCTATGCTTGTAGTTGTTATTATTTAGAGTTCTGAAAACATCGTGGCGGAAATACTCATAATTATTGTAGATTTTACAATTTTACCACTGCTCTAAATCAAAAACCGTAACTCTAAGGAAAACATGTTCATTACAAGTGTTGCTACAGATAATCTGGGCGTTCATGTGGTTTTATTTATTTAATTTATATTTATCATTAACTGGAATACTTTTTACGAAGGAGGTATATAGATACCTGTGCACGGGTCCAGTACACAACAACCATGGCGGAATTCGAACCCGCGCCCACGATGAGCTGTCGCAAGCTACGAACGCATTTCCAGTGCCTTAGGCCACTCAGCCATGATCACCCCTCAGATTTTCAAATTTCGAAAGCTGCCGCCTCTACATATATAGAAAATACACATATTTCAGATTGTAACACTACTGTAACTCGAAAAACGTAACTCTTTTGAAAAAATGTTCAATTCAAACGTTTCCGGATATTGTGCTATCTTTAATTCTGCCGCCTCAGATTTTCGATTGAAAAATTTTGGATTTGAGTTTTTACGAATATGGAACTATTTCTCAAGTCTCCTCTTTCAAATGAATCAAAACTTATAAAAATCGGAGTACGTTTACTATATACCTACAACGCGCGCACAAGCCAAAAAAAAATGAAAAAAAGAATGCAGTCGAATATCTCCTCCGTTTGGGTTCGTCGGTCAAAAATAAATAAGTTTTAGTCAACTTTGTAACCTTTACCAATTTAAAGTGAAAGTAGAAATTCATTCTGTAAAATAAAAATATGGACATGAGAATAAATATTTGATTACCTACACCTAAATACATAAATTTGAAAAACCATGGTTTGGACATTTTTTCTTAATAGATTTAAACTGTTACACTTTTTATTGTTTCTCCTTTATTATTCCTTGGATTTGTCTGGATTCGTTAATGAGGTTGTTATATTTGCTAATGATTTTGCAGAAGATTTTTGATATTTTTTGATGCCGGATGTTGGGTAGCGGAAACTTGTTTATTATTGACCGACCAACCAGACTATTCGACTGTTTGTCAGCTTTTTAAAATTGGATGTTCGCAACTTATAAATAGTTAAAGTGCTCCCACTTTCATGATTATTTTTTCGTTTGATAGAGGAAAATGGACATTCAATACGATCTTCCACATAAAAACTTTTCCCAAAAGGGGTGGAGGGTGCATTTTTTCGAAAATAAAAATCATTGTTTTCCGAGTTACAGCAGTGATAAAGTTTGAAATATTTTTGTCTCCACTATGTAGTGGGGGCATTAATGTTTTTCGAAAATTGGAAATATGAGACGACCAAATATTATATTGCAGTAACATTTATATTGGACATTTTTCAAAAACAATATGGCTTCCGAGTTACAGCATCGGAAAAGTCTGAAATATGTGTATTTCCGCGATATTTTGAAATCTCTCAATAAGTATACCTAAACAACGTATTTTATATCTTCTTTGGTGAACGTTGAATTATTTTGATACCTAATGTTACACCCAAAAGTGTGAAATAAATATTTGTTCCAAAAAATTTGATCGACTTATTAGTTGGTGCACTAGAAACTACAACATATATAGGTCTATTGGTTCTGGTACTTTTGAAGTTTGTTATAGATGATACTGATATTTTTGACATTGGTTTTTGAATTAGCAGCATTATTACTTTTTCTGATGTAGATTATTTCTAAAATTATACGCCTGAGAGTTTAAAGTTAGCGTATTTTCGTTTGTTTTAACATATTTTTTTATTTTAGTCTATTTTCCATATATTGACGTGTTTGTAGTGTAGTGTGTGTAGAGGTGTGATTTTATTTTTGTTCGATCTGGTGTGCCTACTTGTATTATACAGGGTGATTCAGGTTTTACCAGAATAACTTCAGGGATTGATGGAACTAACCAAAATAATGATAGTTTGCATTATAAACCATACTCCAAAAACGCTTCCGTATGGAGTAAAATGGCACCGAAGTTATTTTTCGGTTTTAATTTCATGACTCGTAAGCCGGAAGATGTAAATAAGCAAGTGTTTTGTTAAATACTAAGGGTAATGTAAATGATACGTGTTTAAAATCTTAGATTAATTACTATACAGGGTGTTACTTTTTAAGGGGCAATTTGAACGAACTTTGTAAAACATTTTTGTCAAGAGCCGCTGGATAAATTACTATTTTTTCCTGAAATGTTCCGTCTTTCTTTATTCTTAAGCTTTTTTATACATCGCTTAGTTTTCGAGATATTCCACAAAATTCCGGACATTTCTCAGCTGCGTTGGGCAATATTGTTACTTAATAAATAGCAGCATGCCTTGAAAAACAAAACACATCCTAGCGTATTTCGACGTAAGGCAATTTGCGCTTGTTGCGTATTTACATACACTGTCTTACGAGTAAGAAAATGAAAACTGAAATAGAATTCAAACTTCGGCACCTCATTTTACTCCAAACGGAAGCGTTTTTGGAGTATGATTTATAATACAATAATTTTTTG
Source organism: Crioceris asparagi (assembly GCA_958507055.1). Classification (NCBI taxonomy): domain Eukaryota; kingdom Metazoa; phylum Arthropoda; class Insecta; order Coleoptera; family Chrysomelidae; genus Crioceris; species Crioceris asparagi. The sequence continues at coordinate 18,771,163 of OY293829.1, read as the reverse complement.
TTTAGTTCCATAGATCCCTGAAGTTATTTTAGTGAAACCTGAATCAACCTGTATATTGCTGATACTTTGTATTTGAAAACGAAATTAATAAGATTTTTGGCTTAGCTTTTTTTTTCTCTGTATTGCGGTACTAATAATTTTATTGCTCCATCTGCTGGACTGTATATTTCTGATTTTATTGTGATATATGATGTTATGAGTAGTAGTGTTAGTATCTTAATGATAATGTGTTTTTGTGTACCATTCTGCTTACATGTTGTGAAGTAAAGATTGATCAAGAAAGTTAATGAAGTTTTATTGCTCTATTTTAATTGTAAATTTAATTTTATTATGGTATGAGTGAAATATATTAAAAATGTAATTTTCCTTATTTTTTGGAATAGTTGCGAGACAGTCACCATCAACTTTGAAAGTACCAGTGATAAAATATTTATTTAACATTTTTGAAATTGTTGAACGATATGTTGTTACGAAATATTTACAGTTTTCAAAACATAGCCTTAACAATTTTTCACACTTTCAGCAATTTTCAAGTGCTGTAAGTTGATATCCAAAACCATTTTTTTACAAAATTTACGATTGAAATAGTGCTAAAAATAAGGTGTCTTTTTTATCCAAACGGAGAAGGTAAATAATTTGATAGTAGTTTGTCTACTCTTTCTTTTATATATGTGCTCCAATTTTGATGGAGTACGTAGCTGCGGGTCAAATTCCGAGGAGGTCGAAAGGTTTGCACATCGAATTCCGAGGACACTGAATTGCGAGCTGACCGAAACTTATCCCCACTCCAACAGAGCCATTTGACATATGCATACCCTCTTAGAGGCACTAATCACTAATATTATAAACCACAGACATAACAGCAGGTTCATCAGTATATTTCTTCTCTATAGGCAAGGTACTCTCATGTCAGCGCAGTCGGTTTGAGTGGGGATAAGTTTGGGTCACCTCGGAATTCGATGCCCAAGCGTTTCGACCTCCTCGGAATTCGACGCGCAGCTACATTTCGTTTTGATGACTCTTTTCTCATTTGAAAGAGAAACGATTGCGAGTTGATAACATTAAAAAAATAATCTAACTCGTCCTTCCTCCAAAAACTTCATTCGAAGGGGTGGAGGGGCAAATTTTTCTAAGAAATCGAAAATCTGTGACGAAAAAATTAAAGACCCGACCATATCCGGAATGGTTTGAACTGAATATTTTGATAAATCTTCAACGGTTTCCGCGTTACAGCTCTATGACTGTGCAAGATTGCTGTGCTAAATACTGAAATCGCTGAATTCATTGTACGTTCAACAAACATTATAACTAATGAAACACTCAATAATGAGAAATAACTAAATATTTTATACCAAAAATAGGACCGACTTTTATTAGTTGGTGCACTGAAAAAAAATCCCGATGGCCTGTAGTCAGCGGAAAGGAAAATTTTTCAAAATTCATTGAATTGAAATTTGAACAACCTTTTTATTGGTATACCTACATGTTATTACATAAAGTTGTCGTATGTGTCATAGCCTTGCCGTTAGAGGTTTTTGTTTTGGCTGTTGAATATAAGGCAGACTGGGTTCGAGTTCCACTTCAAAGCAGAATTTTTTTTTTCGCCTATTTCTTTTCAATAAATATACTATATATTTTTTTAATCAGGGTCTATATTAAGATCTCCAGAAAATATACAATTACATCAAATTTATATTGAGTGTTCATGTTTTATCAATATTTGTTATTTTTCTTTATTAATTTTTATTTTTTTAACTGTGTATTTTATGAAAAATTGCTTTGAACTAAAGTTGTAGATACTGATTATATCTATAACCTAAAATTATTTTTGATGATATTTACACTACGGCTCTTTTTTGATATTTTTTTTAAATGTTTGGATGGTCGCCATTTTGAAACTACTTACCCGGTATTGCCCAATAACGAACTCGACCGAGATATTTGAGAGATTGATTTTTGTAGCAAATTTGAACTTGATACCTTCAAAACTGCGACCTCTATCGTGTTAACAAATTTCGTAATATCCCATATATATATATATATATATATATATATATATATATATATATATATATATATATACATATATATATATATATATATATATATATATATATATATATATATATATATATAATAAAATTGATTTTTGTTGGGGATGCAGTCATTTAATAAATAAAATTCTTTGGATTATGCCAAGCTTTCGAGAATGTTTATTCTCTTCGTCGGGGCAAAATTCGTGAATTTATATAAAATTAACCACAAACAGGAAAGATTTAATAGTTATTAGTTACTAATGACATTTCTGATTGCTGACTATGAAATCTTTCCTGTTTGTGGTTAATTTTATATAAATTCACGAATTTTGCCCCGACGAAGAGAATAAACATTCTCGAAAGCTTGGCATAATCCAAAGAATTTTATTTATTAAATGACTGCATCCCCAACAAAAATCAATTTTATTAAATAATAAACCAGTCAAGAATTCAGAATCAAAATATATATATATATATATATATATATATATATATATATATATAAACTTTTGAACCAAATGTTTTTTTGGAGTAACTTATAGACATATAACATCATGCCGTTGAAATTTTTTCGAAATTCAAAAGTGTGAACGATCGCAATAGGTACATTTCTATAAGAAATTTACCTAATACAAAATAATGTTAATTCTATTGGAGCTGGTACTTTTGAAGTTGGTGCCAAAAGTCGTCTATCTACCTTTAACTACCTATTTAATAATATTGCGATCTCAATTTCTTTATTATCGAAAAATTATGATTTTATTATTTTAATATGGGATTATCTCTCAGTTCTCCTCTTTCAAATGAAGAAAAGATCAACAAAATCAGATGCTAGTAGTTGCAGTCTAAGAGATGATGTACCTGATGAGATGATTTTAATAGTGTGGATGGAAAACTTTAAATTACGGTACAGTGTGTGATTAAAAAAACAAGTGAAATTTTTGAAAAAAAATTAAAAATAGTTTTTATTGGGCATTTAAGATTTAAACCGTATCGATGAGTACCTACTATTGCTATCCTTTTCTCGATTTTAACTATACTTATGTATCTGGGTTTGCCAGCAACAGAAATTCCATAACAAATTACTGTTTGTCTACCACAACACAAAATTAAACTTTAAATTAACAATAACGGTTGACGTCTGACAAGACGTATATATCCGCTCCATGCACGTGCCTTATTCCAGTGACGGATCCCATTGTTGTTCCATGTCGACAAAATAATGATCTTGATTGAATGAGATTGAATGAGATAATTATAATTACCAATATTGGATCACACTTGGAGCTTAACAGGCGGCAAGATGTCTGCGATCTAAGTACAAATTCGAAATTTCAAGTCTCTAGACCGTATGGGGCCTGAGAAATCGCTGCGGAGTCCATTGATACAAGAACCGAAAGTAATAAAAACTATTTAAAAATGTATTCTATAAATATAGAGTACTCTTTGACAGAGGAACCTCAAACTTAAATCTAATGAATTAAGATCGAATTTGGGCCACTGGACAAATCTTGTTGTTTGTTATTATACACGAGTATATAACTTACTCTTTTCACTTTTCACTCAGGAAGAGAGAGTGAGAGAGTGAGATACCTTCGGTTGCCCGAAAAAAATCATCTTTAAACTCTCAATCAGTAAGATTCCGTAATATCTGGCAAGTTCGTCATACTAATGGATATCAAATATTAAAAATATTTTTTTCGCTAATTTCGCAAATATTAAGCCTATCTTATTATTCTTTTTCCTTGATGTCAGATTTTTTTGTCATACTTGTGGTATCATTCTTGATTCTTTTTAATTTCAAATCAGTATACCTATGATTTTTACATAAGCTCCTAATATTTCATAAAAGTTTTTAATATGGTGTTACTCTTTAATGGGTAGGTAACTAAAATTAATGATGTGGCCCAACATTGATAAAAAAATCGATAAAAATTGATGATTAAATGATATGGACATATCATGAAACGTCAATATTCTATAAAATGGTTAGCCACATCATACATGGGTCAGTGAAACATTACCCATGCGTCATGAGTGATATTCTCCTGAAGTAAGTCAATGAACAACAGTACTACAAAATTGTTTGCTTAAAGACATACATTACTATCTTTTTAGTCATCTAAGGTCCATGACACAATGATGCAAAATTAAAAATATGTGTTATATCTTATCTTCTTTGTTATCTTCTTTGATGGCGCATGGGTAATGTTTCGCTGACCGAACCGTATGATCGGGTCAAGAAATATACATCGAGAGAAGCATTACAGAACGCCAAATTTGCCACTTAGTATTAGTACTGATACTTCTCTTGTACAAAAAGTCTTATATTAATTATGTGTTGTCTGGAAACATATCTTATATATCTTGGCTCATTCCGATAGTTCTGCGTTTGTGATTCTAGGACCAACCAATACAATAAATATTTTTTGTTTTCAGTGTACCATGCTCTATTGCTCACCGATTTAAAAAAAAAATACTAATTAACAAAGAAATATAAATCAATCAATTTTATTAATATTCAACAATATTAATGGCGTCGTAAGGTCAGTATATTCTACAACTACATTGAATAGCTCTCCGACACCAACATATTAAATTTATTAATTAACTTAAAAGGCCTTTACACCAAACATCACTTAGGTAGGTACTGTACGTAGGTAAGTGCTAGAAAACAGCTTAATTCTAATCCACAATACAATAGCAAATCAGATGGTAAACAAATAAATATTCAATGATCAGATTATGACACCGACGTTATTAAAAATTACCAATTAGATATTATTTATCTGATCAGTTGTATCGTGGAATCCAATTTGGAAATAAATTTTCCATTTTAATATAGAATGACCTCATTAGCAGTTGATGTTTATTTGTATTTTCATCTGAGCATCAAAGCAATTTTGACAAAGAAATATTAATTAATGAATTGTTTAAACCAGCCGATCGAGTATGCCTCTCCAGGTACAAATACACACTACGAACGTCTTTTTCTGGATTGGAATTTCTACCCTAAGGATACTACACTCACTACAATACTTTATAGTAATAAAAACATAATCTAACAGCCAGCTGAAAGTTGTATGCTGTCTATTTAACATAATGAATAATATATATTATTTTAAGGAATCTTCCATCAAAGAATGTAGCTTGAAATCGTATAAAAGGCCGACATTTTGAAACTATTAAGTCAATCATACTGATAATACAATTTTTTATTAATCAGCCAATCCAACAAATCGGTGAGGTAATACCCTATTCCGCATTGGATTACATCATCGTTGATAGGTGCAATATGACTGAATACAATTCAATACAAATATTATACCTATTGCAAAGTTCTAACGCTTTTGCTTTAATTTCATTCGAACACTTCACAGCCAATGTGAAATAGCGTATTATCTCAACGAGTAGTTGTTGTCCTCGTTGGTAGGCACTGTAATTGTATTATCTTTTTTCTACTGTTGACTTAAGAGTCATTCATATTCTTTTACATAATATATTGTTATTTTGTTCTTTTTAGTGCATCATCTATTGAGGTCGGTCCTAGTTTTTTCAAAGTTTTTCATACAGTTTTGAGAAGTATCAAAATGTTATTTGTATTTAAATTCAATTTTTTTTTTGAAATTGTAATTCTGAAATATCGTCACGTGTGCGTTCGTGGTGAACTTTCGTCATAAGAAATTCCACAATCAAAAACGATAGCAATACTTTTATGGATGAGCTGATTAGATTTTGGCGAATATCTCTGGGGCAGTTTTCAAAAGTCAATCGTGTGTCAATCAAATTAAATCCCTTTTATGATCATAGTGATGGATAAGATGGTGTCAGTCGAAAGTTTTGTACAGAATCCAATAACTCTTATTTATAGATACAGTCTTTGTCAAATTATAATTTCGAAATCACCGACAAAAAATATACCAAAAACAATAAATATATATTTTATGAAATTCAACTTTTCACGTTTCCCTAACATTGAAACTTTGTGTAGGATTAAATTTTTTTAATCAATTTGAAGTGTAGATCAACTAGAAGCTCATCGTGTGGTGCATAGTCTATAAATTATAGATCATGCATTGTGTTGATATAAGGGGCTGAACTCACTGGATACTTAGTGATTCATTTGGGGATTATATAAAATTTAGGTCTGGAATGTGTGGATTGCAAATTTACTCTTTTTTCTCCCACAAAAATTCCATCACCATATTCAACTGGGCTCACTCACCAACTATATTAAAAAAATACACTATTGTTTGTTTCCAGTGTTTATGATCATAAAAACATATTTAGTCATTGAAATTCAAGCGTAAACTATACCTAATATTATATTTTTCTATTTGAACAAGTTAATCGATGCTGTTGATTTTTAGATAAATATACCAGCAATTGAATAAACAATTAGCTTTCCTGAAAAATATATTTTCACAGGACATGAATTATTGTCAGTGCAAAATTATAGAGAACAGGTAAATAGAAAAATAAAATTGACATACAAGTTTGATCAATGGAATATTTAAAAAAATATAAATAAAATTGTGACTGGTACACATTTCTATCAATATTTCGAATAAATATTAGGAATCTGAACCATTATATGAATTAAAGACTAGGTATTTTCAGCACTCCATTGTCTATCTTCATAGAGCTTAGAAGGATCAAAAGATACCTGATAAGTAGAATAAAATATAGTTTGAAAACACAAAAACGATATACTTTTGTGATGATAATAACTGATTTGTAGAAAGAAATATATTTAGAAACCAGGAGTGAAATAGATGACGAAATAAAGACTTAATGAGGTTTTCTCTCTTTTTCATATTGACTCTAGCATTACGAATAGCCTTTAGCGATAGAGAAACACAACTAATATAGTTTTTCTTTCACTGAAGAATTCTTGAGGCCTGGTTTCTAAAAGAATATTATTGGCCACATTATAATGTGCCTTGGCAATATCAATGAGTGAGAATTGTTTTATTGATTGGGCCAATTAAATGCACGATAATTTCGTAATACGGCTAAATATAAATAATAATATCGTTAGAAAAAGTTATATTAACCATCGCTAAAGGCAGCAAAAATTAATAAACTAAATGAATGGAAGAGGAGAAGCTCTTCTATGTCGATGATATTCCTGGCAGGTATCATCTAATGAAGCCGACTCTTAAAGAAAGAACTCCAAGTGAGCCGAATCGCATTTTTTAGAGGTATATGGATGCTTATTAACTATTGTAACGTTTAACCCTGTGCTAAACGTTGTGGGGTGAGTTCACTTGCGTAATACTCAAAATTCGCAGATTGCTTCCAATGATTTATTTAGAACACACTGTACACGGCTTTCTATTTTAGTACAACTGTCACTATTTGTCACTTTGACTATCGCGTTCCAACTACTTTCGACTTATGTCTCCAATTGACTTCATAAGACTGACTCTGTCCCGTGATCGACACGGCTTTATATACCTGAATCATGACATGACATTCATCGAGAATGTTCTATGATTATCTAGACACACATAATTAATGTTCTAGATCCTTGTCAAACTGACAATACTATGACAAATTTGTACCTCACATATAGTTTCTCGAAGGATCGAGAATAACTCTACCATAATTCTAGAACTACATAAGGAAATATACATGCAATAACTACTGTAAGCAACGTAGTAGCTTAAATAATTAATAAACGAATATCAAGCGTAAGTACATGAATACCTATCCACGTTACACTATGTAAAAAGAAACAAGAAACATTAAAAAAGCCATAATACAATTGACTCATTTTGATGGATAGATAAAGATAGCATTGTTGAAAGTCTTTCTAATCTCGATAGATTTCTGATTTTCTATTAGACCGTATTAATAGTAGTAAGAAAATCATACTCTGCCGAAATAGCCTGTGGTGGGATTGACATTCTATAAAACGACTAAAAAACGTTTAGGGACAACACTCGTTCAGTCAGTGCTCCTTTATGGGTCAGAGCTATGGACTATGGGAGCTGATCTAAAACTAAGAGAGATTAGAGAGAAGAACGAATGAAGAGGTAAGACAACTTATAAGAGTAAATGAAACAGTAATTACAAGAGTAGGAAAAAGAAGCCTGAAATGTTTTGGACACCTTTTCCGGATAGAAGGAAAAGGGGAAGACCGAGAATTTCATGGAATGCGACAATAAGAGAAACGATGGCCGCGCATAATGCACAGGAGGAAGACGTATTGGATAGAGGCTTATGGAGACGAGTAAAAGGGAGGGAGCAATAAGCTGTATTTTATTTTCAAATACTACAGAAATGTGAATAAAACTCGGTAAAAATAGAATAAGTAAAATATATTAGAGATCTTTTTTTATTGGCCTTTAAACATAAATTGTCACTGAGAATGAAGAAATCATTTAAACAAAGTTTGTGTTGAGATTTATCAGTTTCAATACTACAATTTTATAGAGTTGCCAATTTGATCCATTATTGACGCCTATACCACTTGTCATGTCTGTAGGTTATTTTTCGTATTTAATTTTGACAGAACCAAACCAATCACAGTACAAGTTTGTTTATTTATGTCAAATATTTTGAACTTTAAATGTGAGGTACAGGAGATTATCATAGTTCATCAACAGTTATAAACGCTTTCGAATTTACGATATGACCACGTTGAAAATTTCCGACATACAAATTAATCTGTTACGTAATATAATTGGCCTTAAATGGACTATAGACTCTTAAGCTCAAAAGAAACAATTTGTTATATTTTTTATTTATTTTGGAGAACAATAAATAAGTTTTTTTACTCATAATTTATTACTCTCTCCATTTTTTATATATAGTACATCTTCAAGGCATTCTAATTCTATAGCCAAACGTTGATGAACTGATCAACAAATGATGAACAAATCAAATCAACACAAATGTGATTATCCAAACCTTATGCGTATATATCGGACAATAATACGATTAAAAATAGATCATGGATAAATCGTTTACACCAGCGCTCCGGAAATCTGTCCCTAAGCAGCTACATAGTTTTCATCATGCCGGAATCAGAACTGTTCTCGGCGCGTACAGAACTAGTTCAGTAGAAAGCTTACATGTGGAAGCAGGAGAACCACCTCTAGATCTTAGAAGAAATGATCTCAGCCTTACATATGCTGCAAGCATTTCATCCAACCACACAAATCCAACACATAAACGGATATTTCCTTACCGAAGTTATGATAATCCTAGCCCACCTAATTCCTTAAAAACTCGGATTCCAAGAATAACTAACACAGTTCCCGTCACCTATACATTTCCTAAAGCTCCCAAAAATGTTACTTCTACTCTCTCATACAAAACTAATTCAAAGAAATCTCTAATCTCTAAATATGACAACTTCAACCACATATATACGGATGCGAAAAATGCCTGAGTTCCGCTGTAGTTAGTGAACACAATTGTGAAAGCTACAAACTTCCACGAAGTTCTAATGTGTACATTGGAGAGACATATGCGATATCACAAGCAATACAGAAGGCTAGAGAGATGCCTGGAAATTCTGTGCTATTCACATATTTATTGAGTGCTACTGAAGGAATCCAACAACATCATCCAAGGCATCCTCTTTTGCAAATAAATAAAATTCATCTTAGGCAAACTGTATCAAGAAGGGAAAACAATTGAAATAGTCTGGGTTCCATCAAACAAGGGTGTAAACGAAAAGGCAGATAGTAGTTATGGCTTGCAATGCCTTTTCGAATCCATCAGCAAAAGTCTTTAGAAAAACCACCCTACCATAACTTATACAACCAAATAAGAAATGATATCGATAACTCATAGAAAGAGAGATGGCAGGCAATAGATACAAATAAGCTACACAGAATAAACCAACTTATGAAAAACCTAAATTACACTGGACTTTGTCGAAAACACCAGACGATCATTTCACGCCTAAGAATTGAACACACCAAACAAACTCACCAGCATATTCTGAGAGCCTCCAAAATGATTTGAACATTGTAATATTCCAATATCTGTGGAACACCTATTTGTCAGTCCTCAATACCAGCAGGGGAGAAACAACCTCAACCTGAACAGTGACTTTAAATATATGACTGATATATATTTACGATTTCCGATGAATGAATTATTTTTGAATTGCTAGATACAGGTATTTCACTATATCATGGTATCATAATATGGTCAGCCACTTTATGATATTAATCATTGCAACAATCGGACCAGGACATATACATATATATATATATATATATATATATATATATATATATATATATATATATATATATATATATATATATATATACAGCAATGCACAGAAACTAAAAAGTAACCATTTGGTATGGATATCATTACGTATGGAATGATAACAATGCAAACTATTGGTGTATATATACTGGCATGTGTGTGAAACGAATCGATATGGCATCCATGGAATTGATATACGATTGGATGTGGTCGATATTATCACTCGAGCAAATATTCATATTTCATAACTATATCCACAATCCGGTAACCGATACAAACTAATTAATTATCCACAACCATAATGAAGATCGCGTAAGCGATGACAGTTATGGAATTAGTAAACATTATAATCAGGTGGGGTAGACCCTATAATAACATATACCGCCATGCAGAATGCAGATTGCATAATGTATAATCATTGGAATCTAATTGAATAACTTATTCGCAAACTCGAATAATTCAACTGAATCTTCTTCACTCGAGTTTATCCGATTGTTGACATTATTAGAAACTAGACTTTATCAGCTTTGTAGAAGTGGTCTTGCAACAATACGATCATGCATCGATGACCTATTATTTCCAACAAAATGCAGATTAAAGAAAGTAAATGACTTAGGACTTACCCAATTGTATATGGTAAGATTTCTGCATATTCTTTCTATTATTTGATCACAATGACCATGAACAATAAGCAATTTTGTCTTAACTTTATTTCAATATTTATTTCATTCTAGTAGTTAGACCCTTTTTATTTTTTTTTATTAGAAATTCGCAAACGTCTTATTATTGATACAGTATTGGACCAATTTTCATAGTAAACTGTATTGATCTTCCTAACACAAATTATGGTAAAATTGTCCAACTTTTTATAGACATTTGTTTTTATTACGGAAACCTCGCTATCAAGTATAGGTACATTTAATAAAATAAAGGGTGTTAAATAAATGAATTTTCTTCACCATTATTATATTGTGATCAAATCACAAATTTTGAAGCACCATTGCAATATGAATTCGTTTAGACAAAACTGATACAGAACATTTTTGTAAGCTTCTTCCTAAATTTCTCGCAGGTTAAAATTATTGGAAGCCCCTAAAAATTACTGGTCTAAACTTTTTTCATGCTTTGCTATGAATACAAAATCTGAAACCAAGTTTCCCCAATATAATGTTTTAATATCAATATCATCTCATCTTCTTGGAGTACATAATAAATAAATACGATTTTCGCAATCAAGATTCATTTATCCCCATTTAGTGATGTTGCGAGACTGGTCTTGGTCTTGCAGTCTTGGTCTTGGTGTTGCAAAATTGCAAGACCAAGACCGAGAACAAGACCGTCTATGCAAGACAAAGACCGAAGACCAAGAACAATACTGGGATGCAAGTCCAATACCAAGACTAACCTGGTTTTGGTCTTGGTATTGCTGCAAAACTTGCGAGACTTGCATGACTCGCAGTTCCGTAACCAAACAACAAATTCGTAGGAATCATATTTTTTGCTCAAAGATTAGATAAGAAACGCTAGTAAATAACCTAATTAATTTAATCTTTGAGCTCCCTTATTATCGATCATTATTTTACAGATTCTAAAAATATTGAAAAGTTGTTGGGTGAAAAGAGAGTTCATTTTACCCTTCTAGGATTTCCAGATTTCAAAAAATTCTGAAGTACCCTTTACAGTAATTTCAACCCTTCCCTTAACGAGCTGTTTTCAAAGACTCCCCATAGTTCGTAGCAAGGGAGGTGGGTAAACTACACGGTTTGCAACGTTGCAAATCATCTATGAATCTGATATTTTTTTGATGACATTTATCAAGTAGCCACTTTTGGAGATTTTTGAAACTTGCAATTACTTTGAAATTATTTTTTCGATGATGCTTTCTATTTTATTAAAGAAAATGGTACAAAACCATTGTAGAAGGAGTTACGAAATAGAAGTATGAAGCACTAACATAAACCAGGGACAGTGAATCCATTACCTTTAGGTATATGAAAATGTTGCTAGAATGTAGTAAAATGAGTAGGTACACAGTTGCGATGGAAGATACCAAGCAGAAGCAAACTAAGTCGCGCTAGTAAGATACGATTCTCATGTGTGAATCGTGAATAATAATTTATAAAATTTATTAATTAATTACGCATCTCCCTTGCCCTAACTTAATTCTACGCACTTAGTTTTATTCTAGAACGGTTTGGTACCATTACAATACCAAGCGTGTTTGTTCTGGACAATGACTGATTTTTTTATACGGTCGATATTTATCCATTTCGAATGATAATATAATTATAGGTAATCTTATAAGATTATGAATTTCGTACTTCCGATCCATATTGCAGGGTTCTTCTTCATTTGAATTACGTAATTACGGTTTAGAATCGCGCACACTTTTCACACAAAAATATCAAAATTTTTGCAAGAGTCTTGCGAAGTCTTGCAAGTCTTGCAGCAAAACCAAGACCAATACCAAGACCGTTTATGCAAGACCAAGACTAAGGATTTCATGCAAGACCAAGACCAATACCATGGGTACGAGACCAAGACCAATACCAAGACCATATCGGTCTTGGTCTTGCTTTGCACATCACTATCCCCATTTCACCCACTAAGGGGTTGTTTTCCTAGAATCACAAAATATGTGTTTTTTATATTATTCTTCCATAGAAAATTTGTATCCCCATTTTAGCCCTTGGAGGATTGAATTTTGATTTTTTTTAAATATTCTTCCTTATTTCTTGCATACAGTATAACCTCTGTGCAAAATTTCAGCTTTCTAGATCCGAGAGTTTGGTTTGGGCGTTGATGAGTCAGTGAGTGAGTCAAGACTTTTATATATAGTATAACTATAATAGATAGATATATACAGGGCAAGTTTTTAGAGTTACACGGTCGATAACTCTGTTATTACACGGAAAATAAAATAATATTTTACACAATCATTATAGTCACTGTAAACCCGCATATTTTGAATTTATGTTGAGAAAAACAGGATGCTCCCCAACCTGGTGACAGACCAATCTTATTTTTGTTTTTTAATAGTTGGATTGATAATATTAAGTAATTTTTGCATGTTGTTTAGTCATGGAGGGTTTTTGTAATGATCTGTTTCGAAATTATTGCATAATGTGTGTAAAAGGAAAGTCAAACTCAAATTCAATATTTTCTCTTTTTTTTCTTCAAATTTATGACCCTCTAGATGTTTTATATCAAGGGATAAAAGTACATATTAGAAAAGTCATATTAGATACATTTCTTTTTTGTTCTTTCTTCTTCTTCTTGTAAAGTAGATGTTGAAGATAACTTCAAGATGAAATAAATATAAACAAAATCGACATATACAAGAGATTATCCTATCCTATGGAATGCTCTTCATAACCCATTATAGGTTTACATTGATGGAATTGTAAAGATGTGTAAATTTTGAGTTTAAAATAAAATACACTGTAATCCATTTAAAAAAAATAGCATTGATCTGTTATCGTTGAGTAACATCCTGTATATTAATCAATCAAACATTTATTAAATAAGTTTTCTTTTACAATCACCTTGTAACATAACATCATTGTCAAATACTAGCTAATTCAACAAGTCAAACATCAAAAATTCAATAAGTACAAGGCAGTACACCATTCATCTATAAACAGTTATAGAATATTTTCCAATAACTTGATCAACTAATGTGGACAAGCATTAAAAAGTAAAATAACATACACATTGTAGGAATACAATTATTTAACCAAGTAATCCAATGAGGATTCATGGAGAAAGTCATCAACAGAGAAGTATGCTTTTTGCAATAAAAAAGTTTGAGTCGCCTTTTAAAGACATTGATACCTATTTGAAGATTTAATGTAAATTCTAATGCCATAGCATATGGAATGATTTTCTGAAACTGTCAATTTACTATAAGGTTGATGAAGTTGACAATTATTTCTACTGAAATGATCATGCACTTGCTCATTTTTTTGACCGACTTCCCAAAAGGAGGAGGTATACAATTCGACTGTGTGCTTTTTTTTTTTTTGTTTGTGCGTGCCTTTCATATAGTAAACGTACTCCGATTTTGATGATTTTTGATTCATTTGAAAGAGGAGGCTTGAGAAATGGTCCCATATTCATAATGGAGGTGGGGTGGAGGGGGCAAATTTTGTCGAAAATTGAAAATCTGCGTTGATATAACTACAGATAGGACAATATCCGGAAACGTTTAAATGGAACATTTTTTCAAAATAGTAACGGTTTTCGACATAGAGACATTTTAAATTCTCAAATATACCTATTTTCGCTATGTGGAGAGGGCGATTTCTGTCGAAAATTGAAAATCTGTTTGCAGTACATGAAAGACATAATTATTTGTAGCAACATTTATACTGAACATTTTTCCCTTAGAGTTATGGTTTTCGAGTAAAATCGGTGTTAAAATGGTAACAACTAAAATATTCAAGCGTATTTCCGCAGCGATGTTCTGAGATCTCAATAATAACAACTACAAGCAAGGAATATACGTGGGTAATAGAATAAGTACTATCTTCATTGGTATTAGTGAACGTTCAACGATTTTCGTGACTAATGATACACTCAAAAGTGTGAAATAAATATTTTTTACAAAAAATTGGACCGACTTTATTAGTTGGTGCACTGAAAAGTATAAAATAATATTAATTCTATTGGGGCTGGTACTTGTGAAGTTGGTGCCAAAAGTTACCAATCTACCTGCAACTGCACAACTTCAAAAGTAACAGCACCAATAGAATTAATATTATTTTATACTTTTCAGTGCACCAACTAATAAAGTCGGTCCAATTTTTTGTAAAAAATATTTATTAAAAATTGAGATATTGCTTTCAATATATATATATATATATATATATATATATATATATATATATATATATATATATATATATATATATATATATAAGAGTTTGGTAAATATATAAACTTGGCATTGTTAATAAATAATAATGAATAATAGTTCACTTGAAGATGCACTAGCCAGAATTCTAATCGCCTTTCTTTGAATAACAAAGACTTCATCAGCTTTAGCAGAAAAGCCCCATCATTCAAGACCATAGGAGATAACAGACTGAATCAAACTATGATATAGAAGTTTGAGAACATCAAGAGAAACTGTTTCAACCAGCGAAGTGAATATATATGTTTACTAAGCTTAGGTTTGACACTATCCAAATGGAACTTCCAGGTAAGCTTATTATCAATTTCAACCCCTAAGAATATATAGTACAATTAACTTGATGCAAAGATTCATCATTCAATCTTACCAAATAGCTTTTATCAATTGTTGTATTTTTTGTAACAGAGTTGGTCATTGAGATTTAGCAGTATTTGGCAGCAGGTCATTTAGAGAACAACATTCAGAAATTTGAGCAATTACTTCCTGAGCTTTGTGAATTACTTCGGACAAAGTTCCCGCAGATACCAAGATGTTATATGTTTCTGTTATCAGCAAAAACAACAGTTGAGGAATCTTTTGTACAAAATTTCGAAAGATCATTAATGAATATAAAAATAGGAGAGATCCCAAAACAGAGCCTGAAGGTACCCCAGTGGATACGTTGTCTTGCAAAATTAATTCCATTCACACAGACCAGCTGACTACAATCAGCCAGGTAAGACCTGACCCAATTCAATGCAGATCCACCTATACCATAACACTGCAATTTGTGTATTAGTATCTGATTGTCTATGAGGTCAAATGCTTTGCTCAAATCAAAAAATAATCCTAAAGCTATCTGTTTGTTATCCAAGCATTCCGGTACATTTTTAATGAGTTGATCAATTACATCAACTGTAGATTAATTTTTTCTATAAGCATTCTGACTAGAAGAAAATAATCTGAATGATTCATAATACATAATTTCAAAATACGAAGATTAACAATGCCTATAATTTTTGTGAAAATGTTTCTTAGATTTTCTGTAATAGCATAGTTATCGACCAAGGACACACTAAAAACTCACCCTGTAAACGTATAAGTAATAATTTATATGAACATCAGCAGATAACTGCCCGTAATACATAATATTTAATATGTTGATTGTATCATTGAATATTTGGCGAACTTAGAAAGTTTGAACAATGGCAATCGGTTCTTTTCCAGTATAACCTAGATAATAAATAAATGCATAATACTGAAAGGTCTTGAAAGTCTATAGATCGAACTCCTATTGAAGTGAATGAAGATCTTTATAAACTTTATATACTTAAATGCGACCTTTCTCAATGTATTCATTAAACATCCATTACTGGTGGAATAAAATTCAACTACTAAACTATATACAACAAAAATAATCTCTATTCGATCTAAACTTTGCGACGCTTGGTATCTCTAGACAAGTCCTATTCATCCCCTTTTGATTCAATAGCCTTTAACGAAGAGAAACACGCCCATGGTGTTGGCGATTTTCACGCTCGAGGGCCTCGGGGTGCATTTAGTTCTGCCCCCGGTTGGAATATATATGTATCTATAGGAAGCATTTGGAAGCCGGAAGGGAGATGTGTCGAAACCGGCCGATCCTAATCCGGACCGGGTGTCCGGATGAATGCGAGAGTCCAAACTTTGGGTACACCATGAAATTGTAAATATTATTCGAAATCATTAAGGACCGGAACACGGTGTTTTGGATGAGAAATATGTTGATTTACTGAAAGTTGAATTTGTATTCAGAGATGGGATTAAGGTATCCACGATAAGAATTTTCTTTCAAAATAAGACATCATTTATCATTACGTATTTGTGAAGTCTTAGAAATTCTAAATTACACGTCCTAGTCTCGACATTATCGTCTATTCAGCTCAAAGAGTAGAGAGAGTCAATAGAATAAGTTAACAACAAGAAAATAACTTTTAAGGAGACATCGACAAAATATAACAGTAATGCGAAATTTCCAAAGTATTACGAGAATACTGAGAAATATAGATAAAATAGAATAATGTTGACTATAACAATGTTAAGTCAATTATTTATAAACTGAGAAATAAAAATTTTTTTTTTACAAAAAACTAGGATCGACTTTATTAGTTGCTGCACTGGAAAATACAAAATAAAATTAATCACTCTGGTGCTGATACTTTATTGTAGTTATAGGTAATTAGATAGAATACTCTTGGCACCAACTTTAAAATTATCAGCACCACTGTAATTAATATTATTTTATATTTTTCATTGCACCATTAGTCATGAAAATAGTTGAAATTTCACTTATACCAAAGAAGATAGTACTTGTCCTATTACCCATGTATATTCTTTGCTGATATATTATTATTCAGATATCTCCAAACATCCCGTCGGTAATACACATATTTCAGACTTTATCACTGTTGTTACTCGGAAACCGTACTTTTTCTAAAAAAATCCCATTTAAATGTTCTTAGACATGGTTTCTTCTTTAATTTTGCCGGTTCATTTTTTTTAAAAACTTGTCCCGCTGCGTAAGAACATAAAAAGGCACACAGTCGAATTGTACACCTTCTCCATTTGGGTCATCGGTCAAAAAAGAAAGAGACAACAAAGTAGAATCTTCTTTTTTTTTTCTTCAAGTGCCGTACTGGTTTGCTATTGTAAACGACTTCTCTGTCTTGAAAGTTGGTTGAAAGAGGACATACAAATTGAAGTGGAGTCCGAATAAACGATATGCCTAAAGATAAATTTCAAGACACACCCTCCATAGAAGTTGTATTAGGGAAATAAACTCTGGCTTACTGTATAATGCGAGATCAAGGAATTACAAACGCGATCTCGTATCACTGGTCACTCATCCAAAACATTTGCCAAGCACTACGCTCCCTAATTTCGATGACTGAAGCCGGCCACACAGATCAAAGATCAAAGTTTTTGGTATATTCATCATATTTCTGAAAAGCTGATGCTATGTCTGGTGGAAACTAATAGAGCATTTTTGTGTTATTACCTATGCGATATTGCAACGACAAAAAATCGTACATATTGCGCTAGCAGTTGTTGACGAAATTCAATTGCCTTGGTCGTGGTTGTTGTCAGAACTGTTAAATTTAACTGAAATAGACTGATGTAATGAAAGTATATACTTGATTATGAAACAATATGCATTCATAACATACGATACATGCAAGTGACTTACATGTCTTTAATTTGTATGCATGCGTAGTCGGTAAGCGGTAGTTGGCCCCTTGGCTGATGTCAAGTGGTTTACGAGGAGCTGGTATGAAAATTTACAAGTTACAGACATGTGCATCACTGCCTTATCGCCCAAGAACTCACATAATGCTTATGTTCTTAAGAAAGTTGCTTAATATAATCTCTTGTTGACGACCCTGAATGGCTGGATGGAGTGTGGATGGGGCCTAAAAATAATGTTGACACTAAAAAAAAAAAACAAGTTACAAACCTTTGACAACAATACGAATTGATCTTCTTTATATTATATTCAATACCAAGTGCATTTTCACATGCACTGTCCTTTAGAAAATTTAGGTATGAATATTTGAAGTTGATGACTCACGATTCGATGATTTCAAATGAATCGGCCGACCAGTCGGCTTTGTTGTAGAATAATAATTTTAGCCATTTCTGCGACAAGAGAAACAATATGCTCTACTCTCCTTCCTATTTCCTTCCTTTTGGCAACTTATCACTTCACCGTGAGTGCCACAGAGTTGCTTGTCGTCGCTGAGCGGATTTTTCTGCACAAAGGACCACGCAAGGACTGACAAGAATACTAATCCGGAACTATAATACTATATATCTACGTGATCGTTTCATTAGATATGTAGTATCTGTGTGTGTGTCTGTGAGTGTTTGTGTGCAGTTTATGTGCGGTTGGGGCGACACAAGGCATGGAACACCTGTGCACTTCCAAAGGGATTATGTCAGGGTGAGTGAGAGAAAGAAAGAAAGAGGGTCGGGGCTTCCGCTTTCACCTGGCCGTAGAGGAGCAAAGTCGCGGCGACAAATATAATATGCTCTCGCTGCTCCTCTCCGCTCTCTGCTAATGCTACACTTGCACTACTTGGAGTTGTGGAGAAGGAAGAGAGAGAAAAAACAGCTTCTGGTCGTTTATCAAAACGAGATCAGTCGATACTTGACAGCTATGAGAGGAGAATTTAAGAGGAACCAACCAAAATATAGAGAAAAATTCTTATATATTGTGTTTTGAATAATAAATGCTACGTATTTGCTTACAAGATAAACTGACTAATTACTTTCCTACACTCAACGTTGTTGGCTGAAAAAAAAATATCACATAGGTACGACCAGATCAGACGTTTTCTACATTCGATGGAATTTATTTGAGAGTGGTAGGTAACTCGTGTGAGTGGACACACCAGATTTTTTTTATTAAAATGGTTTCTTCTCTATACAGATTACAATAATTAATTAATAATTAATTAATAATTTAATAATAAATAGCAATGTCAGAAAAAACTTGACAACAGAAATGAACCATTGATAGTAATTATTGAAAATACTTTTTTCAACAAATAAGACTCTCTTAATTAGGAGCCGGAAAATACAAATATTATTGGTAATACTAAAATTATAGTCATATAGTTATTGGTAGATAGAAGACTTTGGCACCAGCTTCAAGAAACATTTGTATGTTTTCCAGTGCTCCAACTAATAAAGTGTTATTAGAATTGTTGAACGTTCATTCATATACTGTAATTTCAAAATGTTACAATCTTGCAATTCCTGCTGCTTTACCTCGAAAATGTTTTTTTTTAAATTCTGTCACATAAAAGAATCATCAAAATCGGTGCCCGTTTACTAAGCAGAATGTTTGAAGATACAAAAAAGAAGCAAACATACATTTGAAAAGTATTTTTTTATGAAGTACGTCAAAATTAATTGATGACTTCCAACATTTACATCAATGAAGATTTTTTATCAGACTATTTTTATCAATGGTATGCCCACAATCCCTGAGTTGATATAAAAATGATAGATAAGAGAGATTTTCTAAGACGAATGAAAAAGATAAGGAGACAAATTATACATAGGGATTCAAGATTTAGTTACGAAATTTGTACTGTATAACAAGGGAAAAAATAATGCGTTTAACACGACTGTAAGAATGGTAGCCCATCAAGCATCACACGAGGATAAGAATTGGATTCTTCTTTCAATTCAGTAAATACGACATTAGGTCATAATTGAACCTATTAAATCTTAAGACTTGTTTGGAACGATGACGTCAGCACTCATTAAGATATTTGAGAATGCTATTTATTATATTTATAGGTATTAAGTTTTTGCTGTTCCGTAAGAATGTTGAAATTATGATACCCTTAAAAAAATTCGTCGAAAGTTCGTTTTCTTGTCCTGTTTCTATGACATTCAAAATATATTAGTACATTGTGCACCTATTGAAGAATAAATCTCCATGAGCGTGTGTAAAATAGCCAACCGCGAATCAATTAAAAAAAGACAATAATGAATAATTATGTTTTATTTCATTAAATTTTTATCGAGCTTTCATTACAGTATGTATATACTCCACAAAAAGAAAATACATCTTAATGTTTGTCTTACATGCCGGTTTGTCTCATTGGGTTGACTGACTTATTTTCCGCTCTAGGTGAACAATATACCTATGTACTTTTTATTTTTCTTTTACAAAACGAAAGCTAAACAATACTATTCTCGACCCTTGAATGGAATTAATCAGAAATTGACATTCAGAAAATATATAGCTGTTAAGATCTTCATAAACAACTATAAATACTCGAGAAAACTATTTGCTTACCTACCTATACCCATCGGTACGTAACAAATGTCGCTTGTAAGTATATTTAAAAACTCCATAAATATCCAGCTTCTACAAAAGCACATTCTTCAACTACTATTGCTATTCCCGATTTTCAACCCGTCATTTATCTTCTATATATGTGGACTAACGCACAAATCTTCTCTTCTCTTCTATATACATCGATGATGTATGTTGCAGTTAGAAAACCAATAATAGAACGATATTTACCCCGCAAGAATGCGCCCGATATTTTCCTATTTTAAATATTCAAATACCCCAAGAATATTACTCCAAGACTCTAGGAGGAGAAGAAGTAGTGGCGTGAAGCCCTAGAATAAGCAGACTTGAAGGAGAAAATATAGAGAGATCGTATATAATGTACGGTGCTGCCGCTTTCTTATAGATGACTAAATCAAAATAAAGGCGAGTTACTTTAGAGAAAAGGATAATGGAATGTTCTCCAGCGTCTGCCAGCTTTGAAAATATTACCTAAGCATAACCAGTTCTAAGGAAAAATGTTTGTTGAGAAGGTATTTACCGAGCGATCCAGAAAAAAAGTCACTCGAGGAAAGCTATTCTGGATGAGAACCATTTATTTGCTAGAGTCAGAGGGAAATTAGTTGTTACATCTTTAATAATGGGTATGTTCGAATGAACAGTTAATTGTGCAAATCTGTATATCTTTAAAACATTGTTTAATTTAATATTTTATAATACATTTTATTTTTCATAATCATGTCAATATCTTGCATATTGCTGCATTTTGTGTGGTGTTATTTCTTCTTGCTCTAATTTTAATGCAGTTATTTCAGATTCAATTCCAAGCTGAATATATTCAGTTTTAAAATAATTTTGTAAATATTTCTAAGAAAATTCATCTAAAAGGCCAAATAATAGATTACCTGCTTTAATTGAAAGAGTTTGACAATCAGTTGAAAATGATTCAAATACATCAATTCAATAAAAGTCCACAATATTTAGATAAGATCTTCTTATATTTGACTCAAATTGTTAGTTTTATGGAGCTTTTAGAACAAGAATTAGCAAATAATTCAAATGAACTTAAACGTAGAATTGATGAGCATACCGGAAATTATCAATTCAGTTCCTTTATGTCCAAATTTTATTAAGGTACGCAGAGTAAAATTCACAAATATTTGTATGGATCCACACCTAATAGACATTTTAAATATTGGATAAGATATTAGGTTTGTGCATTTTTCAGTGTTGATAAATAAAATATTTCTGCAAAAAATTTCAGTGTTATGCAATTTCAGATGATTTAAGTACATAAATGTTTCCGTATTTGTTTTGGCCAAATTCGAATGTGTTTGTTTTTTGGATCACTTAATATAAGTTCAATTTTTGACCGACGAAACAGAGAGACGACAATTGAGAATTGATCCCATTGAAAAAATTACGATTTTAGACATGGCTTGCCCTCAAAAATTTCCCACAAAGTGGGTGGTGGGGGCAATTTTTCCCGAAAATTTAAAACTTATGACGGCAGAATTAAAGAAAATTCCATATCCGGAAACGTTTAAATTGAACATTTTTTTAAATAATCATAGGTTTCCGCGTTACAGTCTTAAATATGTGTTACAGCTATGTAAAGATTACCAAATTAAAGAAGAGATAATATCCAGAAACATTTCAATCGAAATTTTTAAAAATAATCCGAATTACAGCAGTGGTAAACTCAAATAGTTTTGTGTATTTCCGCGATGTTTTGAAATCTCTGAATAAGTAACGTAACGTTGAATGATTTTGATTTGATTTTACACTCAAAAATGTAAAATAAATATTTTTTTACAAAATTATACCGACTTTATTAGTTGGTACACTGAAAAATACAAAATAATATTAATTCTATTGGTTCTGGTACTTTTGAAGTTGGTGCCAATAGTTTTCAATCTAACTACAACTGCATATCTTCAAAATTACCATTACCAATAGAATTAATATTAGTTTGTATTTTTCAGTGTACTAACTAGTAGAGTCGGACGATTTTTTATAAAAAAAATAATTTATATTAATTAAATTAACTATGCGACTTTTACATTATAGTATCTGTTTTTATTATTTACAGTCCACTAACCTGCTTTGGAGTTCTTTATAAAATGTTCTATATCAACGATAATATTGGACATCATACTTAGGTATATACAGATACCTACTCATCATACTTAGTTTTAATGCATGAGAATATCTTTAATGTAGGTATTTGGAGCTTTTATGAATATTTTATTTATATTCCATAACGTGAAAAAAACATAATTTGCTTGAAATTATGGTCGGATATAATTTGTGCTTTAGGTAGGTACTTATTCAAATGTCGAGCAATCCAAAAAATCGTGCCCAGTGGGCTATTCCAGGTCACAATGTCTATAAATATTTTTGACAAAAAATTGGACCGACGTTATCATTTGTTGCACTGAAAATAATACAAGGTGTCCAGAAAGGGTATCGGGTATTTGTAAGTTCAATGAAACAAAAATTATTTGTATGCAATAAAAAAGTTTATTGTTTATTATTAGCATATGAATTGGAGAATTATTTGGAAAAGATGATGTTATTCAAATGATGACCGTTACGTTGCTGGCACTCTTCTAAACGGAAACGAAGATTGGCGATAACACGTTGACACATAGCTGTCGATATTGCTGCCATTTCTGACCTGATGTTTTGCTTTAACTGGGCTAGATTCGTCGGATTGTTTTGATAAACCTTACTTTTAAGGTATCCCCATGCAAAATAGTCAAGCGGGCTCAGGTCGGGGCTTCTGGGAGGCCAGTTGATGTTACCCCTTCGCGAAATGACTTTATTAGGGAATAATTCGTTAACAACTTCAATTGAGTCATTTGAGGTATGGCAAGTGGCCCCATCTTGCTGGAACCACGTTCTTGAGTTGAAACCTGCAAACTCCTGCAACTCTGGGACCAAAAAATTTCGCAACATATCGCAATAACGGTCACTATTCACATTAATTGCTCGGCCTCGTTGATCTTCATGAAAATAAGGACCAATTATGCCTTTAGCAGACATAGCGGCCCAAACAACGACCTTTGGGCTATGCAGCGGTCGTTCATGTTTTCGTCTAGGATTTGCCACTGCCCAGTACCGACAATTCTGCTTATTAACATGACCATTCAGGTGAAAATTTGCTTCGTCACTGAACAGTATGTTGTTAAAGTTGTTAAATCGCTGCAGCATTTTGTTCGCAAAATTCAGTCGATTAGCATAGTCCGTATCCTTCAATTCTTGAACCAATTGAATTTTATAGGCTTTTAAATGTAAGTCTTTCTTTAAAATCGAATGTAAAGACGATTTTTTTATGTTCAACGCTTGGCTTCGCTTTCGGATGGATAAAGACGGATTTTGACGAACCGACGCCTCAACTTCTTCAATTGTTTCTTCATCGCGAACTGAACGAGGACGACCACAGTTTTGAATTTTAACTGTCGCCCCTGTATTCTCGAACATCCTGATCCATTTCCTAATGCTATCGTCACTTGGCGCGTGGCGTGTACGATATTCCGCACGATAGAGACGTTGAGCAGTCACTATTGAATCACCATTACGATAATACGCTCGTACGCAAAATGCGCGATGTGTCCCCGAGTACTGTTCCATCGTGACTAAAACTCCACAAAACGGCGGACGCCACGAACCCCTCCCCGCACACTTTAGACGCCCCGCTTCGAATATGGCGCGAAAACAAATACCCGATACCCTTTCTGGACACCTAGTATTAATTATATTGGTGTTGGTACTTTTGAAGTTGTGCAGTTGGAATTAGATTGAAAACTTTTGACACCAACTTCACCAGTACCAGCACCAATAGAATTAATATTATTTTGTACTTTTTAGTGCACCAACAAATAACGTCGGTTCAATTTTTTATCAAAAATATTTATATCACACTTTTGATTGTTACATTTTTCACGAAAATGGTTGATCATTCACCATTATCCATGTATGCTTTGCTTGTTGTTATTATTATTCAGAAATCTAAGAACATCGTCGCGGAAATACGCATATTATAACTTTACCAATGCTGTAACTCGAAAACCGTAGTTCTTTTGAAAAAATGTTCAATTTAAACGTATTTGGATATTTTGTTATCTTTCATTTTGCGGGTTTACGTTTCCTATTTCAAAGGAATAAAAAATCTTCAAAATCGGAGTAGGTAGGTACGTTTAAGAGGGGGACAATTTTTTTGGAAAATCGAAAATTTGCGACGGCAAAATTAAAAAAGAGACCATTTACAACAACATTTAAATTGGACATAAAAAAACGGTTTCCGCGATGATTTGAAATCTCTGATTATAAAATATATAAAATGTGGAACAAAACTTTTTCTCAAAACTAGGATCGACTAGATTGTTGGTGCGCTGATAAATACAAAATAATATTAATTCTATTGGTGCTCATACTTTTGAAGTTGGTGTCACAAGTTTTCTATGTACCAATAACTGCACAACTTCAACGTTATGGAATTTATATTAATTTATTATATTATAATATCTGGGCGACCGAGCTTTGCTCGGGTAACGCAAGATTTAGAGTGCGATCGGTAAATAGTGATTTTATCGTTCACATAGCTCATAATGTACGAATTTCCAAATAAATATGAATGGAAACATACCAGAACTCATCTGTATCACCAATCGTCTGATCGACCCCCAAACCCCGTACCTACTAAAATTTTTAGAGCAATCTGCGGAACCATTCCTGAAATAGCTAGTGTGAACCTCAAGGGTCCCATCCATTAAAAATGCATTTAACGCCAATCGATTTCTCGGCTCTTGAAACCCCTTTTGGCAATTTTTTATCCAAATCAGTTATTCAAGAAAAAGTTTAACCTAACTTAACCTAAACTAACTAATGAACTACTTATGTCCTATGATGTTAAAGAGCTCATATCCACATAAAATATGAATATAAATTGCTGAAAACGATTTTTCTTGTGAATGTGAATACAACCAATCGATTCAATACACTCTAAAACCCATACATATGAATTTTCATCGAAATATGTAGACCAGACCGAGATAAAATTTGCATATATATATATGAGAATTGCTCGTTTAATATAATTATATAAATAATATATAATATTATTCTAACTGTTTTTTTTGTTTGTGTGCGCGCTGTTTAGAGTAAACGTACACCGATTTTGATAATCTAGATTGTCTGTGGTATTAAAATTTAACGGACTTAATTACCTATGGACTATTCAACATTTGTTTTTGCAGTATTTGGCACCGATAAACTTTGAAAAACATAGCAGATCGCAATGGTCTTTCTTTTATTATCATCATCATCATTTTTGCAAATATTTATTTTCTATATAAGCCTACATGGTGTTTATCCACGTTAATCAAACTGATTGAGCTACAGGAAATCAACTCATCAAATATTAAACATAGAAAATTCCAAGTCAGCCAACCAGTTGAAATGTGAATAGGGCCCTTAATAAAATATTTCTTTTTATCAAACTTTTTTTCCGAAGTTTCTGCTGATGAAAAACCCTGTAGAACAATATAGACAATCAGTAAATTTTCAACGTACAACAATAACATTTTTGTCGCAAATTTACAAATTCCCACCTCTGTTCAATAAAAACTTTACATCCGAAAAGAGTTCAACGCAACTACCAAAAATTGTAGGTACTGCAATTTCAACATTCGCAACCCAATCATAAATATATACAGGTATATATACTTTTCCTCATTTCTCAATTTGACCTTTATGATCATAAATAACCTCGCCCGATATACCCAATATTATATCACATGCCATATTTCAATTGAACCAATCGAAGCACGAACGGAGCCACCACTAGCAACGAGTAGTTCAGCTAGTAGCTAGTCCATCGTGGTGTTACACCATCACCCATCAGAATCGATTTCTAACGACACCTCCCCAATGCTAACACACTGCCAGCAAGCTCAAAAAGTTCTTTTGTTCACCCGAAAAACCATTCACGCACTCACACAGACACACTCATGTCACAGTGGGTGTTCCCATGGGGGCATAGAAAAGAGAGAATAAAATAACAGCAACCACACACCAAACCTATACCAACTCCACAGCACCGGCAAAAGTAGTTGACATGTATCATCCAAATGTCTATTGTTGTAACAATGGCCGTAGATATATATGCCGGATCTGGTCTAGTACAGGGTGGGTCAAAATAAAAAGCTATACAAAAAAAAATCTGAAAACAAATGATGATCAAATTTTCCAAATTATTTTTCTCACCAGAATCATGTGACTTTGTTTAGCGACTTTTGCTAAAATAGCCCTAAAAATTGATTGTTTGCAAAAATAGGTGTATTTTACCATAACTTTTAAGAAAATTGCGGTTGAGTGTGCTATTTTTAATAATTTGTTAATAAAAAAAAATGTTGTTCTTAGGACTTTTAGCTGGAATGTTCGCTTTGGAAGTATCTTTTCAATCTCAAATAAGCATCCTTGCATTCTACTAAATGCTAACATCCTTCAAAATTAGCAAAAATATACGTGAAAATAGTAAAACATAAGTTCGCGAAAAAATGAGGTTGAACGAATTGATGATTGATTTGTTCAGTATATTCAACATTCAAGTGCTGTTAATATCAATGTTTGCAATGCTTCAAGTATCTATAACTTTCGCAGCATTAGATTATTTTATGAATTCCATTTCCAAGATTTTTTGCTTCAGAAAAAATTAAGGACAGTAACATACAACTTTTCATATAATGAATTTATTCATCTAAGTGAAGATGAAGAGGAACTATTGAATTTTTTGGTAATAACATGACATTATTTGAGAATGGCACTAAATGGCGCTATCAGATATCTGTTTTGCTCCAAAGCAAGTATTTGTAAAACATATTTTTTTAATAAACCTTTAACATGAAAATATACCTTTAGGTACTTAAAATATCATCACTTGGTTTATGCTATATCTCTATATCACAAACGTTATATTGGCAATTTTGTCAACATTGGAATTGACATTTTTTGAAAGTCGAACACACTGCACAAGTGAACGTTTACTATTTTCAGCAATATTTTTGCTAGTTCTAAAAGATGTTTGCGTTTAATAGGATGCAAAGATGATTTTATACTATTTGGGATTGAAACGATACTTCCAAATCGAAAATTCCAGCTGAAAGTCCTGTCCTAAGAACATTTTTCCCTTTTTGACCGACGAACCCCGAACGGAGGAGGTATACAATTCGACTGTCTGTTTTTTTACCGCGCCTTTTATGTAGTAAACGAACTCCGATTTTGATGATTTTTGATTCGTTTGAAAGAGGAGGATTGAGAAATGGTCCCATATTCATAAAAATGCAAATCCAAAATCCCCTTCCCTCTGAAAACTGTGGAGGGTGGAGGGAACAAATTTTCTCGAAAATCGAAAATCTGAGGTGGTATAATTAAAGATAGGACAATATCCGGAATCGTTTAAATTCAACATTTTTTCAAAAGAGTTACGGTTTTCGAGATAGAGGCATGTTAGTTTCTCATTTTTGCTATGTAGAGGGCGATTTCATTCGAAAATTGAAAATCTTTCGATACTACATGAAATACATAATTATTTGTAGCAACATTTATAACGAATATTTTTTCCTTAGAGTTACAATTTTCGAGTTAAATCGGTGTTAAAATGGTAACATATAAAATTCTTAAGCGTATTTCCCCAGCGATGCTTTGATATCTCAATAAAAACAAGTACAAGCAAAGAATATACGTGGGTAATAGGATAAGTACATTGCTTTTAGTGAACGCTCAACGATTTTCGTGACTAATGTTACACTCAAAAGTGTGAAATAAATATTTCTTACAAAAAATTGGACCGACGTTATTAGTTGGTGCACTGAAAAGTATAAAATAATATTAATTCTATCTATTAATATTAATTAATAAAATTAATATTATTTTATACTTTTCAATGCACTAACTAATAACGTCGGTCCATTTTTTTGTAAAAAATATTTATTATGATTAAATTATTAAACTAGTTCCTTCCGCCTCAATTTTTTTGAAAGTTATGCTAAAATACACCTGTTTTTGCAAACATTTGATCTTTTAGAGCTTTTGTAGCAAAAGCCGCTTCACTAGACTTTTACCTTTACTTCTACAACTCATTATTTTACCACACTAATGCGTAAAGAAGCTAATGGTTTCGAATCATAGTAGACATAGAATCAAACATACTGCATTTTTATACATATAGTTAATATTCTTTCAAGTAATGGTTTCAAAGCAGAATATATATATTTATATTTAACTGCGTTAATGCCAAACATAAATCAATTAAAAATACCAGCTGTTGGAACAGACAATATGAACAATTTTATGTTTTCCTCAAAATGATCTTCCAATACCGGTAATGCAAAAAATGTAGGTGGGTGTGGGTGACAATTATTGTAATACTATATATACTCTTTGTTGTAATACTATATTCATTTCTAAATTCATGTCAAATTCGTACTCGGACTCGTGTAGATGTCACTACTCGCCTCTGGCTCTTTGCAACATATGTCACAGTCATACTTCAGTAAATTTAGTATATAGCAAGGCTGATAGTGCAATATGAAGATTGTCACCACTTTTCATAAATAAGCCGACAAGACGTACTGACCTTGTATCCGGGAAACCCATGTATTTTTATGTGAATTCTAGTTGGCACTAATGCTAAATAAACTTCTTCTTCTAGTTATTTTGTGAAAGTACCTATTTACAAAATCATTCCTTATTATCTCCCACCCTGTATATTTCGATGATGTCAGTGTTTGGTGGTGCTTTGTTGACTCCAAATTAATTTATCGATTTTTTTTCAGCCACCCAGAAAAATATAATACAGGATTTATTTGTATAGGCGGAGCCATCCTTTCGGCAGGTGTTTGGTAACCACCGGTTTTTTTATTATCACGTCAATGACATATTATCATTATAACATTGCCTGGAAATGTATTTATAAGGGTTAAGGGAAATGACGAGGGGATTATAATTTTTTAGGGAAGCTCTCAAATGTAAATATTTATTTTCATTTAATATTACGGGACACACACACCCTATTTGTCAGTTAGGTATATGTTCGACTTTTGGTGTGTTTTTCTCCAACATTTGTAATTTATTACTTTTTTATGTAGCTCATATTTTAATCCAGCAATAATCAGGATAAATATTTGCTCAAAATAACGATTTACCAAGGAAGTTTCTTTAAGGACACATTTATACAGCTAGGCTTTAAAATGCAAAACTTACTCAATTCACTTGCTGTAATAATACCGTCGAATAAAATTATAATTAGAAATAAAAAAAATTGACTCTTCTCCAAAAATAGAATCTTTATTCTATTTTGATAGTTGGTGTACTGAGATATACAAGATAATGTTAAGTCTATTGTTGCTGAATTTTGAAGTCGTGTAATTGTAGGTAGGGGAGGCAGGAGACTTCTGGCAGAGGAGAATACTGACATAGGTACTCGATTTTTCAGGACCTATGATCATTAGCGATGTGACAAGAGCAGGCATTTGTCTTAGTGATGCCCAGGTTTATGTAGTACATACCAAAGGTTCATGGGAAGTGGTTGTTTGCAAAAAGTGAATATTTCACCAAAATTCTGATTGTATCTATAATGTTACGTATCAAAATTTCATTGTTATTTCAAATATCAAAATGTAGTGTTATTTTTTGTGTTGGCAGCTTGTTTAGAAGTTACGAATTATTATTCTGACCGTTTCACAATTTTGTGCAACTAGGCAAGTTGCCACAGCTTGCCACAACTCTCCATGCCAGTCCGACAATTATTACCCATATTTTTTACAGAAGAAGAAGAAAATATATTATGTGCGTATTTGTTGCCATGTGTAGTATCCAATTATAGGCTGACAACAAAAGTTGCTTCTTCTACTTCTACAAGCCGTAATCCTCTTGCTACTACTTCTAATGTATTCTCGCCAGAATCACTGAGGCCATTACCAAAACCTCCGCTATGAAAATGAAAATCTGCTTTTCTTACTGACACACCTAAATTGGATGAAATTGCTGCCAATGAATCCAGTAGAACGGTAAAAATGTAAGAAAACATGTATTGAGGTAAAGAACATTGGTAAGAGATAAGGAAGAAGACTAATAAGAAAATTAAAGTTGATGACGAAGAAGATGAAGACACAGAAAATATTTTTTAACTTGGTGCCTGGAGCTCTTTACCAACTGCAATTCAAAAGAGAAGTGGGTTCAAGCCTGAGGGCGAGTTCGGCTACATTTATTATAACTGTTTCTTAGATTATATGCTGATTTTCTGACTCATTTTTAATATAACTGATCTCCAAAGGATGTCATATTTTATTAATTCAAATACTACTACATTTTATGTTAAGGTCAGACGTAACAAATGATTATTAAAGTTCTATAACGCAAAATAATTGTGTTAATGTGTTAATAATTGGAAATTGTGATAATAAAGAGTTGACAGCTCTAGTTGCCTTAGCCTTTCGAAGGCGTTTGATACCTTAAATCATACATTATTATGTTTTAAATTGAAATATTATGGATTCTCGGAGGAAGTAGTCTTTCTATTTCGTTCATATCTCACGAATCGCTGTCAATCGGTATGTTATCATAATGAAATTTCAACACGATATATTACTAGTGGTGTGCCTCAAGGGTCAATCTTAGGACCGTTACTCTTCATAATCTACACGAGTGATATCTTCAGCTCTGTACAGTACTCCAGAGTTCAGGCTTAAGCAGATGATACTCAATTATATATCAACTTAAACATCCAAAACTATGGAACAATTCAAAGCCTTATCAATTCCGACTTACAAACCATTTCAAAATTAGCTACGCAACATAATATAAAATTGAATAAAAATAAATGCTTTTCGATAATAAAAAGAATTGGGCTATTATCTCACAAAATCTCACAATTAAAATTGATGACACCATCCTACCTGTTGTGGTTGTATTCCATTAAAAACCTGGGTATTATTTTTGATTCGGACCTAAAATTTGATTTGCATTTGAATGTTTTGCTTAAAAAATCTTTTAGTACCCGCAAACTTATTTACTATAATAGACATTTTTTCACTCACCCAATCAGGAAACTTTTCACAGAGTCGTTGGTTTTATCACGGTTCAACTATGATGATATTGTGTACAGCAATCTCTTGAGTAAATTTGATCTAAATCGGAAACAGAAAGTACCTACAGAACTTCTGTTGTAGACTCGTCTACTCTTCAAGAAAATACGATCATGTCTCTAACAAAATCATCGAACTGAATTGGTTGACTATGTATAATCGTACTAATTATAATCTTTGCAACTTTGTGTATAAAGATTCAAATTCCAAAACTTCTTCGTCACTATACAACAAGCTGATAACTAAGTCTATGATGCTACATTCATTGGATGTAAGGTCGAAATACAGACTCCCTGTTCCTCGTCATAAAACTTCATCGTTTTAGAGGTCGTTCACTTATCTCTCCGTCAAACTATACAACTTACTGTTAATCAATTGCATGCAACTTTCGAAAACAAAAATAAGAATAATTATGAAAAAACACTTCCTTAATACTAAAATGAACTTGAATGCTTTTTCTTGAATTTTATTTCAGCCTTTATTTACTTTGTCACATTATATCATCTAAGTACCCATGTTATAAATTATTGTTATGTGTTACGTTTACACATCTTTTCTTCCTCTCTTTATCATTTTAGTTGAGTTTAATTGTACATCTTAGAAGTGTAACAGTAGCTTTTGGCCAAACTCTGCCTACTTTGTACCTTCACCAATCTCTATTGGTGGGAAAAAAACATCATATAAATGATACATAAATAATAATAATAAATCGTCTCTACGATTTATTACTATTATTTATGTATCATTGATATAATGTTTTTTTTCCCACCATATACATGAGGTGTCAGTCACCTCTTACCTCGGCATAAGGAGAGTTATGATATGGGGAGTTGTTTCTGTAATTGTAGATTTTCTCAGATACCTTAATACTTTCATTAATTTTGATTAATTAATTAAAAAAGTATCGATTGAGCTACATTGACTTGTCAAACTCATGAAAATTGTTAAGCATCTACTTCACTATCACTATTCAGTGATTTCAAACTATAGCGATAGAAATAATGCCAAATTCAAATGTTGCTGGAAATTATGTTTCTTTATTCCTGCACAAATAAATTTTTCAATATTCTCGATTCCCTCCTCCGGGTCTAGTTTTGGGGGGAAGAACATAATGTGACCATCAAAATCGGTTACAGATGAATTTTTCAAAAAACAGATGTCACACTATAAAGTGCTGGCAGTAAATGGAAAGGCTCTCTTGGCATCGTACAAAATGTGTAAGTTATTTTCAACAATGATAAACGACGAATTAGACAAATGCAAAAAACACACTATTTTACCCGCTTACTAAGACATTGTAGAAATAATTTTGCTTCACAAATTAACCATATTCCTCTGTCAAATGATACAATCTATCGACGAATTAACGAGCTTGGAAAACTGTTTGCTATACAACATGACGAAGCAACTGACTTCAATCTGATTTGATACATTAGATTCGATCAAGGTTCTAAAACATGTCGAGATTTAATGTTCTGGAAACAGATATAATGAAGAATTACAGTCACCGAATTGTTCAAGATTACAAACGATGTACTTAAACGAATTTGCAATGAAAAAATCGTGTTGCGATTTGCACTGATGGAGCTCAAGCCATGTCTGGTAAATACCACAGTGTACAAGTACTAGTAAAAAGGAATTTTCAGAAATAGTCTGGACGCATGATACATCGGGAAGCATTAGGATCAAAATATCTAAGTCCTGGACTAACTAACAGTAGTTATTGATGTTAAAAAAACAGACTACTAAGATTAATTATGTTCTCTGTTCTGTGTGAAGATATGGTAGCTGAGCAAGAATCTTTGCTATTTTATTCCTCATGCAGATTGTTATCACGCGGTAAGGCGGTTAAGCGTGTCTTTGAACTAAGAAGGGAAATAGCGATAGTCTTGAGCGAGGAGGGTCACAAGCATTCAATAAATTTCTATGACAGATTATTTTTATTGAAGCTTTCTTCTTCTTTGAGTGCCGTACTCGTATTCGAGCGTTGGCGGCTTCTCTACCTTGAAAGTGTTACCACAGAAAAGGGGACCTACAGTTTAACGTGGATTCCGAACCACCGATGTGTCTCAAGATAAATCTTAAGGGCACACCCTTCCAAAGAGCTATACTAGGGAATATATACCCTCACTGGTTTCCCGTTGCCTTGCAGGAGGAGGAGAATGCAATGCGACAGAGACTCGAACGCGCGCTCTCATCAACGGTTACTCGTCCAAGCCATTTCCTTCGGATTGCGCTGCTTAACTTCGATAATCGAAGTCGGTTAGCTTTCTTATTGAGTAGATATGTTTAAAAAACTTAATATATTCTGTCTGCAGCTACAAGGAAAAGACGTAAATATATTTGATTTGAGGGAAAAGATAGACTCTTTTTGTAAGTTTTGTTTGTTTCCCACGGTGTAGAATTCTGTGCAAGGTTCCCCAGTTTCCCACAAAGCTATGATGCTAAAAACCGTGGTAAGTAATTTAGAAAACTTGAGTGAGAATTTCAAACGATACTTCTTTGCAGAATATGACATCAAGTTGTCAGACTAGAAATAGATAATAAATTCATTTGAGAATACACCTGTCGGCCTAGCACTACGAGGAAAAGTTCATCAAGTACCTTACAAAAGTCAATCTTTGTTAACAAATCTTTAACAAACTTCTAGGCAGAGCTTCCGATCGACTACTCCGTTATAAAAGCCAGAGCGCTTAGGATTCTGTTGCATTTTCCAACGTGTTATCTTTGTAAAATTGGATTTTCTGCACTTGCTGTCATGGAATCTAAACAGAAATAGACTTCAAGTAGAGAATAGCTATTTCTAGCATAGAACCAAATTTAGTGGTGGGAATGATTATTTTGTCATTGTTCAGAAAAAATTAACAAGATTTTTTTTGAATCTATCTATCTCATTTCATCAATGTAATTTTATTTTCAATATGATGTGCCCCACAGTTTGAGAAACACCGGCATAGGAAATATATGTTGAATGAGAAAACGGCACACAGTGTTGGCGTTCTAAAAATTTACCTGTAATTACCTATTTTTGTCCGACTTCCAAACGGAGGAGGTATACAATTCAACTGTCTGTTTTTGACAGACATCCCAAACGGGGAATGTTTATAATTCGATTGTTTGTTTGCATGTTTTTTTATGTCTGTTCGTGCCTTTTAAATCGTAAACAGGCTCCAATTTTCATGATTTTTTATTTGAAATAGAACTATTGAAAGTTGGTCCCATTGAAAAAAATTGACATTCAACATGTCCTTTCCCCAAAAAAATCTAACAAAGGGTGTAGAGGGAACAGTTTTTGAAAATTGAAAATTTGAGACGACAAAATTAAAGAATAAATATAAACAACGAATATATACCTATGTATAGGTAATGGGTAGGTACTATCTTCATTGGTATAAGTGAACTTTTAACGATTTTGATGACTAATGATACACCCAAAATTGCGATATTAAACTTTTTTTACAAAAATTAGGACTGACTATATTAGTTTGTGCACTGAAAATAAATATTAATTCCATTGATTGCATTTTTGAGCCATGGACCCATTTATATTTGTCTTTGTTAATATAATATTCTAACGTTTAACCCTGTGCTAAGCGTTGTGGGATGAGTTCACTTGTGTAATACTCGGAAGTTCGCAAATTGCTTCCAAAAACGTTTATTCTCAACACTCTGTACACCACCTTCCGTAATAGTCTAAATGTTACTACTTGTCACTTTGACAATCTGAACTGCCACAGACTTCACCGTCTGAACTAATTTCATAGACTGACTGAATAAATCTACCAATTCGAGAACTAATTAAAGAAATACACAACCAACAACTATAGTAAACAAGGTAGTAGAACAAATAGCTACTAAAACGAATAACAACCGTAAGTACATGACAAACGATTCACGTTGCAATATTTTCTTTTGGGAAAGTTTATTTCAAAATGAAACATAATAATAAAATGATTCAAAAGCCTCTCCACACTGTTGAATTTCAGTTAGAAATGACCAGCTCTCATTCGTTAGAGCTTTTTCATTTTTTTTTATTTAGATTCAGTATCACTTCGTCTGAAACGGCTATGGTTATTAAATGTTTCATCAACTACTAGTTCAAGTAGGTGGTATACTTCTGTGGTCGGAGAATGCGTTGTCATCGACACAACAAATGCCAGTATTATTGAAATCTAAAAAAATAAAAAATAATTAATATCAATTATTGTGTATATATCTTTGATAACTGTAGTAGGACATTCTACAATTGGTTTACACTAAACATTTAAAATTAGACATAACATTACATAAAATTATCATTCTTAAGGACATCAAAGTTGAAATCATCACAGACAATATATTTTAAATGAAGTTTACATAGATGAATCGCAACAGCTGTTAAATTATCCAAGAAAAGTTCAGTATCTCCACACGGAGAACGATAACAGTTGAGTGCAATGTTCAGGGAACCCTTATTTAAAAATTTTGCTGAATACCAAATTTATTAATTTTAATATAGTCAACATTGGTACAATTTTTGGCCCATATGGCGACTCCGCCAAATAAAATTTTCGTTCTGCAAAAGTAGTTAACCAGATCGTAACCTACTATTGTCACAGTCTTCAGAGAATCTTCCTCTAGTCCATGTTCCACAATGCACACTAAAAAAATCAGATATAGATCAAACTGGAGGGCCCTCCTAGTAGGTCCTTCAATTATAATTTTTAGAGCTCCGTACCAAATTGGGGAAAACGGCACTATACAGGGTGTTCTCATAGTTGAGTCATTTATTTGAACAGGTTGTAAAAATAAGTAATTGTACCAAACATCATTTATACAGAAGTTGCTGAAGAAAGAAGTTATTAACAATTGAGAAAATATGAAATTTATAAACTGTAAGACCTGGCTTTTTGATATTCTCGACCACTGCGTTTAAATTGTTACTGCAACTCAATAATGGTAGGGAGGGATAAAGTTGGTCATGTGGTATATTCCACACTTTGCTATGGGCAGTTCCAACTTCACCTGCTGCTGACCATTCCAAAATGTCTTTCTCAATTCCTAGTACTTAGCGTGGTAGAGGAGGTCTTCCAGCGAGACCACTTCGTTGTTCCTTTAAGTAGCCTATGTCGCGAAGTCTTATAACTAAATTTACAAACATTTGCGAAGCCGGATGATTTCTTAAAGGAAAACCATAAAATGATAATTAATTTTTATCCTAGAAAAAAAATATCCATACCCAGTATCACCAGTAAACAAAACATTAATGACAGAGTGTTGGAGAATATCAAAAAATCAGGTTAAATTTTAAATTGTTTCAATTGTTAATAACTTCTTTATTCTGCAACTTTTGTATAAATGATTACTTATTTCTACAAGTTCTGCAACCTGCTCAAATAAATAACTCAACTTTGAGAACACCATGTATTTCTAAGACTCCGCTGTCCGTCCGTCTGTTTGTCAGCTGGCTATATCTTATGAACCGTAATAGTTAGATAGTTGAAAAAATGTGTATTTATTTTTTCAGTAAAACAAAAAAAACAAAATCCGTGCGTTCGTCTCTGTGTGAAGAAGTTTTTCAGTTTCTTGCTAACTCTTCTACAAAAAAAATGGAATTCAAAATTGTAAAAATCAGTTTTTTTTCTTAAATACCGAAAACCAGTATATCTATTAAATTTTTGCAAACTTGATATAAAACATCATGAAATTTTACGGCAAATTATAACAGAATTTGTAGAATCTTTTTTTTTTCAAAACAATTTTGAAAATATTATTTCCAATAAAGGTAATTAAGCCTTTAATGATACTTATCATCATTAGCATCTGTCTGACTTTTAAATCGGAAAATCATTATTCTCCTACTCTCTAATAGCAAATGGTCAAAATGAAGGATTAAAATCGTGGAAATGGGTCTGTGAAATCCTTCATTATCAAATGCGTCTCGTCTGGGAAAGAGATGGGGAAAAAAGGGATAGGAAAAAGTGTTCATTCGGCTTAAGCCCGGCTATTGTTGTTGACTTTCTTAAGCTCATTCATCCATCGAAGGGTTTTTTTTATGTCGTTGGGAACAATACATCCATTAGGAAGATTGAAAGAGTATTTGTTTTTGCGTTAAAAGGTTTTATTGATAGATTATAAGTTGTTTCTCCTGCTGAGCGTATACACAGGCGGCAAGAGACAGTTGGCAAAGAGGAAAGTTTTTCAAGAAATTGGATGGCATCTAGCTACTAACATTTTTCTTTGTCGGAATAAAGCATTTCATAGCTTTTGATACCAATGTTATTGTTGCAGATAGGAATAAAGTAATGTTGTTGATATGAAAATGAGTAATACATTGGAATTAGATATCCACATAATAATATTAATCTACAGGGGTATTGTTCATAAATGGCACAGGAGAATCATGGGCTCAAAATATAAGGATTAAACACAAATCACATAGATAAAAATATGGCTAACGGCTCATTGCTAGTAAATACTTTGAAACTATTTGTCGCACCCCTATAACAGTTGACAGGAAATTTAGGTAATTTATATACCAGCTAAATTATGTTTAATCAAATGTTCTGGCTACTAGGAGGAGAGGTTGGCCATCCCTAAATATACTTACTTGATATTTTAATGAATGAGTCATATTTGTGTGGTTTTTATTATAGGATTGCATGTATTATATTCAAGAGAGAAGTTATTTTTTCAAGGTATATTGATAAGATTAACAAATCATTTTATTTATCCAATATTGAGAATAGGTTGATTTTGTATAGATGTCTCTCTTCTGAATTAATCGTTTCGGTTAGAAAAATGGTTGTTAATAGCAATAATCAACCTAGGAAAAATCTAAGACACTGATCTGATAGATACACAT
The DNA here is from genome assembly GCA_958507055.1 of Crioceris asparagi. Classification (NCBI taxonomy): domain Eukaryota; kingdom Metazoa; phylum Arthropoda; class Insecta; order Coleoptera; family Chrysomelidae; genus Crioceris; species Crioceris asparagi. Next base: position 18,732,150 of record OY293829.1, on the reverse strand, counting down.
AAAAAGCAAACCATGCAGCATGCAGGCTTCTGTTAAATTAAAAAATGTCGATAAGTAATAAATGTATCGTTACCTAGAAAGAGTACAGTATCTATTTGTTCTTTATTAGGTAGGATTACTAGATAAATGAAACTTTATACTAAAATGATCAGAGGCTTCCATAAGAATACTTGAGGCAAGATTCATTCATTTTTGGTGGCCTAGTTGCTGGGACTATCAGTTTAATAAACAGGGTGTCCCAAAATTCCGTGTACATAGAGCTACTGTATGTTGGTGAGATCAAAATAAGTCGATTGTGCCAAAATTACCTATATTATAAAGTGCTTCGTTTTCCTGTGAGGAAGCTTCAAAGTTGCAAGAAAATTTCAATTTTCTCTTAATAACTTTAATAAACGCTCCGTCGATTTTTATAAAATTTGGTACGTAGCTATTTTAATTGAAGAGGCATTGTTCAAAGCAAAAATTAATCCAACTGAAATAATGGAAGGGTAAAAACCACCTTAATCCTAATCTTAAATGACATCGTATTTCATATCTATTCTTTTGCAGCATTTTTTTGTCTCTTGCAAGAAACATGTATTTGAGTAAAAAAATTATTTATGGACGGATGTTAGTGACAACATCTTCACGAAAACGAAATTGGCGGTTACTATCGCAACCCGAAAACTGTCGATTTTAACATTATTACAATATAAAAACAATCATCAATAGCCATAGGTATCTACTGAAAAATAACAATTCAAAGAGAAGCATAATTTTTTTACAGTAAATATTCAATATGCAGATTTCAATTTTGCCCAAGAAATTGTAATGTACCCTCCGCAACATTTCGATTCCTACCTCATAAATGTTCAATGTTCAATGTCGATAGAAAATTCATAAACTTTGGATTTCAAGTGACCCTAGATAAAATAATTCCAAGGATTATAGTCTGGTAACCAAAGTGGCCACTGAATAGGAGCATCCCGACCTCTGCCAATCTATCTTCCATTTGAATAGTCTCTCACAATGCGGGAAAAATGATGTGGTGCACCATCGTGCATGAAGAACATGTCACGGTGAGAATTGAGCAGTAAGTCTTCAATGGACCAATCAAGTAGATCTCAATAAGACCCCTCCATACATTGATTTTAAAATCTGGTTGAAAATGTTTCTCTTTAATGGCATGTGGATTTCCATCTGCATAAGCATGTTCGTTATGTGCATTTATTAAACCACGTCATGTAAAGTATGACTCATCTTTTAAAAAAAATTCTGTGATAAATTGGGTTGCTCTAGAATGACTTGTACAAAATGCACAGGAGACTCATAATCAAGAGTTTCTGGATACTTTGAATGTGAAAGGGATAAGTAAGTTTTTCTCTAATTCGCCTGTGCTTTTTTAAATTCTAGTTTGGTGGGCTAGTTCCGGTACTAATTCCGGGATTATTTTCAACAATTTCAAGTATTTCCTCCTCTGCAGCAAGAGTTCTAGCTTGAAGAGGTCGTTCAGTATTATTTCTGTTCGGTTTCAGTTGACCATTTTCTCGATATAAGCATAAGTCTGGTGATTCGAAATCTATCGATTTGGGAATCTTTCATGGCATACTCGAACATTCTCACGATAGTTGCCATTACAGAAACCAGGTACTAGCACATATCAGTTTGTTCATAGAATGTGTACTCCATATCAGCCCCAAAATGTTTGAAATAACTCCTTCACGAGAACTTTAAATCAATGTGTTTTATCGCCATGGTAACCAGCAAATAACTACTATAAAAATCTGTTGTGTCCACTCACACGACTAAGCGGTAGTAAAGTGAAAAATTGTCTGGTCAAATCGTGCACCACTCATTTTTTTAAAGCGTTTCAAGACAAACAACAATGGTCATGTAACATTCTTTCGCAAGATGAAACTTTTAGCCAGAATCTGAAGAAAATTTTATTCAAGCATAACTTTTTGTTGTGCTTTTTCTCAGAGATGGGGTTGTATGTGGGTGGTAAAGGGCTCCCAGAAGAATACTTTAGGTAAGTTTAATAAGAATCCTTAGAGCTGTTTTCGCGCTACAGTCTTGAGCAAATCACCCTTGTGGCTATAGCTCTGCACCCAGTGTATACAGGATTCTCATTCAATGCCACCGGCGAGTGGTAAGTAATGGTTCCAAATAAAATAAAAAAGAAAGCAACAAAATACACCGATCCGTTCCCGAGATAATGCTGTCACAGGCAGACAGACAGAGAGACAGGCAGACAGACAGACGGAAAGACAGACCAATGGCTGAAAATATGTTTACTAGACTAAGAAAACTTTGAAACGTCAACATTTGTAAAAATCTCGATACCGAAAATTTCACACGATTACAATACTTACTTACCTTATACAGCTACTATAGTATCTTTGTATCTTTATAGATATGATGGAAAGATCAAGAATTTTGAGCAACCTTGTATAACATAAAAAGAAAATCTTCAATAATAACTAAGAAAGAAGTCTTTCTAAAGCTATTACAGGAAATTCATCGTTTCACAATTCTACAATTCATAGTAATGGGCTATTAATTGGAGCTCTGTTTTGAAAAAACAAAAGAAAATTAATTAATTCACTGGAAACTGTATGGATATCTTATGAAAAAATAACAATAAGGTGATAGAGAATCTAATGAATTGATAATATATAGGGTGTCCCATTTGAAAAATCAAAGTTGTTAATACTTTTTGATGTAAGTGGCAGCGTCGCAAGGCTGAAAATATTTTCAGTAGAAATTTCACTAGGTATTATCTAAATAACAATTTTTAGAGCGATCTTATGCTCAGTTTTCCTTATACATCTAAGGTACCATCGACCGTGAATCACCCTTTATATTGAAAAACACCTAGACAGGCAGACAGACAAAAAATATAACATTTATGCTTTGAGGTCTGTCTCATTCCTAGATGTCATTAGAGAATTATCCAATAACATAATGAAATTATCAACCGTTTTATCATATGTCTATAAAACGTATGAAGAATAAAAATATCAAGTAAATTAGAGCACAATTTCCAGAATGTATAAAACTACTTTATGATCCAAAAACTATATAACTCTATAGCCTACATACACCATATTCATATAATATATTTATATAGTATAGACATTTTCCCTTCAGAAACTCTATAAACAGTCAACACAACCGGAACTCTTTTATGGCAATATGTTAATCCATTACCAAAAGTATATATACAGCTATAAAATGTTTATAGCACAGGATTTTGAATATACGTATAGACAATCAATCCATACTGAAAAATCGCAGAAAAGACTAGTTTTATATGACCATTCTCTAATCAACCTTGTCATCAACTTACATTTTTTGATTAAAGATTTAATGATTCTTGATTTTATTTTTTTTGTATAATGGAGGTTTGACAAAATTCAAAGCATTGATGTAATCATGGATAGTAGTGGTAAAATTTATTGAATTCATTTAAGTCATCATTGGATTAAACCAATTTTGAAGAGAAGAGCTTTATCATATACAGTAAGAAAACAGGTTGCCTCAAAAGGATCTCAACAAAAATATTTTTTGGTGGGGTAGTAGGTAAACAGAACACTTCTGACTCCAACTTCAAATGTACCAGCACCTATAGAATTAGCAATAAGTCTGTCCTATTTTTAGTAAAAAGATTAGTTCACACACTCAAAATATGACCTTAAGAAACTTGCACATTTCCAGTCCTGTAACTCGGAATCTCTGCATTAAAAAAAACAATAATGAAATTGTTACTGGAAATAATATTTTATTTAATCATGCGCCTCCTGCCAAATCTATGAAATTTGTCCTCTTCATTCCCTTTGTAGGTATTTTTGTCTGGGAAAGACATATTGGACTTTGACAATAAACATATGGGACCAGCTCTCAACGTATCTCCAATGAAAACAGAACCATCGTAATCAGTTTATCTGTACCTACCATGCAAAACGTGCGAACATACAATAAAAGCAGACATACAGATAAATTGTATGGCCGCTCCGAATTTGCGTTGTTTGGAAACATTACGATACTGTAGTTTAATAGTAGTACATTTTCTTAACATAAATATTTCGCTAAAAATAACCTTAATTTGAACGGATACTCTTTATATCAGAACCGAAACCAGGTAACCATCACAAGATTGCGAATAAGACGTACCAGGATGACTCACGACTATCACTTCAAGAGAGAACCCGCCCCTGTGTGTCACATGGGTAACGTAACATTACAGCTAAGCTGTGTAACATTAAACCCCTCTGCAGACGGAGTATGTTTTGCTGCACGGTCCGATAAATGTTGCCGCGCATGGTGTGTTGATGGCTCCCTTGCTTGTGTTGGCTTCACACGATGCAGGCCATCATTTATGTAAAATGACAGTACAGAGAAATATGACTGCGACAAATGATACAAAATATTGAACATTCTAATCAAGCTCTATTTCTAATCATTGTTACAACAGAGAAAATGTCCCAACAATCAAAAGTAACATGTTATCATGTGCAAATAACTTTTGAGTACGACTCGACTAGTTCCGAGTGCTCCGACAAGGCACGATGCATGAAAACAATCACCGAAAATAGCACCGGTTCTATCATCAAATCATGCACGAGTTCAAGCAACCAACCGTGCAAGCGATGTCATTTTTTTACACGGAAGCATGCACAGTACCATGCCTAGCTCCCGTCAAGGAAACATGCAGCAAAACATACTCCGTCTGCAGCGGGCTTAACAGTGCAGCATTTAGTAGTGGAGTGCACCTTATACAGCCTAGAAAGACAGTAACATAATATCCCCACCACGCTAAAAGAAACTCTAAATGAATCTTGTGATTACGAACAATACATTTCCTCTTCAAAACAAATCTATTAAAATATTTATAATATAATCTACTTATTGTAGGTAAGTGTTCAACGCTAAAAACCTTGCGTGGTTGAAGCAAACACATATAAAAAGACGAAACTCTTTCTTATCGATATTATTTCTTCAATACAAACCTTCCCATTTTGACCATTTTCAACACCCGATGCGGAGAGGTGCTATAAATTTGAGGTGTGTATCTGTAAGGATATCTGTGTCGTAGTTCCCAAACGCATGAGCCGATTTTGATTTATTATTTTGTTTAAAAACTGAGTAGATCGAGAGTGTTCTTAGCTAGTTTTTTTCCTTGATTAAGTTTAACGTGTTTATATTTCAACCCGTTTGATACAACGCAATACCCAAACAAATATTTTGATTACATTGTTTGAAAGAAGATGTGGTTGAAAGTATTTTTAGCTAGTTTTTTTAGATTCAGCTTAACGTATCTCTTCATTACTTTTCGAGGAAATTTTGTTGCCACCCTTGCTTTTTGACTGATTAGTAGGATTTTCGTTTGAGTCCGGAACAGGTTCGTTTAAAGTCGGTTGAGGCGTTCGCATTTTGAAAGGGCCTGGAATAGTTTCGTTTAAAGTTGATACAGAAGTATGCTGTCTCTGTCAACTACTTTCAGGGAAATTCCGAACGGCAACGGCAAAGGGCGAACAGGTGTTCGCCATTATCCAAATGTAAACAACCGATAGCATTTATCATTACTAGATATAAAATTTGATATTTCAGCAAATTAAATTATCTACCCTTAAGCTAAAACATTTTAATATACTTCTGCAGAATTAGTGAATACGTTTCTTAAAGTCTCTTACGCAAATCAACAATAGCATCTGGCAAAACACATATGTGGCTGTAGTCATAGAGTGAGGAGCACGTAGCTGCGGGTTAACACTGACCGACTTCGATCATACGATGGAAACGGCTTGGACGAGTGACCGTTGATGCGGGCGCGCGTTCGATTCTCTGTCGCATTGCATTATCATCCTCTCGCAAGGCAACGGGAAACCAGTGAGAGTATATATTCCCTAGTACAGCTCTCATGAAGGGTGTGCCCTTAAGATTTATCTTGAGACACATCGGTGGTTCGGAATCCACGTTAGGTCCCCTTGTCTGTGGTAACACTTTCAAGGCAGAGAAGCCGCCAACACTCGAATACGAGTACGACACTCAAAGAAGAAGTAGTCATAGAGTAAATAGGTTAGGTTAGGTTAGGTTAGGTTAGTTCACAGGGTTACTGTGGAAACTGAACAGGCACAGTTTCCTATATACCTGCGCACATAAGCTGTCGAGATCATAGTAATTGCATGCACATAGAGATGGCGTTGACTAAAAATTTTAGCTGTTCGCAATTAACCTCTGTTTGTCATTAGCCTTCGCTCCCCTACTCCTCTTTCCAATGAAATGAATCATTAGAATTAGTGTACATTTAAAATGCAAAACGCGCGAACATTTATAAAAATTAGCAAAAATACAATAAAATTGTCTACCTTCTTCGTTAAACTTCGTTTGGTAAGTCGGTCAAAACAAAACGTGCCCAAACTTTCTAGTTTCTTTTACATACTTGCTGGAGAGCCTCACACTATCGAGTGGGTAGGGTCCAGTCGAAGCCCATAAGCATTATATCCTCCACCTCGAGCAAAAAAAAACTTTCCCTAAAGTAGCTTTGCTTTGATTAGCATATTTTGATTTCAGATCTGAGTAATATGTTGTAAAGTATTGTAAATAGTTTTCGGAGACCACATTTATATTATCAAACAGTAAATTCATCTTCTGTACTATTTTTTATGTATCACATTTATTGTGATGTTAGACACTTTCACAAAAATGATTGATAAAACATGTTTTCCAGATTGTTTAACGTGGTGTGTGACCTTTATAGGCGTTACGCCAATTCAGAATGATTGAGGTATTTCATGTTTTATTGCTTACACTTAGCCGAGGATTGCTGAGGGGATAGAACGAATTACAACATAAATAAAATATAAAATTTACATATTTCAATTTTGTCCGGATTACAACGAAACTCAGATTAAGGGAAGTTGGGATTAGCAGAGCTTTAATGTAATTGAAAAAGGGAGTCTACAATTTTGACTGTTGATGTTTTTAATGATATGGGAAGTACGTTTTGTGCATAATAATCCTACAGCTTTGTTGAGGATAAAATAAAGCAGATTATTCTTCACTGCAAACTGAAACATTTTGATGATATTAGTTAATGTTATGTTAGGTTAAATAAAGTCAGGACAGCTTAGATTAAATGAATGTTTTGATGTTCAGAATAAGAAGATAGAAAGTACTTCTAGACATTTGTGGTTGTTTGACTTCAATAATTTGTGTAATAAAAATTAGCCCAGCAACATCATTGTTATTTTTGTTATTTTATTAGCATAGAGTAGTCAGAAAACAACAAAGGAATAATTCTCAAAGCGTTAAATTGTATGATCTTGTTCAGTTTTATAGTACGGGCCGAATTCATCGCTGTAGGAAGTAAATCTTAATAGACCCATTGCCATCTCTTAGATGGCTCAAGGATTCTTAGAGTTACGTACTTCCGATGAAAAAATTAAACCCTTATGACATAAATCTGTCTCTTTCTCCGTCTGTCTGTCCATCTGTCAACAGCCTATTATCTCCGAATGAACAGAATGAAAGAAGTTCATTTAGGTATTGATATGTTTTGCTTCACTTGACTTTGTCTCCGAAACTAATGAGTGTAAAATACTGAAAAAAATACGAACAAACTTTACAGAAAAATGCTGAGTACGGGACATTCAAAACGCAAGCTCGACTTGTACTTGATTGATTTTGGGTAAATTTCTTACAGAAATACATTTATTGCGTTCGTGAGAATTCGATTAGTGGTGCTCATTTTACTGTAATTATTTGCAAACAATGTCGAATACATATTCCCGAAATCTCAGAAATATTTTCAAAAACTGGAGAAATATTTTCAAAAGACCGTCCACGACAATTGTTTCAATTAGTAACTGTATGCATAATCTAGAATAAAAAAGACATGCGGCTTAAAATCGGTGCGAAATATTCCCCATATTTAAAGAGAGTTTTGAAAATAACAACTGGTTGATGATATCAATCATAACATAGCTACTAATTGCAAACTATTTACAGCATTATTCTCAACAATATTATTGGGAAATCCTTACAACTTAATTCTTTTTGTATCAGAGGATAGTGCACCGTAGTGTATAAGGCAACTTTTTGTTGGTATTGGACTCTAATACCTACATCCTCCAACAATTTTCCAAGAGTAGATTTAGATCTGTTTTTGGTGGGCAAATAAGACGGAGACAGCACGTATAGGTACGAATGAGACGTTGGATTCGGAGGCGGACGACAATGCCAGGACACTATTTAGGGCCATTAAGGGATTTCGACTCAATCGAAGCGAGAGCCCACGCTTCCCCCTAAACCCGGATGTCGTGCGATTTATGACATCGAATACCTGGAACCGGGATCGACTACCTACCACACTGGACTCGCACGTCTTGATCCTGGGTGAGTTGTGGTGCATTTCCTACCGATAGCCATCATCACTGTTAATTGCATACAGGCAAACTATTCTGAGCTTATGATCTTAAAAAGACAGTTGACGTTACTGAAAAGTAGCGTAAGTTCATTTGGGTAGCTCAAGTAAGAAAAGTGGAAAATAAAGTGTAAGCACAAGTAACATTGCGGATCTAAATATTCCTCTTATCTATCTTCTGCTGTGCTTCTAATCTCTTTAGATGCTACTATGTTTCACCTAGGTATAATAGAATCGTCCGGTATATTTTGCTTTGGTCATACTGATTGGAGCTCCATCCTGCCCCCCTCGTATAACCCTTGAATCGATAAAACATTTATTGCCTCTATGTTTTATAATATGACTAAGTTAAAAGACAAAAGAAAATCACCAATAGCAAATGTTTGAACGAAAAGGAACCCCCAATACTCCCCACCAGTTTTACGGCAGACTATAAATTCCGACTTATATAATCAACCAATAAAAATTATTTGATGAGGAAATTTTACGATAGTCATAGTTCTACACCGCCATAAACTCTTCCCCGTTCGCATTTCTCATGGTAATTTAGATTTCATTTCTGCCGAAATAAATGGAACTCGTTTGATGAAAGAACTAAGGCTAATTTACATAGAATAGACCGGCTTTATTAAGATTAAACATCCAAAACGTCATCATTTTGGTCTGCGGGTTGGCGTTTTCTCGGGACAACGCAATGAATTTTAATTATCGTAATACCTAATAACAACAACAACGTTAAGGCTGTCTTGAAACTTTGTTAACTCGACTCAGCTTTCAACATAGACGTCAGACACATATACCTACTAGTAACAAGAGCTTTGGAGGATTACGTTAATCACTTATTTATTTTTTCATAAGCTTAGGTGACTGTTCACAACAATTATGAGATGAATCATGAATCTTCTTTAGGTTGAACTAAATAAGAGATATTCTATGAACATTTCTATTGCTACCCAAAGAAGCTTGTCATGTGACTTCAAATTTCATCTGGACTGAAGAACAAGATATGTTCTTCTATATTTTCCCTTACATTGTTATGTAAAAAGTGAAAGAGCCTCCGACTCCATATTGAGTTAACAAATGTTCAGTCATCTCTAAGCAATAATAGATCATCAAGGTTGTAATATGCTAATTTATAAACACAAACCAACATACAGTGGAGGAATCAACATATCAAGAATTGGTTCGCAATTCAAGATGCAATGCCATATTGTTTTTGTATCATGTGTAGTGGTAGAGTCATGTGAGATCTACCACTTCTAATGAAATCACGTCCAAAATATATTCCATGTTACAGGTAGCGTTGGTTCTATACATTTACTTACATTGGTTACCCTACAGAAATTGTCAGTAAACAAATTTATCAAGGACAATAAATTATTATAAATCTGGTATTTAGGTATGAAATTTGTAACCCTTATCAATGAAGTCATAAATATACCATATAAATATTTATTTATTAGTTTTGGTGCATGGAAAAAACAAAATAATATTAATTCTATTAGTGCTGGTACTTTTGAAGTATTCTAACTACAATTGCACATAAAAGCAAACATACAACCCAATTGTATATTGTATAAGTCATTCAAAAACTAATTCAAACTATGCGTTATGTCTCATTTATAATAACCCTACATTTAACTTTAATTTCAAAATTTTACATGAAAAAAAAGATTAAACCTGGACCTATATGAGTCATTAGAAATTGATAAACGTTAACATTCAGGTAATCACCTCAATGACTAAAGATTGTTCAAGTGATATGTTCACTGTCATTTTCCGATTCAAATAACCTATCAGTGTTCAGTTTGTCTTAAACTTGCGGTGATACTGCTAATCCCAGTCTTGATATCATATCCTACAGAAACAATTTGTATTCATATAAAAACCATTAACATCCTTATCAATTTTAAGGCATTCGGTATACGTTTCCAATTGACAGATAAATTTGTTTTCTCTTCTTTACCCAACAATGCTCCCATTGGGCCAGTTTTTCAATCGTTAACTTTTCTCCATGAGAAAAGGCCGCATTTTATCGTCAGCCCACTAGGTAGTGATCTGTGATAGCAGACGGAAAAGAAGAATGATGACGCACCCTACTGGTATATTCAATAAACAGAAAGAAAAGTATAGAAGAAGCAACACGGGTCGGTTTTCGAGATATAGCATGGTAATAAATCTGTATCTTTGTGTTTTTGGGAGACCGGCGCGCTAGGAAAATAATTAAAAAGAATGGGAACTGAAACATTTGTAGGTACCGGGGAAAATCTATTCAAAGAACTCATTTTGTTCCTTTTAACGAGTCTATTGCAATCTCTCGCTTTAATTCGTTTACAACACCGACCTTATCTCTTTATATTGCGAGTAGTTATACTCCGTCTTATTTATGGTGGCCTTCTTAATGAATTACGCAGCGTTTCCCGGTCTTCCGGCATGCCCACGTTTTGGATGATGCCGCAAGAACACGCCAACATTTCCTAGATCAAGAATATTTATTACGAAAACGAAAATCCAATCCTTTGACTGCGCTTAAAAATAATGTCTACTATGATGTCTGAGAAACAAGGGAATAATGGAATGGATAGTTAGAACTTAATCAATTATTTCAAAGATGCAAACAAACGAGCAACATATTTTAAATTAGCTGATCCAATCTTGGTCCAATTAAAGTGAAATTCAAGTCCAGGAAAAATAAGATTTTGGCAAAAACAAAGTCAATTGCGAGTCGAACTCGCATAGAAAGGGTTTCGTACTTACTATGTTTGTATAGAGGACCTAAATTCTGTATTGTAACGTGAAGACTTACCCGAATAATAAACTACACACACAATGCACATTCCGGAAAACACGGGAGACATCAGAGGCAACGGGAATAAGTCCAGTTCTATTCTCGAAGCCATATATTGGAAAATAACCTCCAGAAACAACGAAAACAGCTCTGGAATCATCTAGAGTTTTTAGGTTAGATATATAATACTGATGGCAATGTTAGTGGCAGTTAGTTAGTCATAAATAGTCAGTCATAGATCACAATCGGTCATAGATCATAGAAAGTAGAAAGTAGTAAGAAGTATATAGTCCGAGAAATAAGTGTGAATATAAATGTGTATATAGTCGTTTAGTTATTGGTGTATATAAATTAGTGAAAATAAATCGAACCCAGTTTTAATATAAATTCCCGTTACAGTATGTTTCTCAAATTTCTACGAGAAGTATGGTCAGTTTTCGTATACTTTCCTTAAACTTACGTCGGGCGCAAGCGATCTGTTTCAACAGAAATTAACACAACTTATCTATCTTCCTATCAGCTTCCTAATTATTTTTTCTTAAATATCTTTAATGTACAGTCAAAACCCTACTATTAATACTATAGAATTTCATACAAAAATTGACACCCCTTTTTACCCCTTAGGAGTTGAATTTTTCAAAATCCCGTATTAGTGAGTACCTATCTTCTAAAAGAAACCCCCGAGCAAAATTTGAGACTTCTAACACTTGTAGTTTCTTAGATTTCGTGATGAGTGAGTGAGTGACCCTTTGCAATTATATACAGGGTGGGGCAGCTGGTGGATCGTGGCGGATCTATTAAAGATAGAGCAAAATTATATTAATCTAAATTGTTCACGATCAAGACAACATTTTAAAATTATTTTCAAAGATAGCCGACATCCGGTTATACCAGAAACTGGCCATCACTTCGTTATTTTAAATGGAATTACATTTTTAAATTCCTGGTTAAAAATAAAGGCCAGTTTAATGAGCATTTGTTGAGCATAAGTCTGAAGGTTTCGAAGATATTTTCAGTTTTCTGAAAAATGACAGTTGCAGCATCCCAGAAAAATGAACAATAGCATGAAAAGTATGAGAGATTTTAAAGTGCAGTTTTTTGTAATTAATTAAGTTGGAATCGTTCCCTTATTCAAGGTTGATTTGAAAGTTCTAGGGCATAGGGTTGCTCTGAAGTGAATTTTTGATTTCAGAAAACTTAATGCAGAGATAGGATGGAAAAGGCTGTATACAAATGGTTTTTAAAGCAAAGAGTCACTGCTGTAATGAAAAAGAAAAAGCCAAGTGTTTATATGATAAATACAAAGAAACTCCATCTTTTAAGGCAAGTAGTGGATGGATGCAGAGATAAAAGCGTCTTGTGAATTCAATTGCCCAGTTCATTATAGAAATTCTAAATCAGCTTGGATGACATGATTTATTTTTAAGGAATGGTTTTATAATATGTTTATTCCAAAGGTGAGTTAGAGTTTTTTATTGCTTGTTTTCGTTTTTTTCAAATTGCTTTAGGTTTAAGAATTCCTAACTAATCAAAACCTTCCCGTCAAGGCAATAATTTTGTTGGATAATGCGCCAAGCCACCCACCAGCAGAAGAGTTAAAAAGTGCTGATAGTTTAATTTTCGTTATCTACATGCCACCCAATGTAACTCCGCTAATACATCCCATGAACTAGAATGCGATAAGATTGATAAAGTTTTTTATCGGAAAAAAATATTGTCACGCATCAAAAGTGACAATTTAAACAGTATTGAAACGGCATTAAGAAATATTTTCTTGTTATTTGTTGGTGCAACATACTTTCACCTTTAGATCCAGATGATGATGAAGATGACATCTCTTTATCTGTTTTAAGGTTCGCATCAAGAGATGGTCGTTGCGAGGTCAGAGGTTTCAGATTAATTACATCACATAAATCCTGATGTCGAAATTGAAGGTGTTGATATTGATGAGTGGAGTTTAGATAATGTTCTAGATATTGAAGACACTAAACTTTTGGTTGAAAGTGATGAAGACGGTGATGTACATACAGCAAGATTCTGGTTTAGTAAATAATAATCTACGGGTAACTACCAGTAATGCACTAAAATCATTAAATAATGTTATTCAGTGGACGAATGAAAATCCACAAAGAGTAGATTATTCCAGCCTGCTCGTTCTACACAAATTAAGACATTATCGTCGTCAGCCTCTTCCACTGTCCACTACTGAACAGGCCTCCCCTTCACTTCCTTGTCAATATTTACAACTGATATAAGCGGACCTACAGTTTAAGGTAGACTCCTAACTCAACCAGAGGGTTTTAAGGCGTACCTTACCACACTGCCTTAATGCGGGTTGGTAAGGAGCTAGTGATGTCGACCGCTAGCTTTTGCCATTTTATAGAGATCCTTCTACCAGGAAGTTTTCAGAAAATTTTCATATAAGGAAAAAGTCCTTGACCTAGTTGGGCTCGAACCCCATATCTCTCGGTTAGAAGACCAGCATCTACCTACCATCTCATAAGACATGTCATGGTTCAGATGGGGTTGACCAAAAAACATAAACAGACAAAAATAACAACATTTAAAAAAATCCCGATGGCCTGTAGTCAGCGGAAAGGTAAATTTTTCAAAATTCGTTGAATTGAAATCTTAACAACCTTTTCATTGTTATACCTACAAGGTATTACATAAAATTGTCATAGCCTTGCGATTAGAGGTTTTTGTTTTGGCTGTTGAATATAAAGCAGACAGGGTTCGAGTCCACTTCAAGGCAGAATTTTTTTTTTCGCCTATTTCTTTTCAATAAATATACTATATATTTTTTTAATCAGGGTCTATATTAAGATCTCCAGAAAATGTACAATTACATCAAATTTATATTGAGGGTTCATGTTTTATCAATATTTGTTATTTTTCTTTATTAATTTTTATTTTTTCACCTGTGTATTTTATGAAAAAATGCTTCGAACAAAAGTTGCAGGTACTGATTATATCTATAACCTAAAATTATTTTCAATAATATTTACACTACGGCTCTTTTTTGATAATTTTTTTAAACGTTTGAATGGGCGCCATTTTGAAACTACTTACCCGATATTGCCCAATAACGAACTCGACCGAGATATTTGAGAGATTGATTTTTGTAGCAAATTTGAACTTGATACCTTCAAAACTGCGACCTCTATCGTGTTAACAAATTTCGTAATATCCCATATATATATATATATATATATATATATATATATATATATATATATATATATATATATATATAAACTTTTGAACCAAATGTTTTTTTGGACTAACTTATAGATATATAACAACATGCCGTTGAAATTTTTTCGAAATTCAAAAGTGTGAACGATCGCAATAGGTATATTTCTATAAGAAATTTACCTAACAATATACAAATGTTAGGGTGTTGAGTGGTTAAAAAAATGACATCTGTCAAATCTTGTATCAGAAATTTACTACAAACTGATTTTTAATTATTTAATGAACAATTTCATTAACAATCACATTAATACTTGAATTTCACGTTTTCAGCTTAACAGATGATGAAAATGTGCCCCATTAACCTGTTGGCACAAACCCAACCGATGGTAGAGCTCTTCCCTTACTCTTCCCAAAACTTCTGCGTGATTAAACGTATCTCTGCCCTGTTAAGCTATAATGGTGACAATTCCAGTATTTATGTTATTGTTAATGTAATTGTTCATGAAATAGTTAAAAATCAGTTTTTAGTAAATTTATGACACATTGTTTGACAGATGTAAAAAAAATGTTATCGACAAATTCCTTTTTCGATAAACTTTCCAAATAGGTGCCACAAGTGGCGTCTTCTAATTTAAAGTTGAAGTTGTATAGTGCCACGCGCCCCCTCTTTGGAGCCCCAAATTTTTTACATGACGAAAACGAACTCCATAAGAAATATTTAAGGACCTATTTTTGGATTTTCGAAATATCTTATTCCTAGGGCTGCTATAAGCTGCGTTCTATTTAAAATCCCCACCCTGTATAGTGTAAGTAAATCCTAGTTAGCCACGTTTATGCGTTTTACTTATATCTCGAGTCAGACAAACTATATCGACATGCAGTTAGCTCTATATGGAATTATACATTATCCTATTTTCAATGTAAATCACACAAGTTGGGTGTTTCCATTTGAAATTGTCAACAGAAAATAATATTTTTTACGACAATTGAAACTAAATGGAATTGTTCCAATTCTTCGATTCAGCCGAACCTAAAGTTGTAGACATTTCTATATAAACAGAGCCCCTCCCCCTCCTTTTATTTTAAAAAAAAGTAAATACCTAACAATAACAGAACTGTTCAGAATTTAGTACACTTATTCAAGACCGACCTAAAATTGGTTTTAACATTTTTCTTTAAGGAATAGACAGTCTAGAGATAAAGCTTGAAATATATTTCAAGCGATTTCTCTCGGTCGTTTTTGCAAAAGATTTTTTTTTAAGTTGCACCACATTTGTACGATGGATAGGTACCTATATTCCATAGGATTGGCTTATTGTTCCACCCTGTATAAGATCTCAGGACGTGTGCAGTTTTTCTCAGGCTCCAAAAACTAACTAACCTAACACGATGACCCCTCTATGTCGTTCTGTCTGTTGCGTATTATACCACCGCAACACCTGTTCACCACTAAAGGATTTCGCAAGCCCGTTTCCAGAGGGCACAACGATGCTCGTAAAATGTGAGCGCACAAGATGTTTCGAGCTCGCCTCTCTTTATTTAAGGGCTCTCATAATCGTAAACGTAAGTGTAATGTAAGATTCGGTCGATGAGATGCAGGAAGATTTCGGTGTATTACGGTGTCGGATAATATCAAGTTCGCGAGTTTTTATGGCCGAGGCCGTGAGTTAACTCGGAATATGAAAGCCATTCAGATGAAGTGCGCTGGTTCTTTTTTGGTTTGGAAACAACGATCCAGACGTTTAATTTCAAGGGTTGTTTCAGCGAGGTTAAGATGTATATTGCAAGTATACTCGTTTCACTGAAACGAGAAAATGCTCTTATATAAAGATACAATGAGAAAGTAAAAAACAAAATCGTATCCATGTGAATAAGAAATCGTACAAAGTTGTGTCAAATGCATGCATTTGAATAGAATTACGAAATCAAGCTGCAATCTAGATTTTCATATAAAGATTTGTTAAATTTGCAAATTGCACACTAACAGTGTTTATAAGGTATAAGCTCCATTAATATTTTTAGTACGGTATAAAATGAGACTCCATTATAAATAAATTATTTGTTAAGATAGGTATAAGTTTATCGCTAAGATTAATCTGATAAAGAGACAAGAGTCTCCCTTAACTGGAGAAAGTCAAAACCTGAAACTAGGACGAAAACCACAGAAATATATATTATATACTATTATATTTTTGTGGCCAAACCCAATCATGGACATGGAAAGTGTATACCTAATGTATGAACTGGCAAGAGCTAGATAGAAGTGTATGTGTATTATTAGTTGCCTACCTTCACGTGTCAGGTATGAAAATCTGATATCTAATTGAAAAGGACTTCGAATATATAATTAAAGATTGTTTTTATCGATTTCATTCGCAATTAAATAAATCTCACATATACACTGAAATAATTTGAGGTGATCTGGTAATCTGACACTTGTCAGCTGTTCGAAGAAAGTTAACCAAATATCCAAACAATTTTTAAGGTTATGAAAACGAAAACTTTCACTTGACAACAGTGACAACAGTTCAGATTCAACGTTTTGTTTTGAAAAATATTTCAAAATTTTAAATAAAAATGTTTGTAAGGAATCTTCTCAATCGCATACAAAAGCCATCACTCAATACAAACATAGCAGCACCCATTTTAGTGCCTAATATGCCATTTCATCATGTACCAATTGTTGTGGAACAATCGGGCAGGGGTAAGTTTTGATCAGCAAATATTCATAATTTATTATTGATTGTAGGATTTCTATGAACTTGAGTGAAACCTTCATTGCAGGTGAAAGAGCTTTCGATATCTACTCTCGTTTATTAAAGGAGAGAATTATATGTCTTATGGGTCCCATCAATGATATAACCAGCTCCTTAGTAATAGCTCAGCTTTTATTTCTGCAAGCTGAATCCACCACAAAACCTATACATATGTACATTAATTCTCCCGGTGGGGTTATAACGTCGGGTTTGGGTATTTACGATACTATGCAGTATGTGCTTCCGCCGATTTCAACATGGTGTGTTGGCCAGGCATGTAGTATGGCTTCGTTGTTACTAGCTGCAGGTGAAAAGGCAATGTCTGCTGCTGCAGTATCTAGTATTTATTCAATTTGATTCCAGGGACAAAAGGCATGCGCAACTCTCTTCCCAATGCCCGAATAATGATCCATCAACCTTCAGGAGGTGTTACAGGGCAAGCTACCGATATTATGATACAAGCCGAAGAAATATTGAAACTAAAAAAGCAGTTAAATGGTATCTATGAAAAACACACCGGTACCCCTTTGGATAAAATTGAAGCTAGTATGGAAAGGGACAATTTCATGTCACCCAAGGAGGCATTAGAGTTTGGTCTCATCGATAACGTTCTTTCTTCACCAGCCAAACCAAGAGCGAGTAAAGATGATACCACTACAAGGACAGAAAGAGAAATTATAAGTGAACGCAGTCCGTCAACAATTAGCCCTCAAGTGGTATAAGATATGTAATATTCGGAAATGTGATTGTGAACAATTATATGATGATTGAATGTTTGTGATAGAACAATATCCTCCCATTGTTGTGAAGGGAAACAAATCTCTGAAAATAAAATTTGGAATTATTTAAGAAATAACTCATTTATAAAAGTATGTTTGTTTACAGAAAATAAATGTTATCAAAGAGATCATCATTTCAATAGTAAACGGAATTGTATGGATTCTAGTTGTAATAGAAACTTCAAGTTAAAAAATACATAAATAAGTTTCAATGAAATCTAATTCAAGGGCTATGAATAAAATAGTCACAATAGGGTCAATAATATTTTTAAATGTCACAGTAAATATCAATGATCAAAAGATTAATATTACGTGTTTATACAGGTGTAGTGAAACCAGTAAATCACAGTTAACATATGATGTTGCAGCTTTTATACATATGAATAAAACAAATAAACATAATATCATTGCAAGGGACTTCAACAGAAATTTATTAAATCCCACTGAAAAAAATGAAAATTTTCTACTATGTTAAATTCAGGATAGGTACGTTCCACAATTTCAGGGAATAACCAGACCTTATGTATCAGAAGGCTCCTGTATAGATATTTTTTATTGTAAAACAGATCTTAAATTGCTTCCTATTATTCATGAATTGATTTTCCTCGATCACTACCCAATTTTTCTTAAGCTATGTCTCCCAAGTGCCATTCCCAGAGCAAAACATCTATCACAAGTATATTAACTATAAGAAACTTGCCAAAATTGTAGGTAAAGAAAATTGGAATGAGATAACAAATTGTGATAATCCTAACGTTGCTACTGATTTTCTGATACTTAAGATCAATAGTATTATCAAAAAAGCTACACACCAAAGATTCAAGAAGTATATCAGGAATAAATACAATAATATATTACGTAGTAATAAACTTAAATCAAAAACAATTAATGAAATATGTTATGAGAATTCTACTCTAACGGATCCTTCAAAAATATCTAATAAACTCAATAATTATTTTTCTGATATTGGTATTCAGCTAGCAAATAATTTACAAATAAATACTTCAAATAATTCGATACTGAGACTTGAACAGATAAAAAAAAAAGTTAATAAATAGTATATATTTCAATTCGATAAGAAATTATGAAGATAATCAATGGAATGAAGAACAAAGGGGGGGTCCTGATGGAATTAATGTAAAAGTTTTGAAAAGAATTTGTAAATTTATTTCACAAGCACTTGAATATCTGTTTAAACTGTGTTATAAGGAGTCAGTGTGGCCTTTATCTCTCAAAGAGGCACTAATAGTACCTGTTCATAAAAAATTAAATGTTACTGACTGTAATAATTATCGACCCATATCTCTAATATTGCCAAAATTTTTGAAAAACTTGTACATCACAGAATACATAATATCGAGTAATCGGTTTGGGTTCATGAGAGGCTCTGGAACCAAATATGCACTGTCACAATTAGTAAATAGAATCTACGACGGTCTTAACACTGATAAGGCTATAATTAGTAAATTTATTGATCTCAAGAAGGCTTTTGATACAGTCGATCACAGTCCATTATTAAGAAAAATGTATAATTTTGGAATTATGGGACCCACTCTCAAACTATTACAAGAATATCTTACTGATAGGAAACAATGTGTAAAGGTTGAGTCTGAGTAACACCAGAACAATTAATACAGGAGTTCCCCAAGGATCACTATTAGGCCCATTTTTGTTCATTATTTACATTAATGATCTGTTAGTTTCTGTAACTGATATTGTAGCATATGCTGATGACTCTTGTACTCAGTTTAGAAAGTGCCTGGGATTTAAGGGTTAAGGTTATGAACAATAAATTGAAAACTAATGCTAAATGGTTTCGTTCAAATAATTTTACAATTAATAAAGAGAAAACAGTGTTTATGCCTTTTGGATGCCATTCAGACGGTTATCCCAACTCAATTTCAATTAAAATAGATAATGAACCTATACTGCGTTTAAATAATTATAAATATCTTGGTGTACGATTTGACTGTAATTTTAATCAAAAAAACACTAGAAAGAAATTACTCTCTATTCCGAAGATAAATAAAACCATTTTCAAAAGAAACCGTAAATATATTGCAATAAAGGCTTTCAATTCTCTTCCAGATAATAATATGAAAGAAATTACAGAAAGCAAGTCAACCATTAAAAGGGTTACAAAAACTTGGATTGCTACTGCAGATATTAAATTAATATTAACTAAATAACCTTTTTTTTCTCTCTTTCTCGCTAAATGAAATATAAAATTTTTTAGAAACAATGATTATTTATGGGATATTAACAAGTTAAATTTTTTTTTCTCTGCTAATATTTTAATACAAATTTATTATTTATATTTTCCTCTAGGCTATTTTTATTTTTGTTAGTTTATATCGTATTGTGATGTATTGAGTGTAAATAGAATGCGTCGTCTATTCTACCATTCCTTAATATTTATGTAGTTTAAGGATAAGTTGTGGAATTTTTTTTTCTCCTGACGCCTTAGGATTTATTATTAATTTATTTCTCTCTCGGTTTTATTATATATTATTTTTATATTATATTATTTTTACAATAACTTTGTTACTTTACCTGGTTTATAGAAATAGTAAGTGTACTGAGACTGCGTCTCTTCTACCTACCCACGCTCTGATAGCTGGACTATCATAGTGGGTGCAATATGTATCTGCACTTTTAGTGTATGTATTGTATTTCGTAAAATAAATGGAAAAAAAATATCTAAAATAAATAAAATAAAATATAAAATCTTTACAGGATATGGAAAGTCATACTTAATAAAAGTATTATGTTGACTACCAGCAGAAAACATATCATTGGTATAAATATTAGTTTTTTTGCGGGGAAAAAAATAAATTTTTACAATACTTGCTTCGACATGATCATTTTAGGTATTCATCTAAAGTACAAAATTAATTTTCTTGCAGATGTTTATTCAACAATTTACATTATCAAGTTATTTTCTTTCTGGTGGTATCTTGTTGTATAGGCAAAGATTAGAGGTGTATTTAATCTTTGGTATAGGTATGGTGCTACATATACAGTGTGTTAAATGGACAATGTTTCTCTGGATCATATTACCATCTCGGAACTGATATTACATTTTGTCAATTGTTTTTGTTCTTTGAATATATCGCGAAAAACCAAAATTATGAGTTTTCGATAGTCCCCCGTATCTCCATTATTTGAGAACATAGGGTATTTTGGTTTATGGTATGGGCACTTTTCTAAGGTCCTTAATATAAAAAATAAAACAAAAAAATATCTGTTTCCGTTTCTGAGATAATCACTATAACTTTGTTTTTTCTTATGGACACCATTTTCAATTTTTATTGCAATAAATTTCATTGCTAATTCCCTTTCCAAAAATGTAGCATAACATGGTATTTTCTCTCAAAATAATGCCAAAATAATTAAATCAATTTTTTTTTATTTAATCAGATATGAACGTCTATTTTAGAGAAATTGTTCTATGTGGCCACCATTTTGAACACAACACTTTTGACAACGATTTTTTTTTATTTTATTGCCCTTATCAATGTGTTCCTATTCACTGCTCCCATAGCGTTTCGGACCCTTTCTTCTAAAACTGCAACATTTTCGGGAGCTTCAAATGAAGAGGTTTCGTTTTTATGTGTCCCCATAAAAAGAAGTCAAGGGGATTATGTCAGGGGATCTAGCAGGCCAGAAATTGTTGCCATTATTTTCAGTTAATCTATTGGGAAAGTTTTCTTCCAAATAATTCTTTACGACGGCGGCAGGTGGCATTATGAGTTGGACAATCATCGTGCATAAACCAAATTTGATCTAAGTTCCCCACGGCTGCACTCACAGCGGGCATTATTTGGTCTTGTAAGAGCTGAAGATATCGCGCAGCATTTAAATTGAAATTAAAATTTGTTGGTCCAATTAATTGATTTCCTAGAAGTAAGAATTTCTATAACTTCACATTTAAATGTAAATCTTATTACCTATTATACCGCACCAAACATTAAATGCAAATTTAGTTTGGAACCTTGTTGGTATGTTGAGTCTTGAGTTTTCTATAGCCCAGTGATGGGTATTATGCCTGTTGAAAACACCGCAATTGGTAAATCTAGTTTAGTCGGTCCATAATATGTTCATGCGAAAATTGTCATTTTCTCGCATATTTTGAATGTACCATTCACAAAATCTTACTCTTCGGGGAAAATCATTTGCCGATAAACCTTGTATTATCGTAAGCTTGTATAGATGGTATTTATTAACGGCCAGTATTCGCTGAGCGGATGACTTAGGCATATCCGTTTCATTACCAATTTTTCTAACTGATGCTCTGGGATTATTATAACACAGCATCAATTCTCTTCTCATTTTCAACAACATATTTATGATTTCTGGGTTTTGCGAAACTTCCATAATTAAAAAAATTTAGTACCAGATCCCTAAAATGTTTTGCGTTTGGTTGATGCAGTTCAGGAAATTTATTTTAATAAATTTCCGCAGCCGCCATTGCGTTTCTGTGGGCTACAAATCAAGTTTCTATCATATCTAATTTTTCTTCATTGCTATAATTAACAGCCCCATTTGAAAATAATAAAAATGTAACGGAAATTAAACAAAAAAGCAATTAACGAAATAAAAATGAATGAATAAAATCTAATAACAACACAGTAGGCAGTTCAAATTGAACAAACTGTAATTTGACAGTTCTAACACATATTGTTGGCTCGCCTACTAAGCCAAATTGAGCGGAGCAGCAAAATTAATTAGATTTTTTTGATTTAATTATTTCGTTCTTATTTTGAAAGAAAATACCATGTTGTGCTGCAATTTTGGAAAGGGAATTAGCAATGACATTTAATACAATAAAAATTCAATATGGCGTCCATAAAAAAAACAAAGTTATAGTGATTATCTCAGAAACCTCAACAGATATTCTTTTGTTTTATTTTTTATATTAATCTTGATTTTGACCAGAATAGAGAACATAGGGTTCTCGAATAATGGAGATACGGGGGACTATCAAAAACTTACCATTTTGGTTTTTCGCGATTTATTCAAAAACCAAAAACAATTGACAAAATGTAATAGCAGTCCTGAAATGGTAACAGGATCCTGAGAAACATTGCCCATTTAACCGATTTTGTAGCTCTTATAATAACCGAGATAGTAATACATGCAGCACCAATCTGGGACACAGTGTATATATATATGGGACCTTTTTTGACGTGACAACGTCTTATAAATTGGTTTGCCGGGTGACACTTCAAGAAACTGCGTTACGCTCCGCTCACGTTATGCGCTCACAATGAGAGCGAGTGAGAGGCACGCGTCCCTTCCACTCGGGCATGGTTAGCCCGCCTAAGAGCGAGAGAGACAGACATAAAAAGTGAAAGGCACGCGTCCCTTCCACTCGAGCACAGTTAGCCCGCCTAAGAGCGAGAGAGACAGAGCGAGAGAGAGAGAGTGAGAGAGATAGGCATACACACCGGTTCATGTCTTGCGCTTCTATTTCGCTTAGGCGCCTGCATACAAGTTTACACGTTGCCAGTTAATTGTAAAACGATTGTGTAGTGATAATGTGAAGGTAGTTTCGTCCATCGCAACAATTCAAACAGCAAAGGTAAATAATTTCAGACTGATAATATAACATGATGAAATAAATGACTAAGACATAAGTGAATAGGTTATGTTGTAGTAATCACAATGTTGTGGTAGTTTTCAATCAAAAAAGTAGTATAAATCGTTTCTCAACCAATAATAATTTGTTTAACTTGAAAAAATGAGCGCGACTTGCTATGTAAAAAATTGAAATAACAATGTTTATGCAAAAATTTGAAATAAAAAATGAATTTAACATACACAAATTTTGTGAAATTTCAAATTAATTATTTATATTAGTAACTTTTTAAAACTAAACCAACCAAATTGTGATCTTTTCTATGTTATAGAGAGTTTATCGTTATAAAGAATGATGTTATAAAGTGTTTACACTGTATTTGAAAACATTTAAAAATATGAGAAACAATAATTTCTAATTTGTTCAATTTTAGTACAATGGAGCCAGATGTACAAATTCCTTCAACGTCCAGTACACCGATGGAGACTGATGATATCGTGCCACCAACGTCTGCCATACCTTTCGCTGTGCCACACACACCCCATAACGCCAAAGCGCAACGACAAAGTATGTATAGAAAACGTAAGGCTGCGGAAAGAACTCCTGCAGAGGCAGCAGATTTTGCAAAAGCAGCCGCCGAAAGACAACGTAGATGCAAGCAACGTAGACTCGCCAACTCAGCTCTTGACACCGGCACACTAGAGTCAGCCACAGTGTCTGCTCCTGTGGTAGTGGAAAGAACAGTTACTGCCCAGACCAGCGCTCAGCGACAACGTGCTTACAGACAGCGTAGAGCTGCTCAAATTGTTTCACAAATAAGTACTCCACCGACTCACACAACAGTGCAACCGGAACAATCAACCTGGAATATCAAATGGTCGTCGTCAATAAAGAGGTTTAAAACTACATTTCTGGACAACGAATTTGGCCACGCTTGCTCTGTTTGCGACCGATTGTGGTTCAAGAATGACCTTAAAATCATCACTGCTGCACAATTACAGGTCATATCGGATTGGTTCGTTAAGGAAAATAGGCAACTACGCGAGGAGGATTATACGCATATTTGCAACACCTGTAGATTTTCGCTGAACAAACATAAGCTTCCTACCCTTGCAAAAGTGAATGGCTTCTCATATCCAGAAATACCTCCTGGCTTACCGCGACTGGATCCAATTAGTGAACGATTAATGTCACCACGTCTGCCATTCATGCAAGTGCGTCGTCTGCGGCATGACTTCTCTTATGGAATTATTGGTCAAGTGATCAACGTTCCAGTCAACGTAGAAGACATGGTAAAATGCTTGCCCCGGCATTTAGATGAGGACGACGTCATTAATGTCAACATCAAACGGAATCTCGCACACAAAACAAATTACATCAGTGGCTACATGTCCAAAAGGACAATCAAAGAATGGTTGGATGTACTTCAAAATTCAAGTCTATATCGCTTGTACGATATCAAAGTAGATTTGTCAAGGCTGCAAACTGTCGTGCCACCAGAGGAAGATTTGCAGGATGACTCGGCTCATCGAATCGAAACAATCGCCGCCGAGTGTACTCCGAAGTCAGAAATTCTTGCTTCCAGGCAGCATACACTACTGTGGAACGAAGAGGATTGCCTCGACATCGCACCAGGACATCGGGCCATGCCTCTGAACATCATTTACGACCGTCATGCTGAAGAACTATCATTTCCTGCAATATACTACGGCCAGCCTCGTCGCTTCCACATGGGAGTTTCAGTGACACCTTACATGATGGCAACCAGTGAATTACGACGAAGTGACAGACGCGGAGCCACGCCTCAAAAAGTCTTGTACGTTGCTATGAAGATTCTACGTCTCCGCATGGTGGATGGCATTTACAGCACATTTCGGAATGTGTCAACCACGGAAAACGTAACTCGACGCATGTTGGAGCACCCGGAATTTCTTAAAGAATTTGTCGTTCAAAATCTTGCCTTCATGAAGTCAGTACCCAATTCCGTCCAGTATTGGGCCTCTCGCAAACGAGATCTGTTTGCGATGCTCCGTCAACTAGGTAAACCGACCATATTTCTCACTTTAAGTGCAAACGAAGTACGCTGGTTGATATTACTGAACTTACTCCTCAAATTGAGTAACAAGTATCCTGGAAAAGTTGCTGAAGATCTAAACACGTCAGAGCGGTGCAACTTAGTGAGCGACGATCCAGTTACGTGCTGCATATATTTCCACAAACTCGTCGGTACATTGATGAATATGCTGAAGGCAAAACAATCATATAATCCATTTGGCCAGTACTTTGTTAAAGATTATTTCTTTCGCATTGAGTTCCAGCATCGAGGAAGCCCCCACGCACACATTTTGGTGTGGTTGAATAATGATCCACACGAGGCCGTGTCAGAAAATATGCCAATGACCATCGAGCTCGTGGAGAAGCTGAGTTCTGTCGCCAAAGAAGATATGCCCAACGAGACCATCTACGCCAATCAAATTCACAAGCACACTTTCACCTGCACGAAGCGAGGTGAGACGACTTGCAGATTTGGGATCCCGTACTGGCCAATGCCTGCTACTCGAGTCTTGGTTCCAATGCCTCAGACTGATGGACGCCGGTCAACATTCCAAAAAAAATCCAAGGAGCTACGAACGTGTCTCAGCGAACGTACATACCCTAGCATGGATGACTTTTTGAGGGAACATGGTCTGACATTTGATGCATATCTTGATATAGTATGTTCAACCCTTCGCAGGCCAACTTTGTTGTTTAAACGTAACTTCGATCAACTTATGACAAACACGTTCAACCCTTACCTTGCTGGTCAAATTAATTCCAACATCGATATTCAGTTTATCTTAGATGAATACAGCTGCGCACAGTACATCGTGGAATACGTGAACAAATCAGCTCGTGGAATGGGTAACTTGAATCGAGAGTTGACTAAAATGATGGAAGAATATCCTGACCGCGATTACACTGGTCAATTAAAAGCATTGAGTGTCAAACTTCTCAATGCAGTTGAAATGTCGGCGCAAGAAGCAGCATGGTATTTGTTACGACAGCCGATGAGCGAAGCAAGCCGTCAAATTGTGTACATACCAACAGTGTGGCCCTCAGAGAGACAACGTTGCCGCAAACGTCGGAAACAATTGGATCGCGAAGGAATCGCAGAGGACAGCACAGACGTGTGGACCAAAAACATCATTCAGCGGTATGAAGAAAGACCTCCATCTTTGCAAGATGTATATTTGGCCGAGTTTGCGTCGTGGTATGCTAACTCTCGTGATTTCATTGACAATGAAGACGACTTGAACGTGCATGAAGATGACGATCCTGAACCGCCGACTGGAGAAAGAACGACATCGAGAGGATATCGCAAACGTCTGATCGGTCGAATCATACGATACAGATGCTACGACATAGATGAAACTGTCAATTATCAACGTGAGATGGTACTGCTGTACTTGCCCTTTCGCAACGAAGTCGCTGACATTGTTGATTGTAATAAATTTATACAATTATTCAATGACAACAAGGAAACTATCATGGAACGCAGAAAACTTTATGAGAACAATATTGACATCGACAAAGTGATGCAAGAGCTAGCAGCAATGATGATTTTGCAAAATTCAGACACCACAGAACCAACGGAAATAGAGTCAAGAAGAGTGTTTGTAGAACAGCTGTTAGGAGGAGAGGGAGCTGAAAATAACGATGATGTTAATGAAATCGTGCCGCAAAACGGATTGTCAGTTGTAAAAAAACGGAGCAACGTGATGCCAAAACAACAATATTGTGAGCTGCTACGAACTACAAATGCTGAACAACGTGAGGTGGTTCTTGAGGCTATACATCGTTTACATGGCTGCGGAGATGAGCTCCTACAGGCTCTACAAATCTTCTTCACCCGACCAGCAGGATGTGGCAAAACGTATACATTGAAGGCCCTCATGGAAACGTACAATCGTTACACTCAGAACCACAACTCACTCAACAACGCCTACGTTGCTTGTGCAAGCACAGGTAAAGCAGCTGTACCTCTTGGTGGAACAACAGTTCACTCAGCATTTCGCCTAACAACTTCTCGAGTTACAAGACTTCTATCAACTGAAAACTTGCAAGCCTATAGAAATATGTTCGTTGGCGTGAGAGCAGTTTTCATTGACGAGATCAGCAAGTTGAGAGCAGCTATCCTCGGTAAAATCAATTATCGATTGCAACAGATAACCGGCATATACGACCAAGTTTTCGGAGGCCTTCACATCATCTTATGCGGCGATTTCAGACAGCTGCCGCCTGTACGCGCTACTCCGTGTTACACAGTGCCAATCAACCAACTCGGAGGACCTATACTGTGGCAAAGCATCGACTACTTCCCATTGGTCCGTGTTGTACGACAAACTGACGAGCTGTTTTCGAGAATTCTGACTAAAATTGGAGATGGACTTAAACTAAGTGTCAATAACATCAAACTTATAGAATCCAGACATAAGTCAGAGTCCTGGTGCAAAGAGAACTTACCTGACGCTGTTCGGTTGTTTTACAGTAACTTTGAGGTTGATTCATACAATCGAAAAGCAATTAACAACGCACACAACTGTATTGCCACTGATATCATGCTCGGATATTCCAGTAATTCTGAGAGGGGCCAACAGCAAGGAAAACTTCACAAGATGTTGGTTGCAGAGACAGACGGATTGCCTTACATGCTGCCCTTAGCAGTGGGATACCCTTACATGATAACGTCTAACATCAACGTAGGAGATGGATTGGTAAACGGCGCTATTGGAGTCTTGCGACACATCGAACGTCAGCCAGCCGATCCAGCCGAAGCAGGACCATCGACCAGCACGACGTCACCGCCCACAAAAGATGAAATTATCACTCTTTGGTTCGAGTTTCCAGACAAAAGTACGGGTGCCAGTGCAAAACTCAAAAGTCGACCACATGTACTCAGCAAACCAAACACTTTGTCCGTTGATTGGGTGCCGGTGTACAAAAAAGTGGTCAACATCACATTGACAAAAACAGTGAAATGCAAACCCAAACAATTTCCTTGCGTACCTGCTTGTGCCATTACGATTCACAAATCACAAGGTGGTACGTTTGATGTAATCGTGTATAAGTACTCCTCCAAGCAACCACAACAATTAGTATATGTAGCCATGAGCCGCGTAACGAGTATCAACGGATTGCATATCATCACGGAGAAGGACTCTCCTTTGATTTTCAAACATGGGCGCGAAGGAAACGACTCACAAACTACACGAGATATTCGCACTGAATATATTCGACTCCAAGTACACACTTTGCAAACCACCACTAAAAAGGCAGTCAAATTCTGTGACGATGCTACCAGTGCTGGACAAACTATCGTGACGAACATCAATTGTCAAAGTTTGAGTGCTCATGCCACAGACATTGAAACAGATACAGTGATTCCAAGATCTGACTATTTAGTACTGACCGAAACATGGATGCGCGACACTTGTGAACCACATCCAATCAAGAATTATGAGTGCATATCAAGGAAGAATAATCGAACAAACTCAGACACCAACGCAGCAGGTGGAGTAGCGATCTATCGTAGGTTATCATCAATATCAACAGGAAAAGTGATCGATGTTGCGGTCACAGACACTGCTCGAGTTATCAAAACCTGCGGTGACTTGTGCTTGGCTGAAGTTACTTGCTTTACCGCTGATACTACCTTCAAATTTGTGCTCGGTGCTGGTTATATTCATCCAGGATCAAGTGTACATGACATCGGAATGTTGCTACACCAGGCACTTCTTCCATACGTGCATAACAGCCAGTACGTGCCACCGTTCCTGCAAGTTGATCCTAATATGCCGATTCTTCTATGCGGTGACTTCAACCAAAACGTGAAGTCTGATGACAAGTTTCTCAAATTCATTAAAGATACGTTTAATCTTGATTGCGTATCAGATATGTCTAAGTCTACTACGTTAAAAGGAACAATCATTGACTTGACATTTTCTAGGCACATTACAGCAGAAACACTTCCTTTCATTTCATATTTCTCCTATCATCGCCCTATCCTCAACAAAATCACTCAGATAGGAACAAGTTAAGTTGTAGTAAACGCTGTTTCATTGTACGCAAATGTATTGCAAGTTATTGTATGTATATTTGTATATAAATACGTATGTATGTGTAAAGGTAAAAATAAAATTTTGTTAATATGAAATTCAGTGCGAGATTCTTTGTATAAATTAATGTTTTAAATATAATTCTTTGTATAAATAAATGTTTTAAATTGTTACTATTATTTCATCCTTGTTCCTACTATACGAATGAATATTCACATTAAAATTATTTTACCACTCAAAGTCGTTGTCACGTAAAACTTTCGCCCGTATACCGACTTTACAGGCAACCAAATTTTTAAGTTGGATTTAAATCGAATATGAATTTTATTATTCTCTTTTCAAGAATAAATACTTGATTTCTATCGAAAATTGATTTTAAATTCTCTGTTGCGAAGAATGCTGAACTCAACTTTCTGGAGGCGTATAATTTGATATGCTCGGGCCATATGTAAGGTTGCTATCTACAAAAAAGACACATAAATTAAGTTAGATTCACCTTCTCAAGGGCTTTCACTATTAAGAAAATTTATTTCGAGCCTTTTGTCGAAGGTCAAAGGTACCTATACAGATTTTTAGCTTTCCACATAACTTTTTCAAAAGATTATCCTATTACACTTACTGTTCTGTCATCTGAAAACGTGACAAGTGGTTTTCAAGGTCATTAATGAAAAACAGGAAGAAGAGGGGTGACAGGACGCTTCCTTGGGGAACTCCAAAGTTTATTTTTTCTGTTAAAGATCTTGTACTGCCTATTTCTACAATATTCTTTCTTTCCGATAAAAACGATTCGAACTATTTTTTGACAAAGGTTCACGAATCGACACAGTCGAAAGCACGAGTGAGATCGAAAAATATTGTCACTACATGTTTACCTTGGTCAATTGACTCATAAATGTTTTGGAAAAAGCTGAATGCAGCGTTATTTGTGGAAGAGTTTGGCCTGAAACGATGTTGGTTTGTTGATAGTAGTCGGAGTTTATATAGAAATATATTTTAAATTTTCCATGCTGCTTTTCCTTGATAGATTATCAAAAAATACCTATGTATTCTCCGAAAATATTAAGATAAACATTGATAAAGGAGGAGAAAGAATCACCATACATTTTATAAAAGTATTAACTGGATAGTTATCATAGACATCTGAACAACTAGACCACGCATAGCCTCTTTCAGAGTGATCCAACATCTCAAGACCATTATTCTTCTGGTCCATAATGGTTCCGTGTCCGACTGATACGATTAACATATTTGCCAAACTTCTTATGTTTCATGGCAACTTCTAATTTATGGAGTTATAATCAAAGATGTCTATGATAGTTCCTGTAACATAATTTATTTTCTATATTTATTTCTCAATATATGTTTTTAATTTAAATAAAACAATGTGTCATCTCCACAATTTATAATTAAAATTAAAATTTTATTAAATTAAATGAGACATGTTTCGGGATTGGTAAATCCCATTATAAATCTAGATATAAGGTTATGGTAAAATAAACATCTTAGGGAACCAAATGTAACCAGGTCTCGCATCGACCTCAAAAATGTAACACAGAATAATTTTTCCGTTAGATTTTAATTTTGTTTTGTAAAAATTCTGTTTAATTTATTTTCGGGTTTATGTTATTGGTTGGGTAATTTATATAATGTGAGAGTTTTTTGAATTATTTTATTTTTTATTTATTTTATAATTTAACTGGTTACATTTGGTTCCCTAAGATGTTTATTTTACCATAACCTTATATCTAGATTTATAATGGGATTTACCAATCCCGAAACATGTCATATATATATATATATATATATATATATATTTATGTATAAACCGTAACATTTAAATGATTACTACTGGTTGGAGCATCACCTAAAAACGTTGATAACATTATGAGCATTATAAATTCTATTGATATGGAGAATTTTTTGGGGGCCCACATAACTAATAATTTTTTGAGCGCCGGATACACTATGTTTTATGTTTTATGAGGAGATCTCTATGTATGTATGGGCGTCAATAGTCAAGTGATATTGTCTGTACCTACCGTCGTAAAATACTTGCAAGAATTCTGTCTCTTTATTTTTAGTGTACCAATCCCACTTGTGTGTTTTGTTCAAGACTGTGGCGTGAACATTTTTCTAAGGATTTTGATGGAATTTGATCACAGTAACCAATCACAATCAATGGTGCACTTGACCATCTTCTCAAAGCGCATCTGTGGGATAAGAAGCAGGTGAAAAAGTTAAACTCAGATGAAATTTCATAGTTTCTACTTTGTTATTTCTTTATTCATGTTCGATTCGTCAAGCG
Source organism: Crioceris asparagi (assembly GCA_958507055.1). Lineage (NCBI taxonomy): Eukaryota > Metazoa > Arthropoda > Insecta > Coleoptera > Chrysomelidae > Crioceris > Crioceris asparagi. Next base: position 18,700,244 of record OY293829.1, on the reverse strand, counting down.
ATAAAATATGATATAATCGTTCATGTTTAGGTTGGTAAACTGAAAAAGATGAATGGTCTATAACTAGTCGAAGGGACATTTGAAGGAAATAGGAGGAAATGAATAACTGGAGTAAGTAGTAGGAGTAGATATCTATTTTTGTGGTGGCACTTCGATGATCTCTGCTTTGATAACTCCGAATCAAAATAATGATGAGAACAAATGCAGTCGGTCAGCGTTACCAAAGGCTACGGACAAATACAAGGCATCTTTCACATTTATAGTGCCAAACAGGATATCGGAGATAAAATTTGAAGGATCTATAACAGAAAATAATCAGCTGTGAATGAATTATGACATCTTGATGTAGGTACCTATTACAGGATCGACATTGCGCGGGCTACGTCAATTTCGGAGCGAAGCGTGAGGCAAGCAATAGGAAAGAACTTTTATTTTATTCTGTTGACTATGGCAAAATTCAATGAGGCAATACATTCTTGTTCCATTTTATAAATATTAGATTGTTTCAGTAATTCCAAGTTGTAATTCGATGTTTGGTGTAGATACTGTCCTAACGTTCATAAAAAACTTTGAATAAATTCTGCCCATGCAAACTATAATATTTCTTTTAATCGCTGAGACAACCTACTAACATTTCAAAAGCATTTCATTCCGTTTCTTGATCCGTCAGGTTGTCTGCAGCCAGTTTTTGCTCTATAAACGCATTTCTGTTATTCTAGTCGGGTAAAAGCGGACGCTTGGGGCCAGCCTGTCGTCGACAGCTCGACGTCTTCGAGGGAGTCGGAAAGGTGGAGACGTTTTTGGCCCGAAGGGACAACAAGGGGAGCCCCCATCCTGACGATGCGTAACGCGTAAATGTTGGTGATCTGCGTGTCCTGCATTAACCTAAACTGGGAGAACGACAAAGTGTAAGGATGGAGAACTGGAAACACATTGTTTGTGCATTCTGGAGCAGGGGAAAGAAACGTAGAAAATGAGATTTAAATCTCTTTCATGCACCCTGAAGTCTTCTTATAGGCTGTAGGTAAAGATAACTTAACAGTAAGATCAATTTCTAGTTTAGATTGCTCACTTCCTAGAAATTTATTGTACTAATTCTAATTTAACGTTTCAAGATCCCCACGAATTGGATAGGAAACGATGTCCTTGTGTACATATTGTAGCGTGACTCGGTTCTACAATTTGAAGCAAATAATCGATGAACTTGACGACAATTTATTTCACCAAATAAATAAACACACACACGCACACACTCCGATTTCAGATTAACAAACTAAAATGTCTGTAAAAAATCGGTTCACTTCAACAGTTGAATCCCTCCAATGGCACGACGCTGATTTCAATCGTTCACAGAAGTCTGGCTACAAAAGAGAGATATGCAGCGCGTTTGCGTATGAGATCACCCCTAACAGCGAACAGCCTGAGGCTAGCATGGGCGTGCAGATGGCAACATATTATGTACGTGAGCCTGGTATTTGTGTCAAATTTTCCTCCTGAAAACCATATATATATATATATATATATATATATATATATATATATATATATATATATATATATATATATATATATAACCAAAGTGACAAACATTCATAGGGTTGCGGCACTATGGGCTGTAGGATAATGAAAACTCTTTTTCAATTACCAACGTTTCGATAGCGGTGGCTATCTTTTTCAAGGCTGTATTAAAATAAAAGAAGGTTACAAAAAAGTACTTAATTAAAAGGATATAAGAATCATCGAAATAATAATCAAGAAAATAGTTATATATAAAAACACGTTATACGAACTCCAACTTACATTAATTTGAGTGTTAAATATAGTTAGGTACATCATTAATTCTTATGTTATCAAAAACTAAATTGAATTTCTACATCTCATATTAAAATACTGAACTCAAATGTACGAGAATAAAGGTAGAACAGAATATTATGGTCATAAATAGCAAAAAACTAGAATACAGAAACAGGGGAAGATTGTGTTTTTACTTTTTATTTAAAAAAAATTTTTTTAAATGCATGGAATTCAAAGTTACTGTCTTTTAATTTGTTCTTTGATTTGTGTGTTCTTTGTTAATTTTATCTATAGGTTGCATGTCTGACGTCTAATGTCTAAGCTGTCAATTAAGAATTAAATATAAAAATAAAAACAAAAACAAACAACAAACGTATGGCGCAAAGTTATAATATTTGTAGTTTAGTTTCCTTTCTAAACCAAATAATGTAGGAAATGACTAAAAACAACAACAGTCATGTATGATCTAGGGTGCAACAAGTTCAAGTCTGGTGAGTAATCTATGTTAGAATTGTATATTGCAATTGTTTATGCATGTTCATTCTCTTCTAGTGCATTTTCTCTTATTTGTAGTTGTGGTCTTCTGTGAAAAGACAACAAATAGGAATAAACCTGACTCAGACCATGGATGTCAGTTCTTTTGTTCATGCTGTTGCACTCCTTGTCTATTTCCACCATTTCAAGAAAGATGCGCTTATGCCAGTTCTTTTCTATGTGAAGCACTCTAGGGTTATCCAGGTCAGGTAGATGTTTAGTTGAGGTTGCATGCTCTGCCAGAGCACAAAACGTCTTTTTTATGTTTATGTCACTGCGATGGCCTATTATTCGATTTTTAAGAAGTTGGATGGTTTGTCCAATATATTTCATTTCACAGTCGGAGCATTGAATGCTATATACACAGTGAGATATGTTGCTGGTAAGTACTTTATCTTTAGTTCTGGTATATAATCGACTGATAGGTTTGATGTTCTTTTGTGCTATTTTTAAGTTATCTTTTTTAAATACACTTATTAGTCTAGTAGAAAGCCCTTCAATGTAAGGTAAGGAACCATATCTAACCACTAAATTCTGGTTTTCTTCACAGGTTTGTCTTGTATGTGGATCTACCGTTGTGTTGTATATGAGTCTGCGTAACAACCCAGATGGATAGCCATTTTGTGTGAGAATTCTATACACTCTTCTTAGACTCTCATTTCTCAGACTAGGATGTGAAATTTTTAAAACTCTGTTTTTCAGTGCTAGAATTAAATTTATTTTAATTCTAACAGGATGGTGAGATTTATAATTGATGTATCTCCCAGAGCTGGTGGGTTTAGTGTACCAATCTAGGATTATCCTGTTGTCTTTTAGTCTGATAACATGAGTGTCCAAGAAGGGTAATCTTCTATTAGTCTCTCTTTCAACAGTGAACTGTAAGTGTCTATGATAGCTGTTAAACGTTAATAGAGTTTGTTCAATTTCAATTTCTGGAACTGCACAAATTATGTCATCTACATAGATTTTAAGCCAAGGAATTGCAAACGGTAATTGAGCGATGCATTCATCAAGCAGGTCTTTCATTACATAAGAGGCTAAAATTGGTGAAACGTACGAGCCCATTGGTGTGCCTAGTATCTGTTTGTAAAATATTCCGTCAAATACTAGATATGTGGTATCGAAGACATGATTTATCAGTTCCAGAAAAGTTGTTTTGTTAATTTGACAGTTTTTACGAATGTCATCCCAATGTTTGTTAATGGATTTTTTAACTAAAACGCGTGGTATGTTATTGAATAATGAAACAACATCTAAGCTTATAACGACATATCCTTCTGGTAACTGTTTTTCTTGCACAAATGCCGCAAATTCAAAAGAATCTTTTATATAATATTCATTGTTGTAATTGAATGATGTTGATAATATTCTGGTAACTAACTTTGCAATACCAGAATTCGGGGAATTGATACTTGAAACGATAGGTCTTAAGCTTAGTGTTGGTTTGTGAATTTTCGGTAACCCATAGTATCTAGGAGCAACTCCGTTATGAATAGTTAAGTTTTGTTGTTCATCCTTACTTATTGCTCCTTTAGAATAATTTTTTTTAATTAGTTCATTAGATTTTGTTTGAATTGTGAGTGTAGGGTCTCTAGGAATTCGTTTATAGTACTTTTTGTCTTCCAGTAAATTATTTGACATTTCAATATATTGATTTTTAGACATTAATACAGTTGTATTCCCTTTGTCTGATCTAGAAACCACCAAGTCATTATGTGTCTTTAGAAATAATCTTGTTTTATTGTAAAGGTTATTCAAGAATTGATCAATATTAATCTTTTTGTGTAAGTGATTTGTGATAATATTAGTTAGTTGTGCTCTCATAATATTCTTTTGGTTACTATCTGTATTAGACAATAGGATTTCAATGTCAGCTAATAATTTAGGTATTGAAGATGACATAATTTGTGCAGTTCCAGAAATTGAAATTGAACAAACTCTATTAACGTTTAACAGCTATCATAGACACTTACAGTTCACTGTTGAAAGAGAGACTAATAGAAGATTACCCTTCTTGGACACTCATGTTATCAGACTAGAAGACAACAGGATAATCCTAGATTGGTACACTAAACCCACCAGCTCTGGGAGATACATCAATTATAAATCTCACCATCCTGTTAGAATTAAAATAAATTTAATTCTAGCACTGAAAAACAGAGTTTTAAAAATTTCACATCCTAGTCTGAGAAATGAGAGTCTAAGAAGAGTGTATAGAATTCTCACACAAAATGGCTATCCATCTGGGTTGTTACGCAGACTCATATACAACACAACGGTAGATCCACATACAAGACAAACCTGTGAAGAAAACCAGAATTTAGTGGTTAGATATGGTTCCTTACCTTACATTGAAGGGCTTTCTACTAGACTAATAAGTGTATTTAAACAAGATAACTTAAAAATAGCACAAAAGAACATCAAACCTATCAGTCGATTATATACCAGAACTAAAGATAAAGTACTTACCAGCAACATATCTCACTGTGTATATAGCATTCAATGCTCCGACTGTGAAATGAAATATATTGGACAAACCATCCAACTTCTTAAAAATCGAATAATAGGCCATCGCAGTGACATAAACATAAAAAAGACGTTTTGTGCTCTGGCAGAGCATGCAACCTCAACTAAACATCTACCTGACCTGGATAACCCTAGAGTGCTTCAAATAGAAAAGAACTGGCATAAGCGCATCTTTCTTGAAATGGTGGAAATAGACAAGGAGTGCAACAGCATGAACAAAAGAACTGACATCCATGGTCTGAGTCAGGTTTATTCCTATTTGTTGTCTTTTCACAGAAGACCACAACTACAAATAAGAGAAAATGCACTAGAAGAGAATGAACATGCATAAACAATTGCAATATACAATTCTAACATAGATTACTCACCAGACTTGAACTTGTTGCACCCTAGATCATACATGACTGTTGTTGTTTTTAGTCATTTCCTACATTATTTGGTTTAGAAAGGAAACTAAACTACAAATATTATAACTTTGCGCCATACGTTTGTTGTTTGTTTTTGTTTTTATTTTTATATTTAATTCTTAATTGACAGCTTAGACATTAGACGTCAGACATGCAACCTATAGATAAAATTAACAAAGAACACACAAATCAAAGAACAAATTAAAAGACAGTAACTTTGAATTCCATGCATTTAAAAAAAATTTTTTTAAATAAAAAGTAAAAACACAATCTTCCCCTGTTTCTGTATTCTAGTTTTTTGCTATTTATGACCATAATATTCTGTTCTACCTTTATTCTCGTACATTTGAGTTCAGTATTTTAATATGAGATGTAGAAATTCAATTTAGTTTTTGATAACATAAGAATTAATGATGTACCTAACTATATTTAACACTCAAATTAATGTAAGTTGGAGTTCGTATAACGTGTTTTTATATATAACTATTTTCTTGATTATTATTTCGATGATTCTTATATCCTTTTAATTAAGTACTTTTTTGTAACCTTCTTTTATTTTAATACAGCCTTGAAAAAGATAGCCACCGCTATCGAAACGTTGGTAATTGAAAAAGAGTTTTCATTATCCTACAGCCCATAGTGCCGCAACCCTATGAATGTTTGTCACTTTGGTTATACATTCTCGGCAGTGAATTACTAAAATTATATTATATATATATATATATATATATATATATATATATATATATATATATATATATGTACTTTAAATATTTTCATTATCATAAATATATCTTAAATATTCTAAAATATCAGATATTTAATTATTATAGTGTACAAATTTTGGGTAGTTGTTTCCCCCTCGGTAGGTACCTAATTAGATTCAAGATAAAAGTGGTTGTAACATCCCAACTGAAGACATAGTATGTAGTATTTTCTTCTAAAATAATAAATGTCTTCATATAATGTATGTGTTCTGTTTATAATATAACAATATGTAGGCATGCTCTTATAAAAAAAGTATGGTGGATATTCTTTAATTTATTTTATTAACACGGGCAAGGGATATGTTAGCCCATCCGATATTCTACGCCACATGTGCAATTATTATTTAATTATAAATTTTAAATTCTCTAAGACTTTGTACATAAATCACCTATCCATTCTTCGTAAAGTTTATTTTATTATTTTCTAGTAATATAATGTCTGAATAACTCAGTAATATTTTTTTGAGTCTAAGAATTATCAGGTAAAATATTTACAATAATTACTAATATCAAAGTCTATCTAAGCTAATATTCTCTTCATTGAAGCAAAGTCTATCTAATAGACTTTAATTGAAGGTTGGCATTTCATAACGTAAAATTTCCCGGAGGCATACAATTCGACTGTCTTCTTTTTTTTTGATTCGTGCGCGCCTTTTATATAGCAAACGTGTTCCGATTTTGATGAGTTTTCATTTGAAAGAGGAGGCTTGAGAAATGGTCCCATATTCATGAAAACGCAAATTTGAAATCTCTTTCCCTCCGAAAACCGCCCCCGAAGGGGTGGAGGGGTGAATTTTCTCGAAAATCGAGAATTTGAGTTGGTATAATTAAAGATAGGACAATATCGAGATAGACGCATGTTAAATATGTATTTTTGCTATGTGGAGAGGGCGATTTCTTTCGAAAATTGAAAATCTTTCGATACTACATGAAAGATATAATTATTTGTAACAACATTTTTAATGAAATTTTTTTCCTTAGTGTTACAATTTTCGTGTTAAATCGGTGTTAAAATGGTAACATATAAATTTCTTAAGCGTATTTCCGCAGCGATGCTTTGATATCTCAATAATAATAACAACTACAAGCAAAGAATATACATGGGTAATAGGATAAGTACTATCTTTATTGGTATTAGTGAACGTTCAACGATTTTGGTGACAAATGTTAGGTACACTCAAAAGTGTGAAATAAATATTTAAAAAAAAAATTGGACCGGCGTTATCAGTTGGTGCACTGAAAAGTACAAAATAATATTAATTCTATTGGTGCTTGTACTTGTAAAGTTGGTGCCAAAAATTTTCAGTCTAACTGCAACCGCACAACTTCAAAAGTACCAGCCAGCACCAATAGAATTAATATTATTTTGTACTTTTCAGTGCACCAACTGATAACGTCGTGCAATTTTGTATAAAAAAATATTTATATACTATGTAAAGATATACCTTATAGCTTTTTGCATGAATTTATCAGTCATAGTTTCCAAGAGAAAGGCGATGAGATTTTTTAAGAAGTAATTAAAGCTTTTTTTACTGTGATAAATTTATTGAATGATTCGTTAATGATTCGATAGAAATATTTCTTTGGCTACTCTTGCCTCTGTTTTTTATTGATAAATAACTTACTTTTTCCAAAGAGGTATAAGAGAAAATAGGTTGGTAGAAAAGAAGTCAGTGAGACAGTCCTGGAATAATTAATTTAAAGCATGTTATACCTAATTTATAAATACAAACAAATAATCTCCTTGTGAACCGGAAGCCGGAGGTATGAATATCGTATGAATCAGATAGGTACATGGATGACCTGTGCGTTAACATCATATAGGGGAGCCCAGGGCTTGTGGAATCTGCCTGAGCAGCTAACACTGCAACATTGCCGGGTGGTGAATTCCGGGTGTTATTTAATTATTTATTTGATCAAGAATGTCCGATATACCCAGGGGCCAGAGGACTTGCAAATATAATGCAGAATACATAGGTACCTAATTAAATTATTTCCTTTCAATTGATAAGTTGTTCTTCTTCTACGCGAACCAGTCGACTATATTCGATTTAAAAAATAAGTAATACATTATGATAATGAAAAATAGTACAAAATATAACAGACATTACGTGACTAATTATCAAGTATTCTTCAAATGAACAACTGTTCCGCCTCCAGCTATAATACACACTTTATTCGAAGTGCAACTAGAAACCGCCAGACACAGTAGAACGGATGCGAATTTTGATGATTGTTAGTTTTTGACTGCAGAAGATGGAACAATATAAAAGTGAAGCATTTTACAGTTGCCTAGCTGAATATGGAATAATTTGTCTGTATATAGTCTAGCCAGTAGAGTTGTTTTTCTCTTTGGATAGCCTAAATGCTTATTAATTCAGCAACTACTTTTGATGTTACCCACTCGGATTCCTCTTTTACTACTTTATTATTGCTGATCTGAACACTCACTGATAAACTTATGTTTTTGTAAGATGCTAGCGATAGAATAGAGACAGCCTTCTGAGGTACTGTAAAGAAAGATATAATTTTAATATGTTTGGTTCAAAAAAAAACGACAAAAACCGAGCCTGATCTAGGTATGAATACGAAATTCTCTTTTTTCTGTGGCCAGAAAAGTCACTGCGTACCCACATTTTCCAATTAACTGAAAAGTAATAAAAACTATTTAAAAATTGTTTGATTTCGAGAGACCATTTATATTCACAAACTGATGAAACTGCTAATTTGAAATAAATAAATTATTTGGAACAGAATCTAGCCTGGATTATTCGCTTCTCAATTATCGGAATATCTAATGATTTCACAGTAGACATATCTCAAAATGATCCCAAATAGTTTTTAGACCATCAGATGGACGTATGTATAGAACAGTATTAAGGATTAAAAATTCATACATAACGCGGATAGAAAATGTTACAACCGGCCAAATCTCCGAATTTTCAGTAGGTATGTACGACTTTGATCGGTTTATCTATATTACACGCGAAAACTACTGAAAATCCCTAATGAGCGACATCCGAACTGTGCCCTTTTTTTCAATGAAAAATAGCTCAGGAAGACCGTGCAACTATAACGTTTCTACCTGCATCCAGAACATATAGGTATTGGTTATTAAAAAAATCCTAGTAGTTAGATGAATTAAAATATAGGCTATACCTAAAATTCTGTACTATTTTCAATTAATTTAAGACAAGTTTGATTGAAGTTTTTTGTTATTTTATTTTCAGTAATTTTCTTATTTGTATTTCGGCTATAAAATAATATATAAGTTACTTGGTACTCTGAAAAACACATGTCGCGCATTTTACTTAGTGAACGTGCTCCGATTTTGATGATTGTTGTATTTCCGCGATATTTTGAAATCAATTGATAATAAGTATAGATAAGCAACGTATTATCTTCATTGCTGAACGTTATATGATTTTGACAACTAATGTTACACTCAAAAGTGTGAAATAAATATTTTTAACAAAAAATGGGACCGACTTTATTAGTAAGTGCACTGAAACCTACAAAATAATATTAATTCTATTGGTGATAGTACCTTTTGGAGTTGGTGTGTAGAACAACTAACTACAACTGCACAACTTCAAAATTACTAGCACCAAACGAATTAATATTATTTTGTATTTTTTATCACACCAATAAAGTCGGTCCTATTTTTTTATAAAAAAAGTTTATTATCGCTATTTTTCGAGTTACGGAGTTCCACCACAGCTTAACAAATTTCACTGGAGTATATGACACTTTTGGATATTTGATCAGCTCCCATTCAGTTATATCCAAAATCGTGTACACCTCCAGCTCACTCACTCACTGGCAGGAGCAGAGGGCATGACGAGCAAGTTCCATTACCTATATTACTCCGTCGTATATCTATATAGAACAACAAAGCTTTTACCGATATAAATGAGTTATTGGCAAATTATCGATGCACTTGTACACAATATCGCATCTAATCAATAAAATATTATGTCGGGAATCAAAATATAAACAGAACGTTCTATAGAATACCTATCATTAATTCCTATTATCGCCTAGCTACCACCTAGATGATGGTAATATAATATGTATCGATCTATATATTGCTTACACGAATATTCAGTAGCATTAGTTATAATGGAATGCATCCCACGTGTTCCCGAAAATAAAGAAAGGAGAAAGGTTTTAATGAAATTGTTGAAAATTGCCCTTGATTGGGGAATGGAACCGAATTAGATCATTCTAGAGTTGATATCGTTTTTTTTTATCTGTTGGCTTGTCTCTGAACAATAATTACAATTGGGCATTAAATATCAAAATTCATCAGTTATAAAGGCAATAGTTATTTATTATGCAAGGGAAAAAAGTATTAGATTTCAGCTCGAGGTTGTGCTGTCTACCGATGCGAAGCAGAGGGAGACAAAAAACCAGGGAACTAAAATCTAATATTCTTCCCGTATATAATACACTATTTTTTCTGTCACGGGAAAAACAATCATTTAATATTGACAAAATATTACAATATATTAAAGTCAGAAAATTATCGTAGTGACCTTTGAAGTTTTAAAGTGATAGGCGACAATTAGACATACGTTGCTAAGAAAACCTTTAAAGCAATCTATTATATGTCAGGTTAATTCTGTTTTTATTGATATCTATGAGTATATATATCTACCCGGGAAAAAAGTGATACTTTGTCACCTTTCAACAGAGATAAAATGTCAAACTTTTTCCCCGTCACAGAAAAAAATATTATTTATTTCTCTCAAATTGAATGGAAATCCAAATATCCAGATACTCAAGTATCAAAGCGATTATTATTATAAAGAAATCTAATTCTATTAGAAAATATGAAAGGGTTCACTTGCGGGTATGTTATATATATTTCTTTCAAAATCTTAAAATGAATGGCTTAGAAGACATTAAATAAAATACAGATTTTGAGAATAAAAATAGAATATATAGAGCTTCACTCACAGCGTATAAGAAAACCCGTGCAAAAATCCAAAGCATGCTATATGGAACCCTCTCCACAAGATATTTTTTTAAATTTACCATTACTCTAACGAGTTTCCTATCAATTTGATTTGATCATTATAATACAAGAAATTCTCTTAGAATTAACATTAATAGTAGAAGCAGTTTAGAGGTACCTCATAGCAACATTAAAACAACTACCTAACAAAGAAAGAAATTCAAAACAGCTATTCTCTTAACTTGAAAGAACGCATAAGAGTTCTACACCGGTTCTTTTGCAAGAAAAAATAAAATGCCTCCACCTACCAACACGACTATTAGTTCAACTGAACTCTCCGTCTGGTAGAAGTTGCATAGCAATTCTCTGGAAAGATCGCCATGGCATAACTATAATGGCCCAGAAGCGCCCCCTTAACGCACACAATAAAGAGGTACATACAACTGGAACTACAAACAGCTCCTAGCTCGAACTTTAAACATTCATTCTCTGTAGGTGCAAATATTTGAGTTTCTTGTTAAGTAAAAGAAAATATTTATGTTAAGGGGTTAAGGCAGGCAGTTTGCGTTGTTTGTGCAGAATATTTTTATATTATTTGCCACCAAGAAAGAACCTCAAATTTTGGTTCAGCAATAAGGAATTCATTGTCATTTCATAAACAATTGTGGGACACTGCATTGGCTCAGAAGGGTATTCAAACAACAAAAGCTTCTGTGTCATTCATAAATATTTTTCATAATAGAATTTTGTTCGAGAAAATTGTACTCGATACTGATAATGATAATAATTGTATTTTTTTTTTAATCGATTATCTACTTAGTTATATTTTTTTTCAGTCTATTGTCTGCCACGTTATTGTTGCCGTTATCGTTGACCGACTTTGAAAAACGGGGGAGGTACAAAATTCATGTTTGCTTTTTTATGTACGTGTGTGCGTTTTGTATAGTAAACATGAAATATTTGAAACAATAATTCAATAACTTGAAAGTTCCCTCGGTATACTTAGCCAAGCTCAATCTACCCGCAAAACCGCATTAAAATTCGTTCAGTAATATCGGAGAACAAACTGTATTTCCGTTCTGTTATACCTATGTATAGATTTATTAAAGGATTTTCAAATTTGAGGTTGCTGTTTCAATTTAAAACAAAGTGCTCAAGTACTTACATTGTATGGAATTTATATTTTGAATTAAAGTACAAATACGGCGGTCAACAATGAAAAATAATATCGGACAAGTGACCTCTTGACCTTTGGCAGGATATATTTATGTTTGAAAATTCTCTACAACTTTTTCTCATAACAATATGTCACCAAGTGCCGTAGTAATGTGCTGTATGGTTTGATGATTTTTCTTTAAGAAAACCCACAGAAAGAAATCCCATGGAGTCAAATCACAGGACCTAGGTGGCCAATTAATGTTTCCTCTCCTTAAAATTATTCGCTCTTGGAATCGTTCCCTCAAAAGATTAAGTGTTCTATTGGCTGTATGTGGCGTAGCTCCGTCTTGTTGAAACCACATACGCTGGATATCTATCTCATCTAATTCTTCCCATAAGAAAATCTCAATCATCGATCTATACATTTTACGCAATGCCGGCTTCATTTTCGAAAAAATATGGGCCAATAACACCTCTAGCCCACAAAACAGTAACTCGCTGGGGTGCATCGGCTCCAATCCTCCAAGATGACAATGCGCTCCAACATTTTCTTCCTTTTTTTAAAAAAGCCCAATTAATAAAGTCACGCCGTGCTTTGTGATCAGGTGACTGATTCCTGCGTTAACTGTATTTTGTAGGCCTTTAAACGAAGATCTTTGGTTAAAATGTTATAACAGTCGTATTTTTGAGGTGCAGTTGCTGTGCTCTATGGAGAACTTCGGCAACTCTTTGCCTTACAGCAACATTTTCAGGAGAGCGACCACTACGGTGGTAAACGCGCTTTCTTACATCCTGTACGGTCCCAATTTCCTCATTTTTTTAAATTAACATCGCAACAGCCGTTTTTGATGGAGCATTATTTATACCGAATTCCGTACGACTTTTTCTAACCGTTTCTGCAACACTTTCTCCATATTTATAATAAGTTTTCAGAACAGAACACACGTTTTTCAACCGTATATCGCTCCATAATTAAACACCGTAATATGTTTACAACACAAACATCAACTGTCAAGCAACAAATAAATAGAAAAATACATCTGAATACGTTATGTATCAGTGCTCTTATAACATTTTCTGGTATATAAACTTACAAATACATTTTTTTGACGTATGAGCTCCCAAATTTATTCATAAAATAGTGCTAGGGCAGACAACGCATAGCCTGAACCACTGAAGAGAAAAATATGAATCTTGGAAGATATAAATAAAGAGCATGGAGGAATACTAAGACAAAAAATGACTTACCTAATTCCCACGGTTTCTGACGCTCATGATATATTTTAAAATTTTCTTAAAATGTGCAACTTTAGTTGTCCCAGATATTTTATTTTAATTTTTTTCAATGTTCCTAACAGCAACGTTGATATTGAACTCCCTCGCATTAACCAGCCACCCTGTTAGATTATCACGTCTCGTAAAGAGTTGTTCTTTTTCTTATACTTCAATCCTTCGAAAAGCTCTGTTCTGGCACGTTATTCAATTTTCAAAAATTTAAATGTATATATCGGCCCTATATTCAATATAGTATATAGTCTCGGCTTTTTGACAGAATCCATTTCCCTGGCTGGCGATCCGTTTGGGGAATTGGCAATTCAAATAAGGGCATTACCTATTTTGTAAGGTATATAGAATAAAGGCGTACGGGGCACCATCTTAGCGAGTCCGTCTCTACCTACTAGGCAAATCGGTCCGCATCGGAGATTATCCCTGGTATACTGGGGAGGATCGTATCTTTCCATGAAATGGAAGTAGCTTTCATTTTGGTGTTGAGCCTTGGTAGAATCTTACACCAGACAAATTGGATTTTGATGACCCCTCAGATGATGAATTGGTCCACCATGGTGGATCAATGTATTTACGAAGTTCTTGTTAGTTCTGTAAACATTACTGTTCGGCAACCTTAAGCTTATATAATAATTCACATATCAAGTGGCATAGAAAAAAAAAATATATTATTTTTTTGTATATTACAGCTCATCTTTCTGATTTAAGTAAGTGTCCAGAAAAGTTTCAACTTTTAAGAATCGCTTCTTTTAATAAAATGAACAATTCTCAATTCGTTCAAAAATATTTAATCTCACTTCTATAGTGTATTTCAAACTGAAAATGCAGAGTGGCGTCTTATGCCGGGCTGGACGAAGCATCTGGTCCAGTCGCAGACAAATTTCGCTGCTATATTTTCAATTTTATCTCATCATTTTTATGTTCAATAATTATTAACAATAACCAAAAAATTTCAAAATATCAAATATTACAGGTAAAGTTAAAAATATTACCTATACCCGCCCTAACTGCATTTTCAGTATGAGACGCAGTATAGATATAAGAGATTTTATACTTATATTTTATTCTTAAATCTCAATCTACCCTTGTATCTTAGCGTCAAGCGCAAATCCTTAAAAATTCAAACGTCCCGCCCTGAGTGTGCCTTCCCATGAAAGTTCAATCTAATACAATAAAAATGCATCGGAGCTCCATAAATAATTCATCAGTTACTTTTCAGTTACATCATAGTGAACCTGGGTGAGTGATCTACTTAAATCTTATTGTTTCTAGAATGCCATTTGAGTCCAATTAGATTAAAAGAGGATTATTTACGTTACGTCACAGTCTTGTTACAATTCCAATGTCAGAATATTATACCTAGAAGTTTTTTCTTTATATTCTATATATCATGGAGAATAAACATACATTGTGTAATTTTTCAATCGCACCTTTTTTATTACATTGATCTACTTCTTTTAGAAAACAATATAAAGTATATAAAAAGAAATATATTTAGAAGTACATGCAGAGTGCCGTACTCATATTCGAGCGTTGGCGGCTTCTCTGCCTTGAAAGTGTTACCACAGACAAGGGGACCTACAGTTTAACGTGGATTCCGAACCACCGATGTGTCCCAAGATAAATCTTAACGACACACCCTTCCAGAGAGCTGTACTGGTTTCCCGTTGCCTTGCGAGAGGAGGAGAATACAATGCGACAGAGACTCGAACGCACGGCCGCATCAACGGTCACTAGTCCAAGCCGTTTCCATCGTATTGCGCTGCTTAACTTCGATGATCGAAGTCGGCCAGTGTTAACCCGCAGCTACGCGCTCGTCATAAATGTTAAGCTTAAGAAATAAAAATATAAAAAGATATCTAGAATGAAGTGACTCTCAATAATTTGACAACCTCTGTTAACGACCACCTCCATAAAGCTACCACGACTTGAACGACCGCTTATGAGCTTCCCCTATTTGCAAATGGAATATGATGGTGTCCCAATGCCAGCAGAGTGCCCCGAGATTCAATAGATCCCTATATGGGACTTCAAGGGTAGCGGAGTTTCACTTCAATATCAGCGAACCCCAAATGGGCGCCTGAAGACCCTTGAGCCCTCAATGGGCCACATTGACACCAGATCCCTGAATTGGGCCTGATATCAGAGAAACCGAAGAAGTGATAGAAGTTATCAGCGGCTAAGATTTTTTAAGTCAGTTTGGTTTCAACGGGACTGTCTGTCAGTTACAGCCTATTTAATCCGAGTCTCGAAACTTGGAAATAATTTATGGCAAGTTTTTGCAACTTAATTTCGCTTCTCACATCCCAGCCGCCATCATTTTTTATCGTTCCAGTCTCATTCATGGAGCCCTCTACTTTACATTTCCATTTCGGTGCGGATGCTCGTAATCCATTTTATGCGTGGCCTTCCTCATTTATTTCTTTCTGTTCGTGTCCAGTTCCAAACCTTTAATGGTATCCTTTCTTCGTTCATTCGATGCAGGTGTCCGTACCATTTTAACTGTTTTCCAGCTATATCGTCCATTATCGCATTTTTTACTTCCATTTTTTCTCTGATGGTCTCATTTCTTACATGGTCAAGTAAAATTAAATTGGAACATCTTTTCCAATATATCATTTCGGTTGAGAGAAGTTTTTGTGACATATTTTTACCTGGTACCCACACTTCTGACCCATACGTCAGTATTTGCTCTATCAATGCCTGATATATAGTTATTTTTATTCTCTTTGTTAGGTTCTTACTCCAAGGGATTGAATGTAGTGCTTTAATCATATTTTTTTCCTTTTCCTATTTTCCTTAGTAAATCTTTATTATCTTTTCCGTCTTTATCTGTTGCGACTCCTAGGTATTCGTACTGTCAAACGTTTTTTATTATTTCACTTTCTGTTACGATGTCTTGTCCTATACTTCCTAGAGTCATGTATTAAGTCTTTTATATTTTCATCTTTAAATCCCATTTTGTGAATTATATGTTTCTTTATCATGTAGGTCTTATCCTGCAGGTCTTCCGCCAGAACTACCTGATCATCTGCAAACAGGATTGTATACAAGTGAATGTCCACTATCCATTTCCCCATGGGGCGGCATTTTCTTATCCACTGTTTTGAGGCGCTGCAAAGATACATTTTGAGAGGCAGGAGCCCTGCTTAACTCCTTTTTTGTGTAAATGCCTCAGAGGTTTGATTGCCGACCTTAACAGCCGCTTGGTTTTCTCTATACAATTCAATTCAATTCAATTACATTTATTGAATGCTTTTACGGCTTTTATACATACACTATTAGAAGATGAGCAGAGAAGTTTTCTTGAATAATTTCCTGGTGATAACTAGCTAAACAGTTTTTTTTCTAGCGCTATCTAATCTAGCGCCTTCTGAAACTGTTTTCCGCCAAACGCCGCCAATAAAGTATAGGTTAAGAATTCATAATTTGCAGTGTTTCAATCGAAAAGAAATTGGGAATGCAAGAATAATAATTACTGCAATCGTTCAAAGAAATCTGCACCAAATAGAATCAAGAACGTGCATGTAGATTACGATAAAGTATCTGCTTCAATTATAGAATTGAAGATAATTTTCAATTTAAAGAGATAAATTAAAAAGGTAATACGTTATTCGTAATGGACACCTTATTCTTATATCTGTAAAAACTTTCTCTGTCTCTTTTCCTTATGGAATAGATAAAGAAGTTTTAATGACGCGCACTGAGTTGCAAGTGCTCAGGTAATAAAACAATGTAGTAATATAACAATGATTCCGTTAGTTAAAGCAAACACCGTGAATCGATGTCAGTCAAAAAATAAGCCCCAACACTGTTGAAATTCTCAAATCTAAAGTTTATGATGAACATAAACACTCAAACAAATCCTCCCACAAGCCATACTCCCAACATCCGGCCAGCACATTACATAATCACATGGCAACATGGGACATCACCCCCCCCCCTCCTACACGGAAGTCATTCCACACTAGTATGGTCGTACAAATCTCACGAGCTTCTCGGTCTTCTACACCAACTTTCGACCGATAACTTAAACTCCACCGGAAGTAGTTTCATCTCAGAGTGTCGAGAGTACGTCGGAGCATGGCTGGTCTTTTTCGTTTTCTTGTGCACGTGCAATAGATAATAAGGGACGTCGTCGTCGTACTCGTCGGGACGTGATCGCCCAAAGTTCATACACACCCATGTCCCAGCATGTCGTGTAAGGATTAAGTACCTAATGTATCTATTTTGATGATAGGCAAACAGAACTCAAAGTTGTAATTCAGCTACTATCTCTGCAGCTACAATCATGTTTTAATATCTGGAGACCGAGTTTTGCTCGGGTAAAACAGGATTTAAAATGGATCTATATATTTATACTTATTAAAAAATGTGCATATTTCTGGTTAAAATGTATTGCGATCGGTAAATAATGCTTTTATTGTTCACATATTCGTAAGTTATAGATTTCGAAATAAATAAGAATGACAAATATACCAAAACTCTTGAAATAGCTCACACCGATTAAATCTGAAAGTATCGATTTCTCGACTCTAAAAACCCCTTTTTGCTATTTTTTCCAAAATCTGCTAACCCTTAATTATAATAGCTAATGTTTACCTTAAGGGTCGCAATATATTAGATATGTACAAATTTTCATTGAAAATTTCCGACTAAATTATTAGAAACTCATATTAACATATTCATATTCATTCATATTGATATCTGACATATAATCTGTAAAACTCCTAAAATGGGAATATTAATTGCTGAAAACGATCTTTCTTGTGAATCTGAAAACAACCAATCGATTCAATACACTCTAGAGCCCATACATATGAATTTTCATCTAAATCGGTAAACCAGATTCCGAGATAAAATTTATATATATATATATATATATATATATATATATATATATATATATAATTTTAGTAAATCACTGCCGAGAATGTATAACCAAAGTGACAAACATTCATAGGGTTGCGGCACTATGGGATGTAGGATAATGAAAACTCTTTTTCAATTACCAAGGCTGTATTAAAATAAAATTAGTGACAAAGAAGTACTTAATTAAATGGATATAAGAATCATCGAAATAATAATCAAGAAAAATGGTTATATATAAAAACACGTTATACGAATTCGAAACTTACATTGATTTGAGTGTTAAATATAGATAGGTACATCCTCCATTCTTATGTTATCAGAACTAAATTGAATTTCTACATCTAATATTAGAATATTGAACTCAACTGTAGAGAATTAAGGTAGAACAGAAAATTATGGTTATAAATAGCAAAAAGCTAGAATAAAGAAACAGGGCAAGATAGTATTTTTACTTTTTATTTTTTTACTTTTTATTCCATGTATTCAAAAATTTAAATGAAAAGTAAAAATACAATCTTCCTATGAATATATATATATATATATATATATATATATATATATATATATATAAAATTAGATGAAGCTCTACACCTTTATGCTTAGTTTAGTCGGACACAACCACCCACTAGAATCGGAACGTGATTTCAAGCTTCTTAGCTTTCATCAGCGCCACATAAGTTGAAGCTGTATCTAACCAAACAAAAGCAACTGGAAGTAGTCAAAAACTTTGAGACATTATCTACCAGTTGGACACAATTCGCGCCACCTAGGTATTGAGAGCCCAATTACATTTAACCTAAGTATGTATAATAATTAAAGAGATCTATTAGTTCAATTTATGAATGAGTTATAAAATATAAAATTAGATGAAGCTCTACACCTTTATGCTTTAGTTTAGTCGGACACAACCACCCACTAGAAGCGGATCACGTGATTTCAAGCATAACATAAACTAACGCTACGCTATCTCAACATCATGAAGGAATGATATGTTTTCAAAAGAAGACAAAAAGAAAATAGATACAGCACAAATTGGTTAGCTGCAAAGAGCGTGTAGAGCATCCACAATAGAACATGTACAGAATGAGGAAATAGGAAGACGAACAGAAAGAGTATTCACGAGCTAACAACGAAGCAACTATTTTGATATAGGCAAGTGAAAACAATGAACCAAGAAACATGGCCAAAGAGATCACTAGGATACTCATAGACAAAGAAGAGCAAGACTGTGGCGGAAATGGACAGACAGAATTAAGGAAACCATGATAGAGATAATAGGGCGATAACTGAAAAAACCTGAAAGAGCACTGGAATACGAACCACCACATAGATAAAGAAGGGGAAGACAGACACAGATACAGCTCTTCTACGTAGGTTTATTAGCACCTTGTTTTTCAATTTGACAATTAATTATTCATATGAATAGTCCTTAATTTGGGTTATGTATTGAAGATCAAATTTCCCATGTGATTGTGCTAGCTCTACAAGGCTACATTTTCTTCACAACTTATTTATATTCAGTCATATCGTATTCCTGCTTTTTCGTCTTCTGGACTACATAATATTAGGTATATATCTGGTCCTGCAGATTCTGTATAGATATATATGTGTATATGTATATATAAATGCGGATCGTATCCTCTAAATAATGTTGCACACTTTATACAAAATTTAGGGAACGTGCCAAATGTGTGTGTGCTATGCCAACATACAAATCAGCACACACAGACCTTATTTCCAATGTGCCTGCCTGCCATATTATTATTATTTCGCATGTAGCTCGCGAAATGGGAATTTTGTTTGAATAATCTGCCTTTGAGTTTGTGAATCGATAAAGGCTCCTAGTGAATCCTAGATATCTACTCTTAATGAAATAACTTTTATAATACATGAGTGCCACTGCAATATGTGTTCAGTTGCCAGTTTTCAGATGTTGATAAATGGCTATAGGATAAAATTGTAGTTTATAATATTTCAAAGTTAGAGGTTCCGGAGCTACAAATAAATAAACATGCTAATGTTAATTAAAATAAAAAACTAGCTAAGAACATTCAATAGATTCAATTGTTGTTATGTATTTTCGAAATAAAAAAACGTACATGTTTCTAAATTTACTGGTTTTATATTCTTAATCCAAAACTACGATGCCACAGAAAGGAAGCTACTCGATTTAAACTATTTCGATAAACTCATCTTTCTATCAAAAAAACTATACAAACGGATTATCCATTTAGGAGCAACGATACCACATACAAAAATATAAACTAAATTTAAAAAAAACTAGTTAAGGACACGAGACAGAGATATACGTGTTAAACTAAATTGAAAAAAAAACTGGTCAAGAACACTATCGATCAAGTCACTTTCCAATTCAAACAGAAAAAATCTAAATAAAAATCGGTTTATCCGTTTGGTAGCTAGGATACCACAGACCGAGTATATTGCTTCGCAGGTTAAAAATCATCTTAAATAATACCTTCTCCTTCTCACTTTTCCTACAACCTCATTAATGTTTAAACGCTCGCATATTTTTGGAACGAATTTATCTAATATAAGTTTGTTTGACTCACGCTATATTATTTACAATTTGAGTATCTTTACAAAAAATATTTTGTACGTTTACAATGAAGTCTATTCTATTTGTACTTTTCTAGGAAAGTACTGCAGTCGTGTCGGTTTTCAATAGATTCAGAGGTCCCCGAGTCGCATAACATATTTTTAGCCATTGGTCTGTCTGTCTGTCCGTCCGTCTGTCTGTCTGTGCCCCGATTGTCTCAGGAACGGATTGACCGATTTTGTTGCTTTGTGTTATGTTTTGTAGGGTATCGTATCGGTTTATTCATAAGCTGGGTAAACGGTTTCTCCTACTACCAAATTGGATATGATCATTGTTGTCTTTTGAGATAAATCGATGGTCACACGACCTGATCAAACGATTTTTATCTTTGATGGAATTTGTTTGAGAGCAGTACGCAAGTCGTGAGAGTGGAGATACCGGATTTTTTATCAAGAGCTTACTTATTCATAAAGTTTATCATATTCTGTAGCTTGAGTCAATTAATTCTACCGCGGTAAGTATTTCATTTGCAATTTCGAGATAATTTTAAAATTTTAATTAGTTTCTATAAAATTGAACAGAAACTACTTTTCCTTTGTAGTTGAATTTATCACTCTACTTTGCACATTAATAAGATAGTTTTCTAATATATAGCCGAAAATTAGAGAATAATACCGCAGTAATCTTCGTTATGACTAATGCTGAGCCCTAGCAGCTTATATAGCTCAAACATTAACCCCTAACATCACCCACAGCAGTATCCCTCTTTCCCAAAATCTTCTCCTATCTCAATTGACAGCACTTTTAGGATTAGACATCGACCGAATGACATTAATGAAGTTGTATAACATTGCACTAGGACTTAAAACTTTTCTAATTCTATGGAATCCTTAGCCCAGTGAGTGAGACTGATAAATTAGTGACTGACGCGCCATAAAATGAGGATACCAGCTCGAAAATAACTTTTGTTTGCAGAAGATACCGTCTGCCAACGCGGATAGTGTTGTTGAAGAGTAATCCATAGGCCATGTCAGATTCAATTTGAATTGACTTTGAGAGCTAGGCAGGGTAAACTTGAGAGATGTGAAAAGTTACAATACAAATTGAAAATACGTCAGGATACCCAGATTACAGCAAGCTCTCATTGATAATGACTTCAGTATGACGTTAAACAAAAAGAATGATTTAATTGTTCACATAAACGATTGAATCTCTAGTGATAATATTTTTGTTCGTTCTATATTATTTCTTTACTAAATTTAAGGGCTGTACATAAAGAAGAATTAAAAATAATTTAATAAATGTAAAGGTCTATATTCGGTATTTTTTAAAATTTTAAGCTCAGTAGTTTCGGAGATAAGGGGGAATGGTCATTTTTGTATATTTTCCATCTATATGGTCTAAGCTGTACACTCTAAGATAATGAACAGAAATATATTTGAATCACTCATAACAATCCCTCTCATTTAATATGTTACAAGATGTGCTTGAAATGAATGTGCTTTTTCATTTCATTTTCTAACTTGCTCCACAACATTAACCACCAGTATCAGAATTCGTTTATTTAAACTATATTACCGTGTTGCGGCCACATATCCCTGTATCAGAACCAAATTTCAACTTTCTGCGTTGTGAAGATCGGACAGACACGAGAGTAATCTCACAATGGTTCCGTTTTTCCATCGGAAGTATGTAACCCCAAAAGAAACAGGATAACACCGCTACTTCTAGTAAAGCATAACATTGAAATCACTGACATTCTTATTATGTTGTTCCATGAACAAAGCGTTGGCCTCGCTGGTGGAAGCTCATGTCACTTTTAATATGTTTGGTTTGTTGTTTAATGCAGGGAGGCATATTTTTCTTATAGTGTATATTGAATGTGTTCATTAGGTATTATTTTATAGTTACTCTTTTTTCAAGTTCAGGGCATGTTCAACTTAATGCCATAATGCCTATTCTTATCATCTATTAATTTTAAACTATCATTTGGCAAGATTAGACTCTCTTTTTTATAAAAAATGACAATAATACATTAATTGAGAAATTAATGAAACAAATTTAAAGTACCTATTGGACACCCTATAGGTATGTGAACGCTTGCAAATGATAGATTTTTATAAAAAATTTAGCCTACAAATAAACTAAATGAATCTTAATCCTGCAATTCCAATATGGCATCCGCACAGATTTAAAAGTTTAATCCTGGTCGAAAATGCCGACTCAATCCTAAAAAGAATGGGAACGTATTGAAGCGCGATCGGCAACTTGATCGATTACATTTCCACCTCTAAAATAAGTTCAAATCTTAGAAACTGAACTTCCGTCTTCTCTTCATCCAGCAACCATCCGGTCTGTGAATTTCCCAAAGCAAATGTTTCAAATTAAAAGTTTAATAATTCAAGTCCATAATCTGCCGAAATTAAATTCGAGAAGTTTTCATTCGCCTTCTTTGATATGCTGTGTTAAAATCAATTTTCAACCAGAATGCACGATTCAGCGAGTTCAAGTACTATTTTGAAATCTATTCCAAATTAATGGATTACGCTGCTTCTATATAAACGGAATCGTTTTGGTCCCATATTTAATTTTCTATTACGCTGCATTTCAAATGAAACAATGTTTCTATAATATTATTAATTTATAAACATTATTGTAACAAAAAATAGAACTAGATAATAGCAAAATAATATTAATTCAATTGGTACTGGTAATTAGGAAGTTTGGCTCTTTGAAGTAGATTTTCGGCATCTTCAAAAGTACCTTTACAATTAATATTATTTTGTAGTATTCAGTGGATAAAGTCGGCCTAGTTTTTATGAAAAAATGTTTGTTTCACCTATTTCAGTAGTTTAATCATTATCGAAATCTTTTAATTTTAATGTAAAATATACAGTTTTTATTATGTTCTTTAGTCTCTCAGAAAAAATGCCTTTCCCTACCCTTTTAGGGTCAGTTTTGAGAGTTGGCTTATGAATATAGGACGCAAGCAAATTCCAAAACACTAATAAATAAGAACTCGTAGTGTAGATATAGATTTTTATATTTTCTTACAGTATTTTTTGCTTAAAAGCTAGCGAAACACGCAAATTACTTAATTGCAGTAACTTTATTAGTTCTACAAAATGGCATTTACCAAATAATCGTGTGGAATCACACATTGATTTGGTAATGGAAGGGCTAGCTAATATAGGGTGCACTTTTGTTTCGGTACCTATAAAAAATCATGATGTATACTCTAAAAAAATACTGTAAAGAAGTAATAGTTTTTTTAGTTCTCAGCGATTTTCAGAACAAAATAAACTAAATTTGAAATACTTAGTTCTCTTCAAAATCTGGAAAACCATAAGAGCTACAAAATTTTTGAAGAACGATAGAACATATCATCAAACTGTTCAACCCCCATTCAACATTTGTCTGTTCGTTCTAGTGATCCTAATGCTACCCATACTTTGGAAACATTGTATACCTCTACAAAAGGAAAGATGATTCGTTTTAGGCCATTCATCTTGCTAATGGATAGACGGATTTAATTATTTTTTATGTATTTTATAGGAAATCGGGGCCGAATACCACGCTAAAAAAAGGGGCGATATTCCAACTCTCGATAAAGATAGAAAGCTATTTTTTGTATAGAAAAAATGGAAACGCCATCTACCTACATCTACAAATCTGGTACCTTAGTAGGTAAACTAGTGTTTAGTTGGATACCAAAAGTATAGTTCTTTATACTGTGCTAAAAGTGTCAGTCACGTCACTAACAAACTAATCTGGTACCTATTGTACCAAGATTTATTAATGAATACAGAAATTAAATTGATAGCTTCCAAACTAATCTTCTTTAATTAGTTCCGACAAAGGAGAGTTGCAGTAGTTGTAGTAGAGTCCTGATATAAAGAGAAACATGTTGACTTATTTAATCGGACTACCGCAGAGGATCAGAGAAAGTTATAATGAAGGAAATGTCGTCGTCGGGATGAAATGACAGGTATCGAATGAAAAGTATCGATACATACCTATATCGATACTTTGTTGACGGATGTACGTTTATTCTTGCCAAGCAACTCTGATGGACAAATGTCGATCGATGTCGAGAAAAACAGTTCGAGAATAAAAGCTCTACAACAAAGTAATTAGAATTATTAATTCATTCACCACTATTAGAACTAAACAAAAAATATTGTTTTCTTATAACACTACCTCAAAATATTTATTTTTTAAGGTGCTTTCCTGAGAGACGGTTTCTTTTTTGTAAGTTCGTGGGGCTTCTTTTATATAATAAACGTACTCCGATTTTAATGATTTTTGATTCATTTGAAAGAGGAGACTTGAGAAATGGTCCCATATACCACCCCTGGGTGGGGTGTAGGGGACAAATTTTGTCGAAAATCGAAAATCTGAGATGGCAGAATTAAAGATACCTAAATATCCGTAAATGTTTAAATTGTACATTTTTTCAAAAGGGCTACAATTTTCGAGTTTCTGCGATATTAAAATTTGAAATATGTATTTTCGCTATGTGGAAGAGGCAATTTCTTTCAAAATGTAAAATTAATGACCAGATTATTTGTAGTAACATTTCTATTTAACATTTTTTTAGAGTTACGGTTCTCAAGTTAAAAGAGTGGTAAAGTTTGTAATATGCGTATTTCCGCGACGAGTTCGATTTCGATTTCGGAATAATAGCAAATACAAGCAACGTCTATCTAAGGACTGCATTTGCTCAGCTTCAAAAGTTCAAGCACCAATAGAATTAATATTATTTTGTACTTTTCAGTGCAGCTATTCATAAAGTCGGTCCAATTTTTTTGTAAATAAACGTTTTCTTACAAAAAATTGGACCGACGTTATTAGTTGATGGACTGAAAATATAAAATAATTTTAATTCTATTGGTACTGTTACTTTTGAAATTGTGGAGTTGGAGTTAGACTGATAACTTTTGGCACCAACTTCACTAGTACCAGCACCAATAGAACTAATATTATTTAGTATTTTTCAGTGCACCAACTAATAACAGCGGTCCAATTTTTTGTAAAAAAATATTTATTTCTCACTTGGAAAATCATTGAACGTTCACTAATACCAATGAAAGTAGTACTTACTTATCCTATTATCTACCCGTATTCTTTACTTTTGGTTGTTATTATTAAGATCTCAAAACATCGCTGCGGAAATACGCATAAGTATTTTAGATGTTACCATTTTACCACCGCTGTAATTCGAAAACCGTAACTCTAAGGAAAAAATGTTTATCATGAATGTCGCTACAAATAATTAGGTCTTTCATGTAGTACCCAAAATTTTCAATTTTCGAGACAAATCATCTTCTACACATAGCAAAAAAACACATAGTTGAGAATTTAACATGCCTCTAACTCGAAAACCGTAACTTTTTGATAAATGTTTCAATTGAAATGTTTCCGGATATTGTCTTTTCTTTAATTATACCACCTCATATTTTTGATTTTCTAGAAAATTCTCCCTCTGAAACGCCTTCGGGAGGGGGGATATGGGACCATTTCTAAAGCCTCCTCTTTCAAATGAATTAACAATCATCAAAATCATAGTAGGATTACCATATAAAAGGCGCGCACAAACCAAAAACAAGCACTGTCGAATTGTATACCACCTCCGCTCGGGGTCCGTCGGTCAAAAATATTTATGTACACAATCCACAAACAAATATATAAGATCGAACTTTATATATTTAAGTCGGTATATAATATAGGTAGGTAATTTAATTAAAAATTAAATTATGGAGGTATTTTGGAAACAAGTAGTCTTAAACACATTGTATGTTTATATAATATACTAGCTTTTGCTTGTTTTTTGACGCGATAAAATGTAAAGTTGGGTTCAAAATATACCGTTGATTTTATGGCTGCAATAAATCCTTAATGAAGTCTTAGGCCATAAAAGCTCATAAATGTCCGGACGCACCAAAACTCGTCCCCAGAAATAAAATGAAGTAATTAGTTCATCTCTTACCTGAAAAAGTATCCCTGAACTCGTCCCCTAGAAGAGTAGATCCTCAAAAATATATCCTTGAATTCGTCCCCAACTTAATCGCATTATGAATCACCGTAAGTAGCTACTTGCCTTACAGTAGCGATTCGAACATCGCCAGCATATTTCACCACTTTTTAAAAATCTGTGTTTGGTAAATTTTAGAGTCTACAATTAGCACATGATTTCCTTGTTCACTCAAACTATCAAAGCTTTCCATGTTTTCTCATACCTAAAAAAGCAGTTCTAAGCCAAGAATAGTATTTCTGAATGAAATAACATTCTAATATGAATGAAAAGAAATTTACACTTTTGGAAGAATTTGTATTTCATAGGCAATTACTATTTATATTTCCAAGAAAGTGCAAATCTCTTAATCTTATGTCCGGGGACCAATTCCGGTAGGAGATTAAAGGACCGTAATTAGTATGGGGACGAATTATGGTAGTAGAAATTAGGTACTACCTGCTCGGGAACGAATTCAGGGCCGCCCAAATGTTCATCACTTTCAGACAGGGCTGGCCCCTAATATTTTACCTGCGACATGAATTATACCAATTGATAAAATCATTATTTTATTATTTTAAAATGAATAAATAATTTTGAAATAAGAGAATATGTATACATATAAAAACAAAATCCACCCCTGAGCCCATTCATTGTAGTTTAAAGATGTTGGGACCAACACAATGGGGTTCAATCAGATAGTCCCATCGATAGGGCTTACTCTTCTCAACTAAACAAAATGGAGATTCCCTGAAAATTTGAACTTCTAAGCTCCAGCCGTTAGGCTGTGGGAATGATTCTCGGTCAGTCAGTGAGCGAGTGGTTTTCGCTTTTATTGACCGACGAACTCCGAAGGGAGGAGGTATACAATTCGATTGTCTGCTTTTAGGTAAATTTCTTATAGAAATGTACCTATTGCGATCGTTCACACTTTTGAATTTCGAAAAAATTTCAACGGTATGTTGTTATATGTCTATAAGTTAGTCCAAAAAAACATTTGGTTCGAAAGTTTATGTATATATATATATATATATATATATATATATATATATATATATATATATATATATACATATATATATATATATATATATATATATATAGATTTCATATATATATAAATAATGACATTTGTAATTGATGGCTATGAAATCTTTCCTGTTTTTGGATAATTTATTCTAAATTCACGATTTTTGCCCTGAAGAAGAGAATAAACATTCTCGAAAGCTCGGCTTCAATCAAAGAATTTTATTGAATATATGACTGCATCCCCAAGAACATCTTTTTATATATATATATATATATATATATATATATATATATATATATATATATATATATATATATGGGATATTACAAAATTTGTTAACACGATAGAGATGGCAGTTTTGGAGGTATCAAGTTGAAATTTGCTACAAAAATCAATCTCTCAAATATCTTGGCCGAGTTCGTTATTGGGCAATATCGGGTAAGTAGTTTCAAAATGGCGGCCGTTCAAACATTTAAAAAAATTATCAAAAAGAGCCGTAGTGTAAATATCATCAAAAATAATTTTAGGTTATATATATACTCAGTACCTACAACTTTTGTTCGAAGCAATTCGCCATAAAATGCACAGATAAAAAAATAAAAATTAATAAAGAAAAAATAAGTAATATTGATAAAACATGAACACTCAATATAAATTTGATGTAATTGTACATTTTCTGGAGATCTTAATATAGACCCTGATTAAAAAAATATATTTAATTGAAAAGAGATAGGCGAAAAAAAAAAATCTGCCTTGAAGTGGAACGCAAACCCTGTCTGCTGTATATTCAACAGCCAAAACAAAAACCTCTAACCGCAAGGCTATGCCACATACGGCAATTTTATGTAATAACATGTAGGTATACCACTGAAAAAGTTGTTAAAATTTCAATTCAATGAATTTTGAGAAATTTACCTTTCCGCTGACTACAGGCCATCGGGATTTTTTTTTGTTCGTGCGCGCCTTTTATATAGTAAACGTGCTCCGATTTTTGATTCATTTGAAAAAGGAGGTTGAGGAATGGTCCCATATTCATAAAAACGCAAATCCGAAATCTCCTTCCCTCCGAAAATCGCCCCTGAAGTGGGTGGTGGGGGCAAATTTTCTCGAAAAACGCAAATCTGATTTGGTATAAGTAATAAAGATAGGACAATATCCGGAAACGTTTAAATTGGAAAAATTTTCAAAAGTGTTACGGTTTTCGAGATAGAGGCATTTTAAATATGTATTTTTGATATGTGGAGAGGGCGATTTGTTTCGAAAATTTAAGATCTTTCGATACTACATGAAAGATAAATATTTGTAGCAACATTTTTTTCGAGTTAAATCGGTGTTTCTATGGTAACATATAAAATATGCGTATTTCCGCAGCGATGCTTTGAGATCTCAATAATAACAACTACAAGCGAAGAATATACATGGGTAATAGGATAAGTACTATCTTCATTGGTATAGTGAACGTTCAACGATTTTGGTGACTAATGTTAGATACACTCAAAAGTGTGAAATAAATATTTTTTACAAAAAAATGGACCGACGTTATTAGTTGATGCACTGAAAAGTATAAAATAATATTAATTCTATTGGTTATGTTACCTACTTGTGAAGTTGGTGCCAAACGTTATCAATCTAGCTGCAACTGCACAACTTCAAAAGTAACAGCACCAATAGAATTAATATTATTTTATACTTTTCAGTACATCAACTAATAACATCAGTCCAATTTTTTGTAAAAAATATTTTATATATAGATTTAATGACATGAAATATCCTAAATACTTAATACATATCCTGCAAAATCTAGTACATAGTTAATTTATATACACATATATATGTATGTTCTATATTTAGTTCTGTTTCGCTATCACTATCATCTTCAAAATTAATTATAATCGGTTTAATTTTTTCTAGAGTAACATATGAATTTTCAATAGTTACAACATGACCTACAGAATTTTTCCAACTGTCGGGGGGAATATCATGAATTTTTAATTATTAATTCTACCACAATACAACTTAAAGTCGGAGAAATATTTTCTGACCGAACCTTTGATTTTAATTGATGCCAAATTTGCTCAATGGGACTAAAAATACAATAATAGGGAGGGAGCCGTAGCATTGTATGTCCCATTGCCGCTGCCATTGTGTCACAAACATGTTTTTTTGATAAAAAATGCATTAAAAAGTTCATTTTTTATAGTTATCTTCGAAATATATATCATTCGCCGCCATGAAGTTTTGGAAGTCTAATTTTGTGTTATTTGAACATGGAATCTTCTGTAATTGTCGGCTATGATAGCTTGCGTTGTTCATTACTATCACGATATTTGGAGGAATGTTAGGTAAAAGAAACAGTCTTCAAACAGCTCTGCCGTCATATCATCATGGTAATTCATACAGGACTCTTTAATGTTTCTTAGACAAAAACTAGAGATGCTACAGTTTATTTGAGTTTCCTCATTTGTGTGTCGTTGTTTAGACTCGTTAATGCAGGGACACGTAGCTCTTCGTACATGGTGTAGATTCTTCATCTTATTAGATTCTTGTTGCCTCGTCGACACTTTTTGTGAAACCGGCATCTTTACGCTTCTTTCTTGATTTGACGGGATTTGCTCCATTTCGTCTTACAGTAGTGTAAGAGGCACATTTGTCATCATATCAACCTAACCTAACCTAACCTATTTACTCTATGCATATCACTTACACTTGCGGCAGCACTCTCGTCAAGTCCTTGGTCAAGTAAAGAACTGTATATGTACATTTTTTACAATGTGTTTAGCATCAACAGATAAGAATTTTTTCTTCAACAGAAGACTAGAAGAACCACTATTAATGTTTCCCTCGGAAGCCACACAATTTCAGTTGTTATTTGTTATACGTATAAATGTTTCGTATAAATAATTTAGAATTATTATATCGTAACCGTAGCACAACTGAATACTTCCTTTGAACTACGATGCAAACATAAAGTATTTGTTAATTAAACTGATTACATGTTAGGAAATTATACAAGTTTTATCCTTTTCTAGAAAATTCATCCCATTGGCAAAAAAATTTATTTTATGGGTTTTTGAGCTTGAACCCTGACTCCCGATAGACAGTTTATTACGTGTCTAATGCCCAACTCTAGCAATACGTCCCAGGTAAAAAAAAAACGTAGTCAACCATTTATTGTGAAAAGAACTTTACACAGACATATCGCGTTTCAAGACTCACGCGAACGATTTATTACCTGTCCTGTGCATAGAGCACGGTGTAGCTTGTGCTGTGCTTTAAATCACTCGAGTATCGATACGAGTACTTTTTATCGATATTGACTCATTACTTGGTTTTTAAGGAACGATACCAAAAGTATCTTGGTATCAAAAGAAAATTGTAGAAAAAAAACAAATCGAGTAGGTACCTAAGTATTTGTAGTTACACCTATCGTTTCAATATTAAAAATAGTATATGATATAGTATATGATACCGGAAATTATTTTACCAGGTATTTCTTAGATAAAAAGCATATTTCTAGATGGCGAATACATTTAATTGTGCCTCAACCACTACTTTGTTTAACCTATCGGCATGAAAATTAGTGTACTTAGGTAGGTGCTGCAGGACAACGTCGGCCAGGATCCACTAGTAAGATATTAGATAAGATAGGAAATTCACAACAAATAATCTTTTTAATTATCGCCTTTGCGCAGAGCTCTTTCATAAATTAATTAATTTATCAAGCAACTGACAACATCTACCATGAAGTCGCATACATTTTGTTACAATTTTCTTATAACAAAGTCACCATGATTCTCATGGACTAGGTACTAAATCCAGAGCTCAATGACGCTGTTGTAATTTAGTCGCGAACTTATTTACTGTCTATTCTCGAGTAGCAACGGTTAGGTATGGGTATGCAAAGGTGCATATTCATATAAATCCCCAGTTACCGTTGAGGATACGTTCCGGTTAACTTTGTAAGTGGCCATAAATCTGCCTAAAGATACGCGCGATAAGAGTTTTCAAATCTAGATTTCGAAAAGTTTCTCGCTTCCGACAACTTTGTTGCGGTTAACGTACGATTTCGTGGAGCAAATTTTCACAGAGTGTGCTGCTGGCTGGGAGACTGGAGGACTCTTGAAAGTTGAAGAAGCGATTTAAAACACGCTTCCACTACACGAAATTATTGAGATAAGTTAGGATGTGATGGAAAGCTGCAAGGTGCCTGCTGACAAACATCGAAATGGGATTGTGTCTCGTTTACTATTTGTGAGTGATGAACAAAAAGGTTGCAAGCTGTGGTTGGTTACAGAGTAATAGTATACAGGGAGAT
This sequence comes from Crioceris asparagi, assembly GCA_958507055.1. Classification (NCBI taxonomy): domain Eukaryota; kingdom Metazoa; phylum Arthropoda; class Insecta; order Coleoptera; family Chrysomelidae; genus Crioceris; species Crioceris asparagi. The sequence goes on along the minus strand of OY293829.1, from coordinate 18,668,024 downwards.
TTTAATTTATGAATATTTTTCTAAAAGGTTATCTTAAACGTGACTGGAAAAATGAATGACTGTTTACTCAGCAACTTAGTGTATCAGATCCATAATCTATTTGGAGATGGGATCATTTCACTGGACACAGGATATGAAGTAAAACAGAACGTGATGACCGCTTTTAATTGTGTCAACCATATTTGAAAACCGTCTTCTTGATTCGGTTTAAGTGAATCAATAACCTCCTGAGGTCCAAGGTGAACGTATTATATTGGTTACTGAATATTAAGATGGTGGCCAAAAGACTAGAGGAAAGAAACGTGATCCTAGGTTATAGAAGCCTGCGTTCGCTTAGGCTAGGTAATTGTTGAACGCTGTTGAACCACTACATTTTATATCCGAGTTTAGTCACCTCTTCTTAAGCAAAAATGCCAAACTGCGCCTAGTTGAGCCTTTAATAAAATATGTATTGCCGTTCAATAGCGATAAACAATACTTATGTCTATCATTATATTTATATATTTCATTCATCCATATTCCTCCAAACTCGATACAATTCCTGAAAACTGTCATAGGATCAAAGTATACTTAATACACTAAGGTTGTAAGGTTGTGTTCTGGGAGTCGCTATCTGCACTATCAATGCAAACATTACCGATGCTGTTCATGGAGCTTATTGTGTGTTAGTGATAGCAAGCTCCATGAACACTATTTTGCGTTTGCGTTCACATTCTGTCACATTGATGTTAAGGAGTCAAGGCACAAAAATATGAATAAGAAAATTGACTTATTTTTTGTCTATGAAGAGACTCGTCTAAGAAATATAACAAATTGAAAATGCTTCTCAATCCGGAATAGAAATATAAATTTGGGTTGAGATACATAATAGCGAAGATGGTTCTTATATTTTATTCGTATTCTCACTAATGCTGCAATATGTACAAATTGAAACTACTTAGCAGTAACTTAATTATTGACTAATATATTATTTATTTATTCTTATAATTTTTCGCACGTTTGTGTAGCCCTCAATATTGGTGAGCATCTTGTTAGTTTTTTTGCACAGAATGGTCACTCTAATATCATTGTTATAAATAGAGATTACCACTTAGAATGTAAACTTTTATTAAATTTTGGGTTAAATCAATAATATTCATCATTCATTTCATTATTTTTGATAAAATTTACGAGACGTTAGTTTTTTTCGGTGCCAACGTATCTCAAAAACTAGATTGAAAATAATTCCATTAATATCGAGGATTGAATAATTAGAAGAAATCAGACGCAGAGTTATCCTTCACCGCTTTAGAAAACTGTCCGAGTCATAAACGATTATCGGTTTGTTATGTCAGTGTCAGTATGACGTCTATGTCAGATGTACAGTATTCCTGTCATTGTGACATGCAAACGCAAACACTATCCATACACTACCTGCGAAGAAATAGCGTTGATAGCATTCATTTATGACGTGACACACAAAAATTAATGATGTCACGATAGCGTTTGTCGTACTAGGAAAAACTGAGCTCCGTGAACAGCAGATAGTGCAGATAGCGACTCCCCGAACACAGCCTTAATATTGATACTCTTGAGAGTAGTGTGAATTGTGTGATGACAGACTTGAGTTTAATGTATAAAGGAATTCATAGATTAATTGATAAATCCCATCTTCTCTTCAAAATCTATCTCAATGTACCCATCAAAAACTTACAGAAACTTGTATTTTTTCATAAACCATTCCATTCAACAAATTTTAGACAGCATTCGCCTATCGATAAGTCCCTTGCGCTATTGAATGAAATTGATTTAGACGTATTTATTTGGAGGAACACTATATTATTTTAAAAATACATTGAATTTTCTTAATTTAGTCTGTTTTGTTATCTTTACATATTCAACTTTCATTTTATTTTCCTATATCTGTCATATGGAATTTACGATTATATTTGTTTTTGTAATATTGTATATTTAATAAACTAAACATTTTTGGAATATGTTTAAAAAAATCCACGTACCAGTCAGCTGTAAAATGCAATGAATTGATTGCACGCGTGTACTACCTTCCATGATTTTTTGTCAATTTTAATTTTCCAGAAATCCCGACTTAAGTCATGATATGACCGAGGGAATCACTCTGTATACAGAACTGTAAGCAGATAAAATAATCCTTGACAGGGTATTATCGTGATATCATAAACGTTGAAGATAACGTACTTGAATAAAAAATTACTGCACTTAGTAATAACCTCCCACGTTTAAACTTGATAAGAACAAATCAACGTTACTAAAACAAATCAAGAAGAATATACTTTAAAGCTAGATAATAGATTCGATGAAGTGAAATTTAAACATAGAAGTGGCTCTACGTCCTATCCTACTATCACCTGTTTTGATATATTATGGTCCTCCATTTGATTAGAGCTCATTATCTAATTGTGACTTTTTTATTAGGCTTAGGAGTTAATCCAGATATAGAGTATCTAATCCCTGATTGGTTAGTTCGTTGTCCTTTTCATTGCCTTAAATTTGCTGGTACCCTGGAACCCACTCTAGGTTCTTGTGACTGCCTTATCTGTTAAGGACCGTGCCACAATCCCATACCAGTCTTGATGTTGTCCGATACGAGTTCATCGCTGCTTTTAGTGTCGCTTAACTGTAGATCACAATTCTTTGGCTATGTGCCACCATTCTGTCACCTTCATTTCTGCCGAAAAGACAGTGGCACAATTTCTTAGTCTCAGAGAAATCATAATTCTGTCTCCAGATATTCCGGCTTCTGTTCCATAATTTGTTTTGGAGCCGTCAATGTATCAGTTAAGATTCGCTTCTACAGGAGTTTCTGATACCTTTCTGTCTGGTAAGCTAAAGCTAAACAAAGAGGGAAATGATTAAAAAAATATTTATTTGACATCAACGATTGTTTTATTGAGAGAACTTGTAATAAAAAGAGTTTCCTAAAATATGTTTTGAACAATTCTGTAAGAAAAGTTTGTTTCTTCTTTTTGTAAATAATAAAATCGGGCAAGTGACAGTAGAACTCGTACACGAAGTGTTCCGTACCATTGTAAGCGACGGACGGATAGATGAACTCAGTATTTGTTGTTATATCGGTACCTAATAGAAATACACATTTCTTAAACATTTCAACGCTACCTATTACGGGTTAATGAGATGTAACCCAGTGACAGACGGACGGACTTAGTACTGAAATACAAATATACATTCTGTGAAAATCCCAACTGTCTGTTTGTTACGTTTCATGAGATACACCCTAAAAATTTATTCTAGAAAATAATCATTTTACCTTCTAAGACGGCATGGATCTCATCATAACAAAATTAAGCATTTTAACCGTTTAATATTTGATTTTCCTGATACTGATAAAAAAATCTTATAAAGAACGCCAGCAATAGATAATAAATTCTCAATATTTTATTGAAATAATTGATTGTCCATGTTTCGAATTACGTCAAGATGTCCAGTTTCGCATAGTATCCATTAGCGTGAAAATTTCCCTAAACACCTAGCCTGTTTAGTTTGAAGATTATGCAAATTAAACCGTATTTTTTCAACAAAGTTTATTCGATCCCAGCTCTGGCCAAAGTTAATGTTTAGCCATTACGTCGATTTGTGTTTTAGGCCTTATACCATACATACTATATCCAAAATCCCTTTTTAGTCATGTTGTTTCTACCGATCAGTCGGTGTGGGATTTAATTTATATGGTCGTTCTGCTGAGAGCGCAGGCTTGGTATTTGTTGTCAAAATAGAAGTAGATTAAAATATTACCATCCATCAACCAAACGGCGTGATTTTGTTGAGTGACAAAAGGCTGGACTAGCGACTATTGCAGCGGGTTGTGAGTTGTGACAATCAAAATGAAACATTCAGATTTAAATTTGATAGTGCGCACGAGAAACTAGTTTGCAGCGCGCAACAATTAAATGTGGAATAGAAAATTAAATTTTACTATCGCGCTACAAGAGTCACCAGTCCTAAGAAAGCATAATTTTGATGAGTACTATCACTATCTGTTTATAGTAGCCACATGCTCTAATATTTGATGGGAGATTTAATATAACTTTTTGAGATACTCAATGCCTTTATTGCTTCAGGCTAGCGTCACCAAGATGATCCCTAGGTCTGTTTTGGAGGTGACTCATGTGAGTTTTGACTTTGGCTAAGACGGATTAAACACTGCCATGCATGTGGACATATTATAATAATAATAATAATCTGTTATTACTCAATTCTATTATGGACATCTATAGTTTCGTTTACTACATAATCTTTACTACTAGTACCTAATATATTGAATACGAAATAATATTTCTACTTCCATTTTAGATCCATACTCCATTTTGAAATAAGTGATTACTGATTACTAAGCGATTGGTAATCAGTCACTTCTATGGACACGGCCATTCAGTATCTATATTTTTACTAACAATACAAATCGTACAACAGCCGCAATAGATCATTAATGAGAGCACATAGGAAAGCTGTGTTCAATAGATAGGTACGTGTGCACTGCCATCTCGAATTCGGGTTGTAAAATCCAGGCTGCGCTCCAACCTAAATGCAACGATTTACATGAGAAGGCAGTAACATTAAGAAACTTTGTTAATCAGTGCACCTCTCTACTACACAGCACACCGGTAACGCTGTTTTGACTGCCGTAAATAGTTGATTTGATTAGAGAATGGTGGCCGACCGGCACCAGAATGCCAACTTAATCTCAAAGCACGCTATAGGTAAATGGATACACAACACTTGGAGATGTTCAGCAGTATTTCGAAAATTGAATTATACAAGAAAATTATGATCTATTGATAATGTCCTCCGTTTGGAAAGACTGAATATAGACTGAAATATAAATTGAAAATTATTGATAAAAATAAAGAATTTAAAAAAATGTGGAAGTATGTCTTAAAATACTGAAGCATATATATATAAGTCTATTCATATTTATTTATATTGATTCGATAAAATAATATACATAAATCATGGTAGGTACATAAGAATATATTTTTTTCTGTGACGGTAAAAAAGTTTGATATTTTATTACTGTTGACAGATGACAAAGTATCACTTTTTTCCACACGGGAAAAATGAGTTCTTTTGTCCCCAGGTAGTTATATATACACGTAAATATAAGTCAAATCACAGAATTAAATTGACAGATATTTAATTACTTTAAAGTTTAAAACTTCAAATTTCAATTCGATAATTTTCTGACTTTAATATTTGGCAATATTTTTTCAATATTAATCATCTTTTTTTTCCGCCAGAGAAATAAATAATAGTGTATTATTATATACGGGAATTGTCGCTAAAAGTACAACAGACTGCCAGTTTCGAACTTGAAATTTCACTAGTTTTCTGTCTTTAACATGATTATTGTAATATTTTTGACAGACTTCAAAAAAAAGAAAAGGTATAAAATTCGGTTGTATGTTTGCTTTTTTCTATGGCTCTTTGCGCGTTTTGCATAGTAAACGAATTCCGATTTAGACGATTTTTGTTTCATTTGAAAGAGCAGAGTTGAGAAATGGTCCCTTATTTAGAAAAACTCAAATCCGAAATATCCTTCCCTCCAAAAACCGCCCCCAAAGGGAGTGAAGGGGGCAATTTTTATCGAAAATCGAAAATCTGAGAAGACAGACATATAGATGCCACCATATCCGGAAACATTTAAATTGAATATTTTATATTTTTTCAAAATAGTTACGGTTTCCGAGTTTCGCTATAGTGATAAGTGAATAAGTGATGCGTATTTCTGCTATGTGGAAGAACAATTTTTTTCGAAAATTGAAAATATGAGACGGTCAAATCAAAGAAAACATTATAGGTAGCAACATTTAAATTGAGATACGGTTTTCGAGTTACAGCAGTAAAGTCTAAAAAATGTATATTATAGCCGCGGTATTTTGAGATCTCTGAATAAAAGGTAAATAACAAGTACAATATAAGCCTAAATCATCTTGGGTATTAGTGAACATTCAACAATTTTCCTGAGTAATATTACTCTAAAAAATGTGAAATAATTATTTTTTACAAAAAATTGGACCGACTTTATTAGTTGTTGCAATGAAAAATACAAAATAATATTCTATAGGTGCTGGTAATTTTGAAGTTGTGTTCTTGTAGTTTGTTGTTGCATGCACCAAAGAAAATATTTATTTCCTTATTAAATCATCGTTTTTCCCATCACAGAAAAAAACTGTTTATTATAGAAGAATGTTAGATTTTAGCTCTCAGGTTTTTCTCTCCCTCGGCTTCGCGTCGGTCGTCAACACAACCTCGAGCTAAAATCTAATACTTTTTCCCTTGTATAATAAATAACTATTTTTCAACGATCATCATCTTGAACATTAATTTCATCAATACTATCGTCAATATTAAATACAATTATTGTTATAATAGGTTTATGGTAATGAAAGATACGTGATTTACGAATCGTAAAAACATGCAAGTGGTTGTAGCATATTTAGTTAAGAGCTGGGTGTTCTATCAGAAACAAAATCTAAATTAACCTCCGATTTCACAAAATGTACTAAACGCAATCCTTCATCATTTTCGAATTCAATATTGAAATCGCTGCCAAGGATGAGTTCATAAAAACGTTTTTTCATTAGTTTTGAACCCAGCTCTGTATATTTATGCTAACAATTTCTCGTGAAGAAAATCTATCTATCTATCTAGTAACGTTATGATAAACGTAAATATGAAGTGTGACCATAACACTGGTTTCTCATATCTTACAATATTTCATTCCTTTATTCACTTCACTATATATAAATATCAATATAAATACCTAGATATAAATAGAAATGTAAATTTAATTCCAAAGCTCCACGAATTGATTCTTGATATTTTTATTGCAGACTGAATACCAATATTGTTCTGAAGAATAATACGTGTGATGCCTTCTGTTGTCAGATGTAGTTATTCATTTATAAGAAAATAACGCTTTTTGTTAACGCCCAAATTAACTACCAATCAAATTTTCATAAATTCAGACTATTTTTGTTAACAACGCTACACAATACATTCGATTATTGGAAATTTTCTTACTTATCAGCAATTCTCAGATTATCCAATTACCAAATTCAGAAGGCTTAAGCGAAATGCGTTCCTTTGAGAATTGAGAAATAATGCGGCTGCATAAGCTTTTCAAGAATCTGCGAATAAGGTTAGTAAAGTTGCTTTGGTAGTTGCCTATCCGCGAGGAGCCTTATTCTTCGAATCGAAAATATGACGCTTTTAGTTAACACTCGATTTCACTCCCTATCAAACTCACGTAACAGGGGTTTAAAATATACGAATGAACTCCAAAATCTTTCACAGTCCAATAGAGGCACCTCAGGCAGAGGTGTTGTCTACCTCGACATTGCCTCTAATCATTATAAAAGAAAGGCAAATTAATCCAAATGAACTGAGAAGGTTGATTCTGGGACATAGATGTAGAGGAGAATTAGAAAAGCTTAACTTGAAATTGTCGATCAAGATTTTCTATGAGCTGTCGTGTCCGTCTTGAAAATTGAACTTGATAAATTAGCTTTCTTAGAATATCTCATGCTTTCGAGATATGAAAAACATGCACGAGAACCAAACTAAAGGTCTTCAAAATCTGTAGATATCAAACACTATTACAAACTTCCTTCTGTATTTCTTACTATTTTTTCTCAATTGACCGTACAAAAATAATAAATAATAATATATAAGGAAAAGGTTTACTGGTTTCACACAATATTGGAGACTTCGCTGCGCCCAGTTTCCAATCATTGTCTTCAACCAATAAACCATCCTTACCTTTCTTAATACTAAATATTAGATTGGATTAAATTTCATATGCTTAAGGCTTCTTAGGCATTTTTACCGTGACCTTTCCAGATTTATTGTGGTTCTTCATTTAATTATATCTAGATTTTTTTTTTACCAGGCTTATTAGCTAGGTAGAGTCTCGGTCACGTAACTCTCTGCCTTAAGTTCTTCTTCTTAAAGTAAGTAGGTGAATATTTAAAATTGGTAAAAGCCCTTACCTATGACTTCTCTCGACAAACCACCCCGCTTCGAGAATGTATCTTTATCGACCTGAATAACTTACATCTTTTTCCTCATGGAAACAACCTCGTCGCTTCTACCGTTCTTATATTGACACTTAATATTTTGGACACCCTGTATATATGATTAACGAAAACCCTTACATTGCGTCACCGGTAGTCCTTCAATATGCATACCGAAATTCGTTGTCCTAGATCAAGCCGTTATTGAGCTACAACGCCAACAGACTACAGACAGACAGACCGACGGACTTGAGATACCATGATCTAGGAACCCCAAAACGTAAATATAAGCAAAAATCTCGAGGTCGATTTTTTACGTGAATGCAATACTTCCCTTAATGAGGGAAGTAAAAAGATACCAAAATAAATGTAAGAAAATGGGACTTAGGGTAGAAAGATCTAACATAGCAATTTCGTGTACCTAAGGGTCGATTTCATAATCAAATTTAATCTCCAATTAATTTTAATCCTAGATTAAAAATTCCATAAATTTTTTGGTTGGTCATATAATTTAAAGTTACTTTAAAAGAACGAAAGATAAGGTGACTAATGTTGCAAAAGTTATGGAAAAATGCTCTCTTTCTATTCCGTCATCGAGATATGAGTTAAACAAATTGAAGAATTAACTAATCTCCCATTAAGGATTCATTATGAAATCGTCCCTAAGACCAATAGTTTGCAGCTGAAGGTAGAGAAAATTTGGAATAGGTACATACTTAGAAAACCAGTAAGAATACGAGAAAGCTGGTTTAACTATGAACAAGAGTAATTTAGATTACTTAGAGGTGGAAATAGAAATTGTGTTGAAGGTGTTGAAAATTGTAAATACCTGAAAATTAAACTCAATAAACAAGGAATTAGTGAAGACAAAAAAGAGTCATCAAACCCCTAATAGATTACCCTATGTGAATATATGTAGCAGTTCCAATAATATTACAAAAACAGGTACGTGTCGAATTGACGGCCTCCTTTCTGAAGTCGGTTAATAAATATAAAAATATTACCAAGTACACTTCAGGTTTTACATCATAATAATAGATGAGCTTTGTATAGAACAATTTGCGATTTTGCAAGAAGAACTGATCTATAAAAAATCTCCAGCTTTTTTTACAATATAACATATACATTTTTTGCAAACATGTACCTACGTTCCGTTCCTGTCACAATTGATTTCCGGTATAGCTATAGAATGTAATATCGCCGGCCATTTAAATTTGACTATGCACGAATTTGAAGTTGCGACCATAGCTGCCAGTCCCACAAAGATGATTTATTCGTATGTTTATTACCTCATTCCGTTTTTGGCGGAAAAGAGTTTTTACGCTGTCACGATAGACGGCTGCCATCATTATCGTGCCAGCTAGAGTTAGGAGCCTCCCAAATCTCGTCTTGCAAAGTTTTAATAAATAATAATATCGGGCCAGAGGCAGTGTGTTCCTATGAATCACAGAATCGATAGTTTGATGTTGTTGCAACATAGTGAAGCGCTGGAGGGAGGTTTCTGCTGTTAATTTAATCAGTCAAAAGGAAGTGAGTCAGTGGCGAAGACCTGAACATTTTTCGGCACTCACAAAAATAATTCCTTATGCTGTATGTATAGTGCAAAATAATTCGATTTCTATCCTACATTATCTCTAAAGATCATTTTGATTGACGCAAGATTTTTTCAGAAGCTCGGTACTGGTCATAATGATGGCTTATAGCCTCCTCCTAATTTGACAAAATAGTACCGGCTGCGACATCTATTGCTGACAATAAGCTCACAAAACAATAAACAGCTTAGTTCACACCAAGGGTGAAAAATCTTATTTTTTATGCCACAAGCATATCTTCACATAAATCAATAAAATATCTGGGTCTTATAATTAATTTTAAATTTGCAGTTCTCATAAGAGCAAATTTTGTTCCCATCCAGCTGCTGTTCTTGACTTTTTATAAACGCTTGAAAAAAGCGGTGATATGAAAGTTCCGAGCAAATCTCAAAAATATAGATAAGTTACAGTAATCATTATTATAAATGAAATTAAGAAGACGGGTCAGATGAGACGGTTCTTATGATTGAAATCAGTGAAAATAATGCTACTCTTATTCAGAGATTATGGTATCAGCTTATTTAAAATAAATAAATATGCATTATTATTTATTATAATCAATATTAGAAAATGCAATCAAATATAAAGTCGAGCACGGCCGTACTATCCTTTTCTCGAAGCAATTCAGGCCACTTTCGACCCCCCTTGTAACTTCGTTGTTGATAAAGCTACAAATCTGAATATACAGAAACTTAGAGGACATAATATATCTAGCTCTAGTTCCAAGTGACAACCAATTCATAACTTTAGTTTACCAGCTATCGCCAGTCGAATTTCTGTAATTCTGTCACTGACACACTCACCGATCATCAAAATTCTAAGGTGATTCTAGGAGACTCAGAAACTTCAAATTTGGAATTTAGTTTTTACGTATAATGAAAGAAAAAACTCAAACATTCCTAAATTTCACTTTCGTTTTCATGATAATGAAAATGATTATGATTACGTTCAAATATCGCTCAGTATTCGTGCGACTCCTCACGCTGGCATTGGAGTACTGACCACAGAACACAGATTTAACACAGAACGTACTAACTACTATCATCATATACCGTACCCATACCGCCTGGACTATGACAACGCACCATCATATAAAACATAGAAATATTACATGTCAGCATTTTTCAATTATTAGAATCTTATATATTGTTCATGATTATTACTTTAGTTTTTAGTCTTGACATTATATTGTAACGGTTCACTTCGTTCTGTATTGAGTAAAATAAACTTTTTAAAAAAGACAGTTCTACGTGCGAAATACATAATTCGCGCGTAGCCAAAGTGCAAGGTTGCCGGTTTTCCAGTTATTACTGGCATTTGCTAGTATTATAGCGCTCTATCAGTAAAATAGTAAATATATAGATTATATTGCCATCAATTGACTTAGTAAAATTGAAGAAAGCTAAATCATAAATTCAATAAGATTTTGGTTGAATTATTGGAAAACGTTTATTAATAGCCAAGCACATAGACTAACCATAGCTAACGTACAAGAAATATTACATGAGAAGAAATAAAGGAGAATTAATACAAAAGAGATGAGATCCCATAGAAAACATAAAATGTAAAAAAATGCAACGCAGTCCTTCCAACGCAAAAAGTTGTGAGATCACATGTAAAATCAAGTCAGTTAGCTTAGTTCCTATCAATGGAAGTACCTATTCAACAGCATTTTCATATATTTGATCTATTTATTTACCCACCATCATTTATAGTCACCGAATAATTTTATTAGACATCTTTTTTCTAAAATACATGTATAATGACTTGGCAATCGAAAGACAATAATCATTTAAAAATTAAAGTATTTTAAATAGTAGTTTATTCTTACGTGATCATGTTGCCGTGATGGTTTAATATACCTACATGTATACTGTTTTAAAACCTACGTTTATAATTTATAACGTTAGTGTATATTTCATTGGTATTTAATTTTTGCTGTCAGTGAGAGAGCCGTGCGATTGCCAAGTCATTATACATGTATTATAGATATAAAGATGTCTAATAAAATTATTTGGTGACTATAAATGATGGTGGGTAAATAAATAGATCAAATTTATGAAAATGTTGTTGAATTGGTACTTCCATTGATAGGAACTGAGCTAACTGACTTGGTTTTACCTGTGATCTCACAACTTTTTGCGTTGAAAGGACAGCGCTGCGAGACTTTTATTTTACATTTTATGTTTTTTATGGGGTCAGTTATTGCCTAATTTATCTATAAAAACTCTCTGATCAGGTCTTGTGACCATTCATGCTGTTCAGCGAGCCAAGGTAAACAACAATGGTTATATTCAGTTTTGAAGTACGAAGAACTGTTTGAATGAATAAATAAATCGCCTTGTAAATTGGTATACTCGTACATACGAGAGGGTTTCAATATTAAGAACTTTATACCTAAGCCTATCCCTTTTTTTGCGACTCACCGCTAGATAGCGCAGCATTAACTACAGCAACTTCTACACCTATTAACCAATCGCTGATAATAGGTGTCTGTAGTTGCCATTTGCTCACAGCAGTACAACGTCTGCCGGGTTTCATTTTTTTCTCCAAATTATTTAGTTGGTGCTAATACTAAGCATGCCTGTTCTAAAATTGTAGATAACAAAAATTCTAAATTACCTACCTACCTAAATGGTTCTGACAGATTGGAAATGTTTTGAACTACTTCTCAAATACCCTTCATAAAAACTTTATTCTCTAGCAACAATAAGGATCTTCGCCCATTACCATTTCTTTGAAAAATATAGCTGATACCATTCAAAAATCAATTATTTAAATATTTAACGAAAAAAAAGTTGACCTTATTCAAATATTTAATTCATGTTGAGTATCTCAACTTGGTTGTATCAAAAAAATCGGGCCCCATTAAAAAAACGTATAATTCCGCCGCTGTTTTAAATAGAGCTCGCTCTAAAGCCACCGTTTAATTGGAACATTACGAATGTCTACACCTCTTGGAGCATTTTAATTATGCTGCAATAATTTTAATTAATGCAGGTTTCACTTTTCTTCTCTTTTTATCCTTATCTTCGGTGACTCTTACAAATTGTTAACGAGGATGTTGTTTTTTCTGACTTTTTGTTGTCATAAGAAAGACACTGTGAAATTTTATGTTTCAATTTCATTTCTGTTAGCTTACAAAGATAATTATCAGCAGTTAAACAAGAGCCAATAAAAAGAATAAGTTTCCATGCAATCTACATCGAACTTCCTCATGACATATGTTAAAATCGATATGTTTTAATGATAAAGTAAGATATTGTCTTCTTTAGTATAGCGTATTTTTGTTTCAGCTAAAACTGTACAGTTAATCTTGCATCATTAAAATACAACATCTACATCGGGTTCATGCTCGTTCATTTTGTCCGTGTAGCATCGCTACCGAAGAGGCCAGAGCTTAATGGAACCAATTGCATTTTAAACTATCGGATGTAGCAAAAGCCCGAGAAAAAATAAAACCCTCCCATAGCAGCCATTTAAAGTGGACTTAATGGTCAACCATAACAATTCCGTTCGCCAAAGGACGTTTATTCTAATTTACAGCGAACTGTTTCTTTATGTTTACGTAGAATTGTCGCCGGAACAATTTCCTCAAGCTTAGACGAGAGTCTGAGAATGACTTTCTCAGTTATTACGAAGCAAAAATGATACCTAGTCTATTAAAACTGTCTCTCCCACAATCATATTGACATCCGACAAATTTTAGCTAGACAAATCAGTAATATCTCAGGCTTAGTACTAAGATAATAAAGAATTTCGTGCACCTTGAAACTTAATTTTTCGAAATCAAAATACCCTGCAGAGAGGCATCACACTTGTTCGTAAAGTAGTTTACGTAACTATGATAGCGTATCAATGGAATAATGGCAGATTGTTGAATTATGATGTTGAGTTATCAAATGAGCAGTTTTCAATATAGTTTTCCCAATCTAATTTCCAGAGCAAGAATGACAAAAAAATAATGTGATTTTTTTTCAGATGATCAAGTTAACACTCGTCATCACTTAGCCTTGTCAACAGAGCAATCTCCTCTGTGGAGGGTCAACAATAGGCAATAGGCATATTTCTTATAAATTAACAATTTCAGACGGTACCATCCAATCAACAGATTCTTTAAAGTATCGAACATTTCATCATTTGAAATAGTGAATTGTCTTTAATTAAAGAATGAAAACTTTCCTGTTCACCCAAAAGGTAATGAAAGGCAAACGTTCACTTCTCAGAAAAACTTGTCTATACCTAAATCCAAATGTGTTTACTTTTTCCTTCATTTCTTGAGAGAAAGATAAAAAGAAGCTGAGCACAATGAAACCCAGCGGGGTAGCGGTGTTGATAAATTGTTGATCAAAAAGCAATTTGATAAAACGGTTAACAGCAAGTTATGTTGATCAAATGTGGATCGTCTGAAAGGTAATAGGACTGGGATATATATTACAAGTTCATTGAACTCAATATAGATACAAGAAACTGACGGGATAATTGATACATTTATTTGTATAGCAAAGGTAAATAAGTAAACAATATTTTCCATACTATTAGTTGAACAATCAGGTTTCATTCTTCAAGCAGCGGTATATAAATTTTGTGGAATCCCATATTGCATCATCTTGGAATCCACCATGTTTACAGGAACAAGCATCCAGGAGATACACAATATGAAAATACCCGTTTCCATCCAACATCGAAATAAACAAATAGTAGCTCTCAAAAATGACCCTATCATCACTATAAATATATTCAAGATGACTCTATAGTGTATTGCAATAATAAACTCAATTATCTCTTCATGCATGTTTCGATAAGGGCTGTGAAACCTTAATTATCACAACTAATAATGACAAGTTATGGAAAATATGGCAATTCCACTAGACCCCGACTGTCAAAATTTGTCATTTTATTTTTCTAGGCAGATTCTAGTTGGGCTTCATTTTTCTAGGACATAATGTGGTTAGGTTATTGAAGCATAATATAAACGTGCCAAAGGGTTTTATCCTTCTATTCTGATTATTTGTGGAACAAAAAACTGATTACTTAAAAGGATTAATCAATCCCACATCAATTTACTTGCCCAGCTAAAGTTGGAGAAAAAGATTGATTTAATTCTTCTAGAGTGGATGATGAAACTTATTTCAATAAAAACAGTAACCTTTTCATCTTCCACTTCCATAGTTCAGGTTAAAATAAGGTAAGGTATCAACCTATAAGCCCCATTTATAAATGAAATAATTAATACAAGCATATTATGCAACACATGAAACTATTAGAGATAACAGTTATATAAGTAGGTACAATTGTTAGATGGAAAATTATATAAGCATAATCATCATCATGAAAAATATAGTATAATATAAACCAGTGATGATAGATGAGTATCTAGACCAGTTGGTCTAATCGATTTTTGAAAGTTAAAACTGAGGTTGCATCTGCATCCAGATTATTCCATGCTAAGAAGATAAGATTGACTATGAAGCTCTGGCGATTTGTAGACTTGAACTATTCGTTAGTTCCGTAAGTTTGAAATTGTGTCCTCTCAATCCTGTATCAGCCTTCATCTGGAACATGTTACTCAAAGACAAGAATCCATCAAGAATCCGATATTTTAGAATCAGATCTCCGCGATGTCTTCGGTAATCAAATGTAGTCGCATAACTGATTTAGACAATTTTCCTAAGATGGTCTCCTGAGACCAAAGGCCATTCGAGTAGCTCTTCGTTGTACAAGTTCCAGCATTTTACGATCCCTACTCAATTCTAGGCTCCCGACTTGTCCTCCATATTCAAGAATTGTAGACTTTGTATTCACAGGTCGCCTATTTCTATCTGTTTAGATTTCCTCAATTCAATTCTACTTATCACTGTATTTTTTATCGTAAAGTTCTGTTTATTAATTCACTTGAGAATTGATCCTCTACATAACATATTTCTTTTCAAGCCTATTTTAAGATAAGTATACTTACTTGCATAGACATCGGTCCGCAATAGAATTTTGAATCTCTATCTTTTAACTGACTCACAGTTTAATTGCAAAAAAACTGGCAGATCGTGTAACAGGATAAAATGCTTACTTCGCAGTCAAAGTCGAGGAACAATGAGGAAAATGAGGGGATTCTAAAAGGGTCCAGGGTTTTCTATAATGTTAGTCTGGCAGATGACAGCCTCTGCTAGACCGAAGAGGAAACTAAGTGTTCATACTGTAACGTGGATAGGTAGACATGTACTTACGGTTGTGATTAGTTTTATTAGCCATTTATTCTACTACCTTGTTTGCTATAGTTGTTTCATGTTATAGTTCATAATTTACTTCTAGAGTTGGTAGAGTTATTCTCGATCCTTCCAGAAACTATATGTGAGGTACAATTTGTCATACTAATGTCAGTTTGACAAGGATCTAGAACATTAATTATGTGCGTCTAGATATTCATAGATCATTCTCGATGAATGTCATGTCATGATTCAGTTATATAAAGCCGTGTCGATCACAGGACAGAGTCAGTCTTATGAAGGCAATGAGTCTTATAAAGTCAGTTGATAACAGTCAGTCTGTGGAATCAGAGGTTAATAGTAGTTCTGTCGGTGAAGACAGTGACAGTATAGATTGTCAAGGTGACAAGTGGTGACAGTTGTACCATAATAGAAGTTCGTGTACTGAGTGTTTGGAAATAAACCATTAGAAGCAATCTGCGAACTTTGAGTATTACGCAAGTGAACTCACCCCACAACGTTTAGCACAGGGTTAAACGTTACAATACTTTGTTATTAAGAAGGTCTGGCAGGGTTGCAGTTTCAGTTACTCAGAAAAAACCAAAGGCTGAAAGCTGTGTGAAGGAGTCTATATCAATGGTTCTGAGCCTTATAAAAAGAGTAAAACCAGATACTGAGCTCTACTTAAATGGAGAATCATAATAGATCTAAACAGGTCGCATAAATAAGAGGCGCAAAACTAAAAGATCAACTCCATCTACAATCCACAATTTGAAATTAATGCATTCCATTTGCATGTTCCACACTGTATAAATTTGATGATGTTTTCCAGAATTCCAGCCAGAACTTGGATGTACACTGCCACCGGAATCTTCGCCGAATAATTGGTGGCACAACTAAAACTGCTTTGTTCGATATATAATCCCCATTCGGTACGCTCCGCTGACCCCCCTTTTCCAGCCCCCGGCCAAACGGGGGCAATTATTATTCAGGGATTATCGTTATTCAGCCGAATTGCTGTAATATACATCCGTCTGTACGTGTGTATGTAACCGTATGGGCGTAACGAATACACACACATACACTGAGCTTACCATAGGCGATGGATTAGTGTCAGTGCGCGGGCGATATCAAAATCAATGTATGAACGGTCTCACTGATTGAAAGTTATTCTCATATATATAACTGGGTTACAAGAGAGCATCTACTTTACAGTTTTTTATTTTGATGTTTACTAAAAATGTAACAAGGTAAACGAGGTATCAGGACGTTCTCTCTATTGACCGAAAGTGTCTATCATGCAACATTGTCATTTGTGATTGTGAAACTTCAACAGAGTAGATCATTTTAGTTGAGGTAAAACTGAATACACCGCGAGCCAACAGGTGGATAAACCAATAATGTACCAACTATTCACTCATGTAGCTCTAGTAAATTATGTTCTATGCTTTATAAGATTGTGTTCTGTTTTTGGTGATGAAATAATGATCGTTTTTGCAAGGATGACCTATATGAAAAAATGAATTTCCGGAATTTAATATCTTCCCAATTACTTACATTTTTGACCGACTTCCCAAAAGAAGGAGGTATACAATTCGACTGTGTGCTTTTTTTTTGGTTTGTGCGCGCCTTTCATATAGTAAACGTACTCCGATTTTGATGATTTTTGATTCATTTGAAAGAGGAGGCTTGAGAAATGGTCCCATATTCATAAAAACGGGAATCCGACATCTCGTTCCCTCCGAAAACCGCCCCCGAAGGGGGTGGAGGGGGTAAATTTTGTCGAAAATTGAAAATCTGCGTTGATATAATTACAGATAGGACAATATCCGGAAACGTTTAAATGGAACATTTTTTCAAAAGAGTAACGGTTTTCGACATAGAGACATTTTAAATTCTCAAATATACCTATTTTCGCTATGTGGAGAGGGCGATTTCTGTCGAAAATTGAAAATCTGTTTGCAGTACATGAAAGACATAATTATTTGTAGCAACATTTATACTGAACATTTTTCCCTTACAGTTACGGTTTTCGAGTAAAATCGGTGTTAAAATGGTAACAACTAAAATATTCAAGCGTATTTCCGCAGCGATGTTCTGAGATCTCAATAATAACAACTACAAGCAAGGCATATACGTGGGTAATAGAATAAGTACTATCTTCATTGGTATTAGTGAACGTTCAACGATTTTCGTGACTAATGTTACACTCAAAAGTGTGAAATAAATATTTTTTACAAAAAATTGGACCGACTTTATTAGTTGGTGCACTGAAAAGTATAAAATAATATTAATTCTATTGGTGCTGGTACTTGTGAAGTTAGTGCCAAAAGTTACCAATCTACCTGCAACTGCACAACTTCAAAAGTAACAGCACCAATAGAATTAATATTATTTTATACTTTTCAGTGCACCAACTAATAAAGTCGGTCCAATTTTTTGTAAAAAATATTTATTATCAGAGAAATCATTTTATTTTTCCCGTATCCTACACATCAAAATATATCACCCAATTTTTTTTCACTGTTTTTACCTCGCCATCTTCAGATATTAGGATCTAATATCCTAATAATACCCATGTGTAAAATTCAAAGAACCCGTTATCAATAATCAGTTATCGAAATGACTTGTAAGTATATAAGTGTTTTCTCATTCCATGCTTAAAGAATTTATAGTTATATCAGCCAACACTCATAAAATAATTCTCGAACAAAAAAGTTCGTTGAATCTAAATGTTATGATAATGCAAAAAAGGAACACAAAAACGTTGAGGAGCAACTTTTGAAAATAACGCTTTTTTGAATGCACGTAAAACAATATAAAATATGACTGGGATTCAAATAGATTCTATATAAATATTTTTTACAAACAAAAATTGGACCAACTTCAATTGTTGGTGCACTGGAAAATACAAAATAATATTAATTCTACTAGTAATAGTGATTTTGAAGTTGTGAAATTGTAGTTGAATTTAAGACTCTTGGAACCAACTTGGCACAAGTACCAGCACCAATAAAGTTAATATTATTTTGTATTTTTCAGTGGAACAACAAATATTTATTTCACACTTTTGAGTGTCACATTAGTCATGAAAATCGTAGAAAGTTCACCAATATTAAAGAAGATAGTACTTATTCTATTACCCGTGTATTTTCTTTGCTTGTACTACTACTATCAATTATTCAGAGAGCTCAAAATATCGCAGCAGAAATACGTATATTTCAGATTTTACCAATGCTCTAACTCGAAAGCCGTAATTCTTTTGAAGTGAATGTTCATTTTAAACATTTCTGGATATTGTCATATCTTTAATTCTGTCGTCTCAGATTTTCAATTTTCGAGAGAAATGGCCCCTTCTATTCTCCCATTCCAGATTGGAGTTTTTATAAATATTAGACCATTTCTTACGCCTTCTCTTTCAAATGAATAAAAAATCAATAAAATCGTAGTAGGTTCACAATATACGTCGCGTGCACAAACCAAAAAAAAGCAAAAAACAGTCTAGTTGTAGTAGTTAGAACTAAGAACAATAGTAATGTGAATAAATGTGATCCGATGAAGGGTCAATTTCTCTCGAAAATCGAAAATCTGAGGTCGCAGAATAAAAGATAGGAAAATATCCGGAAACGTTTCAATTGAACATTTTTTCAAAAGTGTTTCGAGTTACAGCGAGGTTAAAATCTCAAATATGTGTTTTGAGATAAATTGAATGGGTATTAGTACTTGTGAAGTTAGTGCCAAAAGTTATCAATCTAACTGCAACTGCACAACTGCAAACGTAACAGCACCAAAAAAAATATATTATTTTGTAATTTTCAGTGCACCAGCTAATAACGTCGGTCCCAATATTTTTTGTAAAAATATTTATCTTTTATTTGAAACAAAAATTTTGACAAATGGTCCTAATGAAAAATAAGCAAATCAATATGAATTTCTACCCAAAAATACTATCGAAAGGTTATTTCTTTCGGTCTACTTTCGCTCTCTGTCAGTAAGTTGGATCTATTGGTTGCTAGCAAATTCATCGGTAATAAATATTTTGATAAGTAACTGAATATTGTTTTCAATTATTTATGCACTTGTCAGATATCTACAAGTTTATAATTTCATTCAGCCATTTGTCCCAATAATATATAATTCAGTAAGATTGATTTTTATGAACTCTCCTATAAATATTTATTGATCTGACAAAACACATCACGAATCATAGGTTCAAACAATATTGGAGACATCGCTGCGTTTATTTTCAATTGTTTTCAGCCAGTGAACCATCCTTCGTCCGTTCTCGATAATTAAAATACTATATTTCTATTGGTACTATTACTTTTGAGGTACATGTCAAGAGTCTAAATAAATATAACTGATACTTCATCTTTTGCACTTCTACATTACACGTACCAATAAAATAAATATTATTTGTATTTTTCAGTCTCTCATCTAATAAAATAGGTCCCAGAATTTGTAAAAAGTTATTTAATAAATTTACCTAATATGTACCACACATTATTTCATAAATGAAACCACTAATAAACTAAAACAAGATTGTAGTTCTCTATTTCACCCTGTATATGAATATGAATGAATACATATTATTTAAGATAATTTAGTTACCCAATACCTACATCACAAGGATCATTGTTACTTCATAGTTTAGTGATACGAATACGCAAAACAATGTTTATCTTCTGCGATATTAGCACATCGCTGGCTTATTGAAAACAAGAGATAATCAGCATAAAAAATCATAAGCCAATCCCTTTTTGTAAAATACTGTTTTTTTAAAATTTAATAATGTATAATATGTTTATTGAAGAACAAGCAAATTTGTGTAGCAATAAATAAATCAAATGCAAAACTTAGACCAGCATGGGGGTGAGACTAATTATTTTTTACAAAAAAATGGACCGACGTTATTAGTTGGTGCACTGAAAAATACAAAATAATAGCAGCAATAGAATTAATAATATTTTGTATTTTTCGATGCACCAACTAATAACGTCGGTCCAATTTTTTGTAAAAAATATTTATTTCAAACTTTTGAGTGTAAAATTAGTCACGAAAATCGTTGAACGTTCACTATTACAAAATAAGGTAGTACTTATTCTATTACCCACGTATATTCTTTGTTTGTAGTTGTTATTATTGAGATCTCGAAAGATCGCTGCGGAAATACGTATAAGTATTTTTGATGTTACTATTTTACCACCGCTCTAACTCGAAAACCGTAACTCTAAGAAAAAATTTTCATTATAAATGTTGCTACAAATAATTTGGCCTTTTATGTGGTACCCACAGATTTTCCATTTTCGAAAATACACATGTTTGAGATTTTAACATGCCTTTAACTCGAAAACTGTAACTCTTTTGAAAAAATGTTCAATTTAAACGTTTTCGGATATTGCCCCCTCCCTTCGGGAGGGGTTTTCGAAGAGAAGGAGATCTCGGATTTTTATAAATATGGGACCATTTCTCAAGTCTCTCCAGATTAGTGATGCGCAAAGCAAGACCAAGACCAAGACCGACATGGTCTTGGTATTGGTCTTGGTCTCGCACCCTTGGTATTGGTCTTGGTCTTGCATCAAATCCTTAGTCTTGGTCTTGGGTCTTGGTCTTGCATATACGGTCTTGGTATTGGTCTTGGTCTTGCTGCAAGACTTGCAAGACTTCGCAAGACTCTTGCAAAAATTTTGATTTTTTTATAAGTGTGAAAAGTTGTTGCGATTCTAAACCGTAATTGCTTAATTTAAATGAAGAAGAACCCTGCATATGTATGGGAAGTATGTAATTCATAATCTTATAAGATTGCCTGTTATTATATTATCATTCGAAATGGATAAATATCGACCGTATAAAAAATTGTCATTGTCCAGAACAAACACGCCTGGTATTGTAATGGTACCAAACCATTGTAGAATAAGTAATGAGAATAAAACTAGGCTTGTAGAATTAAGTTAGGGCAAGTGAGATGCGTAAATAATTTATAAAGTTTATAAATTAATAATCACCATTCACATATGAGAATCGTATCTTACTTGCGCGACTTAGTCTGCTTGTGTTTTCTTGGTATCATCCGTCCCAACTGAGCACTCATATTACTACATACTTCTACTTTATACTTCTATTTCATAACTCATTCTCTTGCTCATTCTACAATGGTTTTGTACCATTTTCTTTAAGAAAATAGAAAGAATCTCTGAAAGCGATCAAAAGTATTTCTGGTTTGTAAAACTAACTTTAATTTTTTTAGAAAGCTTTTTCCAAAACATGAAAATTAAATACAGGTAGAGATTTGTTAATACGCGCATTGATAAAACTAGGTGTATATTTAAAAAGTTAGTCGTGTGAATATGTTAGTTGAGTTAGTTAATGAGCATGATCGAAAAAATAGTTTCAAAATTTCAAATATCTCCAAAAGTGGCAACTGGACAAATGTCATCAAAAAGATATCAGATTTATAGATGATTTTTAACGTTTGCTTAAAACATTCATAATAAAAATAAAAAACCGTGTAGTTTACCTTCCCCTGGGTACGAACTATCGGGATTCTTTGAAAACAGCTCGGTAAGGGAAATCCTAGAAGGATTGAAAGTACGGTATAGGTATAGGGTGTTTCAGAATTTTTTGAAATCCGGAAATCCTAGAAGCTTAAAATAAACTCGCTTTTCACCCAACAACTTTTAATTCAATATTTTCTAATTTTCTAAAATAAAGATCGATAATAAGGGAGTTCAAAGATTAAATTGATTAGGTTATTTATTAGCGTTTCTTAACTTATCATTGAGCAAAATAATATGTTTCCTACCAATTTGGTGTTTGGTTACGGAACTGCAAGAGTCTTGCAAGTCTCGCAAGTCTTGCAGCAAGACCAAGACCAAGACCAGGTTAGTCTTGGTATTGGTCTTGCATCCCAGTATTGGTCTTGGTCTTGGGTCTTGGTCTTGCATAGACGGTCTTGGTCTTGCAATTTTGCAAGACCAAGACCAAGACTGCAAGACCAAGACCAGTCTCGCAGCATCACTACTCCAGATGCTATGGGAACTCCCACTTTGGACAGCGCTGTAGATAACTCAAGTCACCCTACCAGACACCACCACCAGAAAGTTCTTAGCTTTGGCTAGAGATAGGTATTCAGGTAAAAGTGTAGTAACATTAGAGCGCTGTATAGATAGGTATTATCGCCCGCCATTCCGTGTCCTATCTGTCTCTGTCAGTGACACAAAGGTATATGTAATCATAGTGCAATTTAAACGAGTAGGCGAGTGTAATATTTAATAATTTATTGGTATATTTATTATAGAAACGGCATTGTAAACTGTTTAGTAACGTTCAGTGTAGATTAAAACATGTGTTTTGCCAGGTTTCTTCATGCGCAAACGTAATATATATATAGGCGAAGTAGCCGTCACCGCGAATCTAAAATTTGGGAAGATGCGTTTATTATGTTATTTTATCGTCATAATCATTTTTTGTGTGAAATTCCAAAGTAAAATTTACTTTATATATGCTCCCGAATGAAATTAGGTCATATCAAATTAATTTATTTTGTTATATGCAGATTTTCGGCATGGAACAATAATTGCAATCTCAACTACCAGCGACATTTAAAATGAGCCAAATTCCGAAAGAAGCAGGTGACATTTCATGATTACCTACATCATTCATCTATTTAATTAATAGGTTTTGTACTGCATTTTTAAGGTGAAGATGAAAGTGCGAATCTTTCAAGAAGTACGATTCAGAAAAACATTGGATGATATCTGCATTATGAAATGATATGCAATCAATGAAGGAAGAACCGAAATGATGCATTAATGAATTTAACACTTCTGTTGTAGCTGAAACAAATATTATATTGCCTACCACCTACCGTTTTCTACTAGCAATATTAACGTGACTAGATATATAAATTTCAAACTCATTTGTGAACCTAGTCCAAAAACATACGATATTCTATTGTAGCCTTGCACTCTTAATTTTCTATAGTAAGTTGCATTTTCCTTTTATTTATAATATATTATATAGTTTTTTGAAGTAACAGGCAATTTTTTATTAACGATTTTTAAAATTTTGTTTGTTTTTTCAAATAAAACAATCCAAATAAAATGAATGTTCTAATATATATTGAACATTATCCGACAGTACGAAATGTTTTTTTGTATTAAATATACCAATAAACCAAATAAATATGATAAATTCTTTCTTGTTTACGAATCATTACGTATATAACCTATGCCACTGACGTCACAGTCAGGACACGCAATGGCGGGCTATAATACTCATCTGTATAGCGTCTTAATAACGTCAAAGCTTTACCTTTCTGTGAAAAAAGCTAGGTACATGTGGGTATCTATAACATTTAGTTAAAAAATATTTCATTTAATTAGAAAAACACTCTACCTTCTTCGGAAGGCTTTTTTATGGTTATACTAGGTGCTGGGTATTGAAAATTTAGATATGCGATTATTTGTTAGTAGAACTTATCAGAAGCAGTGCATATGTACCATACAAAACAGGCGAAAATACGTTAAATCAAAAAGCAAATCATACAATAGAATTGTGTACCTCCTGTGTCGTTGAAAGCTAGAACCTTATTTAATTTTTAATATTCCCCATAGTAAATTAATATGAAATAAATATTTACTCTTCTCAAGGTCATCACCATTTGTTATAAGTAGTACTGGCACGAGATTATGGTCTAGAGGTCAACCGATAACTCTGGATAAATCTGTTAATATTTTATTGTCTGTGGCGATAGTGGCCCTGGCGAATTGAGAAAGTATTTGAATGATTAAAAAATAAAACAATAATCTGAAAGAGATCCCTAATACCCGTTGCGACATTATAACATAGGGAGAAATGAGGATAAAAGAGGCTAACAAAAAGTATAGGGAACTCGAAAAAATTGTGAACACTTTACATCTTCCTTGAAAATTTTAGGTAGGTATGTGATTTTGTTACCCCACGAAAACGTGAAATAATAAATTTTTACATAAAACAACTAATCTTAACTAATTAAAATGCATAAAAAAATCATATTTATTCTATGAGAACTGTTTATTTTGATATAAGTGTCAAGAGTCTACCTTTAATTATAACCTACCTATTAAAGGCAAAGAAAAAAATGACGAATGAGGAAAGCTGGAAGCAGAGCAACAGGCCATAATAGAACTAGGGCTTTCGTGTGGAACTGCTAAATGTCCAATTATGGGGCATATCCAATAGAAGATAAATAACCGCGTCTGCTGGTGAGAAGAAACACCAAAACAGAGACATGGTAAATTATATAACATGGTAAAAAATAAAAGATGTTAAGGTGAGTTTATACAGTAATAAAACAAAATAAGAAACAGATTAAAATTGAAATAAGAATAACCTCAAAAAAGATTGGTTTATACAGATGACGAAAATAAAATAAGAAATAAGAATGAACCAATCAAATCACAGCATTTTGACAAAAACTTTTGTGTTGTATGCAAGTTAAGAGTTCTCTGGTGGTTGATCATGCGCATTATCAGTTTCCAAACAAAATAAAATAAGTAATAAAGATGAAAGTTGGCCATCTTTAGTTCTTATTCTTATTTCTTACTTTAGCTTATTTCGTGTATAAACGCTCCTATGGAAATGAGCATGTTCAACTTTCTTATTTTATCTTAATTTGTTTCTTATTTTATTTTATTTACTAAGAAGATTCTCTTTAACGCTGAAAGGTTAAATAGAGGCTAGAAAAAGAAGTTATGGCTAAAAAACTGGACACATCGGATATAAATGAACTCATACATTAAGCACAAGACAGAGAAAGATACGCCATAACAGTAACCAACCTCAACAGTGATGGCACTTAGGAGGAGGATGAGTGACATAGGAGAAAAAGCCAATCTATAGTGTTACCTATCGATCATCTACCTTTATACCTATAGGTACATCTACTTATAACTTCTGTTCATCTCTCACATAACTACAATATTCAATAAAATAAATATTATAAAACTGGTACTTATTAAAACAGAGCTTGGGTAAATTTTTCTTCTTGCATTTGTGAATTTTCTTCCCAGCAATTTTGCTTCCTATACATTCCCAGGTTTATCTTGATGAACAGAAAGAATAATCATAGAAAGTATAACTAATAATTCTTTTAATGTAACAGGCACTCCTTTTCGGAAAATCGTACAAAGTTTTTTCACAAATTGACTGAATAGTACTACTTGAAAGTATTAAAGTACCAGCCTTGATGCATTACCCTGTAAAAATCTTAGCCCGGACCGGTTCTCGGCAAATAATATTAATTCTACATTACAACTTCTACCGATAAATACCTGTTACCTGGGTAGCCTTACTATAATGACAATGACTGTTACAATCATCTCTGTAATCTCCTAATACACCAGACAGTCCACATCATTCAGGTGTTTGTGATGGTGGTGGTACTGTCTTCGTGGTCGTTTCTGTTTTCTTCGTCCACTTTCCCAAATCAGATGTGAGGTTTTATTTATATCTATTGGTGGATAAACAAAGAGGCGATATTGTTCTTATCACTGGAGTCATTAAGCGCGATGTCATAATAATTTATTGCTCTCTATATTTCGTGCTAGCTGTGCGACTTTTCAGTTGCATAAAAAGTTACAAGTTGTTTGTTGTTGAGTTAACGCTAGTGTTTGGTGAATCTGAAATGTTGATAGAATTGATTTTTCCATGACATTTTGAGGGACGTTTTTTGTATATATAAGTTTTATTTATTTTGAACTCGAAATGGCTACAAAGTTTTCGAAAATATTCTTGGAGAGGTTTTACTCTTCCAATACTTTCAATGTAAGTAACAGTCAAAACTCTAATTTAATTATAGAACAACAACAAACAAATAATGAAAGAATGTATTGGTTAACAGTTTTACTAGCGCTGAGAAAAAAATAATGAAAATATTTTACTGAGATAATTTTATATCTGTCTTTTTAAATAACCAATGTCATCAGCTAGAGATTTTTTAATGTCTTTTTCATGAAACTTTCGAAAACATTTGATATTGACAATTTATAAAATGATGTATATACCTATGTTTATTTTCAAATTTAATCCAGTTTTACAGGGTTGTTAATCGAATAATTATTCCATACCATGCCCGCTTTTAAATATTTTTAACGCCACCAAAAGATCCCACATAAGCTAATTAAAAAACATTCTCTAGAAATTTAAATAAACCCGATACATACTAAAGCCTCAACTTTTCATCACTGCGTTTTGTTAGAGATGTTCATTGTTCTTATTCAAACGAGCAATTATTGCGTACTATAAATACTGCATTTTATAATATTCGTTTTTCTGCATTAAATTATCGAAATTACTCAGGTCATCTACGTCACGAACTTTTCATACCCACAATATAAAAGCTAGAAGATTCGAATTTGGTCAAAGAAAGATGTTGTCAGTATCTGAACTCACCGCACATGCATTCCCCAAAAGTAATAAAATAAAAATAATCTCCAGTAATAAAAACTGATGAAAAATAAAAGGTCTCTGAAATTAATGTATGATAAGTACCTAAAATGCAATTTTCGTATGAAATCAAGACATTTTTGAAAATTCTCGAATTACCTTACATTTGAATAAGGTTGGCAACGCTGACCGTGGCTCTTGTCATATTTTTAGGTTATGTCTCGAATTTATTGATGTTACTTGTCAATACCAAACTAACCCGATACAAATTCCTAATATTATTGTCATATTCATACTTCAAAATATTTGATATGAATTATATATATGATTATTATAACCTACTACTTACCGTTCAATATTTTCTTTTAACAATTTTACACCGTAGGAAATTTCCGACATCCAATCCTTACTAATACTTATATATCTACATATATCTTTTCGGGGAATTTATTTTTAAAATAACTAGATGTATTTCAGAAGTCAACTTGTGCTCAAAATATTTGGAAAATACTATAAATCAAAATTTACTTAATATATACTGAAAATTCAGTCCATGTCAAGACATTCATAATTATTTATTTGTATTTTCATTTCGACATGTCCCTGTATAAACCTTACTCTTATGTTCCGATCAATCAAACCCAAATGAGAGCATCAATTATGAAATATAACAAAATATCAATCATTTGTCAATAAAATTGCTATTTTTAATATTATGTACAAAGTTCACAACAACAATTCATAGCACGCGCTGGATTTGGAACTGATAAGACAAAGTAGCAACATAAAAAAATGGAGAAATGATACTACGAGTATATTCATGAACGGAACAGTCAAGATAACGTCAAACATTTTTCTGCTTATTAATAATTCATAGTTAAAATTATCCAGAACTCTCATTTATAAATTACATTCAAGAACATCCAGAGTTATACAATCTTCTAAACTCGGACTAAATCAATTTAAATAGCTTTGATGTAGAAACAACTTAATTATATATTGCACAATCGAATGTCAAAGTAATTATGTCAAAATTATTTAATTATTTTAATGGATATTCAATTGTTTTGGAAACGTTTGAGCGGCTTGATTCGATTGAAATTTAATAACGCTAATATGTAGGTACAAACATATAAATATATGAAAAGATTTTATTTGTCCTAAATCCTGGATTAGTTGTTGAATCAAATTTAAAAATTATTTCCAATGAAGTTTGTAATAAATTCAACACGTATATTGAATCTATTTTTAATTAGAAGTAGGATTTATTTATATTTCATGATGTTTCTGAATTAGTTGATTATATATAAAATATATATTTTAACAAGAGACTCCTTGAATGTTATTGATTCTTCAAAATGACATGTTTTTGATACGGTTGCACATAATCATAGATTAAGTTGAGATTTAATTTATCATAAAATAGATGTTTATTCGAACTTATCGATAGAGGATTGCTTATAATGAAGAGTATGGATTTACATATAATTTTTGCTTTTAGTTGCCCTTAGTAAGGTCAATTTTCGTCTTTTCCCCTCAATTTCATATAAACAGTTTATTTTCAAATGTTGAAAAAACATAAATTACTCAAAAGCCCTTTCAATATCAGGATTTGTTTGATTAACCTAAGTTTGTATAAGTACAAAATTTTCGTTCAGCAGGTAGTTTATTATCAGTGAAAAAGTTAATATAAAAATCAATACCACTGTATAACTGACAAAATGAAAAATAGCATAATTTTATAATTGACCAACAAAATGACAAAAACACTGACCATTATTATCTGAAGCAGCAACCTGATCTTTCAACAGATAAAGATACCATATTCTTCCGCGTCCCTAAACTTTCTTCAAAGAAGAAGCATTTATACCGTAGATCCTGTGAATCCAAAAGAACCAACCTTCAACAAACTCTTGATTGCAAACAGAGGCGAAATAGCATGCAGAATCATCAAGACAGCCAAAAGAATGGGTATCAAAACTGTAGCAGTATATTCTGTAGCAGATTCTCAGTCTGTACGTAGCTACCTTAAATGTTCATTTTTCATACACATTCCTTTATAAATAGAGAACTAACCTATTATTATTTAAGATGCACGTGAAACTAGCAGACGAAGGAGTATTTATTGGTGAGTCGCCAGCATCAGCATCATACTTGGATAGTGGAAAAATAATGGAAGCGATAAAACTTACCGACGCCGAAGCTGTTCATCCAGGATATGGTTTTCTTTCCGAGAACGCCAGCTTCGTAGATCTTCTGGTATGCACATATTATATATACACTCAAAAAAAGAGAGGAGCCATTCGATTAAGATTCATCTCACTTTTAACATAAATTTTATATTACAGAACCAAAAAAATATATATTTGATGAGTAAATATTTTATTATGCATTTTTTATGGTAAATTGTGATGGAGGTCCGATTTTCTTTAGGAAGCCGAGAATGTAGCGTTCATCGGTCCATCTGCCAGATCCATTACAGGCATGGGTGACAAGCTGGAATCAAAAAGGTTAGCCATGGCGGCAGGTGTCAATACAATACCTGGATTCAATGGTATCGTCAAGGATGCTGAACACTGTGTAGAGATAGCTAAGAGTATCGGATATCCAGTAATGATAAAGGCTTCCGCAGGAGGTGGTGGTAAAGGCATGAGAGTAGCCAGGAATGATGACGATGCAAGGTAAAGCATTTTTTTAGAATCAAGACTATAAAACAAAAGTATCTATGTTCCAGAGAAGGATTCAAATTATCATCGCAGGAGGCACTGTCCAGTTTTGGTGATAGTCGCATGTTAGTTGAAAAGTTCATTGATAATCCCAGACATATTGAAATACAAGTATTGGGGGATAAGCATGGCAACGTCATCTACCTTAATGAAAGAGAATGCAGTATTCAAAGAAGAAACCAAAAAGTTATTGAAGAAGCGCCAAGGTGATATACAAAATTCTGGGGGTTATAATAATTCTGGCAATAACACAATTTCCTATAAATGTTTATATTTATTTATTATTTTTCAGTGTTTTCCTGGATGAGAATACCAGAAAGGCAATGGGGGAGCAGGCTGTATCACTGTGCAAGAAACTGGGCTACTATTCAGCCGGCACAGTGGAATTTTTGGTTGATGAAAAAAGAAACTTCTACTTCCTCGAAATGAACACAAGGCTACAAGTAGAACATCCCATTACGGAATGTATCACGGGTGTTGATCTGGTCCAGCAAATGATAAGGGTTGCCAAAGGTCATCCGCTAAAGATCAAACAGGAAGACATCAAAATCAATGGATGGGCCATAGAGAGCCGAGTATATGCAGAAGACCCATACAAAAATTTCGGCCTTCCAAGTATAGGTAATAAAAATAGGAGTTAGATAAAAGTTCAAATGTTTTTTATTATTGATCATATACTTAATATAAATGCATCTTTTTCAGGTAGACTTTATAAATATATTGAGCCGAACCATCTACCTGGTGTAAGATGTGATAGTGGAATTGAAGAAGGCTCAGAAATTAGTGTCTATTATGACCCGATGATATGTAAATTGGTATGCCATGGAAAAGACAGAAAGGAAGCCATCGAAAGAAGCATCACTGCCTTGGATTCCTATGTCATAAGAGGAGTTACGCATAACATACCGCTTTTAAGGGACATCCTAGTCGAAGAAAGATTCAACAAAGGCAATCTTAGCACAAACTATCTACCTGAGGTGTATCCAGATGGTTTCAAAGGTACGTGGCTCTTCATCTGATAGTATTGCACTGAGAAAATTGCCATGTGCCTTTCTTAGGTATCCAATTAAAAAGTGAAGACCAGGACAAGCTGGCAGCAGTAGCAGCTGCCTTGTTTGCAACAAATGAGCTGCGCAGTGGACAATTCCTCAACATTCCCAAGCACAATATCAGAGGTCCAGCTTTGGACTCTTGGAGGCTTTATATTGAACTGAATGGAGAGAAACTGAAACTGCAAATCGCCGAAACTAATGGTATGTTCAAAGTAACCTTTGACAAAAATAACGAAATCGTCATCAAGAAAGATGAGATCAATTTGGCTCAACCACTATTGAACATTAACATCAACAATAAGTCAGAAGTGTTTCAGCTTTTGTCTAGAAATGCAAGTGGTGACTATCAAATTATGTAAGTTTCATTGAAATATTTGTTATCTCGTTAATTTAATTGTCTTCTATCTCAGATATCAGGGAACTGTATTCAAGCTTTATATCCTATCACAAAGATCTGCCGACTACTTACATTTGATGCCTGAAAAACTGAAATTTGATGTATCGAAACAAGTACGAGCACCAATGCCTGGTCTAGTCAAATCAGTCAGTTGTAATGTCGGTGATATGGTTGCTGAGGGTCAAGAAGTTTGTATTATAGGTATATACATATTTCTGTTTTTTTTTTTGATTTTGTTAATTGGAATTGTGTTTTCCTTTTTTCTGCAGAGGCGATGAAGATGCAAAATTCAATGGTAGCGTCAACAACAGGCAGAGTCAGATGTGTCAACATTCATCCTGGAGATACTGTTGGTGATGACGATGTATTAATAGAATTAGCATAAATATATATTTTTTCTTTATTTTAAACCATTTTTCTTTATGATCTTCTTTTCTTTTTGATCCATATGCAAATCGGTTAACTGACTTCTGTCGGGCTCTGTATAGTAGTTTACTATAAATTGAACAAAATGTGTAACATTGGAAATGGCAAAGAAGATAACCATAAATCCTAAATATACATATCAAAAAACAACTGTCCAAAACTCATTTGTCTAATCAACAACTGACAGGAATGAGGTGAAGAACGTTATCAATAGTTTAAAATCTAAAATATCTACTGGTATTGATGGTATTCATTCATATGTACTAAAATCAATCTCCCAGTTCATAGAACAACTTCTAGTATATCTGTTCAATAAATGTATGGACAGTAAGGAGACAGGACATCTTTCAAAGAACCTACTGTAGTAGCGCTATTTACCTAAACCGATATTATCACAAATTACCGGTCTATATCACTTATTACTCATGTAATCAAGGTTTTCTATAATATCCTTAAAAGACACTAGGATCATACATTTCGGCGTATAATCTAATATCTGGTCGTTAGTTTGAATTTCCTGAAAATAAGACAACACAATAAGCAATATACCGTCAAATAAAGCAAAAAAACGCATATTTAGTTGACAAAAATGTTTTTGATCCGCTCTAATAGTTGAATTAGTTTGTGTAAGTGTACCAAAACAGACCAACAAATATCTCATTTCTGATATATTATACATATAATATAGATTAATACCTAGTATAATTACTAGCTGTTTGTACCGGCATTTCCGGGGCAAACACTTTGGTAAGTACATTGTGGTACGAAAACATAATATCATAAAAGGCTTGAGTATGGAATTCTTCTATCTCAGAGACCTACTCGCACATAGAACCAGTCCGAACGCCAACCCAAATCCATCAACAGACATTAGACATGCACCAAGAGAGAACAGCATTAGAATTTCTCCTACATATGTCTTAGACAATAGTCTTTCAGGTACGGAACCCATCACATAAGAGTCTCACGGACAGACTTTTACTTAAGGTATTATAAACACGTGTGCAAAATTTGGTTGGTATATATCGAATAGTGTTCTGTTAGTTTGTGGAAGAGTTTCAGTAAGAACTCATATATTAATTTAGTCTATTGATAGTTTTACAAATATTCTATAAATAATGATGTTAATTTTATATTTATTTTATATGTCTCAAAACAAGTGTTCTTCACTTATTAAGTATTACTATTTATTTATGTTGGTTAAAATATCTTGATTTTATTGTAACACTGCTTTTCTTTAAATGAATAAATATGAAAAATGCAACGAAATTAGTTATAAATTATTCGTTTCTTAAGTATAACAATGAAAATAACCTTACATAATTTCTTGTCAACAACACCCAACACCAACTTTGCTTGGGTAAATCCGTTCAGCCACTTTGGAGTTATATATTTATGTTTATTTACGAAAACATTTGAACTTCTATCGCTTTATTTTTAGGGATAAGGGAACAATCGAATTTATCTCAGCTTTGAAAACATAATATTGTTAGTTTTCTTAATAAGGAAAAACTTCCAGAGAAACAACCTTTTTAAATGAAGATAGTGTATCGCCCCCTATCTGTCATCTTAGAAACCTGAAAATAATTACCAGCACTTTCTCTTGACAACTTTAGTCATTAGTTTCCGAGATATAGTAGTGTGCACCCTGTAAAATGCTTTACCATTTTTTCGAAAACTTCTCTCCCACTCTGCACCTCTGAAACCATGAAAGAATTTGAAAAAATAAAAAAAGCACATAAAATATAACGGAACCCCCACGGAGCCTACGGGTACTTGCGTATGATTCTTCAAATATAAATTATTCTTTCATGGTTTCTAAAATTAGTAAATTTGAATATCAATATTATAATACCTATTAGTATCAACAAAATCCTGAGCATCGAATCCATGCAAATAATAAATGTAGGTGTTAACCTAATCAGTCAATATAATCGAGAACACAATCCCGATTTCTGCATTCAGAAATAAATTATTTTCGATATTGGACAACAATTGACGCAGTAGACATATTCCCGTTATTTCTACATAATTGATTCACTGCCTCTATCATGTAGTGCCAAAATTGAAAATCAAACAATTTGCGAAGTTGCTATTCCGGTTTATTAGGTCACTATTTGTTTGAAGCATAATCATCGCTGCACTCAATTTATTCACTTTTTGGCTTTATTGCCGTATGTTTAATTTCTGTGAAATCGAGTATTCCAATTTATAATGGAACGGAACCAATTAGAATCAAACATGATAGCAATTAGTAAGTTAATAATACTTCTGTTAAATTTATTTGTTCTCTCTTGATTAATTCATACAATTCTGCAAGTATTGAGGTAATATTTCGTATCCAGAGAAAACAGCTACTTGTAACTATTCAATTCAATTCGTTAAGTAAAATATAAGTGCGTAGTGCGTAAAAAATAATCAGTAATATATTATTCAATTACAATATTAGAATACATATATTGATAAAAAAAAACTTGTAGGTTAAGTAGGTGTGCCTCTTAACCATATGTGTTATATTCCATCCTTGTCTAGGGGAGTGCTAAACTTCTCTCCTTTCATACAACACACAATGCAGTGATCGTGGATCGGTATATATACAAAGAAGTGTCGTAGCTGTAGCGGTGGAGACATGTATAGATCTCTTAATATTTTGACTTAGTGTTTATAACAAGAATCTTCTTTTTTACTGAAATTGAATATATCGCTTTTTATGGTTAATTATCACAAATTAGAATTTCTATATAAATGGTGATTTAATCATAACTACATAATAAATTTTGAATAAACGATGTTTATTCTAAATTAACATTAACATTTTATCATTTCAAATTGTAACTCTTAAATTTAAAATAGAATTACCTAAATTTTATTATATTAGAAGCGTTAAATCATGTCTGAGATCCGGGAATCGTTGACGTAGAGAGAACATACCTATTCAAGACAAAAAAGTACCACAACACCTACCACCACAATATTTCTCCAACTCGACAATTCTATTGATACCTAGGTAGATTAAGATTCTATTTATATTTGAAAACAAACGAAAGAATTAATCAGAAAAACATTCAAGAACAGCAATCACACGTAGGCATCTAGCAACCGCAATTATCGTTACATTTGTCATCAAAGTGTTATCAGCTGATTATTATTCTGTGCCTTGTTTGCCCTCGAGGGTATCGCTGCTACTGATTATTATTGGCGCGAAGGTTCGTTTTCAGCCAACAATTGAGGACGTAAGCATTTAGCTAATGGGCACCATTTCTCTTTCTAATGTCAAGGGAGTAGGTATATTAGATATGATAAGAATAATAAATAATATGGAATATACCATCATGTAGGTACCTTATCTGATAGGTTTTCCACACACATATCAGTCCAATATCTCAAAGAAGAAAAGTCCTTTAAGTGTGGATAAAACCTCATCGACTACATAATGAAACGCAAAATACATCTTCCTAAATTTTTATTCAGTGGGAATGTTCAACTTTGGAAATTCAAACATACAGATAGTACCTACTAAGTAACTTTGATTTAAGATTTATGAATTGACAATTGAATGTTTTGGGGGCTTAGTTCGATTTCTTCTATCCACAGCGCAATAAGCCCTACGCAGGTGATGTTAGATAAATTGAACTATCGATTTTTACAGTTTTTATTTGTCATATTCTAAGATCTTTGTAGGGTATTGTAATATATGTAGCTATGTAATTTGCTGAAGTAGACATTATTATGAACCTTGGCATAAGTATTTTGTGGAAGTACTGAATGTTGGGAAATGGTGGAAAGCGAAAAACCAAAGACATGCGTAATATTCAGAATAGAATAGAATTATGTTGAGGTGTTTTGTACTTTGTATTTTCAAGATACTCTTATATAGTGATACTCACGATTGACCTAACTTAGCAAGCTTTGAATGTCTTGGAAGAATTTAAAATTTCCAAGTTCTGGAAATGATTACCTACGCTAGAATTTAAACAAATTGAAATGTACATTTTGACTTCCTCTTCAACCTCGGCAGAGTTCATTTCAGGTTGGAAGGGAATTGAAGTAATTTTCGTACGTGATGCGTAGAAGACTCGAGTCCTGGGCCCCCGAGGTGGATAGGGAAGTCGCGGCCGTGATATTCAAGTGTGGTTCTGGGTTTGCTTTTGAGAAGAAGTCGATTCCTAAGAAGTCTTTGTAGGTTAAAACCACGTGGTAGCGTGGTCTGGCGGAGACAGGAGGAACACCACGCAGATAACCTCAAGGGCGTGACAGCGACGGTTATATTTGGATCAAAAAAAAAATCCTGGTTCTTCCTTAACACGTGCATTGCGATGTGTATGTGGTCTGGCTAGAGGTATGGTTTAGAGCCAGACAATCCTCAGCCACACGGACGATGCTTCGATTGCGCTAAGTAATCGAAGGAGTGCTGGATAAAAGCGCCATTAGGAAGCTAGATCCAAGAAATAATAGAAGAAGAATTAGAAAAAGAAATGTACATTTCAGGCGACTTGATTTTAACAAAAATCATATTTTATTGCTAGAATTGAAACCTATTTCAATATATTCTCAAGTATAAGATTATGACATAGGTACACAAAAATATCTAGGTGTAAAAACAATCAGTTAGCACCTTATAGATCTTATCCAGATATATAACGTAGTGTACAAAAAACTCTTTAGCATCGCATCACTCTAGTTTGTCTGGTTTATATAATTATATATAATATATTACACATAATAACAACAACTTCGTTTTAACATATAACGTTGAGTGTCATGTGGCACGCGGTTGTGCCACACCTTATTTGTCCCACTGGGCTACGCGGCACATATCTGAGCCACACTGCAATCAATTCAATTGACTTAGTTATCAAGCATTCACAATTCAGAAATATCTGGTTGCTTTGGAATATTCAATAAATGCAAAGATTATCTTTGCTTTTTTTAGAACTTCCGTGAAAAAATGTGATATATAACTTTGATTATATATTTATATACACTATAAATATATTTCTGATGTCAACATGATACGTCAGTTTAACAGTTCCATGATAATTTCGAAAGCCACTATCGGGATCACTTGCGCTAGCTAGCAGATGTCTGCTGTGGACACGGCCACAATTGTACTAAAATAAATCAATATTAGAAATATTCAAAATAATATTAGGTAATTCTATTGGTACTGGTAATTTTGAAGTTGTGTCGTTGTAGTTTGTTGTTGTAGGCATCAATATTTATTTCACATTTTTGAGTGTAAGATTAGTCATGAAAATTTTACTATTACCAATGAACATAGCACTTATCCTACTTTTGAAAAACTCTTTTGAAAAAATGTTCAATTTAAACGTTTGCGGATATGATCCCATCTTTAATTCTGCATTCTCAGATTCTCAATTTTCGAAAAGAATTGACCCCTCCACCTTCTTCTGGGGCGTTTTCTGGAGGGAAGGAGATTTTGGATTTGAGTTTTTATAAATCGGAGTACGTTTACTATGCAAAACGCGCGAGCAGTCATAAAAAACAAACATACAACCGAATGTATACTTCTTCTTTTTTTTGAAGTCGGTAAAAATTGTAAATATGTAATAACGTAGAACTGATCTGTAATATATAACCGAAGTTTAGAGATGGCTTCGTAGTTTTGGTCATCTTCATATTAACTTATTAGGAATATTACAGATTTGAGCTATACCTACAATAGCTATAAACTATATAACTCTCAGGGATGATTACTAAAAAATACCGAATTTAATGAGAATCATTTCCTCCACCAGTTAATATTGATCAAAAGAAAAAGATAAAACCTAACATGAATTGAGCTTCAAAAAATGCTATGAATGGGGGCCTTCCTAAAATTAAAAGATTTACAGCCGTATTCATAATCCAATCTTAGTTCGGTACTAGCTAGTACCGTATTAAAATAAAAAACAAAATACTATTCTACCATAACACTGACATAAGACTCATAAACCTCATTTAAGGTAAGGTTACTTACATTGCAGCACAGTCCTCATTTACGAACTTAAATTGAAGGTTCTGTCAGTTGCGTGTTCTGGTAACCATAAACCTCCGCACTTAATTTAGTAGCGTACTTAGTTTCGATTATACCTAAATACGGCTGTTAGACTTTTAGTTTCCTCATACTTACTTGAAAAATGCAAGTTTTGCAAAACTATCATAATATCTATCAGACTCCCCCAACAGAAAATGCAAGAGCATTATCATA
Organism: Crioceris asparagi; assembly: GCA_958507055.1. Classification (NCBI taxonomy): domain Eukaryota; kingdom Metazoa; phylum Arthropoda; class Insecta; order Coleoptera; family Chrysomelidae; genus Crioceris; species Crioceris asparagi. The sequence continues at coordinate 18,629,939 of OY293829.1, read as the reverse complement.
AAAGATCATACGACTCACGTTTCGTTCGTGGCGTTATTTTCTGAATCGAAATTTATCCCAACACCAGTGCACAAAGCCCCAGGACCACCCTAATCGTTAAGGCCCTAATGAATTGTCGCCCATTGTTAAGTGTAACGATCTACACAGAAAGAGGAAGAAAGAAGATAATGCTGCAACTGCTTGGTTATTTACATTTATATGGATGTAGGTAAAAGTATATATATATATATATATATATATATATATATATATATATATATATATATATATATATATATATATATATATATATATATATATATATATATGTATGTGAGATGCAAGAATCCCTCTCTGTAGATGTTCTTTGTACAAGAGCTACAACAACAAGGTTTCGTTCCAATCTTCAAACATAAACAGTTTCTATTATAGTTAGATTTCTGCGCTCTCTGCAATGCGCAGTTGTTGCAATGGGGTAGTAAGTAACCTAATCACGTTCCATTCCAAGCTTCTGACGATTAGATGTTAATTTTTTGTTTCACCAAATTGTTGTGGCATCATCAGATCGGTTTGTGACCTTTCTTCTACAGATAGGGACATGCATAATCTGGCCTATGTATTTTTTATTCTTTCTATATTGCCTAGAGCAGGACAACAGGCTTTCTATTGGTTTGCTGGGTAAATTGTCCACTCATAAAAAGAGGAAGCAGAATATAGGTATTTGTATCTAACCCAACAAGAGGTTGAATATATGTTTCCATTAGAAAAGTATATTCTATAAACAGAAGTTTCAAGCATTCTACTGAGATAAAGTCACATGCTTAAACATAATAACAACTAGGGTTTCGTAACAGGTGACAAGAGGAACCATTATAGTCTAGCTTTTCTTTTGTCCGATATCCCCCCCGACACTAACCTCCTACGATAGGAAAGTAAAGCTTTTCTTACGTCTAAGTTGCAGGAAAAATCAGACGATCCCTCTAATAAACATAGTTAAAGAGAAAATAAATTCAAAAAAATCCTCTTTTCTCTCAAAAACGATCATTATGTCATTGTCATTACCTCGAAGCCACGAACAAAACAGAACCATATAAATCCCTAAAACACATTATTGTTAAGCTTCAAGAATGGAATGACTGTACATTGATGTACTAGCTATATAGTTAAGTTAATCTCGATAAAGAAACCTTTATAGCACAGGTGGTAAAGAAGTCAAACGTGTTACATGTTTCTATGATTCTATCTGTCGAAGGTTCAAATTCTACTGTATTTTTTTTTTCAATATTTGTGTAGGAAATTATTTTATAAAGAAAACAATGATAATTTGACAAAATAAAATAATAAATTAAATGTATTGATAGACATAGAAAATATTCCTAAGGTTAACTTCTTTTATTTATGAAAATATATTTATATCATTGTTATTAACGCACACTATAAAATCCTTGTATTTACTATACTTTCCTACAATATAAATTTACGGAACCTTAGAAATTTAAAAACGGGATCCTACTACTAAGACCCCGCTGTCCGTTCGTCCATCTGTCAGCGGGCTCTATCTTTTGAACCCTAATAGGTAGAGACTTTATTTTTTTCTGAGACTGTGTATTTCTATCACCGCAAAAATAATCCATTACAAATGCGCAATGAAGGCAATTTGCTCTGGATTTACAGTTGGAACAAGGCCCCTGCATTTACTCTTTGTGCAAGAGCTACAACAACGTGTCTCGTTCACCCTACAAGACTGGGGGGTGGTCTGGCTGTTGAGAGAATGAATTAGACGTCTTCCACTTGGGCACGTATTAACTCGTATAGATGCTTGGGGAAGTGATGTTTCTCAGTAATTTAGAGCTGTTTTTCGTGTCAAATTGAAGTGAAACTGTTTGCAACAACTTCTTATTGTGGTACCTACTCTCTCAGTCAGTCAAGATGAGCGATCTTTCAATGTTCGTTCCAGGAATCCATTTATTTTAACGCGACTAGTTCACCCTCAAGTTTCTATATCTTTATTGGAAATAATAATAATACCTAAACATAAATTGAACGATAAAGGACGTAAACGTAATGGTTTAAGCTAATATTCTGTATGAAGAGGTTGCCTCTCACGAAGATAATATAGTTTAATCATAAGATTATCATAATTAACTTCTTATTTACTTCCATACATCTACAAAAAGTAGTTGTTTATAAAAAAGAAATGATTGTGATCGGGTAAAAGTTTTTGTAATCCTTTTTCAATATTTGTGCGTTGCAAGACGATGGGCTGATTTTCTTGCACGTTCTTATTAGGTAGGGTACCGAGCACGCAAAACTGCTCCATAGATTTTCATCAAACTTATCTGAAGTTCCTAGACTAGATAGTATGTATGTAGCTTTAAAATAAGATTGTGGCATATCTTCAGAAACCTTCCTTGTTCTCCCTTTTTTTAATTTTCAATATGTTAGCTATCCATGAAGGTAGTGCCATCTGAATTTCAAGTCCAATTCATAATCCACAAATAAATTAAGTTATAGTTAGGTAAGTAGGTATATTACAAACAAACTACAACTCACAACAAATACTCCTATAACAACAACAATAAGTATTCTGGGAGGATGGATCAGCTAGTAATAAGCAAACAACTAGTAGGATTTGAAATAATAACACTCCTCTAACTCTAGACACAAAGGTTGTAGACTTTTTTTGGAATATATGGCGCTCCATATATATAAAGGAGATTCTGATGAATGCTGCAACTAGTAAGGGTAGGAATCAACTCAACCAACTTATCCTCACTAGATTTTAACCGCCATTTTAAAACTACTTGGAAATTCATCCCGTTCTGTATACGACTGATTCTTTCACCAAAGGTTTTCACTATAGCTGACAATTAATTTTATAATCCATTCAAATTTTAATTTGACACCGAACTGCTCTTTATGATTTCAAATTGCTACATAGTTCTACACGATCTTTTTAGAGCTGTGGCAATGACAAAAATTTGTTCACGTTTGAGATAATGTTAATATTAATAATTATAATAATAATATATTTATTCCATTAATACCATATTATATGATATTGGGTATGTCAAAAATATTGATATAAAAGATCTATACACTAGAATATATAAAGAAGACTTATGAGGAAGTCCCGAAAGGCTTCTTCTTTGAGTGCCACCGTACTCGTATCCGAGAATTGGCGGCTTCTCTGCCTTGAAAGTGTTACCACAGACAAGGGGACATACAGTTTAACGTGGATTCCGAACCACCGATGTGTCTCAAGATAAATCTTAAGGGCACACCCTTCCAGAGAGCGGTACTAGGGAATATATACTCTCACTGGTTTACCGTTGCCTTGCGAGAAGAGGAGAATGCAATGCGACAGAGACTCGAACGCGCGCCCGCTTCAACGGTCACTCGTTCAAGCCGTTTCCATCGTATTGCACTGCTTAACTTCGAAGATCGAAGTCGGTCAGTGTTAACCCGCAGCTACGAGCTCCTCCGAAAGGCTTACAGACCCATAACAGATAACAGTTCTACAATAATTTTACAGCTATTGTTCACATATAGATACCCAATGTAAAATATAATCAGGTTAATACAATTACAGTTGAAAATTCAAAAACTCGCATGGATTACTATAAATACATTTCTCAATTAAATAACCTTTCAGTTGTTTTTTGAAACGTACTTCATTTCATTCACTTTTTATTGTTTCTGGAAGAATATTGAAAAACTTTATACCACTGTATTGAGGACTTCTTTCATATAATGAAGTTCTGTGGTGATGAATTTGCAGCAAATTGCCATGCCTAGTTCTATAATTATGACTATTATAATTATGTGTAAGTGAGTTTATAGTTTTGTTGACTAGCTGAATACATTTATAAATATATAAAGACGGAGGCGTTAAGATGTTATTATCTCTATTATATGGATTACATGAGTCTGTTCGTTTGATACCAAATGTGAGTCTGACAACTTATACGTTTTTGTAAGATCAACAGTTTGCGAGCCAGTGGCGTATTTCATCATACGATAATGTCATAGCTAATTCGAGAGTATATGAGCTCAGAATAAACATTCAGGAGTTATCCTTTTTTGAATATCGTTTTCAATTGAAGTATAGAGTTCAGAGTTTAGCATAATAACTTGAGTTTACTTTCTTGATTACATTCTCAATAGCAGTTTTGAAAGACATGTCTGTATGTAGATAACGTCCCAAGAAAACGTGCAGAGGAATCTGGTTGTAACGAAACAGTCCCTACATTTATCTGAATGTGATCGCGTGATATTTTTTTTTGGTTTTCGAAGCATTTTTTTATGACCATTCGGCTCGGTGATTTTGTTTGATAAATGATTCAACTTCTCTTGTAATGTTTGGGGATTATCACCATATGCAGCTAGTGAAACATCATTTGCATACAGTACTAGGCAATCAGTATTCATAAAATGTAGAAGGTCATTAATGAATATGAGAAACAACAGTGGCCCTAGTATTGATCCTTGCGGAACTCCTAAATTCACATCATATGTTTTCGTTTCGTTGCCATTCATTCTGATAAATAATTTTCTATGCTCGAAATAGAACATCAACCATTTTAAAACTTTTCCTCTAATACCTACTGAGTGAAGCTTAGTTTCGAGAAATTATTAAGTATTAAGTGAGCTTATCAATTATTTATATTGTTTTTCATTTTCTAAACGCTGGCTCACAATTCTTGTTTAGGAAAAAATCGGGGACTATATTTTTGCATGACCCGACTATTTTCTATTGCTTACCACGACTGTTTCTACGACGGTAGGTTGGATTTACCGTTACTATAACAATAATATAGGTATTATTCTAGTAGATTGATTTATACAAATTATTTTATACATATATTGGTCTTACAAACATACGAGAAATAGTATAAGCATCACGAACGATAATGGTTTACTGATTTCTGATTTCAGACAATTGAAGACTTCGCTTATCACATGCGCCTTTACACATTTTCTTCCACCAGTAAACCGTCCTTAGCGTTCTTAATACTTAATATGCTATTTTCACGTTATCAAAATCTATTGAATGAATACTCAGTTGATAAGTAATGTTGGAAAAGAGTTGTTAGATTCTATTGCAATTTAATAAAGCTAACCACCTCCACACCCTTTCTATATTACATCTAGGTCTAGGTACAAAATACTCTCATGGCTATATCACTCCTCTAGACTCTAGACCCACATGCAATATTTATATATATACTACCTATCTACAGCTCGATATCGCAAATCTCGACAAAAGATTATAATCGGTTCTCGAGGGCATTGCAAACCGTCGCACACAATGGACCTATTTGCGGCCCATTGAACGGCTCCGAGTGACAGCTGTGGAGGGGTTAAGAGGGAGGTGGTGGTTTCGTTTATTGAATGTGTGTGCTCCATCGAAATGACGGCATCCCGACAGCCAATATTCTTCCAATATATATGTCGGATCAACTAGGGCATGATGCATGATACATGATAGAAACATTGACACGTGCTCACAGAAAAGTAACTACGTTTCCAGAAGCTTAATGATGAAGCTAAATATTACACTGACTTTTAGTTATAAGCCTACAACGCCTCCTCAAAAGACTTTTTGAGTGAATTATTAGTATAATTTACTAAAAATCAAGAACCCATTTCATATGGTGAATGCAAAGTGATGAATTACTAAAAAGCTTGCAAAATACTCTAAATTCACATAGTTATAGCTCACCGCATTCATATTCCAGTTTTATTCATCGCAATGAAATAGTTTTGCAATTCCTGATCTTTATTAGAATATGAAGCGACCTAGAAAATGTCTAATACGAGAATCTACAGTGTCCAAAACACCTTTCAGAAGTAAATTCCACTGAATTCGAAAATCGAGAGTCTTGTACAAAAATTGGTTTATTTCAGCGTACCCAGACAAAGGATAATGGTCATGGTATTTTTTCAACAGACAAAGCTTTTAGGTGGTATATGAATTGGCAAATATAAAATATACTTGTACTTAAATTTTTCTTTCTTACTTTTAATCAGAGATGTTTTAGGAGTGAGTGAATAAGGGCTTCTGGGAGAATAGTTTAGTTACTAAGTTTCATCAAAATATTTTTGGAGCCAATATGCAGTCAATGTATTCATAAACAAGTTTTTCAACCTAGTTGACCAACAGGACACCAACACACTTGTTTCTTTTAAATTGGGATTATAGTTGATCAACGATTACCCGAATCTACCCGAAGTACTTCAATCGGCTATTGGGCAGCAATGATTTTGTGCCATAAGTATGCGAGATAGGTAAACCAAAAAACAATAAATAAGAAAGCTACGAAATTGGTCCATCCGTCTTAATCTTGGCACCGGTGAACAGTTAGCTAAAAATATATTCACTTCGAAAAATAAAAAAAATCTTACATGCATATACTGGCTATTATTATTATGTTTTTTTGAATTTTATTGAAATCTACATGTCATCGTTATCTACCCTGCTTGTTGTCCAAAGTTTCATTGAAGACGTTGTCATTTTGCTGTGTTTTATGGTTCTTATTCTTTGTCTATTATTTAACAAGGGTGATCCTATTCGTTTAAAAACAATCTTGTGTACACTCCAAAGAGCTAATAAGAGATTTCCAGGTTGGTATTTACCTACATATTTTTATTGACCGACGAACCCCGAACGAAGGAGGTATACAATTCGACAATATTCTTAGATTTCTGAATAGCAAATACAAGCAAAGCATACATGGATAATGGTGAACGTTCAACGATTTTCGTGAACACTCAAAAGTGTGAAATATTTTTTTTTACAAAAAATTGAACCGACATTATCAGTTGGTGCACTGAAAAGTACAAAAAAATATTAATTCTATTGTTGCTGGTACTTGTGAAGTTGGTTGAAAAGTTTTTAGTCTAACTGCAACTGCTTAACTTCAAAAGTACCAGCACCAATAGAATTAATTAATTTTTTTGTAAGAAATATTTATTTTAATCACGTTTCTATCATTTCAGGTACCTTCATCAACCCTGAAGACTTGTGTGTTACCAATAATGTGGTAGAATTTTTACTTGTAGTTAGGTACTACCAAAAACATGGCATTCCTATATTACTATCTCATTACTTTTGCTTTTTTGTTGCTATAATTCTTGTAGTGAGGGTTTCTCCCCCATCAATGTGCAGCTTCAAAGCTTGCAGAATTCATGGGATGTGAGTGCGTATACTCTTTGAGTATTAGCATAATATTTTCTTCTCTATATGTCAATATATCCAAAATTGACACCCCGCTCGAGACTGTTGCCGTCGGATTAGCGTGAGAATTAAATTAAAAAGAAAATGTGGGCAAGCAAAGAATGGCGCAGATATAGTGTGGCAGTGTGGCACGTGTGTTTGGCAATGTTTGTGCATCACAAGGGTAAAGGGAAGAAGGGGGGTAAAGCGTTATAATATATCTCTGACAGCCTTAACATGGTTAATGGTTAAGAATATACATTCGGATGTATCGGTACACCCCTATAATATGGGTGTCGAGGGACGCTGCAAGTATATAATATAATAGATTTAATGACCCTGGTAAATTATGGTGTACGCTTATTAAATTAACCGGTCCATATTTTTCTGGTTGCCAATATTCCCACTGACAAAATGTTGGGGAATACATATAATAATATAAATATTGGGTGAATTATATCCGTTGGAAAGTGTATGTGCAAAATATGTATTATTTATATCTGTCAAATTAACAGTGTTGCTCAATGGATTTAAATGACATTGTACAGTGTGTCCAAATTTTAATATCACTGCAAGTTTCTCAGTTAGCAGTATACAATTTACACTATTTTGCTACTTTTTGACCGACTTCACAAATGATTATTTTCTCATTAGAAAGTGAATGGTTGAAAGATGGTACCATAAAATCTCCCGAGGAATAAAGGGAATGAAAAAGGCAAAAATTTTATAGGGTAGAAATAAAGAAAATATATTTCCAGTAACGTTTAAATTGAAAATTGTTCAAAAGAATCAAGGGTTTCCAAGTTACAGCAACAAGAATGTGAAAGATTGTTTCCGTTATATTATGAAATCACTGAATAGGTTATAAGGGTACATTCAACAATTTTCATGACGAATGAAACACTCAAAAATGTGAAATAAATGTTTTTACAAAAAATGGTGCTCTGAAAAAATCAGATTAAGGTTAATTCTATTGGTGCAGGCACTTTTAAATTTGGTGTCAAAAGCCAAAAGTCTTGTATTTACTGCGCCACTTGAAAATTAGCAGCACCAATAGAATTAATCTTATTTTGCATTTTTCATAGCACAAAGTCAGGCTTTCCTGTGAGAAAATTTCATTTATGAAACCAGAGATGCCGTAAACAGAATTGTTTCACCGCTGTTAGTTGCATATATGCAAAAAATAAATATTTTGCATTTCAACGGTTTCTAGGCGATTGTTCAAAATGAAATCAAAGGCTGAAAATGACGTTAGAAAATTTTGACAATCAAAAAATTAATGTAATACCTACTATCGCGAAAAAAGTTTTGTTCAATCAAGAAATATGACATTTTTTCAGAAGGGACTGAAAATTATAAATTAAGTATAAAATAAATACGTGGATCACAAGCAATAATTAGTTGATACTTGACCAGTATGCGCACCACATTTTTTTAGTTCGTTTTCATAACGTGCTACCGACCTATACTTACATCTAAAAATAATTATTTTCTGCCTTTTGCACCTGTCAGTATTGCATTCGTTCAGTTCTGAACTATTGTTTGAAGTTTCAAATCTATTGCAAAATTTTTAGGTACCTACCGAACATAGAAACAAAACTGTATATATATTTATTTCAATAATTATATGCTATTTTTTTACTAAAAGAGCATAACCATTTATCAACACAAGCCGTAGAAATTTAAATAAAAATTGAACACAAACACAATACATCGGCACAAAGAAGATGAGCTTTTCATTAATTATATTTCTGAATAAAGGGTTGCCTGAAAAGAGTAAAAAAAACATTTTTGATATTAAAATTTTCCTCCAGACCTAAAATTATTCATCAAAAACCGCTCTTTTCAGACTTCGTATTTAGCTTCAGTTTGTGAAGTAGGATCATGGTCTAGACCATGGAGTAGGACAAACTTTTTATTTGCAAAAAATCCGAGAAACGATGCATTTTCTTTCAATACATTTATTATGATGACTCATCAACAACCCGTTCTGACCATTTCTTCACCCAGTTTTATAGAGCTCATAGAGCAATAATTTGTCATGAAAATTCCCAAACAAAAATAAAAAATTATATAAATATATCTACCTGTCAAAAATTTTAATACTGACCCAATACGATAGAAATTTACTAAAAATATCATAAAGAGATTGAACAGTTGAAATAAGCTAATTTCTGAAATTCATATTTCCTCAGCTAAAAGTCGTCGATATGTTTTGTCACCTCTCTTCCCAGCAAACCCTAACCTCTTCATATTTGTGGTTGTTGCTAATGCAATCACAAAGCTTTATGACAATCTTTATACAACAGAGCGTCCAAGGCACATGGCTGATCCCGGTGAATCTTTTATCATTGTTCTTTATTATAATAAAATATTTTAAACATTTAAAGATTAATTTGATTAAATGTAATTTAAAAAGTAGCATCGGTGACTCAACATGGAAGAATGGGTCCCACCCATATCTTTTTACTGATTAGTAGGAAATTGATCGTTACCACTCTATTCCCAACCCTCTCGAGAAGGAGTTTACAACACACGAGATCCATAGATTGATGTCGGCCATCCTTCCACTTTACCAAGGGCCACTCGAAAGTAGCTAACAACATTAGAGTGGTGCCAAAGCATCTGCGTCCCTTCCCGATGGATTTAGAAGATCCTACGCAGCAACAATCCTGAACAGCAACCGTTCTCCGAACCCCCATCCTCCGTCGGGACAAAATTTTGATTAATACAACGCCCATGGTATAAATACACAACGCCGAGACACACTTACATAACAATATCGAATAAGTTTTTGGAAGTCCCGAAGCTGTGTTGTATTACGGTAAATTTGTCTAGCATATTGGTACAATGCCTACAATCGGAAGGACAGAAATGACAATACTGAATCTATTTAAAAGTCTTCATTAAATTCATCGTGTAAAATTCAACTTCAATGTTAATAAAATGTATTTATATATTGTCGCCAATGACCGCCAAAAACCGGCCACCAAAAATTTAACAAAAATGCGATTGAAATTATATTCAAAAGTAGATGTCCAATTTACATGATTCTTATTTTGATTCATGGAGAATGATGTAGAGCTATAGCTTTTTGAATTTATTTTTGTTATTGACCATATACGGGATGTTACAATTAAATCGGATTTTTACGAAAATTTTGTAACACCCTGTACCAATTGTACGCAACAATAATAAAGAAATTTTGGAATAAAACTGTGGATTGATCTTTTCTTAACATTATCTTTTGTTGTTTATATGAATATCTCTATTTATACAGAAGATATAGGGAAATAAATAATAACATGTTATTTCAATCCTAAGTCTACTTTAAATGCAAAATAAAATACGAGATGGCTTATGTCAATTAAATCTGTCATTAATATTTTCACTAATATTTTGGGTGTTTAAGATATCCTTAAGTAGTGAAGACGTAGCTAGAGCTCTAGCCCTGATAGAGGATGGTCGTAGCATAACTTATGTGTCTCAGATTTTGGGAATTCCTCGTACTGATATTCAAGTTGATTGGACTCGATATTTAAAAACTTATACATATACCAGACGGCCAGGGTTAGGAAGAAAACGGGCAGCAAACAAAAGAGACGATTATTTTTTGGTACTCAACAATAGGGATCTTAGAACAACAGCAGTTCAACTTCAACCCCGCCTGCAAATAAGAAGAGGCGTCCATATCAGTCAAAGAACGATCAGGCGAAGATGTGCAGAAAAAGGTTTGACCTCAAAGACGCCTGCTACAGCACCCCAACTCCTAAACAGACATCGAAGAGCACGTCTTCAATTTGCTCTTGACGGCCGAGAAAGAATATGGAGGAGACCAACGAAAAGTATATTTACTGCACTCTGCACTATTTCTGAACCGTTGTCATTCAATGGAGGATCTGTTATGGTATGGGATGGTATTTATAGAAATGCACGTACCGACTTAATATTGCTGCGCTAAATGCTCATGTGGTGGACATACTTCAAGAAGCTGTCGTCACATTTTCCCATTTCATTGGAGATAGCTTCATCTTAATGCATACTTTTGCAAGACCACATGTTGCTCGCATTGTAACGGAATATTTGAATGAGATAGGGATTCAAACATTAGATTGGCCTGCTTGTAGCCCAGATCTGAACTCGATCGAACATCTTTAAGATCAATTACAATAACGTCCTGTTATTCCGGAAACACCTCAAGAGCTCAGATTAGCACTTCAAGAAGAATTTGAAGCTATTCCTCAAATCTAAATTCAATACCAAAACGTATGAACAATGTAATTCAAGCTGGTTACTGAAGCCTCATTGAAAAATTTTCTCAAATTGAATACAATTTCATTATTTAATAAACATTAATATAAATATATATAATGATAAAAAATACATTCAGTAGAAGCAGCATTCCCGCAAATCAATGAAATAATTATTTAAATAAATCGCATGGAATTAATTTAAAATTAATTTCGGGTTAGAATGACACGTTATTAGTTAATTCTCAAAAAAGATAAAGTTAAGAAAAGATCATTCGAAAATTTTCTTATTATTTTTGCTTACAATTGGTACAGGGTGTTTCGTAAAAATCCGATGTAGTTGTAAAAACACGTATATGGTCAATCACTAAAATAAATGTAAAAAGCAATAACTCTACAGCATTCTTTGTGTATCATTCTTTAAATCAAAAAAATATTTATGTAAATTGAACCTCTACTTTCAAGAATATGTTCAATCGCATTTTCGTACATTTTCGGTGGCCGTTTTCTTTGCCGGTAGGTGTATTTTGATTTGGTTGCTTATCCATAAGTTTACGAAATAAAAAATCCTCTTTCTTTCCTTGCTGTCTAATTTGAACAAATAATTTTGATCCAATAGTACTTGGTAGGTACTCAGACATGCTCAAGATAAAGTGGCTATAATATTCCCTCTATTGAATGTATTAAATTGATTAAAAAAAAGTGTGAAATAAATATTTTTTACAAAAAAACGACGTTATTAGTTGATGCACTGAAAAATACAAGATAAAGTTAATTCTATTGGTTGGTACTGTTTCTTTTGAAGTTGTGCAGTTGCAGTTAAATTAATAACTTTTGGCACCAATTTCACAAGTACCAGCACCAACAGAATTAATATTATTTTATATTTTTCATTGTACGAACTACCAATTAATAACTTCGGTCCATTTTATTGTAAGAAATATTTATTTCAAACTTTTGAGTGTAACATTAGTCACGAAAATCGTTGAACATATGAAGATAGTACGTATCCTATTATCCTCATATATTCTTTACTTGTAGTTGCTATTATTAAGATCTCAAAATATGGACTAATGCCTACTGGGGATCAGTTTTTTTTTGGATCGCTCGAAATATTTATCGATATCACACAAATATTTCAGAGGATTCTGAGTTGTAAATACTGCTGAAAAAAAAGAAAATACTGGAATCTTAATCTAATTTATATATAACAAGAACGTAAAAAACATCTACTCTCTTTGCAAGGCAATTTTAGAGGAGACAAGATTCTCGATAATCAAAATCAGAGCACGGTTAGTATGCAAAATTTTCCATATACGTATATAAAAAAAAATCTGGTGTGTCCACTCACACGACTTTCCTACCGCTCTTAGGTAAAGTGAATAATAATAGCGGTAGCAAGGTAAAAATCCTCTGGTCAAATTGTGCTACCACTCATTTTTTTCAGCATGTCAAAACAAACAACAATGGTCATGTACCATTTTTTCGCAAGATGAAACGTTTAGCCAGAATCTGAAGAAACATATGGAAAAAATGGAATTTCATTCAAGCATAACTTTTTTGTGATTTTTCTCAGAGATGGCGATGTGTGTAGGTGGTAAAGGGCTCTCAGAAGAATACTTTAGGCAAGTTTAATCAAAATCCTTAGAGTCGTTTTCACGCTACAGTCTTGAGCAAATCACGTTTTTTGGCTATAGCTCAACACCCAGTGTATACAGGATTCTCATTCAGTACCACAGGCGAGTGGTATTGGTACCAAACAGAATAAAAAAGCAAGCAACAAAATACACCAATCTGTTCCCGAGATAATGCTGTCACAGACAGACAGACAGACGGACAGACCAATGGCTGAAAATATGTTTATTATACTTAGAAAACTCTGAAACGTCAACATTTGTAAAAATCTCGATACCGAAAATTTCACACGATTACTATACTTATACTTATACAGCTACTATAGTAGCCTAGGAAAGTAACAACATACAATGGATAACACTTTGCATTAGCAATCTTCCCCCTACCCCCTACCTAACTGAGTAGGTACATTCTATACTGCAGCGCCTATAGGTACAGTAAAATTGGTTCAATTTTATCAACACTAAGATTGCACTACTCCTCCTATACCCTCCATATCTCTAAACATCGATGCGGAAATACGCATAAGTATTTTAGATGTTACCATTTTACCACCGCTGTAACTCGAAAACCGGTAATTCTAAAGAAAAAATGTTCACGTTGCTACAAATAATGAGGTCTTTTATGTAGTCTACACAGATTTTTAATTTTCGAAAGAAGTCGCCCTCTCCGCATAGCAAAAATACATATAGGTATGTATGTATTTGAGAATTTAACATGCCTCTATCTCGATAAAAATGTTCAATTTAAACGTTTCCGGATATTGTCCTATCTTTAATTATGCCACCTCAGATTTTCGATTTTCGAAAAAAATTGCTCCCTCTACCCCCATCGGGGGCGGTTTTCGGAGAAAAGCAGATTTCGGATTTCCGTTTTTGTGAATATGGGCCCATATCTCAAGTCTCCTCTTTCAAATGAAATCAGAGTACGATTACTATATAAAAGGCGCGCACAAACCAAAAAAAAGCACACAGTCGAATTGTATACCTTCTCCGTTCGGGGTTCGTCGGTCAAAAATCATAAAGATCACAGACTTATTACGAGAACCTAATAAAAAAAACTGAGATAGCCAAAGTAGTTCTCGGATTTTTCTAAGGGATGACCACGTGTCATACATACATAAAACAAAAACAAACAGTCGAATTGTATACCTCCTTCTTTTGAGAAATCGGCCAAAAAGCAGTAGTTGTACACTAAGACGACTTCATTGTTGATAAACACATAACTGATGCAAATGTAACTAGAAATTCGAAGGACTAGCGGTTAGCGGATGAGGAAGGAATTGTGGAATCCCTTAAAGCCATTGGCCAAACGAAGCCTCTCTAGGCGATGGTTTCGATCGCGGTCGTATAAATAAGACGACACAGCTGGGAACATGCCCCCCAGGAAAGTGTTAAATGGGATTAGAGTTCTTACCTCAATACCACGACACTTTCCAAACCCGACATGTCCGCCCAAGTGGCGTGCAGTGAGAATGCTTCTAGAAGAAGACTCAGAAATATATGATAAATCACAAATTTTTGGAAATGAAACAAAGAAAAAGTTAAATATGCACGTAGTTATAGTAAAGATATAAGTAAGAAAACTGTTTACCTATTACGGTTAAAAAACTACTGAGATCGACCAAAAGTATATCGTTTAGTTAGTTTACTTAATGCTTATTACTTACTTTTTGAAACTTTTATTTGTCTACGGTATAGCGATTGTTAAGGTCGAGCAAAAAAGACACAAAAATCACGCTCTCTTCATGGAGGCTCCCTTTATTTTTAATTTTAGGTATTCTATTTTTATTATTTGTTGTTAAAGTGGAATAGAAATATACATTTTGTGGAAATCTCTACCTTTTACGATATTCATGAGATACATCCAGCTGACAGACGGACAGACGGGCAGTGGAGGCTTAGTAATAGAGTCCCGTTGGCACCCTTTAGGTACGGAACCATAACAAAAATAATTATCTCTCACATGTAGATGACGTAGTCGATTTCTGTGTGTTGAATGTGTTATCAATGACAAAATACCTTCAGCTCATCATATATTTTTTACACATATTAGGAATGATGAACTACAAGGGCATTGATTATGTACTGATGAAGTTTTTGTCATTGGACAGATAATGGAAAAATCGATCGAATATAATAAGCCTGCGTAGGTAGGTACTTTTTTTGGATTTCGAGAAAATATTCCACCGCGTTCAACTTTGGGATACGTATATCTCCTTCATGACAAACAAGTCCCTTATAGGATATAACCATAATCCGCATTGCATTTAGCCCTGTATCACAGTGGTCACCACTTGTGCTTCGCAAAAATCATCGATGTCGATTGTTTGTATATACATATATACAATAAGCCTGTAAAATATGAGTATTCTCTTCTATTTAGTTAAAAATAGATCAAAAAGGCTGTACTCCGTTGAATACGAAGAGAAGTCAGTTAGGCCAATTTTATCACCTTTATAGAGACCTAAGAAGGACAATCGTTGTTTTTTTGAGTATATGTGAACGGACGTCAACATATTCGGTTACAATTTGAGCTAAATCGATGACAAATTATATATTTCATGGAAGAACTTTCATTCCTTCTTTTATAATATTGAAATGTTTTAATTCTACATATTGTGTTGTATTCAATTGCTATTTCATTCCAATTTTGTTAGAAGTGTACTGTACAAAGTATAAAAGAGGTACACTCATTAACTCCACTTCTTTTCAATATTGTCATAGACATATAAAAAAACACATTCAATATAAAAATCGTCTGATCACTCATTTATTATCAGCGTGTCAATACAAACAAAAATGATCATATTCAATTTTGACGTAGGAGGTTTAGCCAGAATAAGATTAAAATTTAAAAAGTTTGTAAGTTCATTTAAGCATAACTTTTTTCCTGTTTTTTTCTCAGGTAGGTAAACGCGTTATATGTAGTAGGTAATAAAGGGCTTCAAGCAGAATGTCTTACAACAATTTCATCGAAATCGTTAGAGCCGTTTTTCCATCCACTCTTGAGCCAAACACGTTTTTCAGCTATTGCCTAGCAACCAGTGGGAGCAGTAGCCTCATCGATACCCTACAAGATAAAAAAGAAAGCAACAAAATTGGTCCATAATCAAGGTAAAAATTGAATACACCAATCTTTGCTTAAGGTACCGACACACTATTAACTCAGCTTATACACTATATAAGTGTATAAGCTATGCTATTAACACGTGTAGTGTTAACACGTGCTATAGAAATATCTATTGATGTGTTGTTAGAAACCGTAAACACGCTTAAACACGTCATAACGCGTGTTTTGATTATTTGCAGGGGTCAGATTTTCATCAGTGTATTATTCCATCCATCCAGTATTTATTTTGCCACATGCATGAAATTGAAGAAGTACGAAAGTATGTATTTTTGTGGGACATTCAAAGCAACGTGCAATCGAGACCAAAGAAAAAGACAAGAGGCTTGGGAGGAGATAGGTGAAAAAATAAATAAAAATTGTTAGTATTTATATTATATTTTATTGAACGAACACAAACAAACTTTAACAAACCCAAACGACGTGTATTAACTCAACTAGTCAGCAGTGCTGCTTCTGATGGTCCAGGAATGTATAAAAATATGTACAACAGTAGAACAAATAAAAAATCGGCGTTTCTACTTTTTATTAATTAATTACGCCTTCCCTACGAGTAATGTCTTCCTGCTACTGCCTGTATCAGAAATTAAAAAGTTCTTTTATAGTTCTCGCACACCAAAAGCGTCCAATGCATAGTTTCTTCAGATAAAATCCATAGGCCTTAATGAGTGAATTGAATTTACATCAAAAGGTTCCAAGATTCGGTCGATGGAACGGCTACCATTTCCTCCTCGTCATCCAACCAATACATCTATTCGAGTAGGTTCATCATTAGAAAACAAAGATACCTAAACCTGACACTAAACTACATCTCTCTTCACAGTTCCAATATAATCAAAATGTCAGCATAACTCACGTTTCACAACAGAAAGATGTGTTTGGCATGTCTGATGTGTTGTATTCTGACGTGTCGTGTTAACACTTTTAAATAGTGTGTCCTTACCTTTATAATGATACTTCTGGCAAAGACAAACAGAATACTGGCTGAAAATATGGTTTTTGTATTCAGGGACTTCAGAAACGTGAACTTCTGTTGAAAATCGGACACCAAAAATTTTACAGGATTACAATATTTTCCTTACTAGGTTACTTCAGCGGTAGGAAAATGAAAATTCATGAAAACTGAAAAGATATTAAATGGGAGATTGAAATTTTATGCTACACCGATGATGATGCAGTTCTAGGCGATGGTGAATATAAATATTTTTTACAAAAAATTGTACCCACGTTATCGGTTGGTGCACTGAAAAAAAAACAAAATAATATAAATTCTATTGGTGCTGGTGCTTTTGAAGTTGTGCAGTTGCAGTTAGATTGAAAACTTATAGAATTAATATTATTTTGTATTTTTCAGTGCACCAACTAATAACGTCGGTCGATTTTTTTGTAAGAAATATTCATTTCACTCTTTTAAGGATCATATTAGTGACGAAAATCGTTGAAAGATCACTTATACCCATATGTATTATTTGCTTTTACTTGTTATTAGGTATTTAGAAATCCAAAAACATCGTCGCAGAAATACGCCTCTATGGAAAAAAATTTCAAAATAAATGTTGCTATAAATAATTTAGTCTAATTTGGTTTCCTCAGATTTTCCATTTTCGAAAGAACATAGCGAAAATACGCATATTTGAGATTTTATCATAGCTGTAAATCGAAAACCGTAACTCCAAGAAAAAAATGTCTAATTTAAACGTTTCCGGATATTGTCCTATCTTTAATTCTGCTGTCTCAGATTTTCGAGAAAAATTTCCCCCTCTACCCACATTAGAGGCAAGGAGATTTTGGATTTTAGTTTTCACGAATATGGGACCATTTCTCAAGTATCCTCTTTCAAATCAATCGAAAATCATCAAAATCGGAGTACGTTTACTATATACAGCGCGCGCACAAACCAAAAAAAAGCAGACAGTCGAATTATAGGTATACCTCCTCCGTTTGGGTTCGGCGATCAAAGTGATCATATTCAATGGCGAGTCGTTTGTTGCACTTCCATTGTCTCCATTTTCCCGAACAAATGCCGCCATTGACAAAATCATTTTCATCCTTATCCTTTTAGATATTCTTATCTTTAAGTACAGAAACTCTCTCCATGTAAATTTTGAAATGACCCATTATCTTTCCTCAACTTCGAAACGCCAAATAATATAGGCTCCTACAAGCAATCGATAGCTTTGTACTGTAAGCACTTCACTATGAAAAGATTGTTTGTCTTAGCATGAATAAGCTTCTTATTACAAATAGCCAAAACTCACTACAAGTGAGAAATTCTACTTAGGATTAAAACGGCTATAAGACGATCTGCAAATACCGAGGAACTTTCCCATGATCCTCATACCCAATAGGGACGGTCGGTCATCAAGACACTTAGGCGTAAATTCGACTATTTTCAATCATTTTCCCAAACACCGTGTGCTCGTCGTGTACAACAACCCCATAAGCCGAAAGCCTCTTAATGCAGGCACGTCCTCGTTGCTATGGCAACCACAACTCACAACCACACGCTTACAATACACACACACCCACAAAATAATACATCAAACAAACGTCAACTTAATATTATTATATGTGAATGTACATTTGTGCTTAGTGAGAAATACAATCGTCTTGCCGTGAGGCAACCTATAAACGTATGTTGTACTACATTCGTTCGTTCATTCATGTGCAATTAGTGAAATTAATTCGATACATGTATTCCAAGATGTTAGTATTATTGGTTTTCAGATGCGGTTCAAGTTCTCTTTGGCGGAAAAGCCCTCACACAGGACCGCTGTCACCTGCGTCGGCTGGAGCAGTACGGAAGAGGTTTATTCCGCTGGGTGAGTTTCTTGTTCAATGTGTGCAGAATTATAGTACGAGGAACAAATTAAAAAATAATGGGGTTTGTTGAGTTCAATACAGCTACGGATTTTGAATGTCGAGAGTAAAAATCTGGTCCACCTATCCGACGAATCGACAATAAGGACGCTCTCAAACAAATTTCACCAAATACCAATACCTACTCTTTAAAGACCGTTGACGACCATCCGCGTTTTTTGGGGAAATACATCATTTCACAAATCTACGGGACCTACAGTTTATCATCGCCGTTTCCATACGAAACTAGTTGAGAAACGTTACTAGGAAGAATTACACGTGGTAAGTTGTGGATGCTTTCTACGAGGTTCCCACACTATTGCTCCAAGAAAAAATCCAGATTAGAACCAGGTTCTAATGCACGGTGGTCTGAAGCGGGGAATGGATAGAAAAGGCTGAGGCGAAACAGAGAAAGAAATGTTTAAATATATAGTGCGTCTCCAAAATACAGTGCAATGATGTAATCATATAAGGCAAGAAACGAGAAACGACCCATAAAAGCCTGTGTATCGAACTCCACTCGGCACGTCGGTACCTTTTGCTACTAACTAAAGTTGCTCGAAAATAAAACCAACCATTTTCAAAATTGTTGGCAGTTTGTTTAACCTAACATGTGTTTCGCCAACCAAGTTGAAATCGACAGCATGGATTATTCTCAAGTTTCATAAAAAACAAATATAGATTTGTTAAGCTCCAAAAATTGTCTTTATTTATTAATTACTACACATTATTATTATTGAATGGGATATCCAATGTTTTTCTATTTATATAATATCTACCTACATAATATAACATTTAATATGAATTTCAAAATCCATAATAACAGAAAAATAAAGTTTTCGTATTTACAGAGATGACAGTCAGTTGTTATCGTGGTCAGTATCAACAAATGTGCCCACGAAAATTGCCCAACTACCAGTGGACTTATATCCAACAGATATGCAATTCCTGCCGAGGATGACAGGTACACTGGGTAAACATGGTGATTTGATCCTCATAACTTCAGCTGATGGTAAATTTCACATAATGAACAGGAATGGCAGGATAGAACGCTCTGTCGAGGCACACAAGGGAGCTGTTTTGATAGGCCAATGGGGCAATGATGGATCTGGATTACTGACAGGTAACAGCAAAGATTTATGGTTGTTATCACAAGATTATCCGAGACTAGTTTTCATAAATACTGTATTATATTAGTATACAAGGTGTCCGGGAAAATGTTGAAAATCTCTCGGATCCAGATAAGACTTGAAAAAATGACAAGTTCCTATATAGTTTTTCCCAACAGGCGCTCCCTACGGAGTTATGCGTCACTGGAAATAGGATTTATTAAATCTTTTGAAGTAGATACTTGATATAATTAGATAAAAATCTAATGTGATGGACGCTAGTAAGGACCTCATACAATAAAGTTTACATCTTAATGCCTAAATTTTCAACACCCTGTATGATAAAGACTTTAAAAACATAAATCTAGATAGCTTGAACCTTAAAATAAAAAAAAGATACTCCTCTCAATGGTCGATAAAATGAACTGTTTACGAAAAAAAAAAGCAACTTCGTGTTTCATTTTTTTTTAAATTACAATGATTTCTATTTCTTCTCGACAACAAAGTGCGATACGAAAGTTATTCAAACAACAGGAAACAAAGATTTAAAAAATGCAGTGGTGTCCTTGAAGCTACCTCAACGAATTATTGAAAAACTTCATAAGATGTTCTACCTGGACCCGACAGATCTCCCACATTTTCTCTGACAGCCGTCATTTCAATGATAATAATCTCACATTTAATCTTACATACCTAAAAGAAAGGTCTAAAACGGAATTTACTTGTATCATTAGATATTAATAAACATTCGGGTAATTTCCTCAATGACCAAATCGATAGTAGGTCCAGCCCCGTACTGTATATGTAAATGCTGCCTAATTAGTTTGTTATATTAGCCGTTAAGATGTATGTTAACATTCCTTATTATATAACTAGTTCTCTCGTTCTTCTAGTGACTTGTCGTATTAGAATTTATTTAATACCCACATTTGAGAAAGGCACAGTGTGCCAAAACAATTCTCATGTTTGCACCATTTATTTGTGGGAATTTATTATAGTGTCTTAATTTTATTTTTACTGTAACGTGCATATAGAAATGACTGGGAATTATTCATTTTTCAAGTTTATTTATTTCTACAATAAAATGTCACAGATTATTTATAAAGGTGCACTATTTATATATCTTACACTACTTTATCGACTACTATGTACAATTAATATTTATTATTCACAACTGTATTCGAATCGATCATTATTTATTTATGTTGTTGGTGAACCCCTATTAGGGACCTAACTTCACCGGACTGACTGCCTATCTGACTGAACTCCGCAATAAATCCTCTCCAATATATATAGGCAACCCCCTCGATCTCGAAGCTTCCTCCGGCATCTTATAACGCCCCGAACATTCCAGCAACAGCGCGAACTCACTAGATGTGTCGGGATATAATCTTGACCTTGCCATATATCGGTGACCAATAGCAGTAGGCAATACACTCATACCACTCGGGCCCCACTAACGTCCGTAATGGCAAAGATGCTCAAGATGCTCTGTCTTCTGACGAGTCGCACTCACCTACCTTGACAAAGTCAAAGTTACATTTCAGGTAATTCAGATGAATAAATTTGTATTTTATAACTCAAGCAAAAGATTTGAATTTTATGTTTCTGTATTATCATTAGATAATAATAAATAAATATAATTGCTTATTTAATCAATCGATGCTTTTTTCCCAATTACCTACATGAATTTCCTTAGAACTTATAAAAAATGAAATACCAAATCTTATCTCAGATGCGTCACACCACTGATTTACTCCCCTCTGTTGAATTGATCCGTTTCTCTTGTTTTCAAAGCAGAAGCCATCATGCGTGAAACAAACTATAACTACAAATATAAATTATTGATCTCTATATATCAAATGAAATTCGGAATTAGAGAAAAGGCGTAAAAAACTTCATTTATGACGGAGGTCCCCAGTCCAAACAACTTCTTATTTTGGTTTGTTCCATTCAAGGAACGATTACGAGCTAAATTAATTTTCAGTTTTTGTCAACTTGTCTCGTCTAAGACGAGACACCTACATTCTGTATCAGAGCAAACCTCAGAAAGCACTCGAGCGGCCGCTGCAATGTGGCGCTATCTGGGAGGCCTAGCCTAAAGACACGGCCTTGGCATGTCTCTAATATAGCTTAATCTCCTGCTTGATAAGGAGAACAAGACAATTTCACGTCGGATTTAATCTTGCATTCGAACAGTTCTCACCGGTGTGTTCGACTAGACAAAGCGTTCGCATTAAGAAGGGCAAACTGATTAAGTGATAAGGCGAGACCTTCTCGCTCTGTGTCTCATTCTGCAAGTCTCTTGGCATTCATATAAGACATTGCCATAATATCTGCAAACATGTATAATGAATTAGAGAAATTGTAGTCGAGTCTATCTATATAGATAGATACATAGTAGGTTCTATCGGGCGTAACACGTTTACGTAAACAATTCCAAATTGAATCCCATAGGCAAAGGAAATTTGAACATTCGTATTCCAATCTAATCGTCACCATTTGAATCGGAGACGCTAAAGACTAATTGAGTGGTTGTATACAGTAGATAGATACCTACGAGGAGCCAGTAGTCTATAGAACCTGATTCTCAAATAAGAAAAGAAAACCATGTGGCTCTCTGGGAGATAAAGTGTAAAAGCTTCTTAAGAGTTCATGAAAACCGGCCAAGTGCGCGTCTGAGTATCTACTGTCAACTTATTACAGTTCGAAAGATACAGCAATTATAAAGATCGAGCAAAATATAAGTCTATGTACAGGAACACCCCTCAATTATTTATTTTATTTTCATTATTTGTTATTAGCTATAGTATTACTTAAAAACATTATTTTTTTGCTATAGCGGAAAATTTCAACTGTCTACCTATTAGTTCATGAGATGCATCCCGCTGACCGATGGACGGACGAACTACAGCGGCTCAGTTACAGGATTCCGTTGGTACCCTTAGCGGACGAAACCCGAAAAATGAATAAATGTTAAAATTAATCATTAAGCACAGGAATTCTTTTAACCTCTTTCAAAGTTTATTGCGTTTACGGGTGAATTTGTGATTTGGCATAGAAACTGAAAAAACGGAAAACTTTGGATAGGGGGCACCAAAATGGTTCTGAATATACCATATTCGTTGGATTTTTTTTTTCAAACTTGGATTAGTAATTACCTTTTCCTTTGGAAAAAAATAATAATTCCATGGGTTCAAGAACTAAGAAAAAACGCAAGAACCAAACACAATTTAACTACAAACATTGACTGCGACAATATTGTTTTACATAAAAATGGACCAACGTTATTAGTTGGTGCAATGAAAAATACAAAATAATATTCTCAAATCTCCTCTTTCAAATGAATCAAGAAAAATCATCCAAATCGGAGTACATTTACTAGATACAACGTAATTAAATAAAATGTTTTCCAGCTGGGGAAGATGGTCAAATCAAGATCTGGTCACGTAGTGGCATGCTCCGTAGTATTGTAGTATCCAGCGAAAGTTCAGTCTATGGGGCATGTTGGTCTCCTGACAGTCAAGCTATAGTATACACCAACGGAAAATACCTTGTCATCAAACAACTTGCTCCTAATACTAAACCGCAAAAAGTAAGAATGGGGCCATTGGTTACATGAAAATTTCAACATTATTTCTTTCTTTTCTAGTGGAAGGCTCATGAAGGGCTTGTTCTTTGCATAGCATGGAGTACTGCGTCTGAGCTCATAGTATCGGGCGGAGAAGATTGCAAGTATCGTGTGTGGGACAACCAAGGAAGGCAACTGTTCTCCAGCACACTTCACGACAACCACATTACCTCTATAGCGTGGTCACCACAGGGTGATCTCTTTGCTGTTGGTTCGTACAACACATTACGTCTTTGCGATTATTCTGGTGTAAGCATAGTGTATACGAGTATTAAGCTAGAAAGGAAATCAGAAATAAAACATGTAGAATCCATAGTATTTTTCCCTTTTGTACAGTCACCAGACTTTCGACCCATGGTTCCGCGCATTTCCCACGCTCTAAGACTCACACACCATACTATAGAAACGGCAATAACAGGATGTACGTCTAATTTATTAAAATAGATATTCTGTTTTTGAAAAATATGGAGTATTTAATTTCATTTATATTTCTATTCTTAGACCTTCACATTATATGTCTTAAATTTATACAATTTATTTTATTTTCATTGCTGTTATGACAAACAAGGAGTAGCAATTTTTGAAAGATAAATTATTTATTACTTCTTGTGTTTAATAAAAGATTGTACAAGGATTCCTTAGTTCTTTAATATTGCACTAGATTATCTGCCGCGTGAGTCTGTTATATTTCCTACTGGTTAAATGACCCGAATACCTCTTTGTAGGTCTCAATATAAAACCTAGTCTTATTAATTTCTAAAAATTAACTATGCTTCAAAGTGGTCGAGATCACTGGATAAGCCAGCTACAGGCTGTATCTACAAGATGGCTTGGTCTGGAGATGGAACACAGCTTGCAGGTGCCTGCGCCAATGGTCAAGTTATTTTTGCCCACGTAGTGGAAAGAGATGTTCAATTTTCCAATTATACAGCATCTGCTAAAGAAAAGAAAATAGTGACTGTTAGAAATGTTCTGGATGAGACTACAGAGAAGTTGGAACTGCCGGAAAGAATCATTCAGATGGCACTAAGGTTCGTGGGGGCTTTTCTCAAATATTTTTTACGTTTGCAAATATTGATTCTTGTTGCTTTCTATACTTTAGGCCATTTGTTGACTTGTTTTATTTGAATTCATAGTTTTGCTATTTTCATCTTTTCACAAAAATTATTCTGCTTTTGTCCGCATTCCACTTGTCCATTAAACTTCTCTGATCTAGTTTTCTACGATAAACCTCGAGGGAAATGTATGGCCCCAACAAAAAAACAACGCAACGTAGGTTATATTCATTCACTTGGTCTTTTCTTTGTTAGTCTTCTGTCTTTACCTTTTGTTCTTACCAGATCTTTGTGTTTACCTGCAATATCATTAATTCAATAACAAACATACTTAGTTCGTCTAACCTTTGAGCCAATTTGCTAAGTTCTATCTCATTTCTCTGTGTTTTCCGTCATTAACTTTTCCCCATTAGCTTGTCCATACCCATCAGGAATATGATGGGTGAGACCCGGCAGCCTTGTTACACCCCTATGTTGATAGTTTGCTTTCAACTCATAACCATAAGAACCGTCATTTTTCAAGTACCGTATACTCCTCTAGTATTGTCCATTTCTTCCAACATTATATTTGATTATTAGGTTGATCAATCCATCCCGAATCCAGGCTGTTTTCTTTACAGTTTTTTTTCCAATATATTTTAATTATATTTAGAATTATGCGGGTTAATATTTTGCTAGGTATTGATGATACATATCCAGTTTCATCAGGAAGCCTTTTTTCTACTACTTAAGACCTATTTCGGTAAAACTATATAATAGTAATAGTAGATTTTATTTAAAATCTTCTAGTGGTAGGTTGTCGAGTCCAGAATCTTTACCTGTCATGAATTACTAAACTTCGTTGATAATTACTTATTTCGCTTAGACATTATCATTTATACGTTACTGTTTTAGTTTCTATTGTCTTCTACTGCATTTTCCGAAGCTTAGCTGTATGTATCATGGAGCTGTATTGATTATTTCCATTTTTTGGGTTGCTCATATTATTCCACTCTGATGATGCCTATACACTATTCCTAATATGTGTCACCTGTTTCAATGTTTTATAAGTTTCTAAGATATCTAATGAATATAATCCAATCAAAATACTGCTAAGTATTATAGGAATTAATATTTTTAAATTAAATATGCAATAATTTTCTTTATACAGATATGATCACCTGGTAGTAACTACACCAACACAATGTTATATCTACAACACCAACAACTGGAACACTCCAGCCATATTCGAACTGAAAGATGGTTCAGTAACTTTACTACTGCTTTGTGAAAAGTAAGTCTCATCATAATCAATCAAATCAAGTGAAGTTTAGTAATTATGTTTTGAGAAATACTGAAAACATTTTATCAAGAATGAACAGGTAAAACAAATAAAACAACAGAAGGTAAATGAAAAATAATTCTGTGATTTGTATAAGCTCCTATGCTTGAAAAGGCTATTTGTGCTGATAGCGGTTGTGCAGCAAACCTAAAGGCACTTACAGTAGAACTCGTCACTTCAGTGCTACTTGGTCTTTATTCGGATAGAGTTATATAAACCAAATATTATTAGGATTGATATTTTCTAGATATATGCTTCTTGTGGAGAAGAACAGTATTGGCATATACAATTACCAAGGTAGGCTAGTTGCATCACCCAGGTGGCCGAATATGAGATTGGACGTTTTGAAAAAAAATCACATTGCTTTATCCTCAGATACATTGGCAGTACGAGACAGCGCTGATCCCAAGAGTACGTTCTAATTCGAAAGATAGAAATTTAAAGATAAATATTCCAATTGAAATTTTTAGATTTAAGATTTAAGATTTAAATATAACCCGTTATACTAGAATATAGATTTTGTAGGTATTATAGAATGAGTTACAAATTTCATTTGCAATAGTACAAATATCAACTGATAATAATTTTCCTACAGTAACACACATAATCGACCTATCAAATAATAAAGCCTCAAGCGATTCCATTTCCGTGCAACATCAAGTGCCGAATATTGAACTAGCGCTTGATCAATCCGGCGATGCATCATCCAGGATGCTGGCTGTTCTAGACAGAACACGGGATTTAAATATAACACTCGTTAGAAGCAGCAGTAGATCCTTTTCCAAATTAGGTAAATGCTAAATCGTTCGATAAATAATATTGGCTCATGTCAACTATTTAATAATTGCAGGCAGAAAAATTGAATCCTTCCAATGGAACGCCAATGATAAAATCGTAGCTGCCATCCAAGATACACAGCTTGTCGTTTGGTACTGTCCAACAGCATCATTTAACAACAAATTATTGAAGCTTTGTTCTTTGCAATACGATTCACCAGAGTTGGGACGCAGTCCAAGAATTAGTGATTTTGTGGGGAATTCTGTCTCAGTACGAAGAGCTGATGGATCACTTCTAAATATTCCGATATCTCCATTTCCAAGCATGATCCATAAGTAAGCATATAACATCGATCATCAATCGAGCAGTTCATGCGATTTAACACATACTTCCAGATATGTCGGCGATAATAAATGGACAGAGGCTTTGAATCTATGTAGAACAGTGAATGATGAGACGACTTGGGCATGCTTGGCTATTTTGGCGACTCAATCAAATTCTTATTCTATTGATATAGCAGAAGAGGCATTTGCAAACATCAACCATCACGAGAAAGTCTACTACTTGCAATACATAAAAGTATGTGAAATTAATTGATTTTCTACAACTTTACTAGTATATTGTTTATATTCTATTCTTCTCGAACTTAATTTGAATGTTGGATCTTTTATTGCAGACTTTGCCGAAATCTGAGCAAAAAGCTCACATGGCTCTCCTAGGAGGTAAAATCCAAGAAGCAGAAGCTATTCTACTTCAAAATGGTCTGGTTTTTCAAGCCATACATAATAATGTGAAACTTCACAATTGGACTAGGTGAGCTTCGAAACATTTAACAATCAGTTAAATAGATATATTCCTAAGTTTCTAGGGCTCTCGATCTAGCGATCAAACATAAAACCCACATTGATACGGTTTTATACCTGCGTCGAAAGTATCTATCAACTTTAGGTAAAGCAGAGAACAATAATAAATTTTCAAGTCTCAACGAAACAGTATGTATAAAATAATATCAAGGATTACGAGAGTTATATGAAATTGTTTTACATTCAGGTTCAAATTGATGAGGATCAAGTCCAACAGAAACTGGCATTAGAACTTGAGAAACGTAAAAAGTCAAATTAAAAACTAATTTAAAGCTATCTATTTATACAGATAATATTAAATAAAGTATTAATAAATATATAGGAATATTCACAATATTTGTAAATGTGTACTTATTGAATGAATAATCAACTGTTAAGCAAAGACTATCTTTTCTACTGTAGGTACAAAAAAATATGAACACAAAATTAATGCTTTTAATAAGGGAGCAGTTCTTCCGAGAAATTATGATTAAAAATATGAACATTTTAGCAAATTTCATTGTGATAGCAAATCATTCTGCAGATCGGTGAATTTTGACCTGAATTTGTATTTTTTAAATGGAATTGCAGAAGTTTCAGGCTGGTGTAAATTTGGAGTAAGTACCTACTAAAACTTATGTGGGAAGAGATATCAGGAAAATCTACTTGCACATGGATAATCTTATGGAAAAGTGATAGATCAGTTATGGCTCTTCTGTTTCTTAAGTGAGAATACCGTATTGTGTACGTAAGTCACTATAGTTTATAGGCAGTGCTACGCCGTTTTTAAAGCTAGATTTATTTTGTAATTTCGTCAAGCACTCAGCCTATACTTGATAATACGGATTCCAAACAGAAGATCTGAAACTAATTCTACTGGGAACAAATTAGTTACACAGAACTGAGAGTGCTCATTCAGAAGAGAAATGTCTTGATTGCCGAGTCTTTTTTTTGATATACGTACAATATTTCGAACATTTTCTTTAAAAGTTATTTTTGTATCAAGCAGTATACCTAAATCTCGTACTTGTTGAACTCGTTTTAGGCTAATATTCTTTTAATTTATAATCAAAATTAATGAGTTTGAAATTTCTAGAAAATGTTATACTTTGGCTTTTTTCAAGATTTAGGAATAATCTTTCACTTTTACAGAAAGTTTCTAGACTAAACAAATCCTACTGAAAATTGATGTAGTCAGATAATTTTCTGACTTGAGAAGATATTTTCAAGTGATCTACCGAAAAGCAGAATTTTACAGTGTGAGAAACAGATTATTATGTTGTTTAGATATACATATATCCAATAATAGGGGACCAAGAGGGACCCTATGGGGAACGCCAGACGTTATCGGCACCAAATTTGAAGAGCTGCCATGCACATCTACATAATGATATTGATCAGTGATATAAGTGAGACTCAATCTCTAGGAGTGTACCATGCAATCCGATCTCAGCCAGATGATGATTTATCTTGTCGAAGGCCTTGCTGAAATCGGTATTAACGTCATCTACCTGTACGCGATTATCTATTCAGCTTAAGATGTACTCCGTGAAACAACGAAGATTTGATTGAATGGATCTATTTTTACTGAAACCATGTTGTTGTGGACAAATCTGATATTAAGAGGTACAAGAGATGTTTGTAAACAAATGTTTCAAAGAGTTTTGAGAAAGTACATATATATGGGTATAATACTTCCATCTTGTGGGAAAATGACCACTGGATAATGATTGATTATAAATGATTTTAATGGAATATATAAGTTATCCCAGCAGTATAGCAAAGACGGATGGAATTCGGTCTAACTCTCCTCCTTCTCTAGTACCTAGGGAATTGAATCCAATTTTTATTTCTTCATACAACTAAATTTGATAACTGAATATATTGTGGATGGGGGGTTTGATTTGCTTGTACAAATACGCTATTCAAATATGAGGAAAAAAGTTGCGATATGTCGTTTGGATGAGATGCAGTTTTAGAGATTTCTGAAGGGACTGAGTTACTTCTGCCTATTGAAGTAAATTGCCAGAACTAATTAACATTTTTTGACAACTCACTTGATTCGTAGTTTTTGAAAGTATTTTAAATAAGTGTCTTCAATCTGCGTCGTAAAAAAGAAAAGCAGTTAAGACCAGCATATAAACAGTCTAATTAAACTAAAAAAACAGACCTCAGTAGACAGACCAGTATATCCATATTTCCACATAAAAATGCTAGGACGGTTGAAAGAATATTAATATATTGTTTGGGACTGCTTAGACAATTTTAGGTACGATTTATGCGGAAATTAGGACATCATAGCTGATAAAACACACAAGCCAGGCCTACTCACTTCGCAGAGGGATAAACCAAGTAAAAATGTCTCGACATCTTCCAAAAATATATAGCTTTTAGAAAAAATAATAATTATGGGTCATAACAAATTGAGTTAGACGTTATATTCAATACTTTTTTTAAATCTTCGTCCTCAAACTTGATGCTCTAATGTTATTTTTGATTCAAACTCGATTGTAGATCAAATTTGGATGATTTATGATTTATCTCAGAAATCGAAACCCTCGGGAGTAAGCCTGTTTTACTTTTTGGATAAAAAGCGATAAAATAAAGATTGCATATTCATTTATTCTATATGACTATAATTTTAAAAAAGACATAAAATTAACATTGAATATTCTTTTATTGTATATGATGTTAAAATACGTCGTGATAAACCGTTAGTTATCTGTTATATTATCCTTGCAAAAAAAATTAAACTGATGTAATCAGCATTCCGTTATATTTTTGAGGTATAGAATTCTAAACGTAACACTATTTTTTATCACTAAAGATAATTAAATTACAATCAATGAATATTGATCTGCTTGTTTTTTTCTTCTGAAAGTTAGACTAAAAATAGTTTCATTTCCACTACAATATTAGTTGATTAGGCGGGAAATGGAGATGGAACGGAAGGATACGGAAATTACATGGTTTTACTGTGGCGGCTTACCCCCGAAATGTGATTTGGTTCTAATGTTATTTTTGATTCAAACTCGATTCTAGGCCAAATTTGGATGATTTATCTCAGAACTCGAAACCGTCGGGAGTAAGCCTGTTTTACTTTTTTGGATAAAAGCCATAAAATAAAGATTACATATTCATTTATTCTATATGACTATAATGTTAAAAAAGACATAAAATAAACATTGCATATTCTTTTATTGTATATGATGATGTTAAAATACGACGTGATAGAAAAAATAACATAAATATTCTCAATCCAACCCACCGCATTAATGATAACAAATCAATTTAGGATCGATATATTTTGATTTGCCAACTGATTATTTATCACAAGATGTCAATATATCTTCTGCCCTGCTCAAATAATCTTGATATTGCCCTTTCCGCAATGGATCCAGTTCCAACAACCGCTTGTAGAATTGAAGACGTCTATCGACATGGTTCTTGTCATACAAAAGAAGACTTCCAGCCAACCAACATTTTGCCAAAACAATCCCTACAGAAAACAACAAATCCATTTACAAAAATTTGTTCGGGATATCTCCTGGACAAAAAGTGATAATAACTCCAAAGCAGGTGTTACAAATAATAAGTATCCTACACGTGAGCAAAGGGGCGAAACACTTACAATCGTGTTACATTCGCTTCTATGTACATATATGTCAAATTGGCTTTCGAACTCGTATATATATATATATATATATATATATATATATATATACACACAAAGTGGTTTTAGTAACACCATTTATAAGTCAAGATTGGCTGGACCGATTTGAAATATCTCTTATTTTTGGATTCCTCTTCGCATAGAATAACAGAATAACTATTAAAATATCAGAAAATTAACTGAAAAAAATATACCATACCAATACCATAGTTTAGCTAAAACATAATACAGCACTCATTTGACTCTTGAGCGGTACAAAGTTCGCCGGGTCAGCTTGTATAAAAAAAATAAGTTGGCCGATTTCCATTTACACCGGGAACAGACCATCACTTCGTCATTTCAAATGGAACACCCTGTATTTTTTACATTTTTCGAAGATATTTTCAGTTTTCTGAAAAAAATTACACTTGCAGCATATTAGAAAAATGGAAATAACATGAAAAGTATGAGAAATTTTAAGGTGCGTTTTTTGCAATTAATTAAGTTGGAATCGTTCCCTTATTCAAGGTAGATTTAAAAGTCCTAGGACATAGGATTACTCTGATTTGATTTCTTTATTTTAGAAAACTTAAATCAGAGATAATTCGACAAATTACATTGATAGATACGGATTTTAATTCTCTTTCGATTTTATTAATACGTAATGGCACTTATTTCAGATAGTTTTGGAGATGTTTCAATTTTTTTGTGTTTACCCTTTCACGGAATATGGCGAGGTAGTTTGGCGTTGAAACAAATGAATCAATGGTAGACATGGTTTTTATTTTCGGTGAATGCTACTGGAATTATTTATTGGCTTCAAGAGTTAATCAAGAAAAATTGCCGGACATAAGACATCCGCAAGAAAGCATGTTTTGTAGAATATTAGGAAGATTTCTTACAACGGGAACTGTGAAATACTCTTAACACTTCTTTCTGAAAATAAACAATAACAATAAACATAATTAAAACTTAAAAATTAAAACAATAAATAAAAATAACAAGTAAATCATTTAAAGCAACTGTTCAAAGTGGCCACCAGCGTTCTCCAAACAAAGAGGAATTCGTTAACGAATTGAACGTTGCACTCGCGCTGAAATATACTGTGTAATTTGTCCAAAAACTTGAATTATGCTCAGCTGCATGTCTTCACGAGTAGGCAGTACCTTGCAAACATCATATTTCACATAACCACACAAGAAAAACGGTTTAAATCAGGGTATCCTGGCGGCCAAGCAATCGGTCCTCCTATTCCTATCCATCATTGCTCCAAATGAGCAGTTGCTTCATCCGGTTGCAGCCACTGGTTTTGTCGGATTAGTAAGGGGATATCCTCCAACAATTTAATATAATTGTTGTCCAAGAAATTGCGAATCATTTGGACTGTCAACTATCCATTAAAGAAATGTGGGCCAATGATACATCCACATACATTTAAAGACCACCTAACTTGTCGGTTTGTCTCTGAGAAAAGGTGCAGATTCGTGTCCGAGTACTAATGAAAATTGTGGCCATTCATCACCCTATTATTATGGAATGTCAATTCATCCATCCATAAAAAAATTATAAAAATCAGGTTCCGTTTCAAGTTTATTTGACAGCAACTGACTGTGTTGCAGTTAGTATGGATGAAAGTGGTTCTTCATGATTATTCGAGAACTGATGTCTAAATTAGAACTTAAAATTCATCGAGTTACGTTCGGGTCTTCGATAACAGCAGCGAATACTCGAAACTCATTGCATTCATTGGTAGGTACTAACTGTTTTTTCTCGAAGAGAAGCAGTGTCTTTCACACTTCCTGTTGTAACAAAACTGCTTTCTTGCGGATGTCTTCTGCCCGGGAAACCTGTCTTAATAAACTCTTGAAGACATTAAACAATTCATGTGGCATTCACCGAAAGTAGAAACTATGTCTACCATTTCTTCCGTAGATAACTTCATTTTCAAAAAAACTACAGCGTCATATTCCGTGAAACGGTAAACACCAAAAAATTGAAATATCTCTAAAACTATCAAAAATACGTGCCTATATGTGTTGATAAAATCGAAAGAGAATTAAAATCCGCATCTATCGATGTAATTTGCTTAATACTTTGCTATTTGAAAAAAATAGTGTTATCTCTGATTTAAGTTTTCTAAATTCAAAAATTTCAAATTAACCTTGAGTAAGGGAACAGCTCCAACTTAATTAGTTGCAAAAAATCGCACTTTGCAATCTCTCATATTTTTCATGTTATTGCCATTTTTGCAAATGTAACATTTTCGAAACTTTCATACTTATGCCCAACAAATGTTTAACAAACTGACCTTCTTTTTTCACAAGGAATTAAAAAATGTAAGAAATACAGGGTGTTCCATTTAAAATAACGAAGTGATGGTCAAATTCTGGTATAACCGGAAGTCGTCCATCTTTGAAAATATTTGTAAATTGCAGTCGATTTAACCAAGAACGACTTTTATAGAAACAATTTTGCTCTATCTCTAATCAGCTACGATCCACCTAATACCGCCAGCAGCTCCACCCTGTATATACCAAACTCACCCTTCAGTGAATTTGACATATACCTAGGCTCATGTTGCATTATCTTTGCTGCATTATTACAATTGTCAGATATTCACCCTTTTAACACTTGTAGCAAAACTGTTTTCTAAACAGATAAAGAAATACATTCCTCATTAGATCTAAATCTGTTCATCTGTACTGTACTATCTATAGGTAGGAACGGTAACTTACATTTGCAATCCGGCTCTAGTTCTTCCAATTGTTCTAAGGACGACAGTAATTCAGTCTTTCTGTCATTGGTAAGCGCTGGCGTACTTAGAACCCATCTCAAGTAAAACCATGCGCTGCTGTCCATTGGATCAGTAAATACCGCATTCTGGACAAGATCGAGCTCTTCGCTATCAAATATTTAAAGGATATTGTCATAAAATACTACATTAATGAAAAACATCAAATTTAAATCACCTAACACTATCTTCATCGAGTTTTCTTAGAGTACTCCTGTAATGCCAAGATGAAAAGTTTGAGAAATTATCGTTTAACTTATCGGTTGAAAATTTTAACTCATCGGATAGCGTTATACCAATTTTATTCACCAATAGCCGTCTATAATCCCAGGCGTGAACTGCAAAAGGTCTGGAGTCATACTTACAAATTTTTAACTTAAGCATAATAACATTTATTTACTTTACTCACAATTTCTATCATCATATTTCAAATACTTGGTACATAAATTAAACTCCTCGTGCCACTTGGGCTTTGGATGATTTAAGAGTACCCAGTAACGATGGTGCCAGGCACTATAGGATTTGGGGTTCGCAACAAGGCACTGTTCTGTCAGTTTTATCTCGTTTTCCAAGAACTTGATCAGGTTATCCTCACCATCAACATCGTCTTGCTTGCTATATTATAAAATTATCATAAAAAATATAGATTAAAATTGAGAGCTCATATTGCCCTATTAACCTTTTCTCGATTTCTAGAAGTATGGCTTCTTTTCTAAAATTCCACAGGGTGTAAATGTCAGGATTGAGTGATAACAATTGTGCAGAAAGAACTAAGCTAGTTGGTTCGTAGAAGTCTTTCCTTCGGGTAGAAATAATCTGGTTGAACCCCGCTTGGTAAGCGCTCAACTTTTTCTGCTGCTCCTTTTGTTTCAAATTTTTTTGCTCCTCAGTTGTACGCACCTTCAGCCTTCCGTGCTGAAACATTCGTGATTTAGTGTAAATATTTCAAAATATCGCCAAGTACAACCATTTTTGCTAATAATAGTTTATGTATCTACGAAATCAATGTAATCAACAAAACCACTTTAGAACTTGTTCGGTAACCAAATCGAATATTAATTATTATTATTAACAACAAATTATTAACTAAATATCATATATTTAAATAATATAAAGATCATTTCTCACAGATGACGCACAGAATACTATAGAGTAAATATGTTAGGTTAGGAATGGAGAGACGTTTCTAGTTTCTACTTGTCTCTGGTCATAGATAAAATATTTATCTTTGGTTTCTACATTCTTCCAGAGACAACCATATCATCATATATGTAGACATATGCATATCATAGAGTAAATAGGTTAGAACCATATTCTACTGTCACTTTCGACCTACTATGGATGTTTCTTCTCCATGTCAGAGCGGTAAATTCAAAATGTATAAACAATTTTCATAATTACACTAGTACGTTCTTAGATATTTTAGTAGTACACGAACAATTACAAACAAAATAGATTTTTACAAAATTTATTCATGTAACTAAGTGTTTAATTATGATCACATTATCAAGAATACTAATTTTCCAGGAAGGATACAAAATCTGTCAACTTATAGAGCTGATGCTCACTACTTGTCTGTCCCAAAGGCTCCATTTGTTGCCTAATAGGATGGATCATTTTTGTGTTTGCGTCGAAGGTCCACCCTTTCTCTGCACATGCAGGGACACAAACTTCAGGAGAAAGGCCTGTCATAGCTGAAACTGTATCGATAGTTATCGACGAATAGGCCTGTGATATCAAGTCTACAGCTCTGCTTCTAACAACATCTGGAATAGAATAGGGAACATTTTGTCCACTTTACTTTTAATGGCTTCTTTTTTACATGAACTTACCTTGAACTTGCTTCATTATATCTGCAACTGTATCCGACCACGTAACAGCATTCAAAGCAGTATATATGGCAGGAAAATCTCTTTTCCACATGCTCTGACCTACAGCCCAAATGTTTATTAGCTCAGGGGTTGATACTCTGACACTTTGTGGTATACGCTTCCAAAGATACTTTGCATTGCATCTGCAATAGGTAACAATATTATATTTTCCTTTATTTCCGCTTCACAATTTAGAAGAAAAATAATAATAATTATCCATTAGACCACTTACAAATCATTTTGATACAGGTAAATAGCTAGCAGACGTTCGTAAACTTGAGGAGTTGCAATTCCATTTGGTGCCTGGAAAAAGTATGTACCTATGTTACATTGAATTGATTTATGTATCAATCATTCTACCTCCAATTCCTGTCTTTCCAAATCTTCAACAACTTTATCTATATTCACAACCATATTCAAATGCTCGAATCAATAACCCTTATATTGTTTAGAGCTAAAGCAAAATAACAAAAACTTTATGGACTAGGCTATTTTATTTATTTTACGACTTGAGTGACATGAGACAAAAATAATTTCAGTTCAAATGACAATAAAAGTGACACAAAATAGAATATGTTCCATGCATCCATGCATTTAAAAATTTACAAGTAGAGACAACCATCTGTTACGTTACAAGATCCATTTTTCCCAGTAACAGAGTAAAATTAGGATATCCGATATAGGTGTCGATTTTATTATATCTATAATATAAAATGGGTAATAGTCTAGTTTAACGGCTTTTGCTATAAAAGCCCTAAAAAATCAAATGTTAGTAAAAATACATATATGGTAACATAACATTAAATAAAATTGAGGCGGGAGACGCTATTTTTAACGATTTTTTACTAAAAAAAGCAAAAAATGGTCTTTTTGGTACTTACGACTTTTAGCAGAAATTCTTTTTAATCCCAAATAGTATATAACTATCCTTGTATTCAATTGAACATCAACATTCTTCAAAATAAGCAAAAATATGCGTGAAATTTGTAAATATAAGTTCACAAAAAAGTCGGATCAAACGAATTGACGGATGATTTATGTAATACATCCTGAACTACCAAGTGCAATTAATATCAATGTTGCCACCTCTGTTAGTATAACTTTCGTTCTATGAAATTATTTTACAAATCTGTATTCTACGAATGGAATTTCATTCCCAAGGATACTTGCTTTAGAAAAAATAAGAACAATAACAACAGAATTTAGCATATTATACGAATTTGTCTTGTATAGTTTAACGTTTTTTAATAAGGACAATACTGAGCTCTTCTTTCTCTATTTTCTTTCTCAATATCTTCTCTTAAAGCAATCATTGAATTTATATTTTCAAAAGCCTGAAGACAAAACTCGTCACCTTCAGCATCAAAAGTTGCCATGATATGTATCGTATTTTTGCTCTAAAGCAAGTTTTTATGAAAAATTTGTTTTTAGTAAATTTTAAACATAGAACTAAATCAACTAGACCTTTAGACATTTAAAATCTTACTACTTAGTTTATGCTTTCGTTATCGAATATTTTTAAAGGTGTTCAATAGTTCAATATCATAAACATTAGTTTTGGCAATGTTGGAATTGTCGTATGTCAATGCTGTCAACGTCAAGTCGTGTCGTCAAACATACTACATAAATCAACCGTCAATCCGTTTATTATTAACTTATATTTACTATTTTCATGCATATTTTTGCTTATTTTGAAAAATGTTAGTATTCAATAGAATTTAAGGATGGTTATATACTATTTGGGATTGAAAAGAAATTTCCAAATCGAAAATTTCTGTTAAAAGTCGTGAGTACCAAAAACAACATTTTTTGCTTTTTTTAGTAATGCGTCTTCCGCCACAATTTTATTAAAAGTTATGTTACCATATATGTATTTTTACTAACATTTGATTTTTTAGGGCTTTTATAGCAAAAGCCGCTAAACTAGATTATTACCTAAAAATGAATCGAGGGAATGTGTATCGCAAATCTCGAGAGCAGATGAACTGATTTCGCTAATTCTTTCTTGTTGTGTTCATTATTATCAGAAGAAGGTTCTTATGAACGAAAAAATCAAGAAAGTTGAGCGGAACCTTAGAAAATTTAAGAACATTTATGAAATCTTGAAGACAATATTAATTTTACATACAGTAGGTACATACAGTTGTTTGACAACTGTCAGTTGTTTGAAATAACTGTCAGCAATTGACAGAACGCGCGCTGCAAATATCGTTTAACAAATAGATGCATCGGTTGATAAATAATAGTATCATTTCAATTTATTATACAGTGAGTTTTTGAGAAGTGTTTATTCATCTCGGTAAGTTAAAATCAATCACACCTAATATTGAAAGAATGAAGCCCCTGGATTGAGTTGTGGGAGCGGTAAACTCAAATTGACGCCATTGGTACTGCCACCAGAGCCTCTGCATTCATTGATTTACGGAAATGGGACAGATTCTATACATTTTTAACTCATATACAGGAATACAATAATTGTTTTCAAATGAAGTTATTTGGCACAACAAAAGTTATTCAAGACAATTTTATGCTAACTTTAAAGGTAACTATATTGTAAAACAATAAACTTTTACCACCACGTGTCTGAATAAGTTGGTAATTTTCAATTGAAATCATATATCAATTAAAGTAGCGTACAGTAGGTTTGTAGCCAGGTGAATAACCAAAAGCAGCCAGTCAAAAGTTGATGGGGGAATGGCAGTGCTGACAAAGTGTCTTGAAAGTCACATGGGGGTTCAATTTTTGCAAATTTATTTCACGGGCAATTCTGCAAAACAAGTGGATCAGCGTTATGCACACAATAAATCGGTAAACAGACCAAGTGTGGTGCAACTTCAAATGTTTTTCCATCAGATAACGAATTGGTTGTATTATTCAAGACTGCAATTAAACCGCATGCCATCTGATAACCACAAAATTGTCAGCAAAGCCGATAAGACGCCTGCAGGACAACACGCAAGACGCTGTTATACAGCAACAATTGATGAAGTTGCTATTGTTGTCATGGGTAAAATTTTGAAAACCAAGATAATAATCCCTGTGTCCAACACACATCTAGCTGAAAAAGCGGTGCAACATTTTTGACAGATTTTGGTAGAAAACGCTTGCGCTTTTTAAGCTGCAACATTAGAAATACCCCAACAGTTATTTTTAAAAACTTCTTTATAAACCAGCTTACGAGCGCAAGACGTCTAACAGCAAATCCTGTCAAAAATGTTGCAGCGCTTTCTTGGCTAGATGTGTGTTGGACACAGGGATTGTTTTTGCTTTTGTTAAGACAGGACAACGTCTGTCGGGTCAGCTAGTTCTTTATAAAAGAGTAGAAGAGATAAGAAATGTGAAACAAGCAGTGTGTTCCTAAACACAAACCATTAGCCTGGCCGGGTTTAAATTACGTTATCAGGATGCGGATGACAGATAGATACAGCAATCCACCAATCACAAGTGTTTAAATAAAAGAAATAGATACTGCTGCCTTATTTTTTGTTTCTTTTTATTGAGGGTACGCATCAAGAAGACTGGAAGTAGGAGACTAAACTCGCCCAAAAAGTCGTGTAAAATTTCGTCCGCATATCTTTTGTAAATGCGTCTTTGCACCATGCCGTGCGCATATACTCTATGCCGTGCGCAACGAGCGGCTCTCGCTTGAAAAAGGCAGCAGATCATGATCACGAAGATAAATAAAGACAAAGACAACGAATATTTAAGGTAGAGCACTGAATAGATATACTATAGATATCTATACAGGGCTCTAATTTAAGGTAATTGTCAAGATGTTCGTGGTAAACGATGCCACATTATGATATGCAACCTCATCTCATGTGGCTACGTAGAGAAGCATAGGAAGTTTACTCTCCTTGTTTCCATTTCCAGTCTTCTTGGAACGCATTTTTGATCGACTTGCCCTATGTTCAGAACAGCCATTAGGTAACTAGGTATCAGAGAACACTATCTCTGAGCAGAGACAACATCTATCTCTGCTCTGAGTATGAATATCAATTCTTTCATCTCTGAACTTTCTCAAGCCATGAAGCAATCCCTTGTTCTGAGATAATTTAAATTTTAAAAATGATTGATTAGCTTAGTTCTTTATATTTTATAATAGGTTATGTTATAATCTCATCTGTGATATTTTGAATATTTACAGAATATTTAATATTCTGTTTAATATTATCCATCTATAAGAATTAAGGAATGTAAATAAACCGTTGTACCTGAGAATGGAATTCACATTCTAAATTTGCCTCGTAAATTTATTCCCAAACATTTTTTACCACTGCAAAAAACGTTTCGACATTTGTGCTAGATGTATAAATCTACATTTAGTTTAAACTGGATCGGTGATACTGAGGCAAGAGAATTTACTTATACTCGAGATTTAGTGCCCATTAAATAGATACTAGTTCCTTTATTATATTATCATTATACTATTTCGATGAAAAAAGCAGTACCTTCAAGAACCAACATGCTTCCTCCAGATCCTGTGTTTAAACTCAAAAGTGATATGGGGCACATTCACAGCCTATGCTTCTCTGAACAAAATTCATCACAACTGATGGCAGCTACCGAAAAAGGTATAGTTTTCTACTGGGATCTCGAAACTAACCGTCTGGCACATAAACAAGAAATGGGACAGTCTATCCAATGTATACATTCTTTTAGTAACAAAATTTTAAGTCAGGAAAAGTCAGGAGTAATTAAGCTTTGGTCTCTCGAGAATGCCTCAGCAGTTGAAGAGAATAAATATGATTATTTGGGTGGCTTCTGCAAAAGCATTATCATTGACAAATTACTAGTTGTTCCACAAGATAAATCCTTTGATTTGGTCGATCTCAACAGTTTCCAGAGTGTAATGAAGTTGGAAGTTGAAAGGGATGACTTGGGTCACGTTATGGCTCTGGAGAGAATCGATATTGGTCCAAAGACATTAGTTATGGCTGGCTATGAAACAGGTAAAATCATACATTTTTTCAACTTTCATTCGATTCGATTATAATACATATTCGTCACTTGTTTCAGGTGATGTTCTTCTATGGGATTTAACAGCATCAAAACCGTGTGGCCAACAAAAATTCCAGGATCAAATAACATCTCTGACATTCGATGATTTCACACGAAGAGGGGTGTGTGCTGCCTCATCAAGCAACCTCCAAGTTTTCAGCGTTGACAGCTCCTACACTATCACAGTTAATTGTGAACTATCGATAACAAACGAAGGCTGCAACATTGTGAGGATGCGGCCGGATAAGAAAATCTTCGTTAGCGGTGGCTGGGATAGTAGAGTGCGTTTATTTTCGTGGAAGACCATGAGGATTCTCGTGGTACTAACCGAACACAAAGCTGCTATAACCGATGTCCAATACTCGGCCAATGAAATAAAAAATGTCAATTCAAAGATAATGGCTGTTAGCGGCGCAGATGGCCTTGTGAGTTTATGGAATCTGTACAATTGAGAATTTTAACCCTAATCAATAATGAATTTTTAATCTTTCCAATTATTTTTGTAACATCTGTGTTTTTATTTCAATGTAATTTTCAAACTTTATAAATGAAACATATTGTGATTAAGATATAGCATCTTTGTTATTATTATTTTTTCCGTTGAACCTGAAATTTGCTATGTTATAACCAAAATGCTGAACGGTTTGGACAATCATTTTAAATTATCAAAACAAATCTCGTTAGGTCTGAAGAAATGAAAGCAGAAAGTAACTTATATGAAAACATTTATTGACAATTACAAAAATAGTTTCTAGTTGTAAAGAGGCAACAATTAAAATTATATAAATAAATACAACGCAGATTACATCCGTGAAATTATCATAAATATAAAAAAGAGACAAATTAACAATTATTTCAATATTAGTAGATATTAAACTAGGAAGGCACACCTTATTTTTGATTTGTGAACTTCGCAACATTTCCTTGGGAAAAAAATAATTTTTTGTAAAATTCGAATTACGACTATAATATATAAAAAATATTCATCTCATTCAATTTAAACGCATCTCTAACTCATATTTTATTCATCGGTTCAGACGAATCCTTCAATGTCATAAATTAAAATATGCTCTAGGTACAATAAATCAGTAGTTGAAAAATGATCCTTAATATAAAATGTATCACCGCAGTACCATTGCAGATAGATTGTGCAAGATTAAGCCTGTAAGATCAAATTTCTTCCTTGATTGGCTTCAATGATTATTTGAAAAAAACATTCCGCCAATATTTGTAGTCGTATTCATAATTAAATCCAGAAGATATTTAGCCGTATTCTATAAATATAATAAAATCGTTGAGAGAACATCAATCCTCAATCAAATCTCATTTCAGAAAGAGAGACCGTAAATAAAATTTTGAAGCATTTTTGTTTCAACAATACTTAATCAGAATCGTTAGGTTAGGTTAGGCAGCGACCGCACTGACTGGTGCCTTGTTTAGAGTCAGCGAATTGCCTGACATCTAGTGTGTAGGGAATTAATATAGATTTAGTAATATTGAATAAGACAAATAAACCCATATCAAAATTATGAAAAATATCTAGGTATAGAAAATTTTAATAATATTAAATCAAAGTTCTCCTCCAATGGCTAAAAAGGTATTTAAGTACAAAATTATAAATGATCAGTTTATTTACTACTATAAATGAAGTATCCTTGATAAGAGTCGATTCGTTATTCTTAAGTTAATATAAAATAATCTTAATTCTACCAGATATTCTTTGGATCGAAATGAGATTTATTCATCACACTTTTATGTTATACAAGCTTCTGATTTTAAAAAGCATATTCAAAAGGTATTCGCTAGTTTCTTTTGCTATTTTGTATGCATATAAGTGATACACATTTGTTCCATCTTATTGAAATGTATTTTACTGAGATCGTTCGTACTTTTGAAATTCAAATGTTCCTTAAAAATGTCTTTATTACGCAATTCACTATAGAGAACATTAAGCTTCTTATGACCTGATCTTGACTTATTAATGTCGTAAACCCAACATGATGGATAAGACTGTGGCATTTTCTTTAATAATGAACTCTCTTTTTTGTATAGAGTAGCTTGGTGCCTTGGCTAGTTGCCTATAGCAAGTCCAAGCACCTATTGAATGTTCCGAGCAGGCAGTGCGTCTGGTTCCATATATGTATAATGTTTGCTCTACTTCGCTAGATACCAAGCGACTCGCTAGACTCTAAGTAAGGCACCCGTCAATGCGTTCGTGGCCTTAGGGTAGAATCAGCGCATTATGGTACCATCAAATGCCAACAGTGAAGCCTTACAACCCGACATGAGTTTCCATGATATGTCATCGCTAACGACGTCAACTTCTTTGGCGAAACACAAATCAAATTAAAATATAGCCTTTAAAATCCTCAAACCGTTTCGAAGATTAGCGAGGACAAACATTTCGAAAACGCCCGATTGGGTTTGACGTGCAAACTCAAGGAAAATATTAATATTTTGGAATAACAATAAAATAGAATTTAAATCTTTATTTCCGTGAAAACTTTAATTATGAATACGACTGGCACAGTTTTATGGTAGTGTTCTTTTTCCTATCTGTGACTAATCAGTAACTTGTAGCTATTTAGCTCTTGATAATATGACCAAAATATCATTT
Source organism: Crioceris asparagi (assembly GCA_958507055.1). Classification (NCBI taxonomy): domain Eukaryota; kingdom Metazoa; phylum Arthropoda; class Insecta; order Coleoptera; family Chrysomelidae; genus Crioceris; species Crioceris asparagi. The sequence continues at coordinate 18,586,201 of OY293829.1, read as the reverse complement.
AAAATTAAGAAATACATGATACATTCAAAAGAAAAACATTACTTATGAATAGAAATTAATTCTACCAGCAGTATTCAACAACTTTCTATTTTTTTATCTCTCTGATCTAATCAAATTTATGTGTTATCAATGGAAATCTCACGATCCTCAACTGTTTACCAAAATCACATAAGACAGCATCACGTAACAGCAACAAATGATTGATAAAAATAAATGGTACATGACCCAATGTTATAGTTCTGACACATTCACCAGTTCTGACGTCCCATATTACAAGACCACTGTTTCGACCTGTAACAGCCAAATGTTGTGCCAACATGATCACTTTGTTGGAAAATGTCTGCGATACGGGAATGGTGTTGAGCAGATGACCTTGAAAACGTTCCCATACACATAGTCGTTCGTCAACGCCGAGAGATATTACATAGCTGGCTGAATAGGTTAGAGAGGTTATGCTGCCATCATGTGCTTGGATACTGTACATGCATGCGCCTAGAATACAGTATTTGTCATTTCATAATTAAGTTAATTTTCAAGTTCATTAGAAATATATATTTAATATGTAATTGTACAGTATAGCGCTGTCAATGAGCTTTCTGAATAGAATTGATAGATATAGATCCCAATAACAGATAATTTTTTTGAACACGGGAAATCATAACCAAATAACCACCCATAACAAATTATAGCTTATTGGTTTTATCCAAGTTAAGCAGCACAGAGCGCGGCCGGTGATTGGATGAGTGACCAGTGATGCGCTTAGTGAGGTGGTAAGTAAATATGCCCATCATGTATCAGAAATTTTGACACTTGGTTAACAAAACGCTTGTTGTGTTTCCATCTCGAAATCATCATTTGATATCAATCCACTTTATTTTTCTCTGCTTAGGTTTGTTTATTTTATCATCGCCTTTTTCCAACGAGACTCCTTTATTAATAAAAAATATATTGGTTGCTTGGGTCACCTGAGCCTACCTGATTAGACAGAATTAGCAACATTTGGAATCTCAATTAGGCGTTGGCAGTTGCTCTCATCCATATGTTTCATCAGTTTCGTTCAATATTTTAAATTGAATATATTTACATATTTGATTATTCTACAATGGCTTTCTTCCCGATGCTCCATTTGCCGACTCGTGTAAATTCAATACGTGTGGCTATTGCCAAATCACAGATCGAGACTTTACTACAACATTACAATTTCTGCGGTTCTTGGTGCAAAATAACGTTAATCTTGTACTTTGTTTCCAGTCCTTCTTGTGGTTTGAAAAAGGCAATTATAAAGACGAAAACACAATATTTTTGTAAATCTGATAAAAATAATGCACAGTATAAATACGTAGACTATAGAACCATCACGATTTTCCTATTATTCTATTTTATTATCCCATAAATCTCGCAATTTCTGTCCTATAATCAACTAATGCCCTCTACTGGCAACATACCAAAACACAATAACAACGAGCAAGGTAGATTTGTTCGCTTAAGAAAAGCTGTCTTCAACGACACCCAGTTTGCTGAAATGTTTATTTACAAAAATAATTGAACTCTTCCCAGCACTCTACTTTTAGAGATAGGTAAAAAAGTTTATCACAAAAAAGACCCGAATTTATGTCAACTTTAAAAAGAATAAATTTATTTCTTATATTGTTATCTTCATTTGGTAAAATTTCGAGAAACATTAATTTTTTATTCAATATAGCGATTACGCCTCCTAGCGATCATCTTGGAAATCTGAAAATAATTTCCAACATTTTTATGGCTACTTTAGTCATTAAGTTTTTTACCGCAAGTTTTTACAGTGTGCGGTTTCCTAGATACAGCGCTTTGTCCGTTTATTTGGCCACCCTGTACATCAATATTATGTATTATAAATTATAATACACATAGTAGAAAGACAAAATAAAATTGTAATCTTTGTTAAGAAATTGTATACAACCTAGTGTGGATAGTGAAAAAAATATATACCTGTTAAAAGATCCCAAACACATAACATTCCATCTTGCGAACCACTTGCCGATGTCGCTGGACTTACTCTATCAATAAATAGACATGTAATAGGGCCACAATGACCATGAAGTGTGTACAGTGGTTTGGCATCGTCTAATCGAAACACTTTTAGGGTATGATCTTGACTGCCTGTCAATATTCGACTACCTTCACAATCGAGACACGTGATCGGCTGTTGATGAGCTCTGACAGTCTGTAGCTTCACGACACGTAAGTCTTCATCATTCTCAATCTATCAAACAAAATAATATAGTAAATACAATTCGAAAAATATAGAGCTCAACATAAAAAATGTTTTTGTTTTGTATCCATTCCTAATTTAATCTAAGCTTTACCTGGGGACTAACATCACGTTCTGGTATAGATCCCACAGATCCTGTTCGGAAATGAGTTCTCTTGTAAGCACAAGTAAAATTCCAATCTACAGGTCTACCTTGATTATAAGTTTGTAGTTGATATAGTTCCAAAGCTCCGCACAATCGTGCTGCTATAATTTTACAGCCCACCATTTTAATCTGACTGACGCCTGACTCACTGCCGTCTTCAAAAATACACTGAAAGAGATAAGAACTTGAATGCAAGGTTTAAGAAATTGATGATTAACAAATAATGATATTCATCTACTTCAACATAAAAAAATGGTTACGTAAATTTCTCAGCATTATTTTCCAATAATTCGTGAATGCCATTGAAATCTATGGATAAATTTTGATAAGTTTCATAGTTAAACGTACAGCTAAGTCAATGAAGAGGAGACAGACTTCTGAATCCTAAAAAAACATCTCCAATTTGGAATCAGAACCAATAACATTGTACTGGGAGCTTTCTAATATTGAGTTAATCCAATCAATAAAATATGATTACAATAATTTTAATTTAAAGCAAGTATATTAACGACAAACGTTGGCCTGTAGCGGAATCGAACCGTCGAAAAACGACTGTAACAATTTTGATGGAACATTTATCCTAGAGATCTTTTAAGTATTTTACTATCAGCTATAATGCGTATCTCTGAGAAACAGTAGGAAACAAATTTATGCTCCAATGATCTGTCCAGTTTTCTATTTATTCCAATTGTGGCTAAACGGTTACTCTTAATTTAATATGACCATTGTTGCTTGTTTTGGCACACAAAAAATGAATGGTCACACGACTTGGTCAGATATATATATATATTATATTTGATGGAATTCTTTAGAACGGTAGAGAAGTCGTGAGAGTGGACAGACCAGAGTTTTATGCGTAGATGCATCTCTCAATCTTATTTGTAATTTTTGTACTTTGACTAGACTTAAAGAACCAAACACTGGAATACGTATGTTCTCTCATAGAAATAAAGCTTCTTAGATTTATACCAACCCCAATCCTTGACCATTTATAAATGTCTGTGGAGCTAGCGTCTCATAGTTTGGAAAGATTTCTTATAGCGTCCGGCATAGTTCTATAGTTTCTGATACTTTTTATCACTATTTCTTTGTAAAGATACAAATGTTATTTTTCGCAATTTTTAAAATTAATAATTCATAAGAATATACAAAACGCTGTTTTTTCAAGCAGTCGCATTAGCAGAATTTTTATAAAAATATATTTTTATAGATCTGTTGATAGATTTTCCCCAGGATAGAAATGTTTTCTGTTATTAGACACGCAGTGCTCACTTTGGTTGTTTCATTCGTATTCATATCGTCGATAATTTTGGTTATGTTTAATATCTTATTAGATCCTTAGCTTCTCTGGGATAAAAATAACGTAGTGACTGCTACGAGTTATCCTTGAATGTGATTCAGGATATAAGCTATCAATATGACCAGTTTCATCAAAATCAGACCAACAGATTTATTATGTGTATTGAAAAAGCGGCCAAGTTCGTTTGTTCACATATTTAAGTATTCTTGATTAATAACCCACCAACAGGTTTCTAGTTTGATTACACTATGGCTGAAAAGTCACATAACTCTCTAAAAAATAAATTCAATCACTTACAGGCTTCGAAAATAGTTTTGTACATTCCTAAGGTATCATATTTTTGAATGTACTTTCCACTTCGGGAAAAATAATCCCTCTTACTAAAGAAAAACTTGGAAGTTCTTCCTTTTTTGGAAAAAAAAACACTTTTTTTCTAGTTATAGAAAGTTATGTTAGGTACATGTGATATATTGCTTATTGGATACAATTTTTTTAAACTTGTGAGAAAAAACATCTTTGTTTTATGTTCATTTTGCACTATTCTTTCCACAAAGTAAACATGCACCGATTTTGATTTTTTTTTCAATGGGAGTGTTGAAAAATAGTCTCTTATCGATTATTTCAAAATCTAACCTATGTTCTTCCTACAAAGAACTGCCCCAAAAGGGGTGGAGGGGAAAAGTTTGGTCGAAAATTCAAAACAATATCTGGTAAGATACGAATTTATCCAAGAGTAAATATATGAAAAGTTGAATAGTTCCAGGTGAAATCGGCTTGAATAGAAAGTAAAATAATACCTAATATGAACATTTGAACTAAATGTTAGTATCTTTTTGAGGGTTCCGTACCAACTTGGTGAAAACGAGATCCTATTACCGAGACTCCACTGTCCGTTCGTCCATCCGTCTCAGCAGGCTCTATCTCATAAACCGTCATAGGCCATAGGCAAAGAGCTGACGTGTAGTAGTTAATAGAAGCCTACGTGCTACTATTTTTCCCTAGAGCTGCTACTTTTTGACGTTACACCTATAGCTTAACATAGGAAGCAAAATAACATCTAAGGAAATTACTGAAACACGGTATGTGAGAGGGGCATGCGGCGAGGGGGAATACAGAGGGAGAAGTGTTGAATACAGCAATGAAGGATGACGTCATAGCTGTGAATCAGAGCTAGAGTCAGCATCGGACCTAGGAAGTGCGCATGTGCCAAGGGGGATACACTCATTCTCTCGCTGGATATGTGGCATTTTGCCCCTACAACAAAGTCCGTCTGTGAGTGGGCTGAATGTCATGAACCGTAATAAATAAACAGTTGAATTTTTCACATCTATTTCTATTTGTGCTATAACAAGAAATACAAAGTCCGTCCAACCGTATGTCAGTGGGCTACATCTCATTAACTGTAATAGGTGCCGCTATAACAACAATTACTAAATCAATCCATCCACCCGACCGTCACAATGGTACGGAGCCCATCGTGTGCGAAAGTTATGAATCCCACTTGGCTTAGCCGATTTTTTATTCATCATTATTAGTGAATGCTACTTACCTTTAATTTCCCTGTAGAACCTTCCCAAAACTCCAGTCTTCCATCTGCACAGCCAATTACAATCAAATTGTCCAAATAATCGATACACCAAATTGGAGACAATTTGCAATTTCCACCATTACTCGAACCACTTGCTTCTCTACTTAAATTTGCCGATTTACTACAACTAGCACTATTCACACTATTATCATATCTACCAGTATTATCCAGCATCATCTTATCACTATGAAACTGAATTGGTCTTTCACCAGTTAAACTTTGTCTTTTACTATCGTTTATCGGTGAATGTTCATATTTGTGTCTGTTACGCACATCGTAATTGTGATTGAAATAGAAATGGCGATAAGATTTGTTGAAGTCATATTTTGATTCTGTTGGTAGTGTTGATGAGGACGTATTATCGATGTGCGAGAAGTCAGTGTTAACTTTGTTCAAAAGTTTGGGAAAGAGATCCTCTCGTGATGGCGGCGAGCCGGATTCATAGTCAGAAAAAGTATCATCTAATTCCAAGCTCAAATCCAGAGGTTTGTCATTGACAAAGTATGCATTCCTGTCAATGTGCGAGACGAGTTCAGCAGTATTACTATCCCAGATTTTAAGGTGTCCCTCTGAAAAGATTAAAGGAAATACCTATTAGATGAATAGTTTTATATATACTTTTGGAAGAATGGAGAAGACATATTCAAGTTCTTATGTATCAAAATATCTATGAATATCTGGAGAGCCGTAAACAAAGCCAATTAAAAATGAATTTTGGAAACCTTTCCGTATACGTATACCTAGTATACTTATTATTCAAAACCCTTCCATTTATATTAATTAAATAAATGGGATCTGAGAAACATTTTCTAATATCCTCGAGTTTATTTTGCTACTGTTTTTAAAATTATTAAAATGTTATCATCAGGCAACACAATAGCTATTTGTGCATTAAGTTGGTTTTCCGCATCCATTTGAGTATTGGAAAACTGAAGAATTACTAACCGGATTTTATAAAATAATTTGGTTCCAAAAAGGTGTATAAACTGACAGAAAAATGTAAATGCAAAGAAGTTGTTATGAGTAAATGAAAAAAAGGAATAATTTCAAGAACTGAATAAATGAAGAAAATGAATAATTTCAAGAACTGTTCGTTCAATATAATCGTCAGCTTGATGTCCCGACAGTCACCGGTATCCGATACCCACAAATTAACAGAGATTCGGAAACATCTCATTTCTTCCTTACATGCTAAGATTCGCACAAGAGGAAAGGCCAAGAACCAATCGCACAGAATATAATTTTCCATGCAAATATATAAACCCCTATAAATACCCTTATAGGATGAATTTAAAAAAATGCTTTCTGAATGGAACTCAACACTCTCTGAGTAACATATCTTTCATATATGTATTATACTTTTATCTCCATTGGTTTAGGCTGTGTCAGTCAGTCAGCCACGATACTATTTTATGTACCTATAATGGTAACTATTATTGTTGTAGAAAAATGATATCTCACCTAGACAAGTACTAACAATATTTGTTCCATCAGTGGCAAGACATTCAATCTCCTGCTGGTGTCCTTCCAATGATATGGGAGCAGCTTCGAGCAGTACTTGTTCCTCGCCCGATTCTTCAGCAGACTTCTCACTGATCCATGACGCACGCCATTCCGCATAGTTTCTTGAACATACACACCGATACACCATAACGAATACATACGACAGAACCAAGACACTTATGATGCAGAGGATGGTGGTCAACATAATTTCCATGGGGGAAGTGGGGTAGAAGGGTTGTTCTTGCTGGGGAATGGTGGCACTTGGTGATGCTGTATCTGTGAAAGAGGTTGGTTTTCCATTCAAAACGCTAATAACAAAGCGAATGGATCGGGTAAACGGCCTCATTCTGTAAGCATTCGAATTCGAAATGGAGCATCAATTTACAAATTAAATTGCATGTATAGTCGAGCTGTAACTGAGTGGTTAACCAATCAGAGGTAATTGCGCCAGTGTGTTGCCATTCTGCGTTTACAGCTCGACTAGATGCAACGTAATTCATAGATCCGATATAATTCGAATGAGGCACCAGAACTCTGGAAAACCAAGATCATTTATAAAGTTGTTTTGCTAACTTAATCTTAAGATGACTGAGTGGCCATTGAGAAAAAAACATAGTTGCAATTAAATTCTCGCACATAATCTGCTAGCTTTAGGGGCCTCGCCGCGAGTACAAAGTAGTTATTATAATATTAGTAATGCTATTACCGCTGAAATCGATGGGATCCAACGCTGCGGCTAGAGCTTGCCATTGAAATTTATCCCCATACTTTTCATCGGGATTTCTCATGAGTACTGCCTGTTCTGGGCTGATGACATGTGATAATTTGATGCTGGGCAAGATAGCGATGGCTTTACCGCTCAATGATATGTTGTATTTTCTCAATATTGTGAACCAATGTCGTGAAGATAATTTGTGCCAAGGAGTGTATTCTGGATGTTTGAGCTTTTCCAATCCCATTGTTTGGTTTCTGGTGTAATCCAATGATAACTACAATTAATAAGGACAAAACTATTAAAAGTTAAAAAAACATAATTATTTTTATGGAGAATTTTTCGTATGAATTTAAACACTTATTTTGAACTCACGGTTAAAACAAAGCAATGAAATCAAGTCCACATCATTATTGATATTTGGTATGTGATTCTACACAAAAAGTTATAGGTGCTTTTTTATTCATTTCTCTTCAACTTTTTCCCGAGTGGCGCCGTTTTTTTGAGTAAAAAATCGTTGAGTTTTTCGAAAAAGAAATGTTTTATTGAGCTGTTTAAAATTTATTTTTTCAAAATATATTTCGGAAAAAGTTAACAGGGAATAGTCCAGTAAAAGAACATAGTTTATGAAGCAACTTTCCTTATTTTTAACGTAAAATGAAAACCATAAATATTTGCATACAATTAAGGAGCACCCAGTAAGTATATTCATTGGTGTTCAACGTACTTCTGATAAAACTCACGGATTTGAAGATTTGTATTAAATACAAGATTGTGTATTTATTTTAATATTTTAGAGAAAAGTTTCAAAATTCATACAATAGAAATATTTTATGCGTACCTTTGACGATTTTTCACTATCCACTGGATTATAGGTGACATATTTCACTTGAACTGAACTACTGTGATCGATCAAAGGAAACATTGTGACTGCTTTGTAGTTCTTGGCATCATACTGCGTATGATTATCATCACTGTCTTTTTCCTGGACAATATTGAGTATATATTGATTGATCAAATCACTGTTGTAGACTATCATCGAAATATAGACAATCATGAGGATCATAAAAGAGCGCTGGAAAAACCTCGTTCTAGCCCAAATGTTCACCAACTGCAATCTTTTTGGTATACGTTTATCTGTATTGGGGTGTTTTTGAGCAGCTGCAGCCACAACATTAGCAGGGAATGAAGATGACAGACGAGGATGTGATTTCGATCGTGTTATACTTTTCATATTCAGCAAAGGTTTATCAAATATGTTTTGCGTTTGATATAGACTGTTTCTGAACTTTTGACTAGTTTTCTCACTCGAATTAGCATTTCTACTGATATCGACCCCCAATACAGTGGCAAAGAAGAATATTTGAAGAAAATAATCCATCATAAGAGCTACAATGCAAAAAATCGAAAACTCTTGTATACCAGGCACAAAAGTAAATAAACCAAATGTCATTACAGTCAACTCAAACATGAGGTTCTTAGTTATTGACCAACCCTCTTTGCTCAAACCTTGTGCGTTTCTAATTTTGACATCAAGATGCAATGGTGTTGTTGAGACTACACTTTTAGTGAGTACCATAACATTTTCCAGTCCAACCAACATGGCTAAATATGGAAAAATACCCTTACAACCACCAAAGTGCATTGTCAAACCAAAAAAGAAACAAATGCCCATTGTTGTCGTTAAACTACAAAATATTGTAACAGCTGCTGTGAGCGCCATGCCAACTTTGGACTGGATCATTTCCATTTTTCGCACGGAAAAGTAATAGTAAATGAAAATCATCACGAAGGATATTACAATAGGCAATACTTCAATGTAATTGATTTCACCAGGATATTGAATGAAAACGACAGCATCGTTAGATTGCAAAGGTATGGATTTTGTGTCGTTCTGATGTAATGGATAGATTTTTATCAACTTTTGACGCAGGCTCTCAATAAACCTGAAAGAATAGAATCAATATGATTATTAGGATGAGAATTAATTTTTTAGCAACTTACCGTTCATCGTATTCTTTTAGAAACAAAGTTAGCGCATATTGGATAACACGTTGTCTGTTTCTGATTGGGTATCTTTTGATACCGGTGTCGAAGAGATGCATGCCAAACAAGATATCAGCAATTGAAGTCTTGCCTTTTTGAAAACTCTGAAATTTAGAGATATTTCATCTAGGTGAAACATATATACACCTACATTGTTCTACTTAAAAAATGGAAATTGCAATAATTGTTTTCCAACTTTGCGATACGCATGTTTTTTAGCGCTCTAAAAGATAATAGAAAAAGCTAAGCGCAGTCTAGTGATTTTCTATAACTAATAATTACAAAGTAATAGTCCAAAAGCCCGCGATATGAAAATCCTGTAAAGTGGCGTCTTATTCCAATTATGCAGGCACTATTGACCATTTTCAAAAGCAAGTAGGTATTATTCACTTACAAAAAATCATTATTGTGTCTTATTCACAAGATTTTCATACCAAGGGCTCTTGATACACAACATCAAGTTGGTCCCATCATGTGAAATTTATTTCCATCAAAAAATATTGATAACATCAAAATAATTAGATACTTACATGTTGGTTGAAAACGGTTGTCAACAATGCGCTATCCTGTGTAAAATGTTGAACGTCTTGATGCCAAAGATTAGCAGGAGATAGTAAAAGGCAACTGTACTGTGGAAGTATATCCATAGGATCCATTTTGGCTCTCTTTATCGCCTCAATATGTAAACATACATGGCCGAGCGTTCTGAAGCTAAAATACAAAAATAACGTTCCGTTAAATATATGCTTATTGCAATAATATCCAATAATTGAAAAGAACCATATATATATATATATATATATATATATATATATATATATATATATATATATATATATATATATATATATATATATATATATTCACACACCTCTCTCCATCCTGATGATTTCTAACAACATCAAGAAGTTTGAAAGATTCGTACAATGGTGCCCTGAAAGCATCACCCAAAGTAAGCTCTCTTTCCCACGGCAATACTGCTACCCTTATAATCACTTGTTGAACATAACAATAAGGATCTACTGCATCTTGACTGGTCAAGTTTGTCGTCCATACTTGTGGTGCTTTGCCAGGAAAAGGGAGATTTACAAGAGGCATCCTGGAAAAAAACAGATACACATATTGATCTAATGTAGGTATAGAACATGCTAATATTTCACTTATATGTAAGTACACCGATTACTTACCATGATACTATAATCACAGTGATGGCAAACGACAGAATATACACTGGGTATGTAATAGAAAATAATCCAAATGTGTAGTAGAATGTAGCTATTTTCTCTTGAATAGAACTCCTCACTTGCACCCCCAAGTCATGGGGTTGAACCCCCATCGGGGCCATCGGTTATCCTGTGTTGTCTGTTAACTGCTCATCCATATCTACCATTATTGGGTAAAAAATATAATCTTATCACAACAATTGCTATTAAGTTTTTCAGTTTTGAGATAATCTTTACTCAAGATCTCCCACCATAAATAAAATTATTCTCATCACTCTATTAATTGAAGAAAACGCTGATAAATAATAAATAGTATTACTTTTTGTTCAATAATTCATGGAAGTCAAGGTCAGTTTAGATAATGATGATTAATAATAATTATTGTTTTGATTTTATTATATCATAACCTATAAATCGTATTCAGAGAGTTGTTTTAATGTTTACTTTCTATTAAACTCCAGAAGAACAATTGGCCTATCTAAAGCAGTGCCAGTGAATATCCGCAAACTGGTAAAAAGAGAAGGTTATACGTTATACCAATGATTATACAGAATATAATCGTATATCATACTTTCTATCAAGTTCTGTAACTTTTTAATAGCTCGCTGCACTCTGCACTATACAAATACAATACCAATTACCTGATGTAAAATTATATAACATTGGCACACCATACATTAACAGAAAAATTCCATTTTATTTTTCAACACTTTTACCGAAAAATATTTGAATTGTTAATTAGATCACTTGAAAACACCACTCTAGTTAATTTCCTTCCTTTACCAGACAACAGAGACGGACATTTAAATATAATAAAATGATACCTATATGATGTCTAATCCCAACTATTCATACCTAAAGTAAAACAAAATATGAACCGCGCGGTAATTTGGTAGCTACGATAGTGGATAACGCGTATCGTATGAGATTGCGGTAGAGACACGGGTTAACAATTTCAAATGCGAATGAATAGATGGGAATATAATAGTATAGGATAAATAGATGTATCTGGAACAGACAAAGTTTGACTCTAGTATTCTTTAGTTTGCGAATTACGCGTTTTTTAATATCCCACTTGATCTTCTGATTATCCGACTTTTACTCCATCATGTAGCATCTTCTCTGTAGAATCCAAAAGTGATGCAGATACCGAAGAGTAATAGGAAGAGCAGTGACAACTTTTGCTTGCTTTTTAAATTTTTAGTGACTTCGACTTCAAATATGTTCTTAGTCTTGATGAATTTGAAAACTTGTCATCACATAATCTTGTCATCTCCTCCTGTCATTTTGTTTATAGGTTAGGTCAGAATGTAAGAGACATAGAATCACGGTCGTATAATATAAGGTTTTGCATCTGAGAAAACATACCTCCAATTTTGCATCTCCAAACACACTCATACGAAAAACGCCTTCACTAAGTGTGACACTTTCTTTATTCTAGGTTTGGCCACGTAAGTCGCTGTAATCTAGTGTCGTTGCCAATTTCTTTAATATGATTCTTGATTTGTACTGTACTGAATTTCAGAAACGGTAAGCGATTTTTTTTTATATACGAAAAGCAATTAAACGCATGATGGTCTCTGAAATTAATTTAATGAGATTCCAACCACTGACACATTGACACTAGCGACTAGCGCCACACCCAAAATGGCTATAATACAAACTAAAAATATCTTCAATATCCATGATAATTTGGCATACCCAAAGTTCTGTAGTAACACCATACTCTTTTTTCGACAGCAACTCTTGTATCCAAGAGCCTCGCATTCTACCGAGATGATAAAATCGTCGTTTTCATTAAAAAATAGCACCAAAAATTAAAATCAAAATAAGCTGTAAACAGCAAGGTGAGGTAACTAATGGCATCCGACGAAAAATTGGCTTCACTTTCATTCTCCTGTCGTGTACGCACAACTTTTGCCTACTCTAAGTCACATAATTCTATATATCTATATACCTATAATTTGACCCTTGAATTTTTATTTGAAGCTCAGTATGGTATTGCGAGTTTAGTGCGCATGCGCGAAAGGGGAAGTGGTTTGGAGTCACGGTCCGTAGTTTGGCCCGTGGTTTGGAGGTCACATCATATGGTACCCATAGTAACACAGATTACCAATGGCACAGCTTACCAAATAAGCTGTGCCAATGGATGGTTGTCTCTGCCAATGGTAAGTGTGGTAACATAATGACATGTCCCAATTTCATTACGCATGCGCATATCGCCAGCTATCCCCAGGTCTTTGGCTTCATTTTTACGTGTTTTTTCCACAATGCTAGCGGTATAGAAGTTTAAGTATATGCTCTATGTGAATATCATATGAATAAATGAATGAGAAGTGTTCTTTGATATGAATGACAATTCACTGGTCATTGACACTGACACTCTGATACGAATAACAGCGACCAGCGACTGGCTGGATTCTATTTCTTATCTCTCTCTAATCTCATTAGCAGACCCGCCCATCAACTCGACAAAATGTTGATTACCCTTCTTATATGATCCTTGTACTTTCCGGTGAACACAGCCGTGGTAACAGATTATCAGAGAACAAATCACAAATTTACTATTTTGTGTATACATCAGAATGAGATGTCAGATGTCATTGGGGTGGAGGTGGAGGTAATCCGCGCATGCGTCTTGCGGGTCAAAAGTTAAAATGGTTGGTTGATGTTGTTACAAATAATCGGTCTATTGTTTACAATAACATTATTATTTAATTCAAGCTGCGTTTTTTCGTTTCAGTGATTCCCAGTCAGATCTAGTCGCCCCTTCAAGGATGTCTATGATAACTTCTCCCTCAGTTGAGTTGAGCTCTTATCGAGATCAACATTTTAAGGTAAGTAGGAAATAACCTAATATTTCAATTTTCACTAATCGGTATTGTGATTCTTTAGGGAACTAGGGCTGAACAAGATAAACTCTTGAGATTGACTTGTACTCTGTATGTTGGAAATCTATCATTCTATACAACCGAAGAACAAATATATGAGCTATTCTCGAAATGTGGTGATATCAGAAGAATCGTAATGGGTCTTGATAAATACAAGAAAACACCATGTGGCTTCTGCTTTGTTGAATATTATACCAGGCATGATGCGGAGAATTGTTTGAGGTAAGTATTTTAAATGTTTACTAACAATAAACCGATTTGGTACCATATGTATCTTATTTCAGGTACGTCAATGGTACACGTCTAGATGATAGAATAGTCAGAACAGATTGGGACGCAGGTTTTATTGAAGGCAGGCAATACGGACGTGGCAAAACTGGTGGGCAAGTAAGTATATTTGTATCTACTACTGCTGTCGAATTTGCGTGATTATTTTATTGTGATTCATATATCTCAGGAGTTTCTATAACTTTATAAGTAGATGATGTTCATTTCATTGAGAGCTGATAAACCATAAATGATGCTAATTCGACAAATTCCCATAGATTAAACGCGGATAGAGAAACCTGATTTCTGGCGAAACTATACGATTATACGTTCTATTAAGAATACCTTAACAAAAGTTTCATGGTGGAACTGAGTTCTCAATTTCTAAGTACTAAATTCTAGTTGTTGTCGTCGTCTAGTCGTCTAAATCTGGAATTTAATTGCGCATACGCAAATAATTTTCCACAGCGCTGCCAAATCTTTTTCTAATATGATTATGTGATAATATGATATACATAGACATCTGAACACCTAGACGACGCATAGCCTCTTTCAGAGCGATCCAACATCTCAAGACCATTATTCTTCTGGTCCATAATGGTTGGTGTGCGACTGATACGATTAACATATTTGCCAAACTTCTTATTTTTCATACCAACATCTGACTTATAGAGTAATAATCAAATACATTCAGACGTAATTAAGAGGTGGTCGTTGTAATAGTTACTATTGATTATTCAGAAACACCTGCAGATTAAATTATGTACCAAATTTATATTTTACAACACGAAATAAAATTTTTCATTTGTGAAATAAGAGGATCATCAATCGATATCGATTGATTGAGTTAAGTGTGGCAACACAGGAAAATATAATTTAGGCGTCCGTATGAATTCGTCGGCTTTCGTCCCTAGTCGGAATATTGTCGTTCGTTGTTCCATTCATAATTTGAGTGCTGCTACTATGCTTTACACATTTATACGCTTCTACACAGGTACACTTTTGCCAAAATTTCCTATAGGAAAATTTTGTTTCTCTCTTACACATGGAAAATACCAAAACAATTCTCTAACAATAACAGATCGTCTTTGGATACATTTTATGGATGAAATGCTTACTCTAGATGTTCAGATGTCTATGATGATATATTAATAACTAAAATGAGAGTTTCAACGAAAAGCGCGGGATCCGTCGATTTTTGTTTTAGACTTTTTATACGTACAAGGCGAGTCAAGAAAATTATATGTCGTCTTCTATATGTTTTCTAAATGGCAACTCATACTTTTCTTTGTAGAATTCAAAAGGGCACATCTTTTTGCGTACGGTTTGCCTCGAATTGGAAAAAGAATATTAGTTTTGATTAGGTGCGCAGTATTTAAAACCGGTCAATGTGTAGAACAGGTTCCCACCGATTTTTGACTTTTTTTCCGGCTAGTTCTGTAGTTATATATGATAGGAACACATTCCAATTAAAATTTTACCCCGCTCACTTCACATTGTCAAGAAAAAATTCGAAAGTTTACTATTTTCACCTCAAATTTCTCCTAATTCCGACTCATTTAATAGGCCTGTGCGCCATTACGCTGCTGGACGGTTTACATTGATGGCGTATTATTAATATTTCATTGGTTATTTATTCATTTATCACTTTATTCCTACAAATTCGAATTCATGTAACGGATGTCTGTACAAACGAGTCATTTTGGCAACATATTACAATGGCTTTAACTACAACATAACTAGCGGCGGAATGATTTTCCTTGCCCTTTTATAATTTTTTATGGCTCCGTTTTCGCTAAGTGCAGCACTTTTTTTATTTATCGGGTTAATTTTGCATTATATTACCCAAAGTACTACTAAAAGTATATCACTAAATATTTATTTTCCCCACCCGAGCAACCCTATTCACTCCACCTTCCCGTAAGCTTGTTGGTGATTAGCGGGCTAAAATTTTAATTGGAATGTGTTCCTATAATATATACCTACACAACTAGCCAAAAAATCGCCAAAAATCGCTGGGAACCAGTTCTACAACATTTACCAAAAGTTTATTCGCAACACCTGCCTGGAAAGTTCAACTTTCGGGTACTGATTATCGCAGCGAAAGTAATCAAATGCGCACCCTTGACGATAACATGCAATTTTATGACACCAGTGCATGTGGTATTTTTTCAACCAGCATCATGAATCACTTCACGCACTGGTGCGAAAAGTAATGACTTTTCGTACGCGAACAGCATTCATTTTTTTACTGTCATAAATTTCAGCGCAGTGATCAAAGAAATAACGACTGAAATTTAACTTCCAAAGCAGGTACTGCAAAAAATGATGTAGCCTACACGTGAGCAAAGGGGCGAATCTGACAATCGTGAAACAACATTCCTAAACTCAAGTTGCAAGATCACGATTGTTAGATATTCGCCTCTTTACGCATTTGTAGCATAAACTACTATTATATATTATATTACTTCCAATACTTATGAATAGATGTTCATATGAAATTTATTCACATAGGAATTAAATATAATAATTTTATCTACATATTATTAGAAGTTGATTTATAATGGTCAATTTCAAACCTAATTTTATTTTATTTCAAGAACATTTTCCAATTATTCAGTAATTCCATTACAGACGATTGTTACTTATTTATTATTCCCCTACCTAACTAAACCAAATTCCAACCGTCTATGTTGCAACCCAACTGCGACGAAAGTCAGAACTCCACATACCTGTCCTACTGTGTATGTGTTTAATTTATAAAACACAACATGAGAATATATGCATTCTGGGTGATAATATAATATACAGGGTGTTTCATAGCATATGCGCAGTACTTGAGGATGTGATAGCTCGTCCAAAAATATGAAAAAAGATTATATTAACTTACCCTCTAAAATGTACCATTTTCGAGATAAAGGGTGTAGAAACTGAAAAAAAAAATAGTTTTTTGTGAATATCTCCGGCACCGTTCATCGTACAGAAAACAGCTTTTGTAAGCATTTTCCACTCATAATAAGCTAAGTTTTGAGCCAGAAAAAAATTTTTGTTTTTTTGAAGGAGTAGTGTTTGTTTTTCTCCCCAATTTCTACGCCAATGGAAAAATTACTGTTTTGAGGCTCCCCTTTGAACCGCCAATGTTTTCTACACAAAAAAGGTACTGTTGTTCGTGAGCTCTAAAGTCTACCGTTTTCGAGAAAATCAACTTTTATGTTGAAAAAACACGGTCAATTTTAGCTTTTCTTACTTGTTCTTACGTTTACATAAATTTTGTTTGATTAATAAATACAAAAATTGTATTTCAAAAAATCTACCGTGTTTTTTAACATAAAAGTTGATTTTTCTCGAAAACGCTAGACTTTAGAGCTCACGACCAATTGTACCTTTTTTTGTAGAAAACATTGGCGGTTCAAATGGGCACCTCAAAACCGTACTTTTTCTATTGGCGTAGAAATTGGGGAGAAAAACAACCACTACTCCTTCAAAATCTTCACCAGTTATGACTTAACAAAAATTTTTTTCTGACAACTTAGCTTATTATGAGTGAAAAATGCTTACAAAAGCTGTTTTCTGTACTATAAACGGTTCCGGAGATATTCACAAACAACGATTTTTTTCTTTCAATTTCAACACCCTATATCTCGAAAATGGTGCATTTTAGAGGGTAAGATAAGAACTTTTTTGCATATTTTTGGAAGATCTATCACATCCTCAAGTCCTGCGTATATATTATGAAACACCCTGTATAATAGATTCACTTATGCTTACGAAAAGATACAGTTCATGATAAAAGACAATCTAAATAATTTAACATTTAACTGTTAAGCAAATCGCTATTTTATGAAATTTATATTCTAGGTCAGAGATGAGTATAGAACAGACTACGATTCGGGCAGAGGAGGCTATGGAAAAATAATACAACAAAAAATTGGTGGCATGGATACACCAAGTTTTCTAAGGCCTTGATGAAACTTTTTAGATGTAAAATAAGTATTGTTTCTATGACATGAAGATGTATAAGATTTCATTAATAATTGTAAATGATTGGAGCAGGTATTGTTCTACTTTGATTTTTCCAATGATTCTAATATAATTTCTTACTTGTAAATGTGTATTGTTTTCTTCGTAGGCTGACAAATAGAGACGAATATCTTTTTTTTAATATAAGCCACTACAAAATTCTGTTGTCCCTTCAAATTGTCCATTGTTTTCCCGGATTAACTGTTGTTTGTCCGTATTATTAAGTCAGGCGAGTGAAATATTCAATAGCGTGAATCAATCATTATCTCTATATATTTTTAAAACCCGAATTTCGACTGTTTAGAGGGCCGAAAGTGAATCTTTATTTACCTAGAGCAGAAAAGCAGTTTTTCGTTTTGCCCTACTAGATGCCACTCTTCAATGATTAATAAAAACTATACTGCTACAATCTATTATTAATAAAAGTGGTACAAATATCTGAAAATAATATATTTCCATATTTAGACATGCTTTAAATGACTCTTCATAAGGAACGGGAGAAGATAGCGCACACTCCATCATTGTTGTATCTGCTCCACCCAAAGAACATTTCGTCAAATACTATCACGTATTAACCATAGCGCAAAAATCTGACGTGTTGGTTGATATGAGTCTCTTGAATTTTAGTCCAGCGATGCTGGACATGAGATGTTACATTTAATGCCATTATTTCAACAAAAAATAAAACTAAAGTAAGGTAGTTTATTGAAAATGATAACGGATAAAAACTTATATAATTTGAAAGAACCATGCCCTTTGATATGATTATGGTTCCTCTTTAATCTTTTAATGACCTCATTAGAAGCTGGGCCACCATTTGGCATTCGTTTGCTACCTCTTGTGACTCCAGGATTTCTTCTAGTATTGTTGTGGATTGCACAGAAATGGCTGATCCATGATGCATTTTTTAGTTTAAATAAATATTTTTTCCTTCTGAGGAACCAAATTGTTCGTGATTGCGTTAAAGTAGGTTTAAAAAAATGTTGGGTTTTAGCGTCAGCTGTAAATGGTATATTTTGCTCAGGTGAATTATTTTGCAAACAATCTCACTGGGTTAGGTATCATTTAGAGAATAATTCATGTCATAGTTTAAAGTTTGCTCGATAATTTTATTTTGTAAAAGAGGAGCATAGAACTCTGGAGGGTTGACTTTATTCCCTAAAGCTACAAAAGCCATTGCATATTGCTCTTCTTTAGTGGAATCTTTAATATTGAAAAACAGTGACAGAACTCCTCTCTGGTGTTTGCAAAGTTTCTGCAATTTTCCATTTTCATACATGCAGAAACCCTTGGCCTATAAACTTAGACCATGGCAGAAACCTACATTCAAATCAACATTGTATAATATTTCGTAATACTAGAAGGTACTTTGTAAATGAAATAGTCTACTTTCTATCTTCGAATATGAAGCACGTTGGGGTAGGAATTTTAGAAAAAGTCTTCTTGTGTCAGTGCCTTTATGAAACGAACATAGAAGCAAATTGGATGAAGGAAAACTGTTTTTAGGGCTTGACGCTCGGCGTCACTATCGTCATATTCACTTTTGGTTCTCTTCGACCAGTAAACTCTTTTTCACCTAAATTTTCTAAAACAACCATTCGTGAGACTATGTTTGGGTTTTGCTAATCAACACAGGTACTGTTACTGTTAACGTAAATGTTATTACATAGTATATAGTATTTATTCATCATCGCAGCTTGTACTATCAATAAATACATCTTTTTCATATGACACATCATGACTTCTATACATAACATGACATTAATAAATGGATCTTTTATGTTTATTCTTGCTCCAATGGCTTCATATTAAAAAAATCCATTAATTTCATAAATATACAAAATACAAAAAAATATTTTATAGGGCATCAATTATTTTTAATTTTTTACACCTACCTCTAGAACACCAACACCTGTTCAAGGACCAAAGTTTGTCATTACCTATTCTGTATACCAGTATTTAACAGTGCGATATTTTGGATTTAAAGATGAGTTAGCCAACTGGAACTCGTCCATTTCTAGTGTTCCATTTTCTCGGTGTGTTGTTTCTCTACTGTTTATTTTAAAAACAATTGAAGCCAAGCTTCGCAAGTAAGATTTTTAGATTTTGTTGTCCCAAGTTTTACCTTTTTGAAGGGACTATGAATCTTTTCTGAAAATAAAAATAAAAAGAACGGAATAGGTAGGTACTCAATAGTTTTTGAGAAAAATCAAAAATAGGAGATTTACCTAGGTAGGTAAGTATTCGGACGCTAGAGTGACAAATATACTAACAGACGTCAGACCGACAGACGGAAATTATTTTCTTATTCAATTTTTGCAGCACTTCATGCAGATATCCCAAAGCGAAACATTTTTTTGAGCGATTAATATACCAGTGGCGTGCACTGCAAATTATTGGATGGTGGGCAAAACTATATAAAATTACATGCGAATGTATTTAGTCAACGTGAAGATCTGTCTGTAGGTAATCTGTTTACACTAGAAGTTTTCCTTTAAATTAAAAATCATATAAGTACAATGCAACCTATTTTGGTTGAGACAGCCAGGGATCTCGGTTGTTGTTGAAGATAGAACCTTGCAGTTTTCGCGTTCCTATGTCACTTTTTTGTGAAACTCAAAATGACCTGAAAAGATTTTGCCTAACTTGTTTTGTTCATAAGTTACAGGACGTCTTTGAAAATTCACACTTTTTGGATTCCCTACAGATCTACGAAGTTTCTCAGCGATAATGTCAAATTGGAAACTTATCTCATAGAGAATTTTATGCCGAATCCATTAGCGCACGCATTTTCTTGGGGGTATGGTAATGGACATACGACTATGTGCTATGGTTTCTTCATACAAAAAAGGTTCCAATTGACGGAATATTACTTTTGAATTTTCCATGAAAGAAACAAAAACAATACTAACGCTAATTCACTAACAAAACACAAAACTTATTTATTGAATTGTACAATTTGATGTCCATTTTCCCTAACACATAATTGACTCACTTTCCCAAATTTTCAATACGTCTTAATGGACCAGATAAGTGATGGTCTTGAGATGTTGGATCCTTGAGATGTTGGATCGTTCTGAAACTGGCTATGCGTGGTCTAGGTGTTTTGATGTCTATGGTCTTAATGCATTTAAAATATTAAGGGCCGTTTTTGTAAACTCTTGATAGCTTCCTCTGTTGTTGCTCATAATAATATATAAACATAAAGTTTTCAAAAATGCTGTAAAATTACTAACACACTAAATATTAATAGTACCATGGATTTCAAAGTCTTACTACAGGGATTATTATTTATGATGTTTTTATAGTAGGTCACAGAGGATACAAATATTGTTGTTGCCTTTTGACGTTTCAAAATCTTCACAATACTAATGTTTTTCAGCTGGTTTGCGGAACCTGATTTCGTGCGGATCAAGTAGGTTCATCAACTCGGCTCGTGAGCATTATTGATCGTTTATGGGACTTTTCATTTCAAAAGATAGCGGCAGTTTCCTAGTACCTACTATAACTTGGAAAATGTTGAATCTGAGTTAATAAAATAAGAGGAATGAGTATTTAATTTTGTCACTTATTATACGTAGGTACATTTATTTATAGTCATGGTAGAGGGTGGGGCAGGTGCCCCATCGTGGATACACCTATGTCCACAGTTTGACTTATTTGGTAATGTACGTGCGTCTAGAGCGTACAATAGTTTTTATATTGTAACTGGAATTGTAATTAAATTGGGTTCGATTTATTTTCACTTATTTCTTTACACTAACAATTAGGCAACTATATGCACATTTATATTCACAGCAGTGGTTAGCACTTTATTAATATTCACTGTTCTATGCACACGCTAGCTGATTGACTGACTGACTGTCCCTTCTGTGATTGACGCAGCTATTTATACTAGTTAACCTCCTAGTTTCTCGATGCTTCGAGTTGATACCACTCTTCTATTTGCTGTATGTTATTTTACAATATATTCCTTCGAGAGTAATCCAGTTCAGCATATACAATGCTTCTGGAGGATGTTCTTTCGTTCGTGTGTATGTGTGGGTGTTTACGGGAAAGTTTTTACGTTACACTGCCCCCTCCTTAGCATCTGATCATCCCGATCAGAATCATCCTTGGTAATACCTTGCTGCATTTCTGTTCCATGGCGAAATCTGCACTTGGCTCCTGCCAGGCAAACACCCTTGTTGAAGAAGTAACGGTCTATTGTATTTCCCAAATATACTCCTTTTGGATTGAAACAACACACTGTAATTTGCATGCCAGGCGTCCTGGAAGATGTATTGGATTATGCTCCTTACGATCTTCCAATCCAGCCCGTGCAACCCGCAGCCTATTTTCGACCCAAATTCTTGATGTCATTATACCTAACTTCATTCCTGAGGCTCTTCAGTGAATGCCAGATGTCCTTGTAAGTGGGTTTTCCTCTAGATATTTTCTTCGTAACCAAATAGAAGAGGTTATGATTACCATCTGCTAGTCGCAGAACTCTTCCCACTCTTGGTAGTTGGGCTGACAATGCATCCAATCTTTCTTCCATACGTAGATCTTCCGCTACACAGTGGAAAATAGAAACGTCGGCTGGCAGTTTGAAAAGATCTTGTTGAACCTCAACTATCACACTGAGTCTAACCTTCTTCCGATCCACGTAGTCGGACATGAACTCGTTGAAACTGACATTTTGCTCTTCAACGTTCTTTTCTTGAAGGGCCACTCGGGCTTCCTCCTGGTTGTTCGATCCAACGTATGGTGCGAGTTGGTTTATGTGCACCACTCTAGGTTTTCCCCTTGGTAACTTTCGGATACGATAGATGACGTCATTTATCTTCTTCATGATTTCATATGGACCTTCCTATTGCCTCTGGAGTTTGGAACAAAGGCCTCGACGTCGTTGGGGATTATACAGCCAAACAAGGTCCCCCACGTTAAAGACTCCATCAGCTGATCGAGAATTGTAGTGGTGTTTCATTCGATCACTGGCAAGCTGGATGTTCTGTCTGGCTCACTCGTGGACTTTATCCATTCTGGCTCTCAATTATTGCTCGACGTATCCCTCTCCTGCGACACTGTCCTCTGTATGTCTGCGGCCGAATTCCAGGTCACAGGTTTGGCGTAACTCGCACCCCAACATTAAACAAGCAGGTGTCTGACCAGTTGTTTCATTCACAGCCGCCTGATAGGCCATCAGGAACAAATGGATCTACTGATCCCAATCCCTCTGATGTTCTGAGACAAACTTAGAGAGGTGCTTGCCCATGGTTCCCTTTATACTCTCTACCATTCCGTCCGATTGAGGATGCAAAGGTGTCGTTTTGGTCTTGTTCGCACCTATAAGTCTGCATACATCTTGGAACAGGGCTGACTCGAAGTTTCTTCCTTGGTCTGAATGGATTTCAAGAGGAACGCCAAAAAGTGAAAAGAATTCATCAACACCTCGGCGACGGTCGATGCTTCTTGGTTAGGGATTGCGTACGCCTCTGTCCACTTTGTGAAGTAATCCATGGCTACAAGGATATACTTATTCCCATTGTCCGTTTCAGGAAATGGCCCCGCGATATCCACAGCAACTCGCTCCATGGGACTCCCAACATTGTACTGTTTCATAGGTGCCCGCTTTCTGCTAACTGGTCCATTACTGACTGCACACACTTCACACTTTCGGCACCAGCGTCTCACATCTTCTTTGCAGTTCACCCAATAGAATCGTTCTTGAACCTTCTGCAGAGGCTTGGTGATTCCAAAATGCCCACTCGAGGCTCCTTCATGTAGCTGGCTTAGTACCTCCGGCACTTTGCTTCTTGGCACAACTAGTTGTAATCTATATTCAGTCCGATCTTCAGACTCAAAGGCTTTATACAGCAGATCATCTCTTAACACAAGACAGTCCCATTGGCTCCACTTCACTTAGCCGTATACAATATTTATTATGTGAGTACACCTTTTTGGATCCATACAGAACAATTTGTTACAAGCTGTTCGGAAATTGAAATTATTCAATTAGTTAATATGGTAAGTATATGGTTGTCCATAAAATATATTGGTATCTTTATTGAAACTTCCAATGTACCATCCATTATAAATAATATCTGGGCGACCGAGCTTTGCTCGCGTATTGGTTAACACAGAATTTAGAGTAGGGCTATAAGAGTTACTAAGGATATTTAAACTTATTAAAAAATGTGCATATCTCTGGTTAAAATGTATTGCGATCGGTAAATACTGCTTTTATTGTTATACATTTCGAAATAAATATAAATGTGTAATATGAATGATAAATATACCAAAACTCAGCTGTATCAACACCCAAACACTATACATAGGTACTGAAACTTTTATCTGTGGAGCCATTCTTGAAATAGCTAGTGTGGACCTCGAGGGTCACACCGATTAAATATAAAATCATTGTCAATCGATTTCTCGACTCCGAAAACACCTTTTCGCTAATTTTTACCAAAATCTGCTAACCCTTCCTTGCATTAGCTAATATGTACCTTAAGGGTCGCAATATATTAGGTATGTACAAATTTTCATTGAAAATTTCCAATTAAATTATTAGAAATTCATATTAACATCTTTTATTTAAAAAAATGGGTTTTGTTAAAACAAAAACTCAGAGGTAATCTGAATTCGATCCCAGGAACCCTAGATTATTACCCGAGAGCTTTACCATAGGACTATTTAATGGGTTCATACCGCTATCTGAGATATAATCTATAGAACTCTTGAAATGAGAATATTAATTGCTGAAAACGATTTTTCTTGTGAATGTGACTACAACCAATCGATTCAATATACTCTAGAACCCATACAT
The DNA here is from genome assembly GCA_958507055.1 of Crioceris asparagi. Taxonomy (NCBI): domain Eukaryota; kingdom Metazoa; phylum Arthropoda; class Insecta; order Coleoptera; family Chrysomelidae; genus Crioceris; species Crioceris asparagi. Next base: position 18,561,444 of record OY293829.1, on the reverse strand, counting down.
ACGAATTTTCATCGGGATCGGTAGACCAGATTCCGAGATAAAATTTGCATATATATACAGGGTGATTCACGGTCGATGATACCTTAGACGTTTAAGGAGAACTATTCGTAGGATTGTTCTGAAAATTTTATAATGTAGATTATGCCTAGAGATTTATCGACTGAAACTATTTTCAATCTTGCGACGTTGCCACTCATATCAAAAAGTATTATCAACTTTGATTTTTCAAATATATATATATATTATCAATTTATTAGATTCGCCTTCTGGGTATTTTTGAATTAATTAATTTTCTTTTGTTTTGTTCAAAACAGAGCTCCAATCAATAGCCCATTACTCTGAATTTTAGAATTGTGAAATGATGAAATTCCAGTAATAGCTTTAGAAATACTTCTTTCTTATTTTTTATTGAAGATTTTCTTTTTATTTTATACAGAGTCGCTCAAAATTATTGATCTTTCCATCCGATCTATAAAGACTCAAAAATGCGTTTTTTCAAATAGAACACCCTATATTTTATTATTTCGTCAGAGAGAGAATCAAAATACCTTTGAAATGATAAATCATGTTCCTATACCTAATTGGTCAAGTTTTCAAAATATAAGCAACTATCTATTAAGATGAATTATTTCTAGCATTTTTATGGTAGGTATTTGCTGGTTACCATGATGATAAAACACAAATATTATTTAACAAACATTATTTGAGGTATTCCTTAAAATAATTTATCTGAAACGAAAATATTTGAAGAAAAAAGTGTATTCAACACCAGTACAAAGTAAAGATAAACTGCGTCAACGCGTAATTAAATGCATTGATGAGATAGATGCACGTGAAATAAGGAAAGCTATTTTATTGGTGGAGAAACGTATTCTTAGATGTTTGGAAAGTAACGGTTGTTATTTTGAGAATGTATTATAAATGTTTAATTGTTTATATTTCTTCACTAATTATTATTATTAAAACCTCTGTCGTTTTCACTTGGTTATTGATTATTAATTAGATATTATACTGTTTTTATAAAGTCTATTGCGTAAATAATCTAGCAAAAGATCACAAAATATATACGTATATCGTTGAACTGGATTCATTTTCCCAATATCAGTCAATGCATAGTTATTGCTAATTTTTTCTTGAAATCGAGTTCAGGTTCTGATGAATCTACTTACTCATTACTGTTTTGCCAAGACAGTATGATATCTATGGAAGTTTATTTTTAAATGAATTTACAGTGCACGGTAAACGAATCGTCTCTGCAGTCTACTCATCATCCCAAATCCTAAATCAACATTTTGAATTAGCCTTTAGGAATCAGAAAATTACTTATTTGTTCTGTGAATAGGTTTATTCTTGTTGTCTTTTTTGTACTTTGTGAGTATCTTGCATTAAGCTTTCTGGATGTATTTGCAATAATTTGATCACATTATCTATAAAGAATGAACAACTCAACAAACACTTATTCTTCCTCACGATAACTACTCGTCAAACTTTCCATCACCACGGTAACCATCAAATACCTAAATGCTAAAAATAATTCACTTTAATAGATAGTTGCTTATATTTTGAAAACCTGACCATTTTGGTATAAGAACATGATACATCATTTCAAAGGTATTTTGATTCTCTATCTGAAGAAATAATAAAATATAGGGTGTTTTATTTAAAAAAACGCATATTTGAGTCTTTATAGATCTGATGGAAAGATCAAGAATTTTGATCGACCCTGTATAACATAAAAAGAAAATCTTCAATAATAACTAAGAAAGAAGTATTTCTAAAGCTATTACCGGAATTTCATCGTTTCACAATTCTAAAATTCAGAGTAATGGGCTATTGATTGGAGCTCTGTTTTGAACAAAACAAAAGAAAATTAATTAATTCACTGGAAACTGTTAGAGATAGGTATTGGTATCTTATGAAAGAATAACCAGAAGGTGATAGAGAATCTAATAAATTGATAATATATAGGGTGTCTCATTTGAAAAATCAAAGTTGTTAATACTTTTTGATATAAGTGGCAACGTCGCAAGGCTGAAAATATTTTCAGTCGATAGATCTCTAGGTATAATACAATTTTCAGAAAAATCCTACGAATAGTTTTCCTTAAACGTCTAAGGTACCATGTATATTTAGAAGCATTTCTCGTTTAATATAATTAGATATAGGAGGTACCTAACGCTTATTTTGAAATAAAATATTTCTTATGATGATACAAATACCTGACTTTGAGACTCTTTATAGATGATCGGACATTTTAATTAGATTTTTGTATCTACATTACCAGATAATGAGCAGAAATATGCATATGTCGTGGTCAGATTACAAAATCCACCTTTTTATAAAATGCTTCATAAAATGCGGCAGTATTCTAAAATCATGGTTTGTAATCTGGGAAATTATTTTACTCTTTTTATAAAAGGCTAACAAGTGACCGGCCCCACATTATCATACTGATTAATAATTTCTTATAGCTTAAAAAACTTTCTAAAAGTAACAACTGCATTTCCAAAAGTCTATCCTGAAACTCTATATTCAAAAAATCTTTTATGCTTTGATAGTCTTAGATAAACAGAACGGAGTTTATCAAATAGGTAATTTAAATGGAATCGTTGGTTTTCCAGAAATCAATTTGAACTATTTCCCTGAGGGAAGCAGTTTCCAATGAATCTATGTTTGGTAGTCAAGGATTTAAAAAAATGTAGGGGTAAACCACGCAAATGTCAATGTTGTCTAAATGTTGTCTTTGATGTTGATAATAAAAGTGATATTTATCTTTTTTTTTCATACTGTTATGTATTAAGGTTCATAAATATTTAATTTATCTTACTTTTCATAAAATATAATGAATAAATGTATCCATACAAGTATAAACATTTTCGTACACGAAACCTATCACTTTTCTATAAATAAGTTCATAAAATGACTGAAATGAACGATATGTAAAATCATGGTAAATATTTGATAATATGGCCGGTCACTAACAAGGTTTTATAAAAAAAATCTCAGCCAGATTACAAAATATTTACTTTATAAAACGCTTAGGCGATTTATAAAAAGGCGGATTTTGTAATCTGGCTACGATATATAACGATAATAATTTAATAACTAATTAAAACTCGAACATAATTAAAATCAGTTTTATCTACTGGGACACAATTGAATTACTTCAATGCAAAATATACCTAAAATTTCATAACACATATCCATCCATTTTTGACCGACTTCCCAAAAGGAGGAGGTATACAATTCGATTGTGTGCATTTTTTTTTTTTTTTTTGGTTTGTGCGCGCCTTTCATATAGTAAACGTACTCCGATTTTGATGATTTTTGATTCATTTGAAAGAGGAGGCTTGAGAAATGGTCCCATATTGATAAAAACGGGAATCCGACATCTCGTTCCCTCCGAAAACCGCCCCCGAAGGGGGTGGAGGGGGCAAATTTTGTCGAAAATTGAAAATCTGCGTTGATATAATTACAGATAGGACAATATCCGGAAACGTTTAAATGGAACATTTTTTCAAAGGAGTAACGGTTTTCGACATAGAGACATTTTAACCTCTCAAATATACCTATTTTCGCTATGTGGAGAGGGCGATTTCTGTCGAAAATTGAAAATCTGTTTGCAGTACATGAAAGACATAATTATTTGTAGCAACATTTATACTGAACATTTTCCCCTTAGAGTTACGGTTTTCGAGTAAAATCGGTGTTAAAATGGTAACAACTAAAATATGCAAGCGTATTTCCGCAGCGATGTACTGAGATCTCAATAATAACTACAAGCTGGGAATATACGTGGGTAATAGAATAAGTACTATCTTCATTGGTATTAGTGAACGTTCAACGATTTTCGTGACTAATGTTAAACTCAAAAGTGTGGAATAAATATTTTTTACAAAAAATTGGACCGACTTTATTAGTTGGTGCACTGAACAGTATAAAATAATATTAATTCTATTGGGGCTGGTACTTGTGAAGTTGGTGCCAAAAGTTACCAATCTACCTGCAACTGCACAGCTTCAAAAGTAACAGCACCAATAGAAATAATATTTTTTTAATACTTTTCAGTGCACCAACTAATAAAGTCGGTCCAATTTTTTGTAAAAAATATTTATTACTTTCAAAGATTCTATTTTCATCAACTAGATACAAGAACAGAGAAAATAATACTTTTTGTAATCTTTATTGGTACAGTTAAGAAAGAGATACAGTTTAACTTTATATAAGTATATATATATATATATATATATATATATATATATATATATATATATATATATATTTCTTACAATATTTTACCAACCATTATATACCTCAAAAAGTATGTAATTGTTGATTATTGGTACTACTTTAGTAAAACACGCAAAACAGGTTCGCTATATTCGATATAAGTCTATTTTCAATGTCAGCTCATGAAATTGTTCTGGTTTACAAAATATCAGGAATACAGTTTCCATTCTGAGTCATTTCAACATGAAAAGATTGGGTTTTAGTTACCTCAAAAATTGACAATTTTCTATTCCGAGCACAATTAGCTTTCGTGAAAGGACGGGTATATTAAGCAGGACGGTGCACTAGCGCAATTGTGTAGAAATATGCTTTCAGAGCAGCATAACAGTTTTATGATAACATTAATAATGATTTTTTCACAGCTTGAAGCAATGATATCATATTTGAAGGAAAATTGTTTAAAATGGATGTCGAGCATTTTAATGTCATTTGCATAGTTTTGTCTATTTAAAAAAGGAAAGAGCTATCTATAAAAAATTAATGTAGCTTTCTATATCTATGGAACTTTTATCGCATTTTATTACTAAAATATGTCAATACCAAGCTTCTAGATAATATACCTACCTAACTACATTTTATCTATATGAATGATAAACAATACACTTAATATTATAAATATATCAATCACTTAAGATGTTATACATCTTAGGTCTAGCTCAAAAACGTCCCAATAAAATATACAGACATAAATATAATCGATAAACTGAACACAAACTCTATTTATAATTTAAATACATTTTCTATGTTCTCAAACTTGGATCTCTGATTTTGTGCTTGAGGACTTCAAAGTGCATGCGAAAACACAGTCTATTCTTCTATATTTTAATATGTAAAAGAATAGTAGCTCAATATTCACCCTAACATCCTGCTAAAGAAATAGGGATAGAATGACCTTCTTTGAGATCGTGTCGTTAGCTGTCGCTGCCTGTTCGGTTTGGGTTGCTCCCCAAAATTCAATCCTGGTTGTTGATTGACCTGTGATCCCGTTTCAGAATCTGTTATCTCAAAATACTCGGTGGCGTTGCTAATGTTATCTTCGTTTATAAATAGTGAATATTGCGTTTGTACTTCTTCACTGGTATCGTTTCCTTTATATTGCTCGACTAATTCTACGTCAGAGTCATTCGTTTTGCTAGCACTGCTATTTAAAATTAGTATATTGGCATCTATGGGCTTTGAAATTTCCATATGAATTTCTGTTAGATCTTCCACTTCAGTAGCTTTATCTTCTAATTTAACGCCATTGGAGTTTTGGGCGAGCTTGGTGTCTAAATTCTCTCTGTTATTGGATAGCTCTAGTGGTTCCACATAAGCCGGTACTTCTTTCCTGAATGTTCTATTCAATTTCTCATTTGGATTAGTCATCACTGCGAAATCTTCAATTTCCTTATTTAAATTCTCCTCTGCATTGGGTTCGCTCTTGTCTAACTTTTCAGAAACTTTAACTGAAGGATAGTTAGCTTTTTTGGGATCAGCGCTCTTGTAAATGTCCTTCTTGGACAGTTTGTTTTTACCTTCTTTAATATTCTTGTTAGTTTTGTCACTAATATGCGCTACCTTTGCTGAAGGTTTAAACGTAGTTATTTCTGGCTGCAGAGGTTTTTCTTGCGCAGTTTTGATATCAATGTTATGAACAATATTTTCCGTATTAGTATCATTCAGCTCTATAATATCGAACATGGTACCTGTAAAAAGTTTGTTATTAAATGTATTTTTTCTTGTCTATATCAAATCTTACCATTCTCAATAATGCTGAATAGTTGTCCTTGGCTAATGGCGCTCGAATATTCAGCAGTGGCATCTGAAGTAGGTGCATATGAAGTATTTGCAACCGTCGCCGAAGTGACTGTACTCGAGGAATCACCATTACCATCTGATACTTCCGGTCGCTCGGTCGTAGAGGTGGTGCTTGTAGTTTCTATGCCCAGAGTGGAGTATTCAGAAGTGGTTAATTCTATTGTGGTGGAGATTCTCTCGAGACCGCTCGTTGTCACATCGGTATCAAAAGTGGTTGCTAGAATTGAGGCAAATAATTTCATAAGTAATTTTATGGCTGAATAAGATAACGATTATATATTTACTCCGTAACCAAGTAATTCAATCAACCATTCGGTAAGTTGACTAGACTATAAATTGAATGACGCTGTCCAGATAACTGGTTGAGTTTTGAGCAGCCAGAATCTTAATACATAAATACATTTTGAGGAAGCGCGATTGGTCATTTTCAAAACTATTAAACTTGAATAAAAAATATTTTATCTTCTTATACATTATTTGAGAAAAATTGTCAATCGTATTACCCCAAAATGCAGCATTTATTAGATATTATAATAATATTTTCTAGTGTATCTATTATTGTTATTCAAGCATGTTAAGTATTTTTTTTTTAAATTTTTCTACTGAGTTCTATGAGTACACAAATGCCATAGATATTGTACTTCCCTTATGTTGTGTATCTGTTATCTGACTCTATAAATAAATTATAATTATGATAATGATTCCCGAGCCATATGTGTATCTGATTAGCTCTTATTTCTTATGAGAATGAAATCGGCGTTCATACTCTAATTAAACGGGGATGTGTTCTGAATGGAATAAAATTATGTAAACAAATCCGCTACTGACAGACAAAATCCGCTTTCTCGGGATTTAGGTCGGCTAAATTATTTGTTAGAGTATAACTTGTTACCTTCAAACATAAACAGATTATCGATTAATAAAGATAGCTTACCTGCAGTATTCGGTTTATCTTTGGTGGGAACTGAAATGGTACTTTTGGTGGCTTCAGGAGTTTCAGTCTCCCTGCGATGCCTGGTCGGTACAGCATAATCCTCACCAATTGTGTTGGAGGTCCAGATCCATGGTTTGGTTGTTTTTTGTGTTTCTTCAGTAGTTGTCGACGCAATTTCTACAAATGTGGTTATTGAGCCAGTCGGAAGTTTGCTGAATGCTTTTTCCTCAAAGTCCTCGTTTGAGATGGTGCAAGTGAGTTGTTTGAGAAGTGCCTCATGATCCTTTTTAAAAAATAATAAAACTTAAATATATTGAATTGTGTAGTTATTATATCCGGATGTTATATAGGTCGCCGAGGAAAAAGGTGAAAATATTTTTTTTTTGCCACTTAACCATACAATATCGAAAAAAATGTGAGCTAACGAAATGCAAGTTGTCATTTCAACAAAATCAATTGTTTTTGTCAACCAAATGATTCACCTATGTGTAAATTAATCTGGAAAATAATTGGAAATTTGATAAAAAAATCGAGCTGTTTTGTTTTTTCCACAGAAAAGATTTTCCAGATTTATACATGCTGTTCAAGACTTTACGAACTCACTGTACCTATATAGGCTGTTTCAAATTCGACTGTCACCATTGGGATCTCGGAAAGTATAGGGAATACGAAGATGGATAAATTGGGAAAAAGTTGCGCATTTATGTGCTCAACAATATGCCGATTAGAAAATTTGAAAATTTAGAGTAGTTCCGGAGATACCCGGAAAAAAACGATTTTTTGGGAAATCATTTTATTTTTTTCCTGGCTTTATTTCTCAATGAATTTCTAAATAAATAACACATTCACATTGCCACCTTTTTTACTCTTTCCAATGGTGTTAATAGCTTTATAAGCTGACGCTTCCTCTATGTGTAACTATTATGAATTTTTTTTTCTTATGGGAGCCATATTGGCCTTCCCCAAATTTGAATAGCCCTTTTTATTACCTTTCTGATGATAAGTTGACCTAAAAAATCCGATAAATTACTTTTATAAAGTAGTTTGCTTTGATTTTTCCAATCGGTGACACGTATATGACACTCTGTATTATTGTTAATTGCTGAGTCGTTGAAAATGGAGTTCTCCAATGAAGAAAAACTAGATATGATAAAACTTCATTGCAATGATGATACAAACAGTGTGAGTAAATACATTGGAAGTGTATTCTTAGTTTCTTCATCAATCCTGTCTCCAGATTTTTGCTGGGTTTTTTAAAGGAACCATGATCAGCTAAATTTGTATCCAATAAGTTGAATAAAGATCGGTGAGGTTGTCGTCTCTCGGGATACCTACATGTTAAGATGATACACTTCCAATGTATGCATAGTGCTTTTATCATTCTTGTAATAAAGTTTTATCATATCTCGTTTTTCTTCATTGGAGAACTCCATTTTCAATGACTCAGCAATTGACAATAATAGAGAATGTCAGTTACGTGTCATCGATTGGAAAAATCAAAGCCAACTTACTTTATAAAAGTAATTTATTTAATTTCTCGAATATCTGGGACAATAAGGCCAACTTATTCAAATTTGTGGAATGCCAATATGGCTCCTATAAGAAAAAAAAAGTTCATGATAATTTCACATAGACGAAACGTCATGTTGCGAAACTATTAACACCATTGGAAAGAGTGGAAAAAGTGGCAATGTAAATGTGCTATTTATTTAGAAATTCATTAAGAAATAAAGCCAGGAAAAAATTAAATGATTTCCCAAAAATACGGTTTTTCCGGATATCTCCGGAACTACCCAAAATTTTCAAACTTCCTAAATGGCTTATTGTTGAGCACATAAATGCACAACTTTGCCCCAATGTAACCATCTTCCGAGATCCCAATGGAGAGAGTCGAATTTGAAACAGCCTGTACATTATTTAAAACTTGGCATTGCAAAAGGCATCCTATTTTCTGTGCAGCAAATGTTGTAATTTATGCAAACACCGACTTTCTGTACCTACCTAGGTACATGTTCCAAGTTATGTTGTGTGATGATGAGATGCCTCAATTTTAATAATACTTACCGCATTTCCCTTGCAGGCTATCCTCTTCGTGCCGTCTAGACCACAATCCGAAGTCAGCTCCAGAGAGGATTGCTCGGGGATGTAGAGGACTGTGAGGGACGGCAGCTCGGTCAGCAGACATCCGCGGGGACCTTGCGCCCATGATGGTACTGAAAAATTCAGATGATCACAATGAATGGCGGATGGATGGCAGCGCTCAGGGATTACTTGTACAAGACCAGCGACAAGGTTTTGCATTCTCAAGCGGGCGCGGTTGTGAATGTCGGAAAAGCGACAGGTTGAATGACACTTGTCACGGCGAGATTGAATGGAATGAAAAATGTGATGGCCTTTTTTATTATACAATTTTGATGAATTAACAATTGCATGTTTTAAATGTTTCTTTCGTTTCTAAGAAAAACCACTGAAAACACTTCAAAACGTATATGTATTAATATAATGCACATATTAATTACGCAAAACAATAAGGTATTCGGCATTGATTTCTCCGATACTTAAGATGGAAATAGCTATATCGATACTATCACAGTTTTTTCGAAATTTCTGTTTTCCGTTTCATATAATAAGTTCTACATGCCAAGAAAAATCCAGGCCGGAGAACCAATCATTACAATATAATAATCATAATAATCTTGGTTCGTGCCCGATTTTTATATAGTAAACGTACTCCGATTTTGATAATTTTTAATTCATTTGAAAGAGGAGATTTGAGAAATGGTCCCATATTCCTAAAAGCTCAAATCCGAAATCTCCTTCCTTTCAAAAAACACCCCCGAAGGGGGTGGAGGTTGCGATTTTTCTCAAAAATTGAAAATCTGGGGTAGCATAATTAAAGACAGGACAATATCCAGAAACGTTTAAGTTGAAATTTTTTTCAAAAGAGTTACGATTTTCGAGTTGCAGCGATGTTAAAATCTCAAATAAGTGTTCTTTCGCTATGTGGAAGGGGTATTTTTTTTCAAAAATTGAAAATCTTAGAGAAATACATGAAAGACGAGATTATTTGTAGCAACATTTATAATGCAACATTTTTTCCTTATAGTGACGGTTTTCGAGTTACAGGGGTGATAAAATGGTAAAATCTAAAATACTTTTTAAACAATAACAAGTACAAGCAAAGAATATACGTGGGTAATACATATGTACTATCTTGTTTGATATTAGTGAACGTTCAACGATTTTCGTGACTGTTACACTCAAAAGTGTAAAAAAATTGGAATGACGTTATTAGTTGGTTTACTGAAAAAAAAAAAATATATTAATTCTCTTGGTTCTGGTACTCGTGAAGTTGGTATCAATCTAACTGCAACTGCACAACTTCAAATGACCACTATACCTAATCACTATTTCGTTTATTAGTTTTCAGCTTTTTCATGGCTGTATATTCATTTTTATTTTGTTCATTTGCGCCATTTTATACAATTTAATACTTTCTGTATCATTGTAAATCCAAGATGGCCGCCGCGGATTATATATTTTTGCACAACCCCTTTAATATTGGTATCAAATAAAAGGGCCTGACTGGTAGAATATAGTGTGATATATACTGAAATTGTATGACCTCAGTTTTGTCGAACCTAAATGTACCAAACAGATGTATCGTCAGTTCGGATCGACTTTGGAAGAGATGGCGTACACCTTATTCATCCTAAAGCCATCAGTTTCCAGCAAAGTTCAAGTATGGGACAGCTGCAAGAAGGATGTTGCCCTTAATTTTGTCTTGGACTTCCACTGTCCACAAAATTCAAGGCAGTACTGTAGACCACGCGGTTGTGTATTTAGGCTCAAAACTGTTTGATGAAGGACAAGTATACGGGGCTCTGAGTCGAGTAAATTCTTTTGAAGGATTATGTATTTAGGAGTTAGATTGCTACAAATTGACAGGAAACAAACCTTGTAACAATCAGGCACTAAATGAACTATATAGAATTTGAAGTATTATATTACAAAATTAAAAACCTGAAAATAAAGTTAGTCATTTTTATAAGATAAACAGTTTTATTACAAAAAAACTAATGTACTAAAAGCTAAAAAATAATTTGGTAGGCTTCCTATTTTAGTACCTACTGATAAAGTCGGTCCTACTTTTTGTAAAAAATATTTATTTCACATATTTGCGAGTAACATTCGTCATCGAAATCATTTAACGTCTACCAAAGAACATATAAATTGCTTACAATTATTAAAAGATTTCATAACATCGCAGAAATAGACATATTTCAAGTTTTAATACTGCTGTAACTCGGAAACCGTATTTTTTGGAAAAATTCTGATTTCAATGTTGTTACATACACACTCTTTTTTAATTTGGCTGTCTAATATTTTCAATTTTAGAGAAAGAATGCCCCCGCCACATATCGGAAACACGGATATTTCAGACTTTACCACTGCTGTAACTCGTAAACTTATGGTTTTTTTTTAAATGTCAATTTTAAATATTGATATGGTCTCTTCTTTAATTCTGACGTCTCCAATTTTCGGTTGAAAAAAGCACCCTCCACCCACTTGGGTATAAGATTTTAGGGAGAGAGACATGTTGAATGTCGATTTTCTCTTTAGTGAGACTATCTCTCAAATCTTTCAAATAAAAAAAAGAATCATGAAAATGTATGAATGAATGAAATGAACAGTCGAATTATAAACCTCCTCCGTTTGGGTCGTCGGTCAAAAATTAGTAAACTATAAGATATTTTTATGCCTCGTAGGAGAACAAATAAAATACCTGATGATATTTATAACTGTAAAAACGGGACTTTTAATTTCCCTGGAGCGGTGTTTATGGAAGACAAAATGAAAGTTTTCATTTCTCATCTCCTTTTTATAAATTCAGACATTCTAAATGTGATGTTGCATTAAAAGACAAAGTCCAATTTAATACATTTCCAGATGAGAACTTTGTGAATGGTTAATCATACCCAATTATCACTTTATTATTCATATTTCTCAATACCGCGTATTTCTCCCTTGAACTTTCCTAAAGTGTAGAAGTGCATCGTTACAACTTTACTACTTACCTACTCTCTCACTCCAAAACTTCACCCCAACTCAATTCCCGCATGGCATACAGAAACTTCTTCTACTAACTGCTGTTCGAGATGAATCCGTGCATTAAAATGGTAATTTTTAAAAAGGCCCTTAATAAAACATTAATTTTGCAGAAATAGAGTGAGATGGAGGCAGCTGAGTATTAGAGAAAGAAAAAAGGTTATCTGGCCCCAAAACTTTTTAGGAACGGTTTATTTTGTACTGGTGGATCATTTGGAATTTAAATTCAACGTAAGCTCTCATGGCAGAATTTTATAAATGATCAAAGTTTTGCCATTGAAATTTAAAAGATCGATACCTGGTAGAATGGAACAAAGGTGCCTGGAGATAAGCAATACGACTTTGTATTACTGTGATTATCTATCAGATTTTTCCAACAAAATACAATTTTTAACTACTTGATAAATCAGTGCTCACATGGTGCCTTTCACTATTTTGTTGACCGACTCGCCTAAAGAAGAAGGTATAAGTACAATAATCCTACTTTATTCTTGTTATTTGAATAGTTCCTTGACAATTTCGCGTGTCAAACTTATTTTCCTTAGCCCTTGTTACCCACACTATTGTTATTTAGATAAATTAAGGCGTCTTGATCATCCAGTGAAAAATCTGGTATGTATACTTTCCAACCGCGCTCAGACAAATTCCATCGAATATAAAAGTCATTAGATAAAGTCATGTGACAAATAGCAATAATAATCATATTCAGTTCTCAAGCAGAAGGAACCGTGGTACTTAAAAGGATTTAAGAAATATGTTCTACACAAGTTTCATCAAAATCGTTAGAGCTGCTTTCGCGCCCCAGTCTTGAGCAAAACACGTTTTTCAACTATTGCCTAGCAACCATTACGTCAAGGATGCCCAATTTGCGGCACCAGCTAGCCTTATGGATACCCTACAACACAAAAAGAAGGCAACAAAATTGGTAAAGCCATTCTCGAGATAATCTTTGCACAGTCCACTGTCGGAATATATGCTTTTTAGACGAAGGCTTGAAAATCGGATATCGATTACACGATTACAATATTTTCTTTATTAGACCACTTAATGTAGGGTAGCGGTAGTAAAGAAAAAAATATAGAAGCAGTAGTAATCTGGACCATAATCGTTCATTGCATCTAGGGTTATATTATCAAATAGGTAATCTTCCATATAACATCCAACGTAGTCGAATGAGTAGGCTTACTTGAAAATTAGGAAAGTTCTCGAATTTCAAGACGGAAGCTTATGGAGCAATAAATCACTGGGACAGATATCGATGCTTCTTGGGTAGGCAGATTGGAAAATAGGGGTGCTTTCAAACGATCAGAAACTAAAATTGCCTATTATAAAACTAATAACGAAGGAAGACGTATGCTTATTAGAATTGTGAAGTGCACGGTGTAAGTGTTAAGTACTGATTTATCTCTCAAAATAAAAAATCGCCCCTTTCGTTGATGTATTTGGATCTTTTTCAGTTATATATCTGTTACAGATGTCACAGCATAAATGGGACACTTAAAGGAATGGGAGTTCATTTCAATATTCCGTGATAGAATGGGGATTGCTTGATTGATCTCTTTAGATCTTCTAAGCTTGCCTTATGATTTAAGTAGTCTGAATTTTATATCCAATATTTTCTTTACTTTATAATATCTCTGAATGTTTATATAATTATTTTTTTCAAAAATTAAGGATATATTTTCTTCTTATATTGAAGTGGATGGTCATTAATGGCCTTTGTAGTTTTTCGATGTTTTCCACTCATGTGACATAATCTTAATTTCATACATTTCGCTATAACGTTGTTTTTTATTTTCTTCAACTCGAATATGTTCACTCTAGATATCCATCAACTATTACGCTAGATAAGTGTTTTCAATCTGAATTTTGTGCATGTACTAACAATTTCAAACTTCATTCTCTAAAAGGTTTTGGCACATTCCAGTCGTGCTGTAATATTAGAAACTCATTGTCATTTTATTTGTTTGGGAGGTTTATAGGGGTCCGTACCTGAAAAGTGACAAAAGGAATCCTTTATGAGAGGCTGTTTTTCCATACGATCGCACCCCCTAATTTCCGACGATAGCAGGAAAAATAAAATGATTACTCTAATGAATAGCTGATTTCATTGCTGATCTTTTACGCTCAAAGTGATCCGCTAGTAAGATAAGTTTATTGGTGCTAATATATTCAATTTTACATTTACACAAATTAAGTTCAACATCATTTGTACAGAATGGGTATATTACCCAGAAAAACAACTTATAGTCTAGAAATTCCTCGGTTGAGTAAAACGCATTTTTGACCGACGAACCCCGAACGGAGGAGGTATACTGTCTGCTTTTTTTGGTTTGTTCGCGCGTTGTATATAGTAAATTTAACTTTGATTTTGATGATTATTATTTCATTTGAAAGAGGAGACTTGAGAAATAGTCCCATATTCATAAAAACGCAAATCCGAAATCTCCTTCCCTCCGAAAACTCCGAAAATCTGAGGTGGTATTGTTAAAGATAGGATAATTTCCGGAAACTTTAAAATTGATCATTTTTCAAATGAGTTACGTTTTTCGAGCTAAAGGCATGTTAAATTCTCAAATATGTGTATTTCTGCTATGTGGAGAGGGCGATTTCTTTAGAACTTTTAAAATCTGTGGGTACTTCGTGAAAAACCTAATTATTTGTAGTGACATTTATAATGAACATTTTTTCCTTAGAGTTATGGTTTTCGAGTTACAGCATTGGTAAAATGATATTATCTGAAACACTTAGGCGTATTTCTGCAGAGATGTTTTGAAATCTCAATAATAACAAATACAAGCAAAGTATATACGTGGGTAATAGGATCAACGATTTTCGTGACTAATGTTACACTAAAAAGTGTGAAATGAATATTTTCTACAAAAAATTGGACCGACGTTATTAGTTGGTGCGCTGAAAAATACAAAATAATATTAATTCTTTTGGTGCTGGTACTTGTGATGTTGGTGCCAAAAGTTATCAATCTAACTTCAACTGTACAACTTGAAAAGTAACAGCACCAATAAAATTAATATTATTTTGTATTTTTCAGTGCACCAACCAATAACGACGGTTCAATTTTTTGTAAAATATTTATTCATTAGAAAGTCTTTTATGGTTGTTATAAATTGCTTGATAGACAGTTGTCTTATTGAGAATGGCAGATGATTGTAGAAAGTTAGGCCATGGTATCCAGTAGCTTCTCTGGATCTTTTCAGTCGGTGGAAGTTTAATTCATTAAGTCATTTTTATTACGAGTATTGTAACCGTGGTTAGATGTTAAACTGAGATTTTAAATACATTAATTTGGCTCCAATGTCACCATTTCATATTTTCAGCTTAAGAATATCAAATATGAATAGCTCCATATTTTTCTGTTTTGTTCGAAATGATCTGTAGATATTATCGAAATTATAAAGCTTTTCAAAACATTTGTTGGCAAGAAGCCAAATAATTTATATGAGATAAATATAGCTCCTGCATGGACATTTTCACAATTGTAATTTATTTTTCTTTAAGACCTATTAATTTTAAGTAAGTATATTAAAAATGTCAGCACAGATTAAAAAGCGTTCACCAATCATTGATCTACAAATATATTTAACTGTTATTTTAATCAATTTCCAAAGTAATAATTCATCTTTCCTCAATCGTACCTACACCTTCAACGCTTATGTAAGTACCAACAAATTGAGATATTCAAACATACGGGTACATGATAAAATTTATCATCATAAATATTCATAACTACTACTTAACTGCCTCAAGAAAACAACGTCGACGTAGATCAAAACCTCCTTCACCCCGAATAAGCGAGCAAACAAATAGCTTAAGCTACAGGAGGAATGGTGATGGCATGTGCTTTGTAAATTCACCTACCCCATGATCGTAGAAACACCTCAGGAATACATTAAAATCCCACAGGAATATATTAAACTTCCGGGATGCGTTCATTATTAATATTTGAAGACATATTGTTTTTGTATGACGATATGTCTATAACAGGCTGTATATTAAGAGTGATTTACGTAGGTATTGGAATGAGGAAAATGGCGATGAGGAAGAAGAAGAATGTGCTTCCTTCCAGAGTCTTCAGTCTTAAATAATCTTGCGATGGAGTTTGGGCATTGATTTATAGCTCTCATTAAGTTGGGATACAGAGTAGCAAACGCTTTAGAAAAGCGTATACTGGTGTGAGTTCACTTTCTGCCTTTATCTTATTTATACTCTACATCTTGCTAAGGGGATTGATACTCTCACATTGATTCATACATTATGAAAGCATGCCCTAATGACACGATTATAAATAAGTAGCAGAATTGCAGTGTCAGTTGAAGAAACTGTAGGGGGTATTATAAACCGATTGGAGCTCTAGACACGAACCAACTTTGCGACCACCGTTGGCCAATTTCATCGACTATTTTGAAGATGGATTACTTTGCTGCGAAGTAGAAAAGTGGTCAGCCAACCGAAAGGTAATGATTTTCAATAGTACGGAGCTTCCTTAAACCATATCCGACAATCCTCAAGTAAGTTTTGTGATCTTTCCAACATTGATAGGTACAGAATTTAATTTTTATTCAACCTTTAGCATTTTTAGAAAATATCGACATTAAAAGGTGAAAGACAACCAACTTTCTTGAGAGAAAATAAGTCAAGCATCATCGAATCGAGCAAAGTAGGAAATCTAAAGAAAAAAATCTTTTGTGTCTATTCACACGACTTTCCTTCCGCCCTCAGATTAATTCCATCGAATATATCTAACAATCGTTCGATCAGATCGTGTTCATCAATTTTTTTCAGCCTGTCTTGTCAAGCAACAATGATCTATTCAATTTTGACGTAGGAGGATCCGTTTAGCCATAATATGAATAAACTTTTCGAAAAATGTACATTACATTTGAGCATAAACTGTTATTTTGCAGATATACGCGTTATAATAGATGATAAAGGGCTTTAAGCTCAATGTTTTAGAGAACTTTAATCCAACTCGTAAAAGCTGTTTTCTCGCCACTGTCTTAAGTGGAACAAGTTTTTTCACATTCACATATTGCCTCGCAACCAGTGCGTGCAGAATGTCGATTCTGACTCACTGACGAGTCTCATCGATACCCTACAAAACATAAAATAAAGCAAAAGAATCGGTCCATCCGTTGCCGAGATACTCTTGGCACAGGCAGACAGAACAATGTTTGAAAATATATTTTCTGTATTCAGAGACCACCGAAATGAGAACATCTGTTGAAAACCGGACCGAAAAAATTACAAATTACAATACTTTCCATACTTGGCTACTTAGAGTAGCGTTAGGAAAGTAAACACGGTATTTTCGCATATTTCTTTCTGTAATCATTGGGTGTAGTGTAGCCATTCTGTATTTATTGCAAAATTTCATGTGCTGAAGCTCTAGATATAAGGACAGGAATATTGAATGTTCCTAACCTATATATTCTCTAACCGTTTTTTTTAATTTTGAAAAGTATATTTGGTAAGCTACAATAGGATTTGATAACAAGATGCACGTCAATCTGTAAATTCGAAGACAATAAGCTACATAAGACAGAAAGACAGACAGACAAAGCAAACAACCCCAGAGTGAGCTTACAAGGTTTTTTTATGGTAAGTACAGAAATCAAACAGTTTTGTTGAGTATATCTATAGCCAAGATTATATCGCGAACGAAAGTACCAATTTTCTGGCTTCCTTTTTCTGTAGGGTATCGATACCACACCCCTGTGGTACCTGATAGATACCCGGCTGCGCAATATCCAGTGAACGTATTAAGACTGTAGCGAAGAAACAACTTAATATTCACGTTTAAGAACTGCCAAAAACATATTTTTGCCATTGATGTGACAGTTGTTCAGTACCAAGATTAACTCGCGAATGAAGGGATACATATTGCTGCTCCCGCAATTGTTTTGAAAGGTGCTGATCTCACCCGCTCGATGTTTTCTATTATTATTAAGCCAAAGAACATATAAAAATAATTCTAAAGTTTTTGATAATATTCTTCGTCTAGAACTTGGATGTAGTGCTCTCTGCATTGAGCACTCGATGGATGTCCTGTCAAATTCAGCTATATAAAGCTGCACCGATCACGGGTCACAGTCATTCTATAAAAGTCAAGTCAAGTAGTTCAGTCGGTAAAGACAGTGACAGTTGACTGTCAAAGTGACAAGTGGTGACCAAACGTACTACTATGGAAGGTGGTGAACAGAGTGTTAGAAATAAACGTTTGGAAGCAAACTGCGAACTTTGGCGTGAATTACTCACGTGAACTCCCTCACAACGTTTAGCACAAGTTGAACTTTATTACATTATCTGTTTACCTAAAATGAATAATTCCGTTATGATTTCTTGAATAAAGTTGATAGTATCTAATGGATAATGCCGAAATGTAGGTAGATTTTTGCGGAATCGCCACAATCGTTTTTAAAACTTCAATGAAATAACTTGTTATAAAATACTGTGCATATGGCTTGGATTCAGGTTGTAAATTACACATCTATTTCTTTCAGTGTTTGCGCAAAAGATGGATATCTTTAAATATTTGGCGAAGCTTTAAGCATGAAAGTCAAAGAACGTAACTAAGCCCTTTAGACCAAGTAATACAATATAAAACTTGACATTTCGAAGTTTCGAAGGCTATATCAATTATAAATTTTTATATTCGCACAAAGGAATTTTACCCTACTATAAATCACAACACTCATTTGTATTTTTTTTGGTAAAGATAACAATAAATATCAAATTTAAATAGGTAGGTATATACAGTGTGTACCTCGTAGAGGCATACTGAATAAATATTATTATTATTATTTCTGGAATACAACTTAAGTTATTATTTTGAAAATATACTTTGGTTTTTTCTCAATTTCCAATCGATCAGGATTTCCGGTTCTACCAGAAGGCGAAATTAAATCGCTTATTTCAAATGGAAGGTGAACTTTTTGTTTCATTTTTGAATTCAACGTAAAAGTAAGTTTCATAAACATACTTCATCATTATTTTTGATAGTTTTCAAATATTGAGTATTTTCCGGAATTTCTCAAAAACGCATTTAACGCAGTCTGTCATCCTTAGTTTTTCATATAAATATTTAAAAAATAGTAAATATAATACAGTGCATTTTTTCATGTTAATCCCAAGTATTTTTTATTCTTTTTTTGTTTGGAATTCGTATTCCCTAAACCTACCATAATTTCACTGATTGAAATATATTTCGATATTTCTGCTCAGAAGACAATAATCGTTCACCTAGTTGGGTGGTTGGCTTTGAATTCTAGTTCATAGAGGAACTTGAAAGGCTAGTCGAATACGATGGGCGAGAAATTCTTGAAAAAACCTCAAAATCTCGAAAATTATCAAAACTAATGATGCAGTATATATATATTTATGAGACATACACTTAATTTCATAGAAAAATCCAAAATTAAACCAAAAGTAACATTTCCATCAGAAATAAGCGAGTTAATGTCGACTTCCGGTAGATCCAGAAGTCCTGCCAGAATTTCAATAATTTTAGACATTGCCAGAAACCCCCATAAGTAGGTAGTGTAGGGAGTGATATTCGAGAAACGGCTAATTCAAACTATATGTTATAACAGAAAATTGTCCCATTAAATTATATTTTATAATAGCACATTAAAACTTATTTATATAGCTACATTATTTCACTTTCCTAACAATATTATTTTGTCATTTCCGTATGTAGCTGTATGCCCGCCATGGTAATGTATTTACATATTTAATTCTATCTTAATTACAAATTGTACTTGTAACCAACTTAGAAGTTAATTTCGCTCGACTATATTATTATATATTCTACACCAGTATATAATAACACACACATCTGCACCAGAAGGCTGAACAACTTTCCTCATGACTAACATACTAACCCTGTGGGGTCGTGAGGGATAAGTCAGGACATCCGGGTCTGAATCTCTGAAATCCTGACGAGCGGGATATCCCCTTTTCGAACACATAAATCAGCGGTGCTGAGTTCGAATGTGGGGTGGGTGGAGGTATTTAACATCCGGGACAAATGATATATAGTGGTTGATGGTTGACTATCTATAGATTCTTGTCCATTCTCGGTGATATTTGTATTTGAATTAGATCGGATTATAATTCTGTGCTCAAACAATCAAATCAAAGTTGGTGTTTCCGCATTAGAGTTTTGACTTTAATACGACATTCTAATAATTTCATAGAGCGATAGCCTCATTATGTGACTTGCTCAAGATCTTAGAATATAGAACTTTAGGAAAGACCATTTTATAATGTTGCTTATGTTTCCGGTGAAAATGGCGTGACATTATCCGAACGGTTTTGGGAACTTAATACACTATGGCTTTTGGAATTCAATAACTTTTTCTCAAGAATTCATCGAATACTAGCTTTTGATTCGAAGAATAAATAAATAGGGAAACAACTTAAGTTAAACAACTCAGTATAAAAGCACCTGCAGTAATATAGCATGGATCTATAGAATGTTTGGGAACATAGAAAAAACGAGATGTTTCGAGCAAATCTCGCTTATCTTCAGGTAAAAATACATGAGAATCTAACTAACCATGGATCTGACGAAAAATATTTAAGTAACAAACTTAGATTCAACTGAGAATATTTTACCATGTCTGAGAAAGTAGTAATGGTATATCACAAATTGCATTTCTAAGAAAAATTGGTAGTAAAATCTCAGTATTATGGCTGCATCATGAAAGAAAATTAAATTTTATTTCAACCATCTCAAACTTGACCAATCATTTCCATTTCTATTTTAATTTTTTAAATGTTTCTTATTAATCTTTTGTACTGAATGAATAACTTCACATCCACGGTCCAAAGAATGATCTAAAGAAGTTGCCATGAAGACGTAATTTACGTTTTTTGCTAGCTTTTCGGTGAACTTATATAAATGAAATTAAATATTGTAAAAATCCCTATCTCATTTTTGCTCTAATATCTCGAAAACTAAAATAGTTATTAAATTTTTGTAATCATGATATTAGAGACCATCAAATTACCCATCTTTTCTACCATTCAATTAACCGACTTTGTATCACCGTTTTCGAGATCCCAATCTTGAACATCCTACTGTATTTCTGAAAAAATCTTTATTTTGGTTCATACAATAATTGCATTTTCATGTAATTTAATCGACGGCTTGTATTTATGGGAGAATACATTAGGATTTTTTAATAAAAACGACTGCAGCTCAATAAATCTTAAAGAAGACTCGTAAAAATTGAATGATAAAAATCTCCCCTAAATTATCAAAAACTTATATATTATTAATTTTCAAATTATTCTCAGTTAAGCTCAAAAATTCTTTTTATTATAAGAAACAGGATGCTATTGCGAGATTCTCTAATTATAATATGCAAATTACTTACTGGGTATTTCGCAGATGAAGGACGCGACGTCTGGCCCACCGCACGGCAGGACCTTCCACAAGAAATCGGCGGCAGGATCCATGGCAACGCAGGCCGGTTCTTGCGTTGCAGGAGCAGTTTCCTGCCAGTGTCCTTCCCCAGTCAGTGGACGAAAGTCCCTGCAAAAATATTTCACAGGTGACTTCTACCAGTCAACAGCCGAGTGACAAGGGTACTGTTGGGTTTATTTAAGGAGGACTACTAGGCATGAGGGAAAGAGGACTTTTCGATGTTGCCTTGATGTCAGTTGCCCACTAGTAAAAATGACGAAAATTTTCAAAGGCTCCAAATACAAATGGTATACGCCAGAGCTCGCACAGATTAAAGACAATTTACATTACTTCCATTGGCTAATGTCAGTATTAAACTGTCATGAAACAAAAAAAGTATATTTACAAAAAAAACGTGAGTATAGACTAAGACTAATTGAAGCAAAATGTCAGCATACAAGTAATAGAATATGTTCAGCTACTAATAAAGTCAAAGAAACTTGGAAAATTATAAATGAAAATTTAAATAGAAATAATAAAAATAACGAAAAAATAAATCTAAAATGTGATGAAATTCTGATAACAAATAAAAAGGAAGTAGCTGATAAATTTGCAGTCTACTTCTCAAGTATGTGTAAAAACAAAACAGATGAACTTTTCGGTGAAAACCCTTCACATGCGTGTAGTGTATGTGACTATTCTCCAAATAGCATATTTGTCCCTTACGTAACCGAAACTGAGGTATCGAGCATCATAAAATCACTTAAAAGTAAAACATGCTCTGGATTGGATGAAATTTCACCGAAGCTACTAAAAATTATGCATGACTATATTATTACCCCTTTAACCACCCTAATCAATTCATCTCTAGGGGAAGGAGAATTTCCCAATTTAATGAAAACTTCACTAGTGTTTCCTCTTCACAAAAAAGGTGACAAACAAACAATAGATAATTACCGTCAAATATCTCTTTTATCTGAATTTTCTAAGATTCTTGAGCGCTGCGTATACAAAATTATAATCAGTTTTATAGAACGTTTTAATTTACTAACACCTTCCCAGCATGGTTTTAGGAAAAACAAATCAACGGAATCGGCCATGTACCATTTACTGAACTATGTTTACACTTCCTTAGATCAAGGAAAATATGTTGTTTCACTTATGTTTGACTTTTCCAAAGCTTTTGACTGTCTAAACATAAATTTCATATTAGAAAAACTCAACTGTTTTGGCATAAGAGGTACCATTCTAAAGTGGTTTGAATCTTATCTTTCTCAAAGAAGTATTTTCACCAAGATAGATCAGCAACTTTCCAAAGAATGCGCGAATTGTCTCGGCGTTCCTCAAGGGTCCGTCTTGGGACCATTAATCTTTCTTCTTTTTGTGAATGACATTCCCAATCATATAACCGCAGGACAAGTAACAATGTTTGCTGATGATACAACAGTTACCGTATGTGGAGAAACACTTGAAGAGTTGCAGAGAAATGTTGAGAAAGCTCTCAATGAAATGAAAAAATGGTGCCATAAAAATCGCCTTATTCTGAATGCGGATAAGACAGTCTACATAAATTTCCATTTGAAAAAATCTGTGCCAAAGAGTTTCTGTAATAACCTTACATTTAGTGACGACGTTAAGTTACTTGGAACATGGCTTAACTCAGACCTTAGCTTCTCGTCCCAAATAAGTGCTGTTTGTAAGCAGCTCAACAAAGCATATTATGCAATTCTTCAAATGAAACCAATTTTAGACAAAAATAGGCTGGTAAACTTATATTATGCATTTGCATATAGCCACATATCAAATAATATTGCTACATGGGGATTGGCAACTGAATATAAGAGAGTCTTTACATCTCAAAAAAGAATAATTAGATTAATATTCGATCTAGATTACAAAGAATCTTGTAGGGCTGTCTTCAAAAAACACTCTATCTTACCATTCCATTCTATTTACATTTTAAAGTGTGTAACATTTGTGAAAAGCAACTTCTCTAACTTCAAAGTATTAGGAAATCATCATAACTACCCATCAAGAAGTCGCATGTTGGACATACCACTTCATAAAACAACAACTTTTAGAAAGTCCACTTTTTACAACTGTATATCTCTTTATAATAATCTTCCAACCTTTTTAAAGGAAATTAACAGATATGACACCTTTAAAAGTGCTACAAAAAAGTATCTCCTAGAGAATTGCTTTTATTCACTAGAAGAATTTTTTAACATTGATATTTAAGCACTGAATCTTTTATCTATCTATATATGTATGAAATGCACTGAATTTAACCTAACTCAATTTTAACTATATTTTTAACTATTTATGAATTATGAGTTTGTCATTCTCTTTTTAGTTATAGTTATATTGTTTTAATTGTTTTAATTTTAAGGATTATTTTGTGCCTATTATTTATATTTGTACGTAGTCAACTCCCCCTGCTTTCTTAACCTTTTAAATATTATGAACTTGTTATATTCCCATTTTATCTATAACTATATTATTCTTAATTTTAATCTTAAATGATTTGTCTGTGAAATTTTGACCTGCCTATTGTACTTTGTATGTTATGTGGCCAATAAATACTACTACTACTACTACTACTACTATTCTTTTTGGCTTTAACATGTTTATCGAAAAATAATGTAAGCGATTTATTATCATTTTCAACCAGTTTGACAGAAACATCATATTAATTATATTCACCACGATGTTTCACATGTTGAAAACGATTTCAATGAATTTGTTGAGGTTGACCTATACTCCATTACAAAAAGAGAGGGAGTTATAAATTACGATGTTATACAGCAGAATATATTAGATATCTCTTTTTGAAATGAAGTAAGTAAAAGAGTCTGAGAGTAAGAAATTGTTGAACTTAACTCAAATAACATTTTATTGGTTTACTTATATTAGTTTTGTAATACATGTTTCTTTAGTTTTTGGCCGAATTCCCAAAAGAAGGAGGTATACAATAATTCAAATGTACGTTTGTTTTTTAGGTTTGATCGTGCGTTTTGCATATAGTAAACGTGCACTGACTTTGATAATTCTTTTTTCATTGGAAAAAAAGAGTACTGGCTAATGGTCGCGGTATTGAAATTTTTAAAATCTATTGTCTCCTGTCCTTCCTAAGGAAAATATAATTTCCCGCAACATTTATATTGAAAGTTTGTCAAAACAATCAACTAGGTAGGTATTTAGGAATTAGGCACGAGGAAAGTGTAAGATTTTTAGTATTTTGAAATCACTGAATATAATTCAACACTAAACTATTTTTATAACTTATGAAACATTCAGATATGTTTTTTTACAAAAACTAAGACCCACTTTATTACTTGTTCAGTCCAATTGGATCTGGTAGGTACTTTCAAAACTCGACTATCTGCCTATAGCTAAAAAATATAGTGGGTCCAATTTTTTTATGAAATATACAGTCGCTCCTAAATTATGGAAACGCTGATGATTTTCTGAATTGAAAAATTCCAAATATGAAATAGCGAGTGTTAAAAAATTTGAATATTGTCAAAATGTATAACGCATACCTACCTAAAGTCAAGTAAGAATGTAGTCTTTCGCAACCAATAATAAGTTCTTAGATGACATTGCTTAATATGACCTTACAAGAATAATTTTTAAAATAAAAAATAAATTTATAATTTCCCTAAAATAATATCTTATGTTACACAATTTGCTAGTTTTTGGTACCTAATAATACCTACAAATTAGAAATGTTGATAACAAGTATTCTAAGACGGTAACTGCAAGGAGGAGCGCGATTTTGTGGTCTAGAGGTCAAGAAGAACATGGATGGTTTTGACGAGTGACGGGTGACAAGCCAGAGCGCATTCAAATTTTTGGCGGTCGCTCTAGAGAATGAGCGACCGCCAAAGGCCATGGCAATTAAAAACCATCAAAAGTATATCTCCCTAGAACAGCTTCTGTGCAAGGGTATGTCTTAAGATTTATCTTGAGACATAAATAACACTTTCAAGGCAGACTAGTCAACTATACATTTGAAGAAGAATAATTCCAAAACTAGTATAGAAGAGCCAAAACCAAAAACTTTGCTGATCTAGGGTACTGTCAGGTAGCTCATATAGGGCACAATTTTAATATTTATTGAATTAACCATTTATTTTATTATTTTGTATGAGATACTAGGTTTTGTTAAGATACTGGTTATTTAAAAATAGTTTCGGAGATGGATTTTGAAACCCCCTTGTTTTTGATATTTTTGCGTTTAGAAAATTTTTCTTCTTACTTATGATATATGGCCATTTCATTTTTTAAAAAAATTGCGATGATATTATGGGTTGAAAAGTGGAGGGGATGAAATTATAATGTTGCGTTCTCTTCATATGTTAATATTTTGGAAGCTACTGAAGTGTTTTCATACTTTATGAATGCATTGAACATTAAACTACAATTATTCAAAGTTGCCCTGAAACAAATGAATATCAGATTTAAACATTTGAGATTATTTTGCTTATTTTAGATTCCTAGACATCTCCTTAAGATTTTCTCCGAAAACATCCTGTATATTAGCAATATTTATTCCACAATAATATATACTTTTCCAAGTGCATGTACTATTATCAGAGAACATTTAATTATATTATTTTTCTAACTTAACTTCCCAGACCGCATTTTTTTATGATATACCACCCACAAAATTGCTTTCTTTTTTCAAACCAAAACTTTATGACGTGATTCAGAGGTAAACTATGAGAGGTAAATTCCAATTTACGCTTAGTTGATTCGAAGTTACCACTACTCATTGATTACTCAAGCCAGCCGCTACATACCTAGAAAGTGTCGGAACCATTAGCCGCAAATAGGGGTCCGGTTAACTGCTTGTCCTAATGGAAATAGTTCACTAACTTCTCCATCTCCATTAACATTTATCTTGCTTACTTACTTACTCACAGTTTGTGTGTGCAAAAGCAAACATATGTGGAAAGTCAAGGTGGTCATATTTTCTTATGCTTAAGGTTGGTTTTCCTCTAGCGATCAAAAACCAAATATTAATCTTATGATTCGGAAAGCTATAATGGGAACGTAGGAAGAGCTGGGAGCAACTTGGTATGTTAACTTTAAACTAGAAGGATGATTTCTGTCGGAAGAGGAGGGCTATGGAGACGTTGCAATTTATCTTTATCAAAGTGTTACAGTGAATACTTTTGAAAACATGAAAAATAGGTCAGCGGAAGGTTATTTTGAGTATGCAGGCATAGAAAACGTGTCTTAAAAACTATAACTACTAACAGCAGCGGTATATAGGCTCCCTGTTGGGGATATTACATTATTTCATAAGAAGGAGCGTGTATGTAGGTAATGACTGATGTCTTCTCACTTAACTGTGAAATTTGTATTCTGGGTGATTTTAATATCTTATGAAGGATAATAAGAGCAAAACTAGGTTTTTTATGGTGATTTTAGTTAATATTGAGAATATATGAATAACTAGATTTAGTAGTAGCTGTATAGCTAATATTTTTGTAATATTACTCAAGTTAATCTAAAACAAAAAAATTACATACAAATATTTTTGATCGCACAAAAGAACTCCAGAGAATGACATCAAATAAATTCCACAATAATAGATGTTTCATTTGAGAAGTGGTCCTTTTTTTAATAAATTTGTTTATAAACATGTTTAACTACTGTTTTCAAAGAAAAAATAATACATAGAAAGGTTATTAAACAATATATGTAAGAAAATTAGATAATATATTTTGAACATGTTAAAGAATCAGCTTGATTATGTTTAAAAACGTATAAATCGGTTAAAAGAGAGAATGATTCTTTGTTATTAAAGAGTCGATGCAAAACCTGAAAATTTAATTAACAAAATGGATAATATAAAAATGGTTGTGGACCATAGTATGCAATGAAAAGTAGGGAAACAGGGTCAAATGACACAGTGAATGTAGATTTAAATCTGTATTCTTTAGACCTGTCACAAAAAAAGTTTCAGATCTTTCAAAGAAAATTAGGAAAAAAATATTTTTTGTAAGAAATATTTATTTCACATTTTTGAGTGATTTGTTAATCATGCAAAAATGGTTGAACGTACGTACATTTATATTCAGTGATTTGAAAGTAAGGCTGTAAGAATCTTGCCTATTTCTAGGAAACCCTTGGCTTTTTCGAAAAATGTTTTTGCTGGAAATTATCTATTCTGTAATGTTGTCACTAAAAACATTAAAGTTTCGAAAGAAATTGCCCCCTGCACCAGAATTAGTGGTGGTTTTCAGGGGGAAAGGCGATGTAGGATTTTTGTTTAAAGTGTGGTACAATCTTTCCAGTGACAAAATAATCATCAGTTCGGTGCACGTTCACTTTGCAAAAGGCGGCACATACATAAAAAAAGCAAACATACAGATGAATCGTGTCTCCTTCGTTCTAGCGAAGTCGGTCAAAAGTATTTATGGAAATGATGAATTACCAAGTAGTATAACTAAACTGAGCATTCCAGAAATTAATGAAGCCCTCGTATATACAATAAATAATTCTCTACGTGGATGTATGGTAAAACCAATGGTGGAAAGAGGGAATCCAGAAGAATTTGACAATTACAGACCGAACAGTATACTTCCAGGTTTTTCTTAAGATATTTGAGCTTTTTGCGTGCTGTCGACTTGTGTCGTTCATAGAGTTGCATCCGGGCAACCAGTTCGGTTATAAGGGGCAGATGAACTCATAAAAATTTTAAACAACTGAAAGCAGGTGAAGCTGGCTTAGAAATTGAATCTTTATAGATTTGTTGAAGGCATATCACTCACTGTTTGGATCTGGATCTTTTATTCGAAAGGCTAGATTAGTATAGAATAAGAGGCAATATATTTAAACGGTTTCAATCATACCTTATCTACATAATACTGAAAGTTGTAATTTAATATATAAGGTATTTAACTTTTTGTGAGAATTTAAGACAGATGAAATAACTAGTGATACAGAAACTATACTTACTTCAAAATAGATAAGAGTAATCTCGTACACGATTTTGGAACAACGTGCTGTCAAATGACATAAGTATGTATTATGTCTAATGTGTTCAGAGTTCAGATAGTTTTTATATCGTTCATTGGTGTCAGTGCTCGCATTGCTCTACAAAATATTTGAGTGTCAATGGGATATTTTGTATCGAATTCTAATGCAAACGTGGTATTCATTTACTTTCCTGAACCACTTTTAAAATGTGTGATCATATAGCGAAAAACACTTCTCCGTAAATGTCAAGGGGAAGAATTTTGTGTGGTTCTGTTTCGGTGAAAATATGAATCTTGTAAAATAATCGCTCAATTTTCGTGAAAGAATGCGGTCTTGTATGTATAATTTATATTTTATCTTTTATAATAATAAGTGTAAACATATAAGGATATAAATAAAGCCAAGTGCGATTCGAACTCTCTCACGAAGGGTTGCGTAGCATTGTAAATGCAATATTTCACTATTAACTATTAGGTACTGTTCACGAGATACAGATGGCTATCAGATGAAAGGACGGAAGGATCGACTTAGTATTTGCTGATATAGCTGTGTTCCTGAAAATTTCAGTTTTTTGTTTTACTCACGTCCACGTGAAAGTTGGTTTCTCACTTGTCCTTGATAGCCCAATCCAGACTGTATCGATGATGTCCAATTCTTTAAGGTATGCCCGAATAGCATCATATTGGGAAGTACTGTCAGCTGTAACAAAAAGAGAGTTTTTGATTATTCTGAAATTGTCGAACGAAAGCACAAAGTAAACAATATCATTATATGAACTCTTCATTAGATCTATCAATCAAATTAGAAGATGACAATCAATTCTTGGATTTTCTACCCTGAAGGCTCCGCACTACGATAACGTATAGGAAAAGTGGAAAGTGAACGTTTTGTTATTTTCTCAAATGCTAGAATTAATTGAATCAAAAAATATTATCAATAACCGTCGCGGTGATGCTGTTAGAAATTCATAGAAAAATTCGACAGATGCAATTTTCAGGGATCCGGAATCTGTCCATTCGCGTTTGTAAAACTGTCACAGCCTGTTTTCTCCGATTCTATACAACGGAGAAAGTTGAAATTTGGCACTGATATAGAATTATGTGACCGCAACACATAAATAACGAAATTCTTGATTCGGGAGCAAATTAGAAAATTAAAAGAAAAATCTTGATGCGCATATCAAATGAAAGGGCTCATAATTTTAAAATGAAAGGTTTTGGAGACATTAAGGCAAATATTTGAAAACTAACCGCTTCCTCCTCCTTATCTCTAAAAGACTGAAACGAACCTTGAAAAGAATACAAATTACCTACCTATAGGTCTTCACACAAAGTTTACAGAAAATCTTATGCGAATTATCTAAGTACTGATCCACCACATTCGAGCCGGAACCCCACATGACCAAATTTTGTATTTGATCTGGATCAAATTCTCTGATTTTGAATAGAATTTAGCTTTGAAAAAACAGAAGTTATTTTTTCAGCCATCAAAAAGTTACAACACTGATTGCCGATTCGATTTGAGGAACAATGAAACGGGGACATAGAACAAAATTATAATTTTGAAAAATTTAAACGTCTATAGTCTATACTAAAAATATACATATTCTAATCGGTTTTGATCTTCCATTACTCGCAAGTTGGAACTTCGTAGCAATAAAGGTATTATTCAATCAGACAGACGCATAATTACCAAAATTATGATTTTTTTCTTGGCGCTACAAATTATTTTTCTTATTTCAAATTGTACCCCAAATATATTTTTATGTCATTCGATGCGGAATTAAAATCTTGTCTCAATTTCAAACGCATTCGACGTTATAAGCAGAAAATTTGTTTTTATCAATAATTTGAATCCGATTTTGAAAAATAAAAGCTAAGGAGGTTTCGTATTTAACGACTATTCTGTTATTATACAGGGTCCAGACGATTTAATAGGGACAGTATTACTATTTTTTAAACGGTGAGAGATAGAAGGATGGTTAAATTGAAGAAAAGTTGCGTGAATTACACCTCTTCAATATTCCGGTCTGCAAATTAAAAAAGAATAAAAGGTTCCTGAAATATTTTGAAAAAACTGAAAATCATCGATTAGGTTTTCATTCAATTTCTCAATTACTATTTGGAGAAGAAAGCTGGAATTTTGCGTATTTAAGTAATGCACTAAGACGAAGGCGATGGAATTGTTAGAAATATTTTATCTTTTTTATTTTCAGAGATATGCTATACAAGTTTTGTTTTTCTAACGGGCGCCATATTTGTTTTTTATACCATTAAATGGAACAAAAAAATCTCCTTTACAACAATGTATAACATTCGACATTTAAAGCCAGAGGGACAAAGAGAAACGGTAAAAATATTTTCGAATTCGAATAATTGAGAAATTGAATGAAAACCTAATCGATGATTTTCAGTTTTTTCAAAATATTTCAGGAACCTTTGATTCTTTTTTAATTTGCAGACCGGAATATTGAAGAGGTGTAATTCACGCAACTTTTCTTCAATTTAACCATCCTTCTATCTCTCACCGTTTAAGAAATAGTAATACTGTCCCTATTAAATCGTCTGGACCCTGTATGGTCAACATTCTAGTTACACTTCAGTAAAGTAAAAGTTGCGAAAATTTTTAGTCTATTACTATTATTTATTTAATTTTTTTATATCAAAAAATATATTTTCTTGTCTTGTCACGGATTACAACCGAGAAGAGCTTTATTACATTATTTTTAAAGCCGTTGTTCAAAACCGATTTCGCAGTTTTTTTGTGATTATCTCTGAGGCCCTCGCAGAATTTTTCGAAAACTCTGTATTTCCATAGATGGTAATTACGTTATAGATGAAGACTGCAGAATATCAAACTCATAACCGAACTAAAAGCAACTGAGCAATAAAAGTCTAAAGATATTGTTTGCACATTTCCAGAATGAACTCCATAAATGTACTTAATATTCAACATGGCCGACAATGAAAGGTCGTCAAAGTTAAGTGATACGAAACAATCGTGCAAATACTGTAAAAAAAACATTGATAAATCGATTTCGGAATGTGTAGAGTGCAAAGCAACATACCATACCTCGTGTGCATTGAGGATGGCAGGATTGATTGCAGTGGGAAGAGATAACCTAGTGAAGTGTTGTGTGAAGGTTAGAACTAATTCTGAACAAACAGACATAAACCTCGAAGAAATCACAAACACGAACCAAGTGGAAATTGATTTATTGAAAAACCTACTAAATACAAAAGAAGAAATTATTTCTGAGCTGAAGCGAAATCAGGAGTTATTATACAAAACGATGGCTTTGCTGGAAGAAAAGATAGCCAATCTTAAAATTAAGAATGTAAACATAAGCATACCCATAAATACAATCAATAACAAGAAACATATGAATGAATCACAAACACCAACAACGGACGGGAATATTACAGGGGAAACTCAAGAAGTAGTAAGACCACTTGAATATGAAAAATTAGAAAATGCGCAGCGGAAAAAAATGAACTCAATAATAAATTTGGAAGTAAACCATGGGAAAATTTCTGAAACACAAAAACCGTTAAATAATGAAAATGATGATGGATTTATATTATTACAAAATCACAAGAAAAAAAGATTCCTCAAAAAAAGGTTAGGTACTGGTAATGTTACGAATTCAGAGTCGAACAATGGTTTTGTAGGAGAAGATCGAAAGGCTTGGTTGTATATATATCGAGTTAAATCACATGTACAACCCGAGATGGTGGAAGCGCATATCAGAAAACAGCCTAACTTTGAGAACGAAATTCTTAAAGTGAAAGAATTGCAAACAAACAAGAATGGTTTGAAAAGCTTCGTAATTGTAGCACCATTAAGTCGAAAAGATGAACTTTATCAGCCGGAATTTTGGCCTCCGAATATAGGAATAAGGCGGTTTAACTTTCAGTTATACAGAAAAAATCAACCTAGTGGAGATTTTTTATGAGTGAATCATCCAACAACAATCATTACAATAATAAAATGGAGACGTTCTCACTAATACACCAGAATGTTCAGTCCCTGGGTAACTCCATAGATAAATTACAATATTTTCTAGAAAAACATCGTACATGTAGATTCCTTTGTATTACTGAACACTGGAAGTCAGAGGAACAATTAAATTTAATGAATATCCAAAACTTTAGATTAGCGTCCAAACTATGTAGACAAGAAGGCAGACATGGAGGTGCAGCAGTTTATATACATAAGGACATTAAATATATAAACAGAAAACAATTAAATGACCTCTCTATTATTGGTGAGTTTGAATGTGCAGCAGCTGAGTGTATGTTGAATAAACAATCTTTTATAATTATATCAATATATAGGCCTTGTACAGGAAATATAAACATATTCTTTCAGAAACTAGAAGAACTATTAAATATTGCTTGTGTAGAAAATAAAATAATATTATTGGCAGGAGACTTTAACATAGAATTAAAACATGATAATGTTCATAAATCTGAATTACTTTCCATAGCACAGTCATTTTTACTTCAGCAGTGTATTTTTGATTATACAAGGATCACAGATAGAAACAGAAGTTGTATAGATAATATTTTCACCAATTTAGATATGCAATTAGAAAGTGAAATTTATGAAAACTATGTGTCTGATCACACTGCACAAAAAATATATTTTAAAATAGGTAAAGCGAGACAAGAAAAATGTCAAAAATATGTTAGATTTTTTACGGAACATTCTAAAAAGAATTTTCTAGCTAGGTTATATGACCAGGATTGGAGCGAGATATATAAGGTTAATGGGTCTGATGTAAATAAGCAATGGGATTTGTTTATAAATAGTTATCTTTTAATTTTTAATGAAAGCTTTCCGTTAAAACTTCTTAACAATAAGATACAGCAAGGCAGTAGCATTTATAACGATCCAAAAATCAAACTTAGATAAACTAGATTTACTTTTAGTGTTGAGTAGATTTAGCAATGAATACAAAGATCAATATAAAACAGCAAAAAAAGAGTATGATTCTGCGCTAAATCTTGCCAGATCAGAATATTACGCAAACAAAATAATATGTTCTGATAATAAAATGAAAACAATGTGGTCAATTTGTAACAAATTAAAAAATAAAACTAGCAATAAAGAAGAATGTCAAATTAAAGGAGAGCCATTACATATTGCCAAAAACTATAATAATTTTCTTATTGAAGTAGTTCCCAAATTAATGAAAAATATAAAAACCTATCCATTCAAATGTAATATTCCTGAAAATGATAAGTCACTATTTCTTAAACCAGTCTCTACAGATGAGCTACGTCAGATATCTCAAAAATTAAAAAATAAATGTAGCAGTGGAGAGGATGAAGTTCCAACTTGTATAGTCAAACTAAGTATTGAAAAGGTCATGACTGTATTATGTCACATAATAAATAATTCTTTCAAATTTGGTATTTTTCCGCAACAATTAAAGATGTCACTAATTAAACCGCTATACAAAAATGGCGATCATGATTTATTAGAAAATTATAGACCAATAAGTTTATTACCTAGTTTCTCTAAAATTTTTGAATTAGCAATGTGTAATAGGTTGTTATATTTTTTTAACGAATGTGATTTGTTTAACCATACTCAGCACGGTTATCTGGAAGGTAGGTCTACCCACACGGCGATCTTCCAGTTCACGAAAACTATACTCGAGTTTTTGGAAGATAGTAAACTAGCCACCGGTTTATTTATTGACTTGTCGAAAGCATATGACTGCATCAATCATGAGTATCTTCTTAAGAAGCTCGAGTGCTACGGGATTCGGGGGAATGCAGTGGGGTGGATCGAATCATACCTCTCGGATCGTAGGCAGAAGGTAGTAATTAAGAAAGAAGGTAGATGTTTTGAGTCAGAGCCTTTAACAAATACTGTGGGTATTCCGCAAGGCAGTATTATGGGTCCAATTTTATTTTTAATATACATCAACGATATAAACTCCATAATTGATAATAATGATATTGCAATTACCAGCTTTGCGGATGACACAAATCTGCTAATAGGAAAGAAAAAGATTCAAGAATTGATCGAGGATAGTAACAATCTATTTATAAAAGCAAAACGGTGGTTTGAAATAAATAAACTTGTAGTAAATGATGAAAAAACAAACATTATTACATTCAGTACCGACAGAACAACAAAACAAAAACCATCTATATTCTCCATTAACGGTAAAGATGTCAAAACTGTAGGAGAGACTAAATTTCTAGGTATTACTATCGATGAATTCTTGAAGTGGTCTCCACATATTGAAAAATTGACAAAAAACTTGAATCAAGTATGCTATGCAATTAGGATTACTAGTAAATATTTAGAAGAAAAGATTCTTAAGATGTTGTACCATGCCAATTGCGAGTCTCTGATGAGATATGGAATTATTTTTTGGGGAAATAGTTCTACTGCGCAAATAATATTTAAGGTTCAAAAAAGAATTCTACGTATTATTTTCAAAATAGGTTATAGGGAGAGTTGTAGAGGGATTTTCAAGTCGAAGGGTATCTTAACTCTTTATGGCTTATACCTACACGAATGCCTAATGTACTTATTTAAAAACAAAGAATCTTTTCTAATAAATAACACAAATATTAAGTATAATACTAGAACTCTAGATATAAACTATCCTATTCATAGATTGGCAATGACAGAAAAACACCCGTCCTATATGTGTATCAAAATATTCAATAAGCTACCTCACAAACTGAAAAATATACAAGATTTTAATCAATTCAAAACAAAATCAAAGCAATTGTTATTAGATTTAGAACCTTATTGTTTAGAAGATTTCTTTAGTTTGTAGTTTACTGCTGTTCGGACGCCATTTCATTTGTTGTTTTTGTGATACTTTGTTAATATGTATTGTAAAGACTTTATATGAAATATAGCTATATTCTATTCTATTCTATTCTATTCTTAAAATAGAATGATAACCCTTCTTGTCACAATTCAATACTATTTCCAATAAATACCTTGCTTTGTAGTGCATGTAATTTCAATTTTTTTTTTATTTTTTTTTTTCACATCGAACTTAATAACAATCATGTAGTCGACTAGTCCGCGTTAAGTTAGAATTTAATTTTTTGGTTTTTATTTTTTAGAATTCAATTTTATTTTGGGGTTCACAATGTGAAAGTTAAGTTTTATCTTCACAATTTTATTTTATTGAATAATTTTGGTTCTAGATCGGGTTTATTTTCATCTCCACAACCTTTTTAAGATTGATAATGAGACTATATAGTGTCGAAACATGTCTCTTCTGTTAATTATAATGTAACCAATATATTGTGGAGAAGACATTGAGTTTCTTTTTCAACATTCTTTCATCAATGACAAACTCTCTAAACGTTAGGTTAGGTATACCTATGTCCCGTAGGTAAAGAAGAGACATTCTATTCTATATATCGAGCAAAACCAATTATTATGAGAGTCCATTATCCCGAGAGTTTCGCAAATTTTCTCTATGACAATTATTAACACATTGTAATAACGATCTGATCCTGATTTGCATTCTCTCTACATACCTACTAGTCGATTATGTACGTACCATTGTTTGTATTGTTTTTGTTTGTTGCAACAACACTGAATTGAATGTGCAGTATTTGAGTGTGACGAAAAAGCGGATAATAGTTTAAGTAACAAGCTTATCCATTTTATATTAGGTACAACATTGTCTTACAAACTATTGTTTTTTATTATGGTTATAAACGTATAACCTGTGATATATGTTTACCGTATTATCTATCATATTATGGCATATCATATACGGTATTTGTAAGATATCATATTACTTTACATATTTGACTCTAGGGAGGTATTAATTTTACCTCGAAAACGATATGAATTGATAATTTATTGATATAAATTTATAAGGCTCATATTATATTGACCATTTTCTGGATTGAATATCCCGAAAGAGTTGTGCAGTGCAAAATGATCTCTGTAATTTATTTACTGAATGTGTGCTTGACTGATTTTTGAAATGTTTTATTACCAACAATTTTATAAGAAACTGAATCTCTCGGGTAACACAGTGCACTTGTTAGAAGTTAAACTTCTTTACAGATTTCATAAGGAATAGAGAGAGACAAACAGTT
Source organism: Crioceris asparagi (assembly GCA_958507055.1). Taxonomy (NCBI): domain Eukaryota; kingdom Metazoa; phylum Arthropoda; class Insecta; order Coleoptera; family Chrysomelidae; genus Crioceris; species Crioceris asparagi. The sequence continues at coordinate 18,524,789 of OY293829.1, read as the reverse complement.
TTAAAACTCATAAGAATAAGATGTAGAATAAAAAAATTATAACTTGTTGAATTATTTCTTCAATTTGAACTGATTAATTATAAAGTAATATGAAATATATGTTCTTGGTTCTAAATGGAGTTGAATTCTCCAGAGATGGCATCAACGGTTACTCCTAATTTAGTCGATACAATGTTTCAATCGTTATTCATTTCTAAATTGAATTCCTCAATAAGAAGGATAAGCAGTGGCAATGACTGGTTCAATGCAAATTCACGTTAAAGTCACAACCGAGACTCAACAACATGGTCTCATCACTTATCGAGAACAGCAGATCATATACGACTGTATTCATATTATGAATACAAATTTTCCCTTCTTGTTTCAAATGATAGATTCACCTGGCGACACGCAAACTCGCACGCCTAGGCACAATGCACAGATTGAAAAAAAATTTTTACAAAAAATTGGACGTTGTTTTTAGTTGGTGCACTGAAAAATACAAAATAATATTAATTTTATTGGTGCTGTTACTTTTGAAGTCGTACAGTTGCAGTTAGATTGATAACTTTTGGCACCAACTCCACAAGTACCAGCACCAATAGAATTAGGTATTGTTATTTTGTATTTTTCAGTGCACCAACTAATAACGTCGGTAATTTTTTTTTAATGTTTATTTCACACTTTTGAGTGTAACATTAGTTACGAAACTCGTTGAAAGTTCACTAATACCAAAGAAGAATTATTTATCCTATTACCCACGTATATTCTTTGCTTGTACGTGTTATTATGTAGAGATCACAAAGAATCGCGGCGGAAATACGCAGTATTTTAGATTTTAGTTCTTATAAATGTTGCTCGAAATAATATGGTCTTTCATGTGGTGCCCTTAGATTTTCAATTTTCAAAAGAAATTGCTCCCTTCACATAGCGAAAATACACATGTTTGCGATTTTAACATCGGAGTAACTCGAAAATCGTAACTCTTTTGAAAAAATGATAAATTTAAACGTTTCGGGTATCCTGTCTTTAGTTATACGACCTCACATTTTCGATTTTCGAGAAAAATTGGTACCTTCACACCCTTCGGAGGGGTTTTCTGAAGGGACGGAGATTTCGAATTTTTACGTATATGAGAGCATTTCTCAAGTCTCGTCTTTCAAATTAATAAAAAATCATCAAAATAGGAGTACGTTTACTAAATACAACGCGCGCATAATCAACAGCACACAGTCGAATTGTATACCTGCCTCAACCGTTGTGGCTCGTCGATCAAAAATTTTAACCACTGCATCTATCGTGATATGCGAGAGATTCTGGTTACGTTATTTTATTAGATGTGTTAAATTTATATGTATCAAATATATACAGCTTCTCCAAAATCAAATTAATCCGAATGATCAGCAAGAATTTGAGAGAGCTACAAATATCTCGATAAATTAAGGGAGAGTATTGTCTGTTTGTGTAACAATATTCCCCCAAATCTACTCAGAAACATGTATTGTAATAATATCTGCATCACTGATTTTTTACATTAAATTTGAAAAACTAAATAATCCAAAAAGAATGATAAACTGGTTTCATACATCTAATAAAAATACATATATATATTTTACATCTAATAATGTCAGAAAGAAACTGGTGAGATTAAAAAACTTATAAGAAAGTACAGAAGACCTTAGTCCCCATGTTTTAAACAGATGACAAGGCTGATTTATCTAGTAGTACAGATTCTATTTAGGCTGCGGCCAAAGTGACACAAGCCTCCTCCAGACAATATCGGCTGATATTACCAATTTGCTCCAACCCAGATCCTTAAATCATACAGCTGTAACTTAGCACTTAGTTGAACCAGCAAAGCAGATCCGATTTGAACCAGTCAGGGATCGGTGGTTGGAACAAAGGCATTATGGAATC